>OY998175.1:239406467-240606467 GCA_963921935.1 Galeruca laticollis
AGACCAATTCTAAATGTGATGATTTCTGTGATATTTGAGCTACCAATACCTAACATTCATGTTTAATTTATCACGATGGCGGGTTTTTAATAAAAAGGAGTTATTGTTAAATTGATATAAAACAATTTTAAGCTTGAATATTCAGTATGAAAGATTATGTAGGTCAAAAATGATTCTATTTTTAGAATTGTGTTTCCACAGCATTTGGCATTCAATATATGCCACATGCATATCAGATTTTTCATAGTTTTCAAAATTCATGTTGTTGACAAGATTGCACGTCGTAAACATTCTTATAAGATATAACAATCATGTCAATTGAGGTAAACAAACTAAGATATAACAACATATCGGATTAAAAATAATAAGAAATAAAAGTGAAATCTGTAAGAAAATACAGACGTCGTATTTCGTGATGTTATTTACCAAAAACGGATTCAATAATTTCAAAATAATAATAATATAGGTACTTAAAATCAATATATTTACCTACTTTGTTTTTAGTTCACTGATTTTATTTTTGGTAATGCTGAATTAGTTGAAGATTATTTTAAACGAAAAACATTTTAATCGATGAAAACGGAGGACATTTTGAACATTCAATGTAATTTTTACATTCTAATAAAATTAGTTATAGGTAGATTAGTTGTTACAATATTTCTTGTTGTTTCATAAGTTTATTGTTTTCATTTTTTAATCTGGTTTTATTTTTTCTCAATTATAATTTTGATGAATAAAATTGTCACCCATCAGTATCCTTATCATAAAATGTTAAATTTCATTACTGAGTGTTTAATTTTTTAATGGAGTTTCACCTGATAACATCCATAAATGGTTTATTTGCACTGTAGCTCCAACCATTCAAAATGGATATATGATATGTCATATCAGGTGAATGAGAATTAAAGAAGGAAACGAAAAACGTCAAAATATACAGGGTGCCCCATTTAAAACAACATAAGTTTGCATTATATTTCCTTAGTGAGCCCCCTAACAAAAAATCCTGTACGCCACTGAACTCGCTAATATTATATCTATCAAAAGTTTTCATAACGTTTTTTTTATATTTTTCTTAATTAATACGTTATAGTACCTTGTAGTTTTCGACGGTTTTCAATAATCGCCCTGTATCTTTCAACTGCAGGGAGTAACTAAAGATTTAATTGGGCTATCGTTACTTTAACAAAAAAATAAGTCATAACATCTTAACTGCTTTTTTTATATCTCTTCTAGTTTACGAAATACCTTGCAAAACACACCAATTTGGAACACCTTGTACTGCGGAAACTCGTCGGTAAGTCGTTCTCCAATGTATGACTTCACAGCTCCCTTATCGATGAAGGCTACAAATGTTTAATAAATGTTTTGTTTTCCATAATAACTTCGATATAAGGACGGTTATCAATTGTTTCTACGGTATCTACAGAATCAAAATTCGGTGAGGAAAACTGCATCTACCTCACTTCGGCACAATTTTGGCCTATTTTTATGACTGTTGACAAGTATAATCTCTAGCCAACACTAATTGCTTTAGATTCTGAGTATTCCTTACATCGGATACGATAGTGGCTTGTTTTACCGCACTACGAACAAAGTACAGAACTGTTCTGAGTTCCAGATGGTCTAGGAATCTGCGTACTGCTCGCCATTTGTTGTCGTAATAATATTTCAGAGTTATTTGGTTTCTTATTAAGACCCGACCCATTGTTTAGATTGCGGTTCCTTCGATATGATGGTAATGGTGGAGGTTTACGAAATGATTTAGGAGTTTTGCTATTAGCAGCCATAGACTGCTCTACTTCTTGAAAAATTGAAAAAGTTCGTATTTCATGATTTTTTTTTTGTTTTGAAACACATATAATGTTAACTGCATACTTTTTTCACTTATAATTGCACACCTGTGTATTTTATCGGGTAAATTTGGGTTGTTTAATGAGAAACTGTTTCCTAGCAATTTGACGAGAATAACTGTCAACTATTAAAAACACGACACCGAAGGTGGAGTGTTTTTAGGTTGACAGTTATTCGAGTCAAATTGCTAAAGGAAACAGTTTAGAATTTGAACAACACAAATTTACCCAATATCAATACAAACCTCGAGTGTAATTCGGCAGGACAATTCAATGAATGACAAATTTGGAAACATATCTTGCAATATTACATTCAATTTCTCGATGGAAGTATCTGGCTCAAATACGTATTTTTTGCATCGCAAAACGTAGAAAATTGTCGCCAGATTGATGATTGCGTCGCAACTGTATTAGTAGGCACACAGGTATTAACAATTTGACTAATTTCGGCGTTCGTAGACACACCGAATCGATTCATTGTTAGTTCTTGAAAATTCAAGTAACCAACACCGCGATAATTGATGAACAAATGAATAAGTGAAAAAACCACTAGTGTATTTGTCGCTGTAAAAGTTAAAGCTAACTTTTGCCGCTGTCAAAGTGACAATTGCACTGTGGCATATGCGATTTTTCATACATGAGTTGAATTGTCAAAACAAAAAAGTCTGTATTTATATCAAATGCTTCAGATAAAATACTGAACTTTTGAAAAGCTTACATCTCAAATTTTTGGAAATAGACTTGTATCAAATCTATTTGTTCCTATTCTAGTAAAATATCAACTAGACAATTAGTTCGAAAACGATAAGCATGTATGATTTACGGAACGACCCAAATGTTAAAAACAGAGTTGGAAACCATTAATTGTGTAGGAATACATTGCGAGTATAAACTTCCGCTTCTCGTACTTATAATGGGGAGATCTTATTTGAGATACACCCATCTAATTTTAAAACGCTTTGGACAATCGCGCTCGTTAAATTAAGGAAATGCTGTAAAGTGTTGTCCAGCGCTAAAATGGCTCAGAGGGTTTAATTATTCTCTAAAATAGCCGTCTTATGTGGCCGGCGTTTGTAGCATCTTATTTAAAGGGAGATTAGCGGTAAGGGACGGTTTATGTTTACGAGAGATCTATAATTAAACGCTGTTGTATTCGAAATTGCCAAAGTTTTCACTGGAAGAGTTAAAGCTAATGGTGCAATCCGTTCTATAGCACAGTTATTTTATGAATTAATTTGAATATCTCTTTCGTATGATGTAAATCTATCACTTTTGTGTATTATGAACAGTATATTGTTCCAACGGTGCAAAAGTCATTTTTTGAGATTCATGTCTCCAAAACAAAGAATTTTGTTAGAGGTAACACAGCTTCATACTACAGTATATCCCAGGACTAACTATTTAACAGAACGATTAACAGCTTGTTATGGTCTGAATTTAGAATAATATTCTTACTTACATTATTTCTTGAAAACATTCAATAATTTAAGAATAATTGAACAAATTTTAAATTGGTATTTTAATAAATCCCAGTGGATAATAAAAATAACATTTCACATTCATTTCCTGTAGGTAATTATAGTTGGTCTTAATTTTTTTTATTAATATGCATTCTTTTATTGACTGTTGTGGACTATTTAATATTTTGGGACACTCTGTATAGTTAGTAAATCTAAAAATGCTTCGGTGATTGGTAAAACTCGTATCCTTTCTACACGGCTGGTATTAATCTCTGACTCGCCGAAATTACTTCGCTACAAGAACGGTTTTGCTTTTCACAACATGTATAATTATTTATTAAAGCGACAATATGGAAGGAGAATGTAGGAAATTTGGACGTACTTCGTTTGTTTCTCCATTGTGCTCGAGAAATACATGTTTACCAACTGGAATAACTTGAAGCCTAGATTTTAATAGTTTTTATTAACGGACTTTTGGATATTTCGAATTTTAAAAACTTTTGATATGGTTTGTATCATTGGTTTTGAAGCCATCTTTCCTTTGAAAACGACGAGAAGGAAGGTGTGTATTGTATGGTTTGAGGAACGAAAAGGGTTCGCTGCTTTGTGCGAGTTATTTTCTTGGTTTCATTCTCATTTACCCTAATTGGGGGATAGAATTTGCACAAATTGTTTGGAAATCCGACTTTTGAGGAAGCAATTAGTTTGAAAGTCGATTTTCCGCCGTTAAGGGATATTATTTTGCACTGGAACCACGATTCACTAAGATCGAATCAACTTTCTTTCAACACCTGCAAGAATTCGTCATTTTGTAAGCCTATTGGTGGAGGCTTTTGATTGATTAATTCCACGTGGCTGGATATTGGAATTTTGAGAACCCTCATTGATAAATTGAGGTGAGTTATTTTTAGTTTTCACGAATTACAACTTTGTAGATGGTGAGATTGATTACTTTCTCACCTTGTTGTAGGGTTTCTATTTTTGGTTTCCTACTTCTACGTTATATATTCCCGTCTATTTTGGGAATTATTTTGGAGTCTCTTGATTATCGTGATTGGATTTTGTACTAGATTTCACACCTGGTTCGACCTGCTATATACTAGCAAAAATAATTTCCGGCCGAGAAGATCCCTGATGATTTACCAGATATCTACTTCCGATTGTGACCTTGTGGACGTTTGGTTGTAACCCAAAACATGCCATCCAGCTAAGTATAACAGAGAATTTCGTTTTGCTGAATCACCTCTCAATAAAGACTTATATTATCGTTTTATGATTCTCATTATCACTCGTGATTATTAAGTGATTTTATATCAGTTATATTTACTAATATTAATTTATATATTAGTACAATTGAACATTTGCGGCTTGATTTGGGTTGGAATCCCACATCAAAGCATTGATAAGTGTGGTATTTACAATGTTTTAGATAATTATTCGGCTTGTTATACTTATAGATACAGGGTACATACATGTAAAGCTCGTATGATCATACAACGCTATAACTCCTACTAAATCGATTACCCTTTTGTTTTATACCTACAATATTTTTGTATTGGTTATTGATAGTTGACTATTCTCTTGTGTGTTTACTTGTAACAGGAGCTTCGTATTGCCGATTTCCTTATTCGCAATAAACGATTGGCCTGTACTAGTTGGACTATTCATTTATTTATTATACGTTAGTTGTGTACATATATTTTTCCGCATTTTGGCTACTTCTATAACGTTTTTTTACGATCGCCTTCAGCATTATAGTTTCTAAAATTCGGTGGCGCCTATTCACGGATTTGACTTAAATATATGACCTAGGAAATAATATTACAAAGAACCCCATATTATTCCCTGATGTATAGTTCTCACTTATGTTTCTCCAGATATAGTTTAATCACTGTAATTCTTTTATTTAGCACGGGTAATCATCGGCGATAACGCCTTATATAAGCAGCGATTATTCATTTATTTTTGTACTCCAGTATTTCTCAAAAGAATCTAGTTTGGTATGTTTTTTTGGGACTATGAATAACGAGTAGACCTACGATATTATTCGGATAGTTTTTTTTTATACTGTGAAAATATTTTAGTAATAACTTGTTGTAGTCACCCTATATTTTCTCTCAAAAACACTAGTAACGATCGTCTTTTTGGGTAAAGGTTCATTACGTAATGGTTAATATATCCACTGGTAACCTTAGCTAACCTTAATAATTCTTTAGTTAAGATTAGGGCAACCCTAATGACAGCTTAAGACCATAATACGCTACGCCGATGCGATTCCATTTTCTGATTTAGATGCATCAGTAAAAATATGATCATAACCGGTGAAATTAGAAATGAGATCATAGTATTTTAATTCGAATATGTGGTCGCTAGTAGAGTGTTTGGGCTGATTTGCTTATGAGAAGTTGACTGCTGGTATTTGAATTGTCCAAGGTGGAGTTTCATGACATAATGGTAAAGACAGTTGAAATTGTTCAATATTGAAATCTGATCTCTTCAACCTTTCATAAAATGGTAAGTATTTTTTCTGGGTGTCCGAAATGGTATTTGTATCATGAACTTTTGTTAAAAAAGAAGGATTGTTGTTTTTTTGAGCTTAAACTCTAGATGCATAGTGTAAAGATAAATATAGACGTCTTAGATATAAACGTGGTTGTGATGTGATAACTTGGAGACTACTAACAAGACTTGTTCTAATGGCTCCTGAAACTATTCTTAGGGAACTGGTCTGAATAACATCCAATTCGTGAAGTAGAGTGTTGCTGGCTGAGTTGTAGCAAATGCTCTCATAATCAAGTTTACTTCTGATTGTTGACTGATATAGGTTAATCAGTATTTTGGTGTCGGCTCCCCAGGACTGGTTTGAAAGGATTTTAAGTATGTTTATTCTCGACTGGCTAGTTTTAAGGAGGTTATTGATGTGCAGTGTCCATTTCCGCTGATAATCAAATGTAACTCCCAAGAATTTTACGCTTTCCAACTGTTCTAATTGTTTTCCATTCAGATGTAAATTAATGTAGCCTGGCCGTTTGTCTTAAAAACTATAAAGTGAGTTTTTGTTGAGGAAAAGGTTAACCCCGTTGTGATGGAACATCTTTCTAATTTGTTGAGGTAGTTTTGCAAAATATTTTTGGATGAATCTAAGTCTTTACTTTTTGTGTGAATTAGTAGATCATCTGCGTAAAGACTCGCTTTAACTGGTAAATGGAATTGTTTTGCTAGACTGTTCATTGCAATTGAAAATGAAGTTGGGCTTAATATTGCGCCTTGTGGAAGGGCGTTTTGAATTATCTCATTACTTGATAGTTTGCTATTTATTCTGACTTGTATAGCTGTTAGTAAGGAATTTTTTTATAAAAGCTAACATTTTGCCCTGAATACCTAGATCCCCTAGAGTATTTACTATATGGTATCTCCAAGTAGTGTCAAAGGCTTTGTTAATGTCAAAAAATATTTGTAACGGGGTGTTGGTTATGCATAAAAGCTTTATGGATTACAGTTTCCAAGAGAACGATGTTGTCTGTTGTTGATCTACCTTCTCTATAACCACTTTGTATTGAGCTAAAATAATTTAGTTTCTCTTATTGTCATTTGAGTCGTTTATTTAAGATTTTCTCAGGTATTTTACATATACTACATGTCAATGAACTAGGACGATACATACATTGTGACAATTGAAATCCCCGAGTATAATCTTTGGAGCTGGAATTGATTCGATTATGTTTTGAATTTCGTTGAGTGACTGTTTATCTGGATGAGACAGATAAAAATTATAAATGTTTAACTCAACATGATGAATTACAGATACGACTATTACCTCCAAATTGATGTTGATGTTGATGTTGATGTTGATGTTGATGTTGATGTGATGAGAGGAATGTGTGCAGCTTCAATAGAATTGTTGATTAGCATGGCAACTCCTCCACTAGCAATTATTTGAACTGGTCGATTTTTACAACAAATTGTGTAGTTTTTAATTTTGGGAAGCTTATTTACTTTGACGTGAGTTTCTTGCAGGCTTAGTATTAGCGGTGACAATTCATTTATTAAGAATTGTATGTTCGGTAGGTGGGTGTAAAAAGCATTTACGTTCCACTGAAGAATAAAATTTGAGTGAGCCATTATTTTACCTTGAAAAACCTTTGTTCGCCTGTTGATGTTAGGTCAGCATCTTCCGTCAATTTTTTCTTAATCCTTGTTATATTATTCTTTACAGATGTGTTATCGATGTTTTTATTGACGAATGTTAGTAGATTTTTCAAATTGTGTAAGTCATTGGTGTAGTTCCTTGCTATGCTTGCAGCATGCTTAGACCCAGATGCATTAACTATAAAATCACATAATTCGGTAAAGTTCATAAAATTTGGTGGTTTGAAAGTAACTAGGAGATCTTCCATAGGTTCTAAAAGGTGAGGTCTGCGTTTTTCTTAGCTCTACATTTTTCGAAGATTTCGGACGTCTAAAAGATTCTTCATCAGGTTTTTGGTTTTCTAAATCAGGTGAAGTAGAGATTTGACGTTTACAAGCCGCAAAAATCATTTTAGTTTGTTCAGATTCGTTTGGAATGCCAAGTGATAAATTTGATTGCCTTTGCGATTGCTCTGGTGATTTGGTAATTTCAAGTGATGTGTTTGACGGTTTATCTACCGGATTGAAATCTGGCTCCATATCTAGATTTGTTATACTTTAACGGTTGTTAGAGCATTCTGTTACGTTAGAAAGCATAAGGTCATCTTGATTAGAAATGCAGCTTGACTGTGAATGTGCAAGAGTGGGAATATTTGTTGGTTCAACTTTATTTGTGGACACTGGAGATTTGGGAGTTGAGTCCAGTAATACCATATTTGGAAGTATTTTAGAGTGAGAACAATTATTTGCTGTGTGACCAGGTTGTTTACAAGTAAAACAGATATTGTCTAAAGATAGGAATATTCGGTAAGATGTATTATCATAATAGAAGTCCAGAAATTCAGGTATTATGATTTGACCAGGAGGATAGATGTAAATATGTCTACGAAAACTATAAATGCGTTTATATTCCGGATTTTGTGTGCCAATCTTAAGGAAGCTCAATCGAGTTTCCAAATTCAGTCCAATAATAACAAGCTCAGCTTCAATGATGTTGTGTGGTACGGAGGGACACTGATTTGAAATAATCAATCGTATGTTTGGGTTTAATAATCTTCGTGCTTGAATACGTTGATGGTCAACTGTGATAATTCTATTATTAGTAGATACGAAGTTGTTAACAATTTTTTCATTAGTGAGGTAGATACATATTCTATTGTTAGAAATCCGAGAAGCCAACAAAATATTTTTTGGCGTAGGGGAAACTGTTGTATAGTGGAATGGGTTCCATAGTGGGACAATTCAAATTGTCCGCCAACGGTATTGCTTAAAATACCGAAAAAAGTTGTGTCAACTGCATCATATATGCGCAGTGGATATACGCTTGCCACTCGCCGCTAGAGTCTTTAGTATTGCGTCAATCTCGTTAATGTGAGCATCAGAGTGTCAAAGTTTGTTTATACGACCACGTGTTGGGCACAGTTTAGGCCAGTAATATTCATTTGTTTGTTCCGTATTTGAGAATAATTGTGCCCGAAGGTGTCTTGAAGGTGAGTTAAGGTTATTTTTCAATGTTATTTGTTTGTGTTTTTCCAATTCCGAAAATGTTAAAAAGTGTATACGGATGTATAGTGGGACTAAATTGCATATTGTTGTTGCAGAGTTGCATATTGGGACAGAATTTGTTTTTGCTCTCTAATAGAATATTTTTGTTTCTTTCAAGTTTAACTCTGTAATTACCTTTTTTTTCCAGAAATTGACAAGGAAAGGGGCCGCAAAAATAAAAAATCGTTTTTTGAGAGTAGGAGAATACACCCTGAGAATGCTGAAAAAATGCGAAAGGCAGTAGAGGCTGTTCTTAGAAATGAGATCAATATTAGGAATGCTGCACTTCAATTTGGAGTTAGCAAATCAGCGTTGCATAGACACTTGAAAAAATATAACATCAATGAAGCAAACACGCAGGAAGTAAATTTTCAAAGGCAACATGGCTTTAAGCAAATTTTCATTGACGACAACTGCTTAGCGAATATTGAGTTACTTCATCCCAAATGTGCTACGGATTAACAAGCAAAGAAGCTAGAGAGTTGGCTTATAGATATGCCGACGCAAATAAGAAAAAAATTCCAAGAAAATGATCAGAAAATTAAATCGCTGGGGAAGAATGGTTCAAACTTTTCCGAATCCGACATAAGATAAGCCTGAGAATGCCCGAGGCCACAAGTCTGAGTCGCGCAACTAGCTTCAACAGCCACAATGTAGAACTTTCTTTCAAAAACTTGCGTACAGTTCTGGACAAATACAGTTTCAACCCCAACCAAATTTTCAACTGTGACAAAACTGGTGTAACTACTGTACATACGCTCCCAAAAATAGCTGCACCATGTGGTCAAAAACAGGTTGGTAAAATTACTAGTGGCGAAAGAGGTATACTAGTAACAATGTGTGCCACTATATGCGCCAATGGGATAATTGTACCACTCTTCTCCGTATTTCCACGCATACATTTCAAGCCACACATGCTGCTTGGTGCTCCCCCTGGATCAAAAGGAACAGCGAATGCTAGTGGATGGATGTGTGGTAGTAATTTCATAGAATACTTACAGCATGTTTCAGGCACCATACATTGTAACAATGACAGTGAAATTTCACTTATTCTTGATAACCACGAGAGCCATACAGATATTAGGGTACTTGAGTATTGCAAAAAACATGGCATAGTTCTTCTTACATTACCACCTCACTGTAGCCATCGCTTGCAACCTTTGGACGTCAGTTGTTTTGGCCCTTTCAAAATCTACTACAACAGATCAATGGATGACTGGATGCTACAAAACCCCGGCATTCCTGTGACAATCTATAACAACGCCGATATAGTTGGAAAATCGTTTCCACGAGCTTTAACACCTAAAAACATTAACAAAGGATTTGAAAGAACTGGCATTTGTCCTTCAAATGTTGAAATATTTCAAGATTACGACTTTTTAGGCTCCTACGTGTCAGACCGAATTGAAACGGAGGAACCAGTTCAATTGGCCAATACAACTGCAAATAACTCTGTTGAAAATCCAATTCCAAGTTGCTCTGGAATGTCCAGCACTGGAATAAAATTACTCAAAGAGAATATTGTTACCCCGGAAGCTGTGAGACCATTTGCAAAGGCTGCATCTCGAAAAACAAATACTAGTGCCAGGAAAAAAACTACTTCTACTGAATTGACTGATACTCCCACAATTGAAGAGAAGAAAGAAATATTGAGGTTGAAGTTGGAAAAAACATCTCAAAAACGACAGAGAATTGAGAAGGTCAGGAAGTTAAGAGAAATTTATGCGCGCCGAGAAATGACAGCTCAAGCGAGAGTGACTTTTCAGTGACTGAAATATGTGATGATGATTCAGATGTCGTTATCTCCAATGAATTTATGAAGGATCAAAAAGAGATACTTAATATATCTGATTTTATACTTGTTCAGTATCCCATGAAAAAAAGCACCAAACACTTCGTTGGTCAAATAGAAAAAATAGAGAAAGATGAATACACAGTTAATTTCATGAAAAAAAATCCAAATAATAGGTTCAGCTTTCCTGAAAACCGAGATGAAGATGTTGTGTTGGAAGAAAATATCATTAAAAAACTTCCAATGCCTTTTGCTTCTGGTGGAACTGAAAGAGCAGCTAAGCAGTGGCTTTTTGATTTCGATTTCGAGGACTTTCATATGCAATAATGCTTCTCGCCACTGTTAATTTCTTTCTTGTTTGGAATTTATAGCCTAGTTAGTACTTTTCCATTTGTACTACCTCTCCCAATATATTTATTTCTGATAGGTAAGATGAAAACTATAAGTTCAAGTTATGTTTTCTAGCTCAAGTTATGTTTTCTAGTTAAAGTTATGTTGAGAGATATGTTTTCCTATAATTACGATTGGGCGACCTACTCAGTTTATTTAGACTTATTATTTTGTCAATAAACGACCAAAACTCATTTTTGTATTCATTTATTTGGCTTCAAAAACCATTGTCCCACTATACACACGCATCTTTCCCAGTATGCAACATGGGGTGGTTGCATAGTGGGAAAGTGGTGTATAGTGGGACCTTCAATTTTTTCTCACTTAAAATGTAAAAATTGTTGAAATTTTTGCAGGTGTTGATAAACAAACTAATTTTAAATATATTAGAACGTTCACAATATTTAAAAATTATTCAACAAATTTTCTATTTTAATTACAAGAATATTGTCCCAGTATACAACAGTCTCCCCCTAATTATATTTCCCATCGCATATATATATATATATATATATATATATATATATATGTATATATATATATATATATATATATAATTATATATATATATATATATATATATATATATATATATATATATTCTTTCAATTTTGTATTGTCCAGCGCATTAAAGACAATTGCTTGCTGTTTTTTGGGGAAGGTTGAATTGCTTTGGCTGGCTATATATGAATAAGGCAGTGATGATGTGCTTGCTGTGTTCTGAATTCCCCCATTTGAAGTTCCTAACGGCGGAAATTCATCCATTTTTAAGTAATGACATGGACGTGCCTGTTAAGTGCGGCCCTGTCTTCCTTTGGAATTTACAGATAACCGATGGTAACTAGGTATGGAATGTATATATTTATGACTATGTAACGATACAAAAGTTTTTGTTTTACCTAGTAAATTTTCCTAAAAAGCACTGATTTTCAAATTACTTATGCACTGGTGGCTACTGCACTTGTGATTATTACAAAAAGTTTATGTTTATTAAACTTTAGAAATCACTGTTTAATAAAGAGCAAACTTCCGAACACGTTATCGAGAACATTGCCAGGATAGGCTATTTTCAGGTTTATTTCAATAAATAAATAGAATAAATTGGACCGAAAATGAAAAAATTCTTTTGATGAAATACATTTTCTGAATCTATGTACCAACCACTTTTTATCACTGTCCCAATTTCCCTCAGCACACTAGCTTAACAAAGATTTGAATGAGACTTACATATGGAAGCAATTCTTTTCTCTCGGCTCTTTTATCTTGAAACATTTCGTAATGCTACATCTCCTTTGTGCTTTCCCGTATTTTTCTTTGAATCGCAGCTTTCATTATAGTGGATTTTGTGTTATTTTCGTTCAAAGAGACAGAACAATTTCCACCAACCCTAACAAAATAATCATAAATGGTAAGTACTCTAGATATTCGTGGAAAGCTAATTAAACAGGTTTACACTTTTACAAATAATTAAATCTCGAAAGCTATGAAAAAAACTCGAATATATGAGATATTTTTTAGGAGGAAATAATATGATGAATATACCGGATTTTAGTTCAAAATGAAACCTCTTGGGTTATAGTAAATAACGTTGAATCAAATATTGTAAACAGCAGAGGCGAATTTACTGATTTTTAAGTGGAGTGAAATTTTACGAAAAACGCTTAATAAAAGGTACCTGAAATTACACTTAAAATTATTGACCTCTACCTTGACGTCATTAATATCGGATATAGTCCAGTCAGTAGAGGTTCGGACTGTGTCAAAATGTGATAACTCAGAAATAACTATGCAGACCTACTTTAAATGGCAAGTACAATAACACCTTAAAATGATGACAAAAAAATTTATTAGGAAAAAAAGTTGATAACAATTCAATTGATAAACTCGGATTTTTAGCGTTTTTCTTTAAATAAGTGACGACAAAAAGCTTCATATATGATTTATTTATAATAAAAATAGCTACCAAATGCCGGCGATCCGATTTCGAAATTTTCAATAACAAAGCCGTGAGGTGGAAAAAAGGGTAGAAAACGTCAATTTTTTAAAGTAGCTGTAAAAATCACAATTATAAACCAAAATTTAATAAACTTTCGAAAATTCTAGTTCAATTTATATACAATAATGACGCTAAAGCTGAGAATCAGGAAAGCTAAACTTTTTGTTCTATGAGGTTTTATAAATCTACTGCATCGAAAACTCACGGCTTTTCCAAATTGGTTTGAAGCATCGCTGATACTTGAAATTTGGTAAACAGGTAGTGTAAATATGCAGAAACAAATATCAATTTGCAAAATTCAATTATCTTTATTTTTACAACTTTGGTAAGGTTTTATACCTTAACCTTAGCGACGCAGACAAAAATAACTTGCAAATCATTAAAGACAAGGGTTCCGGTGCACTTCGCGACCCTCGAAATTTTATGTTAATTTTAATTTTGTTTGATAGCTTACCTTAAATAAAGCAGATAAGAACAAAAATTTCGCTGAATCATTCAGTAATTACTTTAAAAATCACGAATTTACTTTCAAAAAAGGTACTTTTTCAAGACTAGTTAATGCTATTTTACGATAAATATGTTCACTCTACAACGAGTGTCTTAAGAAGAAATCTACTCCAACACAATGGAATAATGCAATTATCACTCTTCTTCACAAAAAAGGAAACACTACCGACCTTGGAAATTATAGACCTATTAGTCTGTTATCACCCATTTACAAATTGTTTATAAAAATCATTACGAACAGATTAAAAAATAAATTGGATTTATATCAACCACGGGAGCAAGCTGGATTTCGGTCAGGGTTCGGAACCAACGACCATCTTCAAGCTCTGAAAATCCTAAT
Source organism: Galeruca laticollis (assembly GCA_963921935.1). Classification (NCBI taxonomy): domain Eukaryota; kingdom Metazoa; phylum Arthropoda; class Insecta; order Coleoptera; family Chrysomelidae; genus Galeruca; species Galeruca laticollis. Next base: position 239,420,476 of record OY998175.1, read on the forward strand.
AGAAAAATCAATAGAATACAATAAGCCACTGGTTCTAATATTTGTTGATTACGAAAAGGCGTTTGATACCATAAATCAAAAAGAAATGCTTCGAGAATTAGCTGATTGTCGAATAGATCACCGATACACAGACATGATAGAACACATATATGAAAAAGGTACTGCCTGCGTAAGTCTTCATGAATATACCAAAAAGTTTAAAATAAAGTGAGGTGTTCGACAAGGCGACACAATCTCGCCAAAATTATTCACCACACTACTGCAATACATGTGTAAACAAATAGATTGGGATGGGTTAGGAATAAACATAGATGGCGAAAACCTATGTCAATTAAGATTCGCAGATGATATAGTCTTGATAGCGGATGATATTAACAAGGCGGAAACCATGTTGAGACTGTTACAGAATATATCAAAGAAAGTGGGTGTCAAAATAAACATCTCAAAAACGCAAGTGATGACAAATCTCGTATTGGCAGGAGGCACATATTTGGAAGGAAATGAAGTCCAAGGAACAACGTCCTATAAGTACTTAGGTCACGAGGTGAGCATAACCAGAGATAATCAGGTAAGAGGACTGGGAAGAAGAATAGGATTGGCATGGTCTTCTTTCGGAAAGCTGAGACATATCCTACAGTCCTCATTGCCCATATGTCTAAAAAGAAGAGTTTTCGACCAGTGTGTTTTACCTGTGTTAACATACGGTGCAGAGACCCTAACTCTAACCAAAAAACAAGTAACTAAAATAAGAGTAGCTCAACGTGCCATGGAAAGACAAATGCTGGGTTTATCCCTAAGAGACAGAATACCGAACGCAGAAATTCGAAGAAGAACGAGACTAGTTGATGCCATAGAGAGAATCGCATCCATAAAATGTAACTGGGCGGGTCATATAGCTAGATTAACAGACAATAGATAGACCGAGACATGAAGCATTTCGAAATAGGGGAAGACCGCTAACACGTTGGCATGAAGACTTGAGACATATCCATATAAACTGGATGCAAGCAGCACAGGATAGGAAGATATGGAAGCAATCAAGGGAGGCCTATGTCCAGCAGTGGACTGAGGGAGCTGGGTGATGATGATGATGATGTTCACTTTAAACTGTAAAGGAAGAAAATACTTAAATTTTGCCAATTCTTAAATATATTCTTAGGCATAATTATTTTCACATGACGATTATAGGTTATAAAGTTACACACTAAAATCTTATGTCTAGGTAGCTATGGTCACTAATTAGGATGCTTGTCTGTCATCATGTGAGTTTCAGCGGCGTTGTTAAATGGTGCTTATTTTCATTCAGTTGAAATAATTTTGTGTTGTAATAGATATACGAATATATTATAAAAATATAAAAGTATCTGCATCTATACTTAATAATAAGAATTGAAATAATAAATATCGTTAGAATGCACTGTTTATCTTAGATTTGTTTTATACGTTACATTAAATAAAAGGGATTAGAACATACTTTTCGGCTGGACCACAAAATCAACAAGGAACAACAGATTATAAATCTCTTATGGCGATTTTCATACATTATTGATTTGTTCTGAATGGTTTATAGACAAAATGATCGATAATCTATTCTTTTGTACGGCTACAGCAACGATCGATATAGTATATATTCCGTTAATCAACCGAAGTTACCAAATCTTTCAGGATCGGTAAAAACAATTTTGACAGTGGATATCTGCTGGTGACCACGGTTGGGACTTATTTACGGAACGCCAGTCATTTGTCAAATATCGATTGGCAGTGTACCACATAGAAAAAGTATATTCCTCTGTATTATACATACTTTTTCTATGATGTACCATATATTTTTCCTGTATGTGTATGTTATTTTGATTATGGCTGTTCATTATTACTGGATTGTTGTGTACTGTTCTATTTGCTTCTAATTTTCGTGTTTTTTTCAACATACATTACATACTGATTAATTATATGATAGATGGTGATATATATTTGTTTTTAATCAATGAAGTTCTGAATTATAATATATATAATATTAATCTACCTCAGTCAACGAATCCATCGCAGTCCTAATTTATAATGAAAAATGTTTAAAATTAAAATTACCTTGTGAATACAGCCTAAAACGTCACGTCAAACAATAATAAACCGAAGTTACCGTAGAAAATCGACGGTTGTTCTGGTGGCAGAAAATCTACCGCTTTTTCAGCAACCAAGTTCCGTAAATAACCTTTGTTTCAGGAACCAACCGAACATTTCATATTTACGGGACGGAAAACTAGTAACCTAAATAACCAAGTTGATATACGGAATGTATACATAGTATGTGTGTATCGTGGGTTGCAGCTATACGAATCTGCGCCTGTGCTTAAGTAAAGTAGACATTCCGCGAAATTTTTAAATATTCAATCATTTATTCCTTCCCTTTTAACGACAATACGCGGACCGATCAGGACGTAATTTACAAATGCACTTTCCTTCGTAATTGGTCCATGATAAAAGTGTTATTATATTGTTGAGTTTATTATTGGAATAGGATTGGTTGTTGGTAATCGCAAGTGATGTTATAATTATTATATTATGACTGTGGTCAAAATGGAAGTCGAAAACGTTTTCCAACTGAATTCGATTATCAATTCAATTGATGACGAATTGTTAAATAGGCTTCAAAATGTGAACATGTTATCGCGAAATATAAGATGTGCGCGAATTGCGAAACGTCGAACTGGCGCGCTTGCTCCGCTTGCGCTATCAATCCGCTATAGTATTTCAAACGGAAATCCAATTATAGAAAATTCTAGTGATTATCCACATTATCATGAAATGATACGTGCTCAAATAAGTGTACTATCGTGAATACAAACAAAACTTGCAAATGGAAAAATTGAGTGCACAGCTATCGACAGATTGTGAAAGATGTGCGCTGGTTCGACATTTCGCTCCGCTCGCGATATCAATCTGCTTTATTATCTCAAACGGAAATCCAATCTTCCATAATTCAAATGATTATCCACATTATTATAAGCTATCGACAGATTGGGAAAAATTCGCGCAATTGGAAAAATTCAACAGATTGTGCAATTCGAGCCTAACTGATTTCAGTGAAACGATAGGTGACCGGTATCGATTCTATGTAGGGTTACTTTAATTGTTACCATTTTTTAGGTGGGGATGGTCATATTGTGCGAATCGATGAATCCATGTTGACCAAACGAACATATAATTGGGGGCCCATGATTCCAGGACAGTGGGTGCTTGGTATCTATGATGTCACTGATAAACGTGGCTATGTAATATTTGTTCCCCACCGAACAGCCACCACTCTGGAATCAATACTTTCTTGTCCCGTATTGCCAGGTACTGAAACATGGAGTGACTGCTGGAGAGGATATCGTGGCCTCAAAAATCTGGGAGCTGCATTCCCTTAGATACATAAGGAGGTTATCCATGCATTCAGTAACGGGAGTGTGCACTAACCACATTGAAGGCCACTGGTCGTTCCTTAAACAATATTTGAGGTGTTCGGTGTGATTTCCTCAAGATCTTTATCGGAATATATGGATCAGTTTATGTGGTGACAAGTGTTTGGTCCCACTTCAAGTGCGCGATTCAATAATATTATCGAACAAATTTCGGCGCGTTATCCTGTGTAGTTTATAGTTGACATTTAGTTAGGTTAGATTAGGTTAGTTTAAATATTCATAAGTAGGTTAGCTTGGGTTAGGCTAGGTTAACCGAACTCACATTTTTAAAGACATTTTAGGTACAGAGTGCGGAGAGATAGGTGGTAGGTTTCAGCAGGTGAGCGATTGACCATGGCTCTTTAGAGTGACGTATCCTTGGCCCATTAAGGGTTGAGGATGAAAATATGGTTGGTGGAATCCGGCAACTGGGGACTCCTTCCTAAGGTCTTTATAAGATTTCACACACAACAAAAAAATAGGTGAGGTTAGTGGTTAATCAAACTTCGGCGCGTTATCCTCTCTAGTTTACTACATTGTTGAGTTTTATGTGGTCTATATAGTTAAGTTAGGTGAGTAGTATTTTTTCTATTTCTGGTTTCATATTTTATTTGCACATTGATCTGTGTCAGTTGGTTAGGGAATGATATCGAATTGAATTAGGAAAAGTATTGTAAGTTATGCTAATTCGGCGCTTAAAAATTCCATTAAAATTTTACTACAAATATTTGTGACTGTTGGTCGGATTATAATTGGTTCGAAGAGTGGATGGAAATATAATCTTGGTATATTTCCTACCCCTTCTCGAAAAAATATCAAGTAATTTGTATTCCACATGAAATTTTTTACAAACCATAATGGATCTAATTGAAATGATAATGTAAGTCTTAAAGACATATTCAAAATAAACATTTGTATGTACTTAAAAGATGATTTTTAACGCTTCTGATGGTCCAAAAAGTGTATAAATATTTTTTATGTACATTCTATTCTCTATAGATCATACTATCACATTAACAACCATCTTTAAATTCGTATTTGGAATGTCATTATGAGCCAAACAAGTTTTCTAGGGACGACAAATGCTCCAGAATAGAATATAGATAATCTCAGATATAATAGTATACTAGAACTCAGCGAAAATATTGCACAAACCTACACACAATAATAAGGATTTCCAGAAAAAGTCAGTGAACTTCCCACAGAAGTACATTACTATTTAAACTTTAAAGAAGAATTGAGCTATCTCAAGGGAATTATTTTTAAAGAAAATAAAATCACAGATCCCTAAAATGCCAAGGAATATTTTTTTATCAGGGACATGCCGATATACACAGCTGTTTATGAAGGGCACGACAAATTCTCTACTGGAAAAGACAATATGACGACATCATGAAACTAGTTAAAACCTGCTCTGTTTGTGAACAAACACAAAAAGACAATATTGCAGATATAGTGCTAGTTGAAGAGATTCCTACACTTCCATGGCAAATAGTTGCATCTGATCTATTCGAATTAAGAGGAAAAACTTACCTCGTAATCTGTGACAGCTACTGTGGATATTTAGATTTTCAAAAGCTTAAAGGTTAGTTTTCATGTGACGTTATAGAACTACTGAAAATGTGGTTCAAGTAGCCAAGATCATTTGAAAAAAATATAGTATTGACAAGTCCGATGTTCAATTGGCTTTATTAGATTGAAGAAATACATCAAGAAACGATATTTTAGGTACAACAGAATAACCAGATCTCCATTACCTACAAAAGACAGCAACCTAAAACCAAAAATAATGCAAGGAGTCACAGCTGAGCTGAAACGATTAAGAGAACAATGAGCCAACTTAAGTAATAAGCACACTAAAAGAACAGACAATTTTGAAATTGATGAAAAAGTCAGACACAAAGTTACTCATCGCCAATGGGAAAGGGAAAGAGTGGTAGAAAGACCTGAAGGTTTACCAATAAATAGACTTGATCTTCAATTATACTTAAATTAGTAGTTAAAATATTATTTTATAAGCTACATTGAGTTTTGCTGTGCAATTTATGATTATAGGTATAATTAGTTAACCAAATATAATAGAATGTTTGAAAACAATCTACAAATTAATATTATTTTCACGGTCAGTTTGCAAAACAATGTTTTTAGTTTACACAGAATAGTACTCGTATATTGAAGTATGAGTGGATAAAGAGGTCTTTCAAACACGCGCGAATTTCGAGCACGACGGCGCAGCCGGAGTGCTCGAAATAGAGCAAGTGTTTGGAAGACTCGTTATCCACGAATACTTTACGCTATTTTTTTTATTGGTGCACTTTGAAATAATAAAATATTATTATTATATTATTACTACAAAAAAATGGAAGTACGTCCTCGATGCCCAGCCGAGTTTCATTTCATAAAAGTCCGTCCTCGATGCCCAGCCAAGTTTCGTGAAAGTCCATCATAAATAGTATTTATTTCTATTTGACGTTACGAAGTACAGCTGTCAGATCAATAATCAAAAAGTTTCTTTATTTATATTTAAAAGGATACAGTGTATCTATGATATATATAAATAAATTTTGCAGAAAAAAAACCAAATAAGACATTGGTTCACAATGAAAATATACAATTAAAAAACTAATAAAAAAAGTTGTCATTGATACTTAAGTTTCTCGAATTGTTGTTGTTACCATAGGGACTTTAAAAAACGCGCGTGTTTGAAAGTTCTATTTAAACACGCTGAGGCGTGCTTTAAAAAGGTAATATGAGGCATCAATAAAAAAGGGATATTAAAAGTATAGGCACCTATTGAAAAATTTGTGAAGCATAATTGGAACGTCATTCTAAATATAGTTTTCGTATGCCACATTATCCGCTTACATATTTTCTTTAAACTCATAATCAATGTTACAAAAGCAATATCACACTACTACGATTTTTTATTACACATCACTTCATTTAAAAATTGACAAACTTAACATTCAACCATAGAACGTTGACTATTGGAGTACGCAATAAAGTATTCAGTAATTATCGCAGATATCTTAACAAAAGTTGTTCCATGATATATGACCTATACATAGTTTTTTCGTTTATTAATTATATCTACTTTTAGTACTCATATCAGCATTCAGGAAATTCATACGAGATCTACGACAAATTGGATTCTATTTAAAAATATTTATTCACAACAGAGCTTGGATGTGAACTAGTCACATCAAAGTGAAATTAGAGAGGAATTTCTCATGTATATCATTTATATTACTTTGAAAGCATTTACGCAGCAATAACTTCTAAAAAAATTGATGAATTGAACTTGTTGATAATATTTTTCAGAAAAAAATTGTCTGCATCGTTATAAAGAGAATCTACTAATTAGAATTGCATGTTATTCTACTCTGTAAATAACTATTCCTATATATAGTAAATACTTTATTTCAAAGCTCTTCATACTTTTTAAAGTAGACAACTTAATTTCCTACCAGCATATTTGTTTGTTCAGAAGTTCTCAGAGATCCCTTCTGAATGAATTAGATAGTATCATTTTGTAACAGTAATTGTTTTATGTTGGGATTCTGAGAATTTACCTATAAGCTACAGAATCTGTAAGATATAGGATCTGTAGCTTGAACCTTTACAGATTTCTAAAGTTTGCTATTCTGGAAACCAATCTGTAAGAGTCATAGTTACAGATCTTTACCTCATAGGTTTCAACTTCGCTTCTGTTTATAATGTCAAAATTCTAACCTCAAAACCATTAAAAGTATTTAAAAGCTGTGTGTGTACCGACCTGGTAAACCTTAATACTAATTGATATTTCTACAATTTGTAATGAAAGAATGTCGTAAGTGGACTACTGAAATAATATATTTAAGATGTTATTTATTTATTTGAATATACGTATTATGTAGAACGCAAGGTGTAAAAAGAAAAAGGACCGAAAATACGTCTCCAGAGCAATTGGAGTTATACTTACAATTAATGGAAAATGATTACTTTTTTCGCAGTAATACTATAAACCCTACTTTAGATCCCAATTATTTAATAAAAAAGTGGGAAGAACTAGTGTCGCAATTGAATGCCCTTGGAAAAGGCTGTCGAAGAGTGGAACAAAATAAGAAAATTATCTACACTTACATTGCTTTTTGTATTCACCTTGGTTAATTTTTAGAGATTTTTGGATTGGAAGTATACTACAAAATCTAGATATAAAAAAATTAAAGCCCTGTCAATTGGAACAGGTGGAGGACCTCAGATCAACATTACTCTAAATGATTTAGAGGGAAGAGGCCTTTCAGTTTGAGGAAAGGTTGCAGTAGCGGAGGCAAGTAATGAAACCATCTATGAAGGCATTGAAAATCTCGAATGTCAACAGAACACAATTTGTGAAACAAACATAATTTGTGAACCGAGCTCAAGTGATCAAGTAAACCGAAGTTATGAAATCATTTATACAGAACCATCAAATAAAGAAGGAAATAACAATGAACAGACACAAAGGCAACAACAATCAACAACAAAAACAGGAGAATATTAAAAGGTATAAAACCAAACCATTAGGTATTCTCTCAGAAAATTTAATCAAAAATACTGCAAATCTTATAGGAAACAAATGAAAAGCTAGTTAAAATTTTTGAAAATTTGTCAAATAATTATGTGGAATTAAAAAGAGAGAAAATTAAATTGCTCAAACAAAATCTGCAATTTAAAATAGAAAAATTTAAATTTCAACATCCTGAATTTCATTTTGAAATAGAATAATGTTTTTTTACTCGAAAGACTGCTGGGATTTACATACCGTATCGCAAATCAATTCGTTATCAATATAATATTAAGTATGTGATATATTTATTACTTCTATGTTCAGTAGCTTAGTACCAAAGTTTTTCACCAAAGTGTTCTTATAAATGTTAAGTAATATTAAGAATGAACGTTTTTTACTTTATTTTTGAAGCTTGTTAAAGAAATTTGTTTTTATTTATTTGTAAGAACGTTTCTTGTTTTGTTTGATAATGTTTTGTGTTTTATTTGTCTATTTTAATAAAAATACTGGCATATTTTTATTAATTACTTATTGGTTTAAAATATTTTCTCTAATATGATTTTCTCTAGCAATTCTACCAGAATTTAAGTATTCTTGCTATGCCTCCTGGTCTACAATATTGACTAAAAATTTTTTTTATCGATTCACAGATTTATTTTGGTATACTATTGTCTTCAGGGTATTCTATATTATCTTCTGCAATCTCCAAATTTGCATCTATTGCAATGTTAGAATACAGCTTGCAAAAATTATATTAGCTAGTTTTCTGGGGTGATAAAGTAGTGTTCGATGTCTAGGAAGACATATGAACCTTCCTTTTAATATGCCATTGGTGCGTTCAATAATATTTCTGCTTGACATCAATAAATTATTAAAAGAGCCTCCACCTTCATCTCGAGGGTTATGAAAAGGAGTGAAGAGCCATGGTTCCAATGGATAACCACTGTCTCTTAAAAAATAACATATGATGTTTCCGTTTCATTAAAATACTGTAATTTACCTATTAAACGGGAACTTGTATCTCCTCTCAGATATTTGGAGAGTAAATGAGCTCAAATTGATTTGGTACTATCGAGTCCGATATCTACAAACGTTCAAATAACTCAAATGAAAGAGTAACTAAATATTATCCATATTTACCAGCATGACATTAATAGAGTGTTTTCCTTTTCTGTTTATAAAAACATGGTGGGTATTCAATGTCGTTCAATGGTGGAGCCAAGATTTCCACATGAGTACCATCAATAGCACCCACAATTGCACGAAAATTATATTTTTCATAAAACCTGAAAAAAAAATTACACATTTTGGTCATTACTAGCTATTTATAGAACTTACCCTTGTTTTACGGAATTTTTTGTTCCTCATTTACAGGAAATTTTATGTAAGTCCTCATTAATATTTGAACAATCAATTCACATACTTGTGAAATGGCTCTACTCATAGATGTCTGGCTAATTGCTATCCAAGCATTACAGCCAACAGCGTTCTGAAATGAGCTCGTGGCCAGGAAGTTTAGAGTAGCAAAAACCTAAAAAAATTATTTAAATCCATTGTAAAGAGACTGTGAATCAATTATTATTACTTTTACTACAAAGGGAATTCCTAAATTATTCTCCACAACATGAGGTCTTAAATTATGAATTAAGAATTGACATTGGTCTGTCTGTCTGGCATATCAAACGGATTTAATTGATCTCTTAAATGTCTTCATTGGATTCTCATATGATTTTAGGAAAAATGGAAAGTGTATTTTATGATAATACCATAAAAAGTATGTACAAACCGATTCTCATCCTCTTCCAACAGAATACCGGCGAGAATATTTAATTGTCCGTTCATATTAATGTCAAAGATTTCCACTTAAAATTTTAATAATCACTTAAAAATCACAAAAAAACTAAAAAATCTACAACTTCTTAACTTATAATACACGAAAAATGATAATAATAATAATAATACAACGCTATGTACCACACCCTGTACTGCTTACAGAGACAGATGTCTAGCCCGTAAATATTTACGAATCTGTAAATAACAGGTAAGGTTAGAATTGAATTTCCTGTAACTCTTACAGATTTCGGCTTATAGATCTTACAAATGTTTTCAGAATTCCACCAATAATAATGTTTGTTTCGTTACGAGGTTTCAGGATAATTTCTTGTATAGGAAGAGGCCCATGGTCAGAGTTTAAAGTTTATATGTTAGAGGTGGATCTACAGTAGAAACGGTGAAGCTTTAGCGTCACGTGACTTAGTTGACGATATTATTCAACACATACTATGTTGGTACTGTCTTCTTCTAATAACTGAATACAAGCGTTTGTCATATTGTTTTGATTAAGATGCATATGGTTGATGTCGTATCAGTCACGTCATGTAAAGGACGTTTTTACTGCATCTATATTACCCTCAACACCTTCACCATCATCATAAAGACATCCCTTTTTGTCTAGAGCACATAAACACTAAGACTTGTAAGCTTCCTAAAACAGCCAAAAGGCTGACGAAATTGCTGGTTACTTTGCACCTGAAAACAAAAGATGTTAAAGTGGACCTCAATACATGAATTGGTTATACATATAGTATGATTTATGAAATAAAAGATCGAGAAACTTATGTAGTAATAAAGGGAGATTGTCATCTGTATTTTGATACGTCGGACCATCTAGAAAATAATACATGTATAGAACATTCCTCGAGTTAATAAGAAAGTGTTTGGAATGTTGAAAGACAAAAACAATAATATTCCAATGACCCATCATCTGCGTGTTCGTTCGAAACTCTATGTTGTGAAAGTGTTGGTATCGGAAGATGATGTGTTGAAGCAGCAGAAGTAGCTAGAAAAGATGGGATATGATGAGATAAATGGTAATACTGAGAAATTTTCGTATATCAAAGAAGGCTAAAGTCGTAAAATCTTCCGCAATGGAGAATACAATAAGCTTTATGAATTAAAATAAATTGGTAGTTCGAGGTCAATGACATTTAACTAATTTTTTTCACGTTCCAATAAGCATCAAGTCTATTCTATAGTTCAGAAGAAGGTGGCTCCTACATACATCAGCGCACGTTTTCTCACCATGCAAAGATCTATGGGCATGAAGTCGCAACCTGACGGATTTCGAAAATATATGTTAGATGACAGGCGACTAATCACAGTTGGCACCAGTTCCGTTATACCAAAAAATACATAAGAAGAAAGAGCAGACGCCATGTAAATAAAACGATGACTCTTTATAAAATAGGATGCTTATAGAAACTTTGTATTATCTAAAAAGACATTCTTTTTTTAAACGTTGTCCAATAAAATTCTAATCCTTATTGTAAAATTGTTTTTAAAAACCCAAGTGCGAAGTTTTAACAGTGCAGTCAAAAGAATACGCGCTAGTTTCGAATAAGTAAAAAAACATGTTCGCATTATATTGTGAGTGAAACTCGAGACCTTGGAGTTTCTACACCTTAAGTGCGTATAAGCGAGTTCAAAACTTTTGGACTTAGTGGCAACGAGTGCAGGGAATCACGAAAAAAAGGAACAGGAGAGGAGAGCGATCGAGTTGACCATAATCTGTAAGTGCCTTTTCCTCTTTCACCTTTTCCAAACCCCTATCTATAAGGATTTTGGCAAAGATAGTTAACCCTAGGATGCATAGACGAAATTCTCGACAAGAATGCATAGCATGAGTCTCCAAGACTTTTATTTAAAAGAACTCCAATTTATATTTTACGTTTATTTATCATAATAATAGGTTGAATACAAGCGTTAGAAATTGAAATTCATATTAAATTTTTTAATCCAAGCATATTGTGCATACTAAAACACTGTGTTATTTGGATGTTGGTTCATTACATCTAGTACAAGTCAGTGTACTCATTCTTCCAATTCGTGTAGGACATTGCGAACAACTTCTTTTCTTTTTCAAAACTAAACCTGCTAAGATATTTTCTTCTTCCGAAAGCGTTAAAAAAGTTTCATACTACTTCTTACAGTATTTGGAAGTTTTGGGTTTTGTGCTCTTCTTCTCATAAATGGTAATACTAATTCGGTTGCTAAGTCTTTGATAAACATTCTTCTCTTCTTAGTTCTTCCATCGTGAAAATTTTTATTTTCATGGGTGTACATGAAGTAAGTATTTAGAGATGCTAAATCCAATATGTTGTACCAAACTGCGACAGGCCATCGTCTTGTTTGTCGCTTTGTGGTATAGTTGCCTATCATTTGATCCATATGATCAACACCTCCTTTAGTTTTATTATAAAATTTATTTATTTCTGGTTCTTTTCTAGTACTCTCATTATCTACTGAAGCGTCGTGATGCATCGAGCTAAGAAGTAGCACAGATTTATTCTTTTTTGGTACATAGCTCACTAACGTCAAATCTTTATTGAAACCAAAAATAGAAGAATAAACACTTCTTTCCTTAGAGGTTTCAGACTCACTAGGATTTTTCTTCTTGTTTTTGTGCAAAGTTCCCACACGAGTTATTCCAATTAGCAGCAGATGTTGTGCTAGTGAAATACTTGTAAAAAATGGTCAACTCTTAAGTTTAGTCCTGAGTTTTTATGGAAACAGTTGCTTTTACAACAGTTTCCGCTACGTTGTGCTGTACTGGTTCTCCAGATTGGTGCCCCAAATATACTTGTCCATCAATGGCATATCCTGTTTCACTTTCATAAAGCCAAAAAAATGTATGCCATATTTTGCTGGGTTTGAAGGCATGTATTGTATGAAACTACAACGACCTCCAAAGGCAAGCAATTGTTCATCTATGGTAACGTACTCTTTTGGAATCATTTGTGTTCGGCACTGAACTAAAAATAATTCCCATATATGACGAATATGAGCAAATTTATCAGTTTCAAGTCTAACCGAACGAAGATATTTTTTTATATTTTCAAAACGATTCACTGCCATTGTAGCTTTGTACATTGGATTCAACAGCTTATCAACAAATAATTCTCTTACATGAGTATCACAGTTTTTTTCAACACCAGCCAACAATAGCAAACCGGAAAAAGCATCCATCTTATCTCTATCGATTTGTGTCCAAATCTTATCTTTTTTTTTTCAAATTCTCCTTATGCTTCTCGATTAGTATCAAGAATTATTTCATCAACAATTTCAGGCGTGATAAATTTATCCCATGCATCTTTGATACACCAAACTTGATTTCTTCTTTGAGGTGCTTATGTAAATCTTACTATATTGTGTAATCTTACTTTTCCTTGTGAGGGCTGAGTAGAATTCCACACAAAATTATTTTTTCAAATAAACGTACCATTTGAGACGTCTGAGGGTGATTTATGATCCGGAATACTTCCTGTTTCGCTATCTGAAAAGCTTTCTCCAGTGTCACTAGATCCTTCAGGTGATTGATATTGTTCGTCAGTGTCTGATGTATCACTTTCACTAACAACAATATTCTCATCATTTTCTTCATACCATGTCATCAAAGTTTCCTCAAAATTAGAGTCACTAGGTCGTATTGATCGTTTTCTAGATGTACTTGTTGAAGCTATAATTTACACTATGTAAAAAACAAAAAAACCTTATAAATATTGGGATTTTTTCAGTTTTTGTAAATAATAACCTAACCTGTAGTCTTACAAAAATAACTTACCAGTATTGCACAATAAAGTTACATATAAAAGTCTTTGGAAACTGTCAACACTATTATTAGAATTTGTACCTGTTTAAATTTCTTCATGAGTCTCTGAGACTCATGGTAAGCATCCTAGGGTTAAGTTAGCGAACAATGGTCTACCGCAGACATTAGCATTTAATTAATTTTAGTAATTTAATGAGTGACATGGATGAAATAATTAACGGAATTATAAATATAGAAATAAATAACGAAAATAATATATATATATATATATATATATATATATATATATAATTATATATATATATATATATATATATATATATATATATATATATATATAAATAATCAAGTTACAAATAATTCAAAAATAATAAATCGAAGTTTAAATACTAGACGAAACATGCCAAAGATTAACAGGGATAATTTGAAATCTAGAATTGATAACATTAAACCTTATGATCGTAATAGTAACACATCAAATACATTTTTGATAAGATGCGAATATATCATTGATGATTATAGACAATATAATCATGACCAATTATCTAAACACATTTTACAATCTGTGCGATCCGGTATTATGGATGTCCAATTCGCTAGCTCCTATGAGGAGAGTCAAGTTTCGGACTGTACAATTTACCCCCAAAATACTGCTTGATTTCGGGTTTCAATTAGGAGAATGAAAAAATTCAGTTACTTCAAAAAAAATGATCAGCGACGAATAGAGATTCACTCACCTGAGGTTTTCTTTTCCAACTAGTTCTTGAAACTTTCCTTCAGAGAGCTCTCTCCAATGCAGCGTCGTTCACCATAACACAAAACGGCCTTTTGAATTTAAACGTAACAAAATTATTCAGAATTACCGGACACGAAATCTAATTGTTCTTCACCAAGCAATGATTAGCTGAAGTCTGTTAGGTTTTTTAAAAATTAAAAATGAATCTCTAATTAACACGAGCATGAAGGCAACCACGATTACAAACGTTTGTGGTTCGGGTTGTCTACCTCGCAGTAAAATAATTTATATTCAAATCTAATGAAATCCAACATACGCCCCCACCAAAATGCAACTGACAAAGGGGCATTTTGACAAAAAAACATATAACAAAATAAAAATAAATATGGGACTGTTGAACAAGTTCCATTAATAAATTATGTATAAGAAAAATTATTACATAATCTAGATAGGCAACGGATACAGCTTGACTAGGGGTCGCCGAAGAGGGCCTTGCGTGGTAGTTACATTCGCAACCCTTATAATTCCGTCCTGTCTCGGGAATAATTCGGATATGCGGCCTAAACGCCACTGCGAGGGAGGGAGATTGTCCTCTCTTATCAAAACCATCGTCCCTACTTCGACGGGTTTCAAATTATCTGAAGTAGTCCATTTACTGCGTTGGTGCAAGGTATGCAAATATTCCTTGCTCCACCGTTCCCAAAAATGCTTATGCATTTTGTTGAGTAGCTTCCATCTTATGAGATGAGAGGCAGGAATAGGATTCTGTTGCAATGGCTCAAATACAGCCGAAAGCGGCTCAAGATTTAAAGAATGGCCCGGAGTTAAAACAGACAAATCATTAGGGTTTGAACTCGTAGGAGTTAGCGGTCTAGAATTAAGATAGGATGCGATCAAAATTATGACGGTATTAAGTTCCTCATATCATAAAGTCTGATCACCTATAACCCGAGCTAAATGCGTCTTCACAGATTTAATGCCAGCTTCCCACAATCCTCCAAAGTGTGGTGCAGAGGCAGCATTAAAATGAAACGAAATATTTTCATTTGACGCAGCATTTTGCATATGCCTAAGGTAGTTAGCCGCACCAATAAAATTACTACCGCAATCTGGGTACAAGTTCTCAACTTTACCACAACGAGCTATAAAACGTTGCAAAGCTAAGAGGAAAGTTTCACTGGACAAATCAGATGCTATCTCTAAGTGAAGAGCTTTGGTGGCCATGCAAACAAAGAGGCACAAATACACCTTACAAGATTTAGCTCCTCGGTAGCGAGTCATCACAACAGAAAACGGAGCACCAAAATCAACGCCAGAGTTAAGGAAGGGTTTAATCTGGGAAATTTTATTTGAGGGTAAATTACCCATAACAGGTTGGTAATGCTGAGGATTTTGCTTCCAGCATGGAATGCATTTAGACAAAACCGAGCGTATAGCTCGCTTAGGAGATAAAATCCAAAAAGATTTGGCAAGTAAAAAATGCACGGTACGTAACCCGGCATGGAAATATCTTTTATGATAATATTCGATGAGCAAATAAGTTAATCTACTTTCGCGAGGTAATATACAAGGAAATTTTTTATCAACAGAAACAGGTAAATATCGAAGATGACTTCCGATCCGTAATACCTTTCGATGATCAATAAAACAACACAACTTTCGAAATGGTCTAGAAAATCCGTTTCCCTCTAAATCTTTCTCGGAATGTCGATATTGAGTATATTCAACTAAAAGCATCAGTGACTCATAAAGTTCATTGGAACATAATGGACCCGCCTTTTTCTGCAGGGGAAACTTGGAATTGTGAACAAATCTCAAAATCCAAGCTAAAAGACGTTGAATAAACACAAATTCAGAATTGTTTTGTAGCAACGTTTCAAAAAAATTACCATCGGCGTAACAAACCAAGGTTACTTTTCGCGCCTCCTCAAACATTCCGGGATAATCAGAACAAGGAAAGGACGCGTCTGGAAGATGAGTTTAATTATAAAGGAACTTGAGACCCGCGAACCAATGAGACTGGTCCAACATCAACGCCGGTAAAACACCTCTGGAAGCCAAATCAGCGGAATTATGAGCAGAAGGAACATGGAACCAACTATCTGAAGGTATGCGTTCCTGTATATAAGCTACTCGATTGGAAACGAAGGTCTTCCATCGATGAGGAGAGGATTTCATCCTACCGGCGGCAATCTTAGAGTCGGACCAAGCCACTAACTTCTCAATTGTAAGCTTAACTTCTAAAATTATGACTACAAAAGGCAAGAGTTTGGCCAGTAACACAGCGGCAGACAACTCCACACGGGGAATACTAACAGTGCGAATAGGAGCCACTTTCGACTTCGCACATACAAAAAAGATACGAATCTGACCATCTGGTAACATAAAACGCAAATAAATGACCGCAGCATAACCCTTCTCACTACTGTCACAAAATCCATGCAGCTCACAAGTAGCATAGCTTGACACGGACATAAAACGAGGTACTTGAAGACGCACAAGGGATGGAAGCTGTTCCTTATATTGGTTCCAAATATCACAAATTATTTTTGGAGGAGAGTCATCCCAATTTATTCCAGATAACCACAAACGTTGAATAAGATGCTTAGTAGACAAAGTCATGGGAGCGAGAAAACCTACAGGATCAAATACTCTGGCCAATTCTGACAACATACTTCGCTTAGTACAAGACTTGTCCAGAGCAGTCACCTGAAAGGAAAAACAATCCGTTTGTGGATTCCATACAAGACCAAGGATTTTTAAAGGAGAAGAATAAATATCATTATCAATAGAAATGGGTTTTCTACCTATATGAGACTCAAACAAACCATCTAGCAAGCGTAAATCATTACTGGACCACTTGTGCAGTTCAAATTGACTTCGGGCTAATAAGGATATTAACTGGTTTCGAAGATCTTGTGCCATTTCTAAAGTATCAGCACCACCAACGATATCATCAACGTAAGTGCTGTTACGTAATACTTCAGCGGCAAGGCGAATCTCCCTTCGTTCATCTTCACACAGCTGCAACAAGGTCCTTAAAGCCAGGAAAGGGGCTGACGAAACACCATAGGTTACTGTCAACAACCGAAACTCGTGCAAAACTTCATGAGGAGAAAACCTAAATATGATCCTTTGATAATCAGAATCAGTTTTATCAACTCGTGTTTGCCTATACATCTGTTGATATCAGTAGATAAGACATATCTAGGATGTCGGAAACCCAACAAAATAGTAAACATATCCTTCTGCAGCTTCTTCCCAGTAAGTAAACACTGATTCAGAGAGTTCTCATTGGCAACCTGCGCAGAAGCGTTAAATACCACTCTCAATTTGATGGTCAAACTATCAGGTCTTACTACAGCATGATGGGGAATATAGTAACAAAACATAGGACGAGAGTTCTCTGACACAGCCTTCATGTGGTTAAGATCCAAATATTTTTTCATAATGGAAGAATTTTCCTTATACAGAGAGGGCCTTCTTAAAAGTCTTTTTTTCCAGAGAGACAAAACGATTGACAGCAAATTCATACATCCATGGAGAAACAGGAAAAGGCTCACGAAAAGATAAAGCGACGGTATAACGACCATTGTCATCTCGACAGACATTATCAACAAAGTTTTGTTCACAAAGAACATCATCAGGAGAAAAACATTCTACTTGAGGAACAGATTCTAAACTCCAGAACTGCTGAACAGACTCCTCCAATGCGACAGGTTGATCATTATGACAAAACAATGATGTGGCCGACGTCATAGGAGCAGAGTGGCAACTAACCATAAGCACATATCCAAAACGGTATTAACAGCGTCCGGCATCCCAGCAGGAGCCCTAACTTTGCCATCCAACAAAATCTGAGAGAATATGTCAGCTCCAAGCAGCACCTCAATTTCACCAGGTAGATAAAAACGAGGATCGGCCAACTTCAAATTAGCTAAGTGGGACCAGTGCTCAATATACAAACTAGCAACAGGTAAATCCTCACAAATTTTCGGCAAAACAAACGCCTCACAGTTAAAAACAGGAACATTTTGATCCACAGGCTTTATCATCATCACAGCTCGGCCAACCACCGTACTTCGAACGGTACGAATACCTTGTACAAATAAAGTGGCAGAAGAGTGTTTGAGACCTAAACGACGCATATAAGGCTGGGATACAAAAGAAGTCATACTACCTCTATCAATTAAAGTTCGAACAGGTTGGTACAGTCCACAACTATCCATAATTTTTACCACCGCAGTAGCTAACAAAACGATCGAACTTTGAGAGACAACACTGCCTAATGAGGCAACATGTGACCTCAAGGTTCCATCAGCGGCCTGAGGATCGACAAAAGTAGAAGGCACCGAATCACAAGCAGGGGCCACACTATTACTAGCGTGAGGACCACCATTAGCGACCTTGAAATGCAAAAGAATATGATGAGGCAAATTACAATGGCCATAACGAACTGTGACAACGCAAGTACGCGAATAGTGCTTCTCTAAACATTTAAAACAAAGACGCGTTTTTTTACAAAAGTTATAACGGTCATAAGTAGACTTATTTAAAAATGAAGAACACGTTTGCAAGTGGTGACTTGCGTTGCATAGCGAACAAGTCACTGTATTAGGCTTCGAAAAAAAACTAGAACGATTACTAAATTTGGTAGTAGTTTCACCTAAATTTTGTTTAAAAGGCAAAGTTTTATTTTTTCTAGCAGAATTCTGAATAGAGTGTTTCTGACTTCGAATCGTTTTTGTTGGACTGTATTAAAATGCCTTTTGTTAATTTTAACTTATTGTATTCTATATTTTCTTTTTATATTGTTAAAAGAAATTGACGATTTTTTGAAAGAAAAGAATTATTTTATTATTATTGACAGTGACAGTTAAACAATTTCTTATATATCATTGAAACAAAAAACTTATTTTATGGAATTAAATAAACAGAAATCAACATCGACGTACTTTTCATCTATACATTATTGGTAGACTAATCAGTGTGACGTTAATAAAATTGCACCAATTAAAAGAAGACGTCTACCTATGGCGTCAACATGCCGCCCGCCTTGATATGTACTATATAATACATTCAAACAAGAATTGAAGAATTGCAAATTATAAAATAAATACATAAGTCTATTTATACTTCAGCCTCTATCGGAAGCACACAGAGCCTGGACACAGCTCTTTTAAATTCCTTTCCATTGGGCATTCTTAGGCTAACGACTCGGACCACTGAATCAGTCCCTGGATGAAGTTCTGTAATTCGGGCCAAGCTCCACTGGAGAGGAGGTGCATCTGCATCTCTTATCAACACCAAATCTCCAACCTTTATTAACTTGGTGGCATTTTCTTTCCACTTCGTCCGAGACTGCAACTCGGCAATGTATTCCACAAAATGACTGTAATACTTGTTGCTGCTGCTTATAATAAGTCAAACGATTTATTGGCTTTTCTAAGTAATTTGGTTCAGGTATAGCTGTAATAAGTCTGCCAACCAAAAAATGAGGAGTAAGGGGAGTAAGGTCTAAAGGACTGGAAGAAAGTGGAGTAAGGGGACGGGAATTTAGTATTCCTTCAATTTGTATCAAAACAGTTAAAAAATCTTCGTATGGTAATTGTAAGTTACCAACGACTCTTTTAATGTGACCTTTAGCGCTTTTTACGCCGGCTTCCCAAATACCCCCAAAATTTGGAGAGTAAGGTGGACTAAAATGCCACGTTATACCATCTTCTGCCATATTCTGCAAAATTGTTTTCGAGGAATTTTCCAGAAATTCATATAGTTTACTTAATTCAGTGCATGCTCCAACGAAATTAGACCCATTATCAGAATAAATATTTTTGGGTTTGCCCCCTCTGGCAATAAATCTTTTTAATTTGGCAAAAAATGCTTCTGTAGACAACCCTGTTACTAAATCGAGGTGTATTGCTTTAATCGACATACATATAAAAACGCAGATATAAGATTTAATAAGCTTAGCACCCCTCAGTTTTCTGTCTTTTATAAGGATTGGACCCGCATAGTCAATGCCTACATCAGAGAATGGAAAGCTTTGTGTAATACGACATTCAGGTAGGTTACCCATTTGCGGTTGTTTAAAAGTAGGCCTAACCTAAAAACATTTTATGCATGAATGTACAATTTTTCTAGAAATACTACGACCTGACATAGGCCAGTAACTTTCTCGAATGGAGGCCAGTAACTGCTGGGGACCACAATGGCATAGTCTTTCATGTTCGTAACTTAGTATTAAACGTGTCAACTTATGACTTCCCCCTAAAATAATTGGGTACTTTTTATCATATAAAAATTGGCTAGAGTTTCTTAGTCTTCCCCCTAATCTAATAATACTGTCATTATCTATAAATGGTTGTAAACATAGTAAACTACTTCCTTTAGGAATAGCCTTATTATTTTGTAAATTTACATATTCTAAAGGAAATGATTCCTGTTGAGCTAACCTGATTAATGACTTGAGCGCTTTATTTGACTCTAGCACTGTAAAAGCTCCATGCTGTATACAAGGACGTATTCTCAAATTATTATAAAATCTAAAACAATAAGCTATTACTCTTTTTAATTTATTCAATGATGAATATCTACTGAATATTTCAAAATCTTCCTGAGTTGTTACATTACTCACCATTCTTCGTTCTGGAAGTTCTTGAGTAACATAATCAATTGTTGATTTTGGCCATTCGGCCTGATCACTTAATAGCCACTGTGGACCGTGCCACCACAATTCGGATTCAATAATTTCATCAACTGTTATACCTCGAGTTAACAAGTCAGCGGGATTATCATTGGAGCGAATATGTTGCCACTCTTTCGGTTCGGTTAAATTTTGAATGTTACCTACCCGATTAGCGATAAATGACTTCCAAGATCTAGCTGACGACTTTATCTAGCCCAAAGCAATAGTGGAGTCACTCCAATAATATTTGCGTTGTATAGGTAAACAAATAGAATCTAAAACTGTTTTACTCAAAGAGGAGAGAAGGTCAGCGGTAGGTAAAGTCACTTGCTTGATAGGTGCTACTCTAGTTTTGGCAGTTAATAACTGAGAACAAATATTACCTTCCTCGTCAATGCTTCTTAAATATATGCATGCACCATAAGCGCTTTCAGACGAATCTGCAAAACCATGAAATTCTATCATGCGTTTTTCATGTGCAAGTGTATAACGAGGAATTGTTAACATTTCTAACATTTTTAAATCTTTTCGAAAATTAAGCCAGTCGCAATAAATTTTTTGAGGAACTGCCTCATCCCAAGTAAGGCCTGCTTGCCATAATTGTTGTAAAATTATTTTTGATCTTATGGTTATTGGAGAGAGTAAACCTAGCGGATCAAATATTTGTGAAGAAATTGACAATACTATTCTTTTCGTAACAATGTTAGGAGAAGCCAAATTATTATTATATTGTATTGTGTCACTAGTTGAATTCCAATATACCCCTAACGTTTTATTACTTTGATCGTCCATCAAATACAATCTACTAACCTCGGAATGTTCGTCTACATTAAAATCTCTCAATCGATCACTCTTGTTTGTCAACCACTTTCTTAAAATGAAACCTGCAGACTGCAAAATGTGAGACACCTCCTTTTGTATTGATAGTAACTCATCTACAGAATCACAACCTGTTAGTAGGTCGTCCATGTAAAAATCGTCCTTTATCACCTTTGCAGTCCTAGGATATTTGGATTGATTATCGTTAGCTAATTGAATTAGACAACGCGTGGCTAAAAATGGTGCTGAAGCAGTACCATATGTTACGGTGTTTAATTGAAAACAATTTAATTCGTCATAAGGATTTTCCCTCCAAAATATTCTTTGCAATGAACGTTGCTCGCTATCTAATAAAATCTGTCTATACATCTTTGAAATATCTGCACTCATGACATAGGGATAACATCTAAATCTAAGTAAAATAGCAAATAAATCTGACTGGACCGTAGGTCCAACATACTGTGCATCATTCAAGGAAATGCCACTAGTAGTTTTTGAACTAGCGTCAAAAACCACTCGACACTTAGTTGTTAATGAACACTCACGAATTATCGCATGGTGAGGCATATAAAAATTTAAATTTTCTTTAGTCTCATTTTTATCTATTTTTGTCATATGCTTTGAAGCTTCATATTCGCGCATAAACTCAACATAATGAGTTTTTGAAGTGTCATTTTTACTTAATTTTTTCTCTAAAGAATAGAATCGTTTTAGCGCTGTTTTTCGCGAGTCACCTAAATAATTAATATTGTTATTGAGAGGCATTTTTACCACAAAACGTCCTTCCGAGTTCCGACACGTATTTTTCAAAAAATCATCTTCACACATTTGTTCCCTTTTATTTAAAACCGGCACATTTTCATAATTTTCTATTTGCCAAAATTTACTTAATTGATCACTTATGGTTTTTTCAAAATTATCAGATAATATAGTTGAATGACCGGAAATTGCATAATAATTTTGATTTTGCTACATTGTATTCCCTGAAATAACCCATCCTAACAAAGTTTTCTGTAAAACTGGCATATTTTTGCCTAGACTCAATTGCCCCACTGAAAGTAACTGCCAAAAAATGCTACTACCCAGCAAAATATCAACTTCTCTACTTTTATAAAATTCAGAATCAGCCAGCTGTATATTTTGTGGTATTCCAAATACAGATTTATTAATATTAAAAGTAGGCAATTTTTCTGTAATTTTTTTTATTATTAAGCAGGATACTTCAGTTTTGTAATTTGAGTTTATGGAACTTATTTCAATTGTGGTTTTATATTTAATTGTGGATGTTGCCTTTCCTACACCTTTAATTGTTACACTGAAATTTGATTTATCAAGTTTCAGTTTTTGACATAATGCTTCAGTGATGAAACAACACTGCGACCCATTATCCAGTAAAACTCTTGCTGGATAATATTGACCATATTTGTTTTTAACTTGTACCACGGCTGTAGCTAGCAGAACTTCTGCATGTCTACAATACTCTCTAGTGTGAGACACTACCGTATGCTGAGTTTCAATTGTATTATTTTCATTGCTAGCAAAGTTATTAATATTTGTAGCTTGCACTTCATTGTGGTCCATATGTATTAAGGTGTTATGTTTTTGAAAACATTTTTTACATCCCGAGTAGGTGCAATTCTTTGATAAATGACCTGGCCTCATACAATTTAAACACAATTTCTTCTCATACAATCTTTGACCTCGTTCTGTTAGTGGAATCTTTAACAATTCATCACATTCATACACCGTATGATTGCTTTTACAAAAATAGCACTTTGGCTTACTCGTACTTACATGTGAGGTAGAAATATTCCTTGTAGGACGCTTATTACGGAATTTATTTTCTGTTTTTATCTCAACCTCAGCAACTGTTCCCTTATGCTCTAATTTTTTCAACAATCCCAATCTATTAATTAAAAATTCTTCCATATCACTCATATTTGGTTTTTCACCTTTAACTGCATAAGACTCCCACTCTTTTTGTGTCTCTTTATCAAACTTAGTTGTTAAAATATAAATAAGCATCGTATCAACCGATGGCTCTTGAAAACTTTCCAGAGCTCTTAAATTCTTTATTGTATTTAAATAGAGATCTCTTAAACCTCTATGATCATGCTTTATCATTGTCGATTGCTCAAAAATTGCTTTTAAATGATTAAAATAAATAAAATGTTATTTTCATAGTATTGACATAGCAATTTCCAAGCAATATCATAATTTGCCTCTGTTTTTTGAATACCCATTAATAAATCTTTTGCTTCACCCTCTAAAGACATTTTTAAATAATGAAATTTATCTATATTGCTCAAATGGGTTTTTTTGTGTACCATATCGAGGAAGATATCTCGAAACTCTAACCAGTTATTTATATGGCCATTGAAAACAGGCAACCTTATTGTTGGAAAACGAATATCGTGCATTGAAACCAATGGGCGTACTGTATTGTTAATTATTTGGTTGTCTACATTTGCTTGTGTCTCAAGCCCTTGAACCTCCTGTATTTGAATCACTTGTATATGAGCCCCTTGTATATTATTAGTCCTTTGTAGTTGGGACCCTTGTATATTATTATTAGCCCTTTGTAATATTGATACAGATGACACTGTACTATTGATAGAGCTCTCTTTCTTATTAGGGACTATTGCCATTTCATTAACCCTAATGATCTCTTTTAAAAATCCTAGTGCCCTAAAATAAGAATCCTCAAATTCTTTTCTTTCTTTATCTTGATCTGGTAATATATTGTCATTGTTTATTAGCTTTTGCTCAATTACTGATTGAATTTCCTCAAATTCATCTAAAAGGGGGTGTGCTTTTTCTATTTTTAAGAATATTGTACTATATAAATTACTGTCTTTTAATATTAAACCCTCTCTAAACTCTAAACCTTAAATAAAATTGTTTAAACGAGTAATTTTTCCCTTAATTTGACCCCTCTTTAAATTTAATACTTGTAATCCTTCCTCTTCCATAATTATTTCTTACAGAATTTGTGCAGAAGTATAGTTATTGATAAATATAATCAAGTATTAATTGTATCAATTGAAGGAATACTACCTTAATGGGAAACAATTCACAGGATTCGGTGGCAACCCTAAACTTCGAGCTTTCTTCTAGTTTTTGCGATTTTCGCAATTTATAGCCAATTTAATCGTCTAATAAAATTGAATCCAGCGACCAAGGACCATGTTTCTGACTTCGAATCGTTTTTGTTGGACTGTATTAAAATGCCTTTTGTTAATTTTAACTTCTTGTATTCTATATTTTCTTTTTATATTGTTAAAAGAAATTGACGATTTTTTGAAAGAAAAGAATTATTTCATTATTATTGACAGGGACAGTTAAACAATTTCTTATATATCATTGAAACAAAAAACTTATTTTATGAAATTAAATAAACAGAAATCAACATCGACGTACTTTTCATCTATACATTATTGGTAGACTAATCAGTGTGACGTTAATAAAATTGCACCAATTAAAAGAAGACGTCTACCTATGGCGTCAACATAGAGCATGGCGACAGCGAATATGAGTCGAAAGAAATGCATTGACTTTCTAGAAAATCAGATAATTCAGTAAAAGTGGGCATTTCACAAGACCCATGTAATAATGCAAAACGCTGCTGAGTCTCGTCATCGAGTTTAGTTAGAATTTCATAAGCTAATACGAAATCCGAAATGTGATAACCTAAATTTTCCAACGTAGAAAGATTTTCCGAAATAGTGTCAAATAAATTACTGTAGCTATCAGAATTTTTAAACATAGTAGATGGAGCATCCTCAATTTTGCACCAATGTGCCATTGCACGCAACCGCTTATTCATATATCGGTTTTCAAATTTATCATAAATTCTTACATAATTGTCCCTAGCTAAAGGCAAAGATTTAGCTGACCTTAAAGGAGCACCTTCTAAACTTTGAATTAAGAAACTCAACTTTTCAGTGTCATCAATATTATTTCGATTATGTACGAACGCATCAAATAAATCAAAAAAGGTAATCGCCGAGGTGAAATTACCTGAAAATTTGATAAGTTCCAATTGAGGCAACCGAGTATTATTAACTTGTTGGACCGATTGAAGAACGACAACCTTACTCTGAGCGTCTTCATTTTCAAACAGATCCGCAAAATTAGCTTTGATTTGACCATAATCATTCATAAACTGTCCACGAAGAATTTCCTTAGATTCTAATTGGGCTTCAGTACCATCAGCGCCCAACAGATAGGAAAAAATATTTTGATGATGCTTATCAAAGCTTTCTAAAACATCATCTAACTCTGAATACCGAATACGCAAGAGCGATTGCTTATTTAGATCAGTTACAGCAGCATTCGACAAGCACAACAAAGCTTCTAAATCGTTAAGAGATGTTTCCCTTTGTAAGGTGTATCTTTTTAAGTTATCAGCCATTGTACACCAAATCAAGAAGGCAATGTTTAACAATAAATGAATCTTATTTTACACGTTTACAAATTCTGTAACAAATAAACTCACGACTCCTTGTCAAGCTGCCACTGGTATAAGAGAATTCTAAAGTTAAAGCCTGCAATATTGGTTCAAAATTGAAGTTCAATTACCTTTATTCAATAATAAAAAACTTCACGCAAAAAGAGTTCTTATCAAGCTAAGTACAAAAATTCTATATATTTTAACATCAAAATTTATTCATTCGTAGGTATTCTGAAACTGGTTAAATTCAAGGTCACCAAACGACCAACATTAACAATAAAGAAAAAACGGAAAAAAATGTCCGCAACTTATTTTTGAACCTTATTCAAACTGCAAATATCACTAAATATCAATTGTTATCCAGCAAAATGCCTTCCAGCGAGGTTAACAAGCCACCCCAACAGATAGTGAACAATTAAATATTAAAGTTTAATTCCTTTAAAACCGAAAATCAAACAATCTCAAAAAGTAAATAAGACGAATCCAGATCTAAGGACCAATGTGCGATCCGGTATTATGAATCTCCAATTCGCTAGCTCCTATGAGGAGAGATAAGTTTAGGACTGTACAATTTACCCCCAAAATACTGCTTGATTTCGGGTTTTAATTAGGAGAATATAAAAATTCAGTTTCTTCAAAAAAAAATGATTAGCGACGAATAGAGATTCACTCACCTGAGGTTTTCTTTTCCCACTAACTCTCAAAACTTTTCTTCAGAGAGCTCTCTCCAATGCAGAGTCGTTCACCATAACTAAAAACGGCCTTTTGAATTTAAACGTAACAAAATTATTCAGAATTACCGGACACGAAATCTAATTGTTCTTCACCAAGCAATGGTTAGCTGAAGTCTGTTAGGTTTTTTAAAAATTAAAAATAAATCTCTAATTAACACGAGCATGGAGGCAACCACGATTACAAACATTTGTGGTTCGGGTGGTCTACCTCGCAGGAAAATAATTTAAATTCAAATCTAATTAAATCCAATACAATCAATTCAAGAAAAGCTTATGGATAACGCTGACATGTTAGTAGGTAATCGGGCTGATTCAATAGATTGGCCTAAATTAAAAGAGGTCCTTATAATATGCTTGCGAGTCGTAGAAATATTGATTGTTTAGTCCATTAACTAACAAAGATGAGACCGTTTAGGAACGAACAACTGATACACATTGGTAGCCGAATTCAATTGTTAAGATGTAGTATTACGCAAAAAATTAGTAATAATCCTTTCCTCAATAATGTAGAGAGAATTTTCCAAAAAAGCCATTACTATAAAACTGCACTTAGCATCTTTATTGCTCGTTCTAGTGCTATCTTGAGGAAGACGCAATGGTCTATGTAAACAAGTTCGAAAATTTCGAAAAGCTATACGGTAAACGAAACGACACTATCACAGTAACGACTTCTAAATTTAGTAACAATAATAATCGACAATCGTACTCACAACCAAGATTATATCTTCATAATCAAATGTAACCCACTTACCAACAACCCCATTATTCATCGCAGCGAAATTTTATGAATATTAACGTATTCGACCATAACAAACCAACTAATCCATTCTCTAACAAACCTATTAATATTCAACCTACACAAGTTTGAAGTTTCTGCCAAACAATACCTTACAAAGAGACAAGTATTTGGACCGCCACAAAATGTTTTTGAATCCAATCAAAAATCCACGAATCAACTTCCTAAACGAACACATATGTCAACAACCTCTAGAAACCCATACTTGTTATCCCTAAGAAATACATGGCAAAATCATAAAAATTATAATCAAAATCATCGATTTAGAAGTAATGGACAAAACCCAAATTTTGCTTCTGAAGTACTATTTACAAATGAATATAATCATTCAGACCCATACACAGAAGATTCATAATATTACCAAGGTTACCATATTTTTTATAGTGACGATAATAATCTTTATCTAGACGTAAATCAAACGTCCTACTCTGAAAATGTAAACTAAACCTAATTTGAAATTACTTATAGATATCGGTAGCTCGCGTTCTATTATTAAACCAAATATTATAGAACAATTGTATCCAAATTCTGTTAGTCAAATCAGTGCACAAATTAAAACAGCGTTATTATCATCATAACATCATATATTATATCAATCAACCCTTCCAGAATTTCAGAATCCAAACTACAATATCTCTTTTCTCTTATTGGATTTTCCTGCGTATTTCGACGGTATTATTGGAATAAATGATTTGAAAAACATAAACTTCAATATAGATTCATTTAACAATAAATTGATAGGTCCACATAACAGAAATCCCTATCAGATACAGACAAAAAGGAAATCTCAATATATTATTCTCGATAGAAGCACATCTCAAAATTCTAAAAAAATTACCCGTTTCTCTTTTCAGCGGAGAAATATTGATAAATGAAGGTCCATTAGGACCACTGCATATACCTCAAATTTTGAGTAATGCCGAAAACAGATTTGCTCTTATAGAAATCCAAAATAAAACAGATAAAACTATTTCAATAAATAATAAAGAACCTTTTCAAATAGAGTCATTCGAAAAATCCAGTTATGATGTATTCAATATTAATTCTTCCCTTAACCTAAATAATAGATACGATGAAAAATTAAAACAAAGAATAGAACTATCGAATTTAATTATAACCAATCACATGAATTCGGAGGAAAAAACTATGTCGAAAATTCTCATGTATCTTTTTCAAATCAGGTGATAAATTATCCTTCACGGTGGGGACAAAACTCGAAATTAAAACATCGCACAAAATCCATATACGTTCTAACTCATATAGATATCCCTACATACACAAACAAGAAATAAATAAACAAATCGGTAAAATGTTAGATGAAGGCATAATTCGACCCTCGACTCAACGATGGCAAAGTCTGGTTAGTTAACAAGAAAGAAGATTAAACAGGACAACAAAAATATAGATTAGTTATCGTTATCGCCAACAGGACGAAAAAACAATTCCTAATCGATAGCCGATACAAAATATCAATTCAATTCTCGATAAACTTGGATGATCAAACTATTTTTCAAGTATAGACCTTTGGGCCGGTTTTCATCAGATTCAAATGGAAGAAATTTCTATATTAAAAGCAGCATTCACGGTTGATAACGGCCATTATGAATTGTTACGAATGCCATTTGGAGTGAAAAACGCACCATATATATTTCAACGCGTTATGGATGAAGTTTTAGAAGACCTCCAATATAAAATATGTATGGTCTATATGGATGATATTATATTTAGCACAGGACTTCAAGAACATCTTCAAAATTTATAACTTGTTTTCACAAAATTACGCGAGGTAAGACTAAGAACTAAACTGGATAAGTCAGAATTATTATGGAAGGAAGTAGAGTTTCTAGGGCACATAGTAATACCAGAAGGACTAAAACCCAATCCAAAAAAATCCTAGATTAAAAAGTTTCCTGTAGCAAAAAGACATAAAATCATTTCTAGGATTATTAGAGTACTATCATCAATTAATTCAAAAATTTTTGCAAAAATAAGAAAACCTATGACTGAATGTTTAAAGAAAAATGAAAAAGTAGTTCACACAAAAGATTTCCGATTGTTTCGAAACATGTAAAAATATATTAATATATTACTTTGACAAAGAATTTGAATTGACAACAGGTCGCTCCAATTACGCAAAAGGCGCAGTTCTACAGCAAAATAACCACCCTATATTTTATGCATGAAGAACCCTAAATTCAGCTAAAATAATCTATTGAACATTTCAGAAATAACTTCTCGCAATAGTCTGGAGTTGCAAATATTTTCGCCCATGTCCCGGAAGTTCACAATATATTCTGACCAAAAACTATTACAATGGCTTTTCTCCTGAAAAGACCAAAAAAATATGCTAGGGGGAGACTAAAATTAGAATAATTTGATTATGTAATAAAATAAAGAAAAGATTCGTCAAATTTAGCAGCAGACGCTTTAAGTAGAAATTCATGTGTAGAACTAAAAACCATTGGAAACGAATCTATAATAAATAACACAGGAGACGCGGATGAAATAATAGAAATTTCCGAAAAAATCCTGATAAAATGCCTCCAGTCACTAGTCCTGACCTGGAAGATATACTAGACATTGTAGAGCCGACTAAATTAAAAATTAAAAAAATCGACGTTATTATAGATATACAAATAGAACCAGATAAACCTCAATACTCTCACTCCGATTCTGACATTGAAACTAAACATACATCTGCAGGAAATCCTATATTTTCCATACCAATTACTGAAAGAATATTAAACAAGTACAAAAATCAAATATTTTCTAACAATGGGATTTATAGAATCTACCCTAACTAAAATTTCAAATGTTTGACAATACTAGAATGTTACACTAGCCTAAAAAATTCCACAAATTGATTTAATCAATTTCGTAAAAGAATAAATCGCCCCAAACAAAAAATATTCAATTTTTTTCCTACATTCTGAACTACCTAGAACTTTCGCGATTACAATGCAATCATATTTTGAAAACTCTGCCTTCAAAATAATACCGCATTAAAAGATATTCAGACAAGAGACGCACAAAAAGAAAAACTTGTATTTTACCACGTAATAAAAACTTACCAACGTGGTATAAATTAGATGGAAGAAGCAATTACTAAACGATTTTACTGGCAAAAAATGTCGGACGATATCGAAAATTATATAAATAACTGCGAAATTTGTCAGAAAAATAAATACGATCGAAATCCACAATTAGTAACATTCAATCTTAGACCAACTTGTTCACGTCCTTTCCAACAAATGCATATGGATTGTTTCAAAATTTCAGGAAACACTTATTTAACTATAGGTAATGGATACTTTTTCTCCATATGGTCAAGCTTACCCTCTACCAGCTGTAAACGGAATATCTATAGTAGAATACTTATTTAATTTCATTACCCATCACGGTCTACCCACCAAAATAATAGCTGATTCTGGTACAGAATTTAAAAATTAAGATCTTGAAAACTTTTGCGAACTTTATAGAATAGAACTTCACTATACTACTGCTAGAAGTCCCGTCGAAAGATTTTATTCTACCCTAATCAAACATGTGCGTTTTTTGAGAGAACAAAATGGAAATCTCACCTCAGACCAATTATTAAAAAGGGCTTTACTCAAATATAACAACTCAATCCAAGGTGTTACTAAATATCATACTGGTTTAAAATGAGCATCTCGAATCTATTTTCTTGAATACATTGACGTTGTGACAGAACTAATAAGGGTGCTGATATTCGGATTTACGTTTGGAATAAAATTTATACTGTCCGTAATATTATTTGGCTTATCGATATATTTCAGATCAACTGCAATCATAATGTTGGATGGAGAAATTGATTTGATACCATTTAATTACTTAATTTCGTATCCGAATGATAGTGTCTTTTCATTTTTGGGTTATGTGTAGTTCAGCCATTACAACCATTTTTATTTAAAATGATTATCAACGTGAAGTACTGTAAAATATACAAATACTTGGTCAATGTACAGGATGACCTTACAAGTGTTTTGATGTGACATTAAGTTGAGAATTCTATAATATGTAACGTCAAAAGTTTAGGAACTGTCACGTAGGAGAGAATTGTTTGGTTACATATCACAGTGACATAGATGTCAAAAAAGTCTATGGAAATGAATAATTCAACAAATCGAAAAAGAAGCAGAAACCCCAGAACTTTATATTTATTGTGTCAGGAAATATATGAATTTTGTTGTTGAGTGAATAAATCTATTATTTAGGAATTAGAAAATAGGAATAGTGGATAGTTTATGTAAAAGGATAATAATAATTTGGTAGAAAGAACATTTTAAAGGGACACAAAGACAATTTAAAAAAAAATAACACTTAAGGATTAGAATCAGCACACATATGATTGGGGCATAGCAACAAAAAACGATGAGAAGAGGTTTTTTTTTAAAAAAATGAACGAGGTATGACATATGATATAAATGATAAGACATTGTAGATAAAAAACTATCGAAATCGTATAAAAGAGTCCTGAATGAACAGTAGAAGCGGCAAATAAAAATATATAAGACGGAATACTATTAAGAAGTTACATATAAAAATATATTATATATAATAACAATTATTGGAGTCACCGGCAGTTCTGTATGGTGTGGTTTTGAAAGACAACACTTCAAGAAGGAGTATTAGTGGGGTTGTGAGGACTAGGTCAGTTTTTTTTTGTCTTTGTTGGTACCAACATTTATGTTAAACTTATAAAACCTATCTGATAAAAGTAATTACAAAAACATAAGTACTTACGCATTTCTATTTAACGTTTATAAATTTCGACTTCTCAACTTTTATATTAGCATAAGACATTTCATCACTTTGTTTTTTTATTCAAATTTATAATACATATTTCCTGACCAATACAAACTAATTAATATTAAGTATTCTTGAAATCATTGTGTTCTTAAATATCATTTCAACGGATACGAATTGACATCTGTTATTACTGTGAGATCTGGAATGGATTATTCTACTGAGAATTTTTAACCATAGGCGCACCAAATCATATTTAAAATAAAATATTAAAACTTGTTTGAATGAATAATAGATAAAATATTGGATATAAAGTGTAAACATAACTGGAACCCAAAAAGTAGATAGAGTATCTCATTATCACCGCATAAATAAATACATAAAAATTTTCTTTTTCTTTTAATGAGCTAGCCACACTGAAATATGATAAATCAAAATACTAATACAATAATATTAAAAATTCCTCTTATACACAGAAATATAACAATATACACTATTCGAAGTAATAAAAGAATATATAAACGAAAAAAGCCCTTTTGAACTTAAGTAATGATCATGTAAACATTTCAGATTACGTACAAACTCATAAAGAAGCAGTCAAACGACTTTGGGAAAATATTAAATAAACTAACAAAAAAACGAAAGAAAAAATTATTAGTAACGGAAACGAAGAGCGCCCATAGCCTCTTGATCATACAAACGAAGTTGTAGCTTACATTCGTACAAAAACAAAAAAAAACTTCCAAAATTCGAAAAACGTAAAAATCCAAATTACGAAATGTATACACTATTGTTTTAACAAGCATAAATGAATTTGTAAAGAACGGTGTAATATTTTATTAAATTCAGCCAAACGCTTTCGCTATAACGTCATCATCAGGGCTTTCGTTAGTCGGTCCAGAGACATATTAAAATTGTCCACATTATTGCGTTTGTCAGTTATACATAGTTGGTCGACATAATTTGGAAGATCAGGTCGGAAAGGCCACTGTGGATATGGTTTGTGTGGTGTCTTTTTGAATTTGATTTGTTTAAATGTTTGTAATTTCTGTTTGTTTACCATGTCTAACTGACAAACGCAATAATGTGGACAATTTGAATATGTCTCTGGACCGACTGACGAAAGCCCTGATGATGACGTGATGTCGAAAGCGCTTGGCTGAATTTAATAAAATATTACACACTTCTTTACAAATTAATTTATCCTTGTTAGAAAAACGTAAAGTACTAGCTCAAAAACAAATTAATATAATAACAGACAAAAATATATATTATAAATAAAATGCTAGAAAACCAAACACTAACAAAAAACAACTTTTTCAGGAAAATGGGACAGTTGAAAATAACATTCCTGATACTAATGGCAATATAAATAATATACGTACAAGAGATATTGACTCGACGACTATAAATAATCCTTTATTACCAATACAATTAGGAGCCGCACGTCTTATTTATTGTAAACATACCTTCATACATTGAATACATTTAGAACCGATTAGTAAGCAATTGTTTAACATTGAAAAACATTATAAAAATAACTTAGTTACAAAAAACGCAAGCAATGAAATCTCATACCATGCCTTATCTCAAGATATGTTATTAAAAACAGAATTTCTCATAAAAATTACAAGAACGACACTTTATAATTTACAACCTCATATTCGTAATAAAAGAAGATTCTTTGTTGGGATCGGACAACTACACAAATGGACACAAACGGATGTTTGGTAATTATCAAAGCTGAAATTTTTAAGTTAAATTTCCACTTTCCTAATATTCAAAGCAAGCAAATTTCCCCTCTAAAGTATCCCTGCTTGGCACAAACCAACTCGCAACATCAATTTAAAGAAGAAAACTGTCCACTACTAGAGGATACATATTTTTGCATGGAAGACCATTTCCTTGAAGATAACTGCACTCTACAGCTTATAGAAAACCAAACGGTGAAAAGCTGCAAAAAATAAAGTGAACATTAGAAGAATCTCTTATTGAACAACTAATACAAGACGAAGTAATCATTATACCAATACAAACAGAAATAGTTTCCTCCGAATGCCACACAGATCAATATATAGAAGTAAAAAATCCTACACTAATAAAAATACCAGAATCACGTCAAGTTGAAGTCAACACACGAAAATTTATCAACTACATCAGAATTCAACAAGGAAAATTATTATTTCTCTCCAAGCTAAATAGGAAAAATTGAAAATAATGCCGGAGTATGAAGCACCCAAAATAGACAAGATTAATTTGGAATTTGGACAAAATCAGCAAAATATCAGAACAACCCATATACCATTAGGAATTTCAACATCTAACCAGTACCCACGAATTTTCAGCGGGTTGTCTGTCGTTATTACCATCTTACTAATACTGGGATGGATCTTCAAGAAGAAAATCTAGACATCGCTCCAACAATGCGGAAGAAATTAAAATAGGGAAGAAGTTCAAAGTAAAAAAGTAACCCTAAGAGAAGAGAATCCAACAGAAAAACTAAAACTCGAAGACCACTCCGTTATGTTCTCATCTTAGAGGGGAGGAATTACATAAGAAGAAAAAGCTGACA
This sequence comes from Galeruca laticollis, assembly GCA_963921935.1. Lineage (NCBI taxonomy): Eukaryota > Metazoa > Arthropoda > Insecta > Coleoptera > Chrysomelidae > Galeruca > Galeruca laticollis. The sequence continues at coordinate 239,455,617 of OY998175.1, forward strand.
TCATGTAAATAAAACGATGACTCTTTGAAAACCCAAGTTCGAAATTTTAATATATAACTCGCATGATACCTCCACCACATAAAGATCTATAGGCATGGTCACAGTCACTTTCAATGACTTTGGATTAGTCGAAACGATTCGAAATTAAACTTAGCGATTTTCCATGTTATTTTAGAGTAGTAGTTGAAAATATGAAATTGAAACTACTATTATTTTTTCTAGGTACATGTCTACTTTTCTCTATATTTTTTCCGTGCTATTTTACTTCTTTCTAGAATAAAATATTTAAATTGGCGAGATCGTGTGATATACTGAATTAAGCACGACCCAGATTAAATATTTATCGCCCCAAACTGTTACATTCGCCAGCGGTACTTATATGAGAAAACTGAATAAACAGAATATACCCGAATGTATTACTATAAAATTCCAGCCTCCAATTCTCCAACCGTGTTGATCTATTTACTTTTCACCCTTCCCTTTCGCCGAATATTTTATTCGATATTTTATTTCCTACATATCTCTCCAAAGTCCCAAACCGAAAGTTGCCGCTTTCACTTCACATACTTATACAAATATTGTAGGTTAGGGTGCTTTTAACAGAACCGTATTACTGAACTTTCATAACGCGTTCTAGAAAATATATCAGTCAAAGATCACGAATTTTAAGAACTTGTACACTACAGCTATGCAGGAATATTGAAGAAACTTTGATGAGAAATACTGATGAATATGGAGGATCAAATCACTATTTCGTTGAGTGTGACTTAGACGTTTCAGGAAAGTACGTAATTTCGAATATCTTGCAATATCAATATTAATTCATTCACTATATTGAGCAAACAAGTAAACACGTACCGCTCTGTTTTTCTTTCAAAATCATTAACACTTATACTGCCGCGTGTAGTATCTAGGAATTGCCAATGAGGCTATATCAGTCACTAGTGATACAAATGGCGTTATTGCATTAATCTATGTCTGAGAACACCAAAATTATATTAACACGTACCTTGCTGCCGTCTATACACCACTACTACCGAGCGCCAGCCATCTGATGGCATGAAACTGTCGAGACGTGTTTTCGCGTCCTTGGCGCCCAACATGAAAAACGAGAATTCGCGTCATTGGCGTTGTAATAATATTTATTGTACTAAGTATATGTACTTACATATCTGTGCTTCCCATGACAGCAGTACAATGATGAATTATAATGAATGAGACGTATTTGTTATAAATAAACAATATTAAGTGAAATCAATATAATATTCCAAAAGAAAACATAAAAAAATATAATAAACTATAATAGAATGAACACCATATTAACTATATTGTATTACTCGACACTTTTGTGGTAGGTTGAGAAACAATCAAGGCATAAAGGTGGTTTATCTTCACACTCAAGGCAACAGTACATAGTGACTTTTCTTACTTTCTTCGAATAGCACATTTTACATTTTCGTCGTGTTGAACGAAGATTGCCATCCTTCTGCTGTTTTTGTATTTTCTGTGGACAATGACTTCTGTTTTTTCTCTTTTTGGGGACGGTATTAGTGTATTTTTCCCGAAAAGCTAACAGGTACTCAATCACTTTTAATCTGAACTCACACAAAGACAGTTCTCATTCCAGTGCGTTAGTTTTGTATAAGAAATAAGAGTTTACCAGCATGCTTTGCATAATATGTATGCCTACCTTCTGGTACCATCTCATTGATTTCCGTTCACAATTATAATATGAGAACATTTGGTCTCTTCTGTCAACGCCACTCATGTATTTATTATATTCAACAATACAGTGTGGTTTTACTTGATGTCTCCGTCTATTTTGAGTATCGATAAGATTTACCACATGTTCCGTAGATAACATTAATATATTTCTTTTATCCATCCACTTCAGAACGTTGACCCCGTTTGCATATTTTACAACAAATTCTCCTATGCGCAATTTTTTTTCTGAAATTTGGGTAGGATTATTCAGTCTTTTAGATCTTAACGTTCCCGTCAAGTAAATTCCTTTTCCAGATTATCCTCTAATAACTTCATTACAACATTTAAACAGTGTCCTTTGCCACCTATTTCTAGATCGTTGGCACCAGCATAAATAGTATATTTTTTAATATTTCCTTCCAGCTCACAACATGTAGAATTTTTCCCCATATTTATGTCGTTTATTTTTGATATATTGGCGAAAAGCGAACCTCCCCCTCCATAGCATCATTCATTAATCTATGGATAAATTTTTTCCAGGATAATAAATCTCTTTCATACGTCTATTAAAAAAATCTATCACAGGTCGTATTTTGAAGAGACGATAGATTGGAATAGGTGGTCCTTGAGGATTATCGGCAAAATGTAAACATCTGAGGATGCTTAGGTATCTATTGCGCGACATAAAATTTCTGAAGACTGGAATATTGAATAAGTAACTAGTCTTCCAGTCGTCCTCAATTCTATTAAGTTTTATTGTGCCTGTGTGATATAGAAGTCCCAAAAAAACTCCGAACTCTGGGTTACTTACATCTTTCCATGATGTTTTTCTTTAATATTCGCTTACTCCCTCAAGAAATATTTCTTCTGCATATTCATTTATATGCGGAACGATCAAATCTAAAAATTCATCTGCTATCAAATTAAAATATTCGGAGGGTTTATTTACTTTTTCAATATTAAGTGAAATGTGTGTGGCAGTAAAGTCGATTACTTTTAAATTAACGGTGTCGGTCCATTCCCAAACCTCTTCAAAATTTTGATTATGAGCATTTTGGATATCAGGATTTTCATTCACATCAGACTCACTCTCAGAAGATTGTCCCTCAATGTGGTAATCATCTTCTAAATCGCTTTGAATTTCATCCGAATCAAATACACCCGCAAATAACAGTTCCATTGCCTCCTCTGGATTATATACTTTTTTCTTTTGCCACCTGTAATAAAAAACAAACATAACCTCAAATTTTCAAATTAAATTACATCAAATTCATATTTTCAATTAGTACTTTTACTTTAAATATACCTTTTTGACCTTCCTTCATCACTAAACTCGATATCACACGTATCCTTTGATGTACTATGTCGATCCATTATATCACAGAAATACCATGTGCACACACAGACTTTAATACCTCAACTGAAAAACCAAGGCCTCCAAGATGTTACCTGCCGTCCTAGGAATACGCCATACAAATATTAGATCCACGTTTGCCACGCCGGTAGACTTTGGAGCTAGTAGAAAGTATCGTATACAATGACTCGACTTCACGTCCTCGGCGTGTATGATACATTGCCAATGACGCGAATTCACGTCATTGGCAAGGAACATGTTAACAGTAAAATTTTCATGTGGGATTTTGAATTATGGCGGTTTCATTAGTTTTGACTAAAACCACGCAGATGCACTAAAATTTTATTATGAAGATGACTATCTATCCATATATAAAGTTTATGTTTACATTATCTTTAGTTAGTTTAATATACTTTTCCTTTTCTGTACAATTAATTATATTTACTGTTATTGTATAATTTGGTTCAAAAGCTTAATTATGAATAGATTTTCTTTAAGTTCTGTGTTGTTATTGTGTTATTGACAGCAGAGAAAAAGTATATATATTAAAGTGAAACATAGCTACCAGGTTAATTCAAAGTAATCAGCATCATTCAAATAATGTGAATCTGCAGTAAATATTCAATAAAAGAGATAATTCATAACGACAAACTGATTCAAATGAACACGTTAAGAAATATTTACGTATAATATACAGTTAATAAAATGATTTACGAGATTTCTATTCAATTTAGTAAGCACATTTCAAAGTATATTTCAAAGGAATAAAAATAACAACAACAAGTAAATTATGACAAACATATTTTTGTATATAATTATAGTAATCCCTGTATATAGAATCACGTGAATTTTGAAAACAAAATTCAACTATTATATTTATAATTTGTTACCACTTTCAGAAACCCTGTATATAGCATAAACTCTTCAATTATATTGTATCAAATGTCAAACCGAAATATTAACGCGGAAATTGACGTTCTTTCAATAGTTCGGGTAGAGTGATTCGGAGTGATTACAGAAGTGTAAATAAACACAGTGAATTCATCTACAATAACACAGGAATGGATGGATGTTTTGATTTAATAGAAACAATTATTTACTTAGCAATAAAGAACAATGAAAAGAAAAAAAGAAAACATTTGCAAGTTGTTGATTCGAAGCTTGGAGAAGCCTCGTGATTTTATAAATGGAGAGACGCGTAAAATTTTACTTCTCAAAATTAATTAAAAAGTTAACATAATTTTAACAAAATCATATAGAAAAGTTAACCAAAGTGTTCAACAAAGTTTTGAACGTAAAAATAACTAAAAACATAATTCGTATTTAAACAAATAAGTGAGATAATTTGTGCTATCGACTAGACTTGGTAAGATTGAATAAATTACCTTATTAACATAGTTTCGATGACTATTCATTCATCTTGCCATTCATTGTGGTACTCAACTGGTGAAATAATTCACACTTCATCATTTCTCACATCCTGAGTTCCGGTTTATCTGATCGTAGCCACGATCTTTTTCCACATACATCATATTTAGGGTCAAGAAGAAACCGAATATGAACTCTATTTCTCGTGTGTATATAAAACTTTTCCTATAAAAAAACAATTACAAATATATTTAGATGTTAGGTTAACTGCTATCATTGATATCAATTTCTTAATAAATATTAGTTTTAGATAATTCAATCTCCACTAATATGTCGAACATAAAATACTAACTACTTTTTAAAATAATTACTTACCAAATTCATATAATAAACAATAATAAATTCCTAAATACGCCACACCTCTTCTCATCTTTGCTAATTAAATTGTACCACAGAATACACACACCACGCGACGACTATATTTAAAACAATCACAGTTGGGGTTGAAACGTAACGAATGTACATTCTACGCACATAATAGCTAGTTTGAGCGCAATTTACTTGATGAGTTTGATTTAAATAAATTTATAAATAACTGGTATAAATCATTTTATGGGAAGGTTTTCGCAAATATTTCCATTGAATTTATAAAATATGTATTGTTTAATTTGTTAATTAACAAAGAACCATTATTTCGTTTATTCAACATTTATTAAATCGTTTGTCTATGTTCGTCTTGTATTTTCTTTGATATCTCTACCTATAGCTTCCTGTTGCTGGCGAGCGCCAAATGCCGAATCCATCCCTGAGATAAGGTAACAACAATATAAAATAAATTTACAATTTTTCAAAACTTATATCATAATTTGAATTGGGATTCGTGGTAAGCGAACCAATTCTGGTGCCCGTAATTCAGATAATAAATTGTATTGTATAATAATAACATATATGACAATAAGGTTCACCACAACGTAGAGCGAAAAATAAATTGAATAAATAAATATATTGTCATTTATAGAACATATTATAATCTGGCTCCCAACGCGGGTACATTATTAATTAAATAATAATTCATAAAATAAAATATATATATATATATATATATATATATATATATATATATATATATGTATATATATATATCAAGTCAAAAAAGTTAACTATTCATTACATAACGAATCGTCAGATCTTATTTATAATTTTATAATTTACAAATTATAAGTAGGGGAGATTGAACATAAGACGTTACATCCCTCTCTCAGTCAATTACCTACTTGAGAAATAGCATATCGAGAATTGCAATACCCCAAACAACGAAGTCTCCATTCTAATTACAAGAAAGTGAATTCGTTGTAACTCAGTAAAGAAGAAAGTAATTTTCTCCAAGAAATTAACCATTACTTTCTCCTTAAAATGATATAATAATACTATTCTGACCACTTCCAACATGTGTGTTTTTTATTGGTTTGTTGTTGGCACAAATAGAGATGTTGTCGATAAATTATTGTTATACATAGCCCATGAGATGGCTTCATACAATTCGCATTAACCCCATTCGCCCTCATATATTCAGTCTGTTACGACCATGTTTCACTTTCGCACAATAGGGTAAAGTAATAAAATATTATGAATAACCAGCTTTTGTCGAAGAATATGTTTACAACATTTCTATATGAATATTGATAACAGGTAGATGCAATTTGGCTGGAAGTCTAAAATGCATCAATATATTTATTATGCATACATATAGTTGTTGTGACTGGGGGAATAGACGATTTGGTTTGGAAATGTTGAAGTACTTAGAAAACGATTTCCTTTGAAAATATATCATGCAAAATACAGGAAATATGAAATTTAACCTAGTTCCCCAATGTTTGGTCCATTTATTATGCAATCACTATTTCAATAATTTTTCTGGATGATATGGTAATGGAATTGAACCATTAAATGATAAATTGTGGTTAACATGGGATTTCCGACATTTTTATGCACCCAACTTTTCAATCACTATAATAATTCATTCAAATTATTATGAAAAATATTAGTATCGCCAACTTTGTAGAAGCAGACTTATATATGGCGGATAGAGTTGTATTAAAAGTCAGAAATTATTGAGTTTTATGTTTTGAATGGCGCTGAGTTCAAATATAACATTATACCCGAAGTAGGCTCCTTTGCTTATTTTATGTACCCACTGGTGTTTTTTGTTTTATTTTCAAATTCTGCTCAATGTTTTAGATTAAGGTCATGGCAATGAAAGTTTGCCAATAAGTCCTAAAGCTGTTAAATACTGTTAAACAATATCGTCTGGTATCTGCACTGATATGACTATAACAAGATTATAAAAGACGCCAATTTTTCTCGGCTTAAAATCGTAGAAAAGGATGACGTTATCGACAAAATAACTAGACACACATATTTGTTGAGCAAGACAAAAAAATGATACTCAGAATTCGTTAAATAGCTTGTGTAACAATATGTTATAGGGTAGAGGTTAGTAAATATATAAAAATGAAAATGGGATAATTATATAACATGTATACATGGCTTTTGACTCTGATTAGTGTTGGGTAGGCAAGTTCGGAAGGATGAAGATTCAAGAAATCCTAAGTTAACTATTACCCCCAGCAGTTAGTTGGCTTGGCAATGTACCTCGTAAATACATTGTGACAGAGTATTTATTACTTCTAGAGATGGATACATAACAGAGTAGGAGTGAGAGACTCAGAGACGTTCCATTCGTTTAAACCAAACAGCTTGCCCATCTGGAGTTTTTACAGTGTATTCTCTGAGGAATAACAAACAATAACATATATTACAAACGTGTTAACAATCATAAGAGCAAGTTACAAGATCAAAGATATTTATTTATTATAGTCCTAACAGGTTTTATAACCTAATTATAAGGATATTAGCTATATAATACAAAATATAAAATACCGAATCCAAAATACAAAGTACAAAATAGAAAATACAAAACTGACAGAACCAAATTTTATACTCCGGTAATTTTTAAATATTTATATATTTCATGCCTAAATCGCGACAACGGGATTGAAAAATTTATTTCCGACAATTGATATACATTGTTCGCTAGTTTCAACAAGGAATTCAGAGGTGAGGAGGAGATGGAAGATTCTAGTATTCCAAAAGGAATTTTGCATCTTGTTACCTTTTGGGGTACTTTATGGGGTATTAAAGAGAGTATAGCACTATAATTTGTGATACTATTTACAAATTTATACAAGGAGATCATTGCTAATAACTGACGTCTAGACTGTAGAGAAATAAAATCGATAGAGATTAAAAAGTAAGTGACAGTGGTGAACGTGTGTAATCGATATTTTTTGACAATTAGAATTAATTTGATTTTTAAGTAACTGTCAACTAGTCAACATTATTATTTTATAATAATTTCATAAATAAACTTTATATACATAGGAAATATTCTGTACAACAATCACATCTAATTAGTGTTGTGTATTAAGTTGTCGAATGAAACAATTCCGGTTACTTTGAATTATGTATTTTCTCAAAATTATAAAATCAACTGACATAACCCGACATGCCCGAAACCCCGCGCTCTTTGACGTTCTGTCATCCCTGACGTTTGATATGAAACCTGCAGAGATGCCAACGAAAGCGATGGAACATCAAGATCATTACAATAACCTATATATCTATCTACGAAGAAGAACTAAAAGAATCGAATTGACGAACGTTGCTCATTTTATGCAAATCACTATCAGATTATGGATAATTCACTGAATATTAATGTAAAATTAAGTACATTTCAATAGCATATTAGACAAATTAGAAAGGAAATAGGTAATACAAAAAAGGTAGCGAAATAATCTATTTGAAGGTTAGAATACTCGTTATATCGTACAAAATAGCAAGATTAATTTGGTACACTGCATCACTACAGTATAAAAAACTTGTGAGTACCTATGGATCCTATAAAATGCAAGAGCACTTGCAATAATTTATCATTAATTGACCAATAACAAACGAAACAAAAAATTGAATAACAGCTGGATATATATCGCGATTCCCTTAATCGAACGAGTTCTTATACAAAGAAGTGCGTTATTTATGGCGACAGTGACCAGAGACGTACAAAAATAACGTTAAAATTAAAAGGGAACCGTATGGTTGTATCTTAATCCTTTTTCATTGTTAGGGTGAATGTTTTTTCTTCGCGTCAGGTATTCAGTTCACTCACGAATACCCGCATAGAAAAGCGATAATACAACCCACGATAAGAGCAGCGAAAACAGACACACATTTCAATAGGACATAGCACAATGGAGAGAAGAGCATTACGAAATTAGCGCTGTCAACAGAGTGGGTTGTTTTTGTACGTTTGATTTTTAATACTTTGTTTATTTTGGTTTATCACACGTTCAAGTATCTAAAGAATCAAAATGGCACGTTCTCTAGGTGATAAAGTAGCAGCATTCTTAATACTTGGTGTAACTAGACAAAATTTTAATTGAGCATTTTTAATGAGAGTTTTCCCGATCTCCCCATTTTGAGAACTTATTTGGGAGCGTTGCTTCGTTAGTTTGAATGAACGGGTAGACCATACATTTCTGATGTGTTATGTATTTTTTACCCGTAAAGTGGATTAGACATACCAAACCATATTATTGTTAGACACTGTATATAAAACAAAGAGGCATTACTTATATTCATTCACATAATCCATAAGTAGAATTATTAATAATCCTCTTTAGTTAATTAGTATCAAATAATATGAATCCATATTATATTTTGTTAAGTATATCAATTCGATAACAGAGAAAAATAAGGTATTGGATATATTTTAAGAAGGCATTCTATTGCGTTACAGCGAAAGCAACTGTAGTAAAATTATTAAGGAGTGGTTTTTGAAGAATATTGTCATTTTTTCAACACCCGTGTAATAGATGATAAAAAACTGAATCGCAGAAGTGGTGGTGAATCTTCCTACTTCTACATACGAAAGTACGTTCTAAATCAACGGAAATGTGAATATTCAAAATGTGAGATTTTATTAGTTACGTTAATCCTCACATGTTTCGTGGAAATCATACAGAGTGGCCCACAAAAGTGGATGTTTGGTCAGGTATCCTGGGAAACCATGGGTGGGCCTGTTTTTTTAAAAACTTACTTTACCGGTGAAGTGCAACTGGAGATGTTGCAAAAAGCAATACAGCCGTTGGTTCTCAACATTTTGGAAGACAATACAGATCAATTCGATGATTTGAAATTGATATTTTCACAAAATTGTGTTCCTCTACACTATTTTGTTAAAGACACGTTTTAAAAAGTACGACAAGAGTTTCTCAATAGGATGTTTTTCTGTTCAGGTAGTAAATGAAACTCATTTGGAGCAACTGTTATATATAGGTATTGATTATTGAAGGGAATTTTGGATAGCACTGTACTCAATTTTAGATTAGAAACTTTCCAATAACTTTGATAATAATTATAATTGATATTGATAACCTTCAAAAAATTATTTGTTACGACCTTGTTGTTAGTATATTATTCTTTTTGCTTGTCTTGCGTTCCCTTCTAAAGACTTCTCTGCGTGTGTATGGCCACCGACAGTGCGAATACACAGCGCGACGGGTTGTATACTCACAACAAAGTAATTGCCTCTCCTTATATATAAATATGTTGATAGTGTACGTGATTACGTCGGATCAACTTGTTTTTTCACGGTTGTTTTTCGTGACCAATATTGATTTTGTATAACACGGGAGCGTATTATTGTAGACACCTTAATTATCTTATTTTAACGAGAAAGTGAAACTATGGTAGTACTCTTAAGTTTCTTGCAGAATATAATCGCATTTTTTAAAAACTATGTTCACTGGTAAATAACCCGTTTCTTCCTATTAAAAGAAGATAATTGCATATGTTGTTTATCACTCATTCGTTTGGGTTATGCTTAACTGCCCGAACACTTGACCTAAGTCATTGTGCCATTCCTAATATTATCAATTTTCACTCCAGATGCTTTGTGTCCTCGATATAGGTCACTAGTTTATTTGGGGGAATTTTGGATAGTTCTGATGGTTATATTGTTTCCTTTCCAAAATGGTGCTGCCTGAGGACTTGTAAGTTCTCACATAAGCAGAGTATATGCATAGGTGTTTCATCCCTTAATTTATATTTCCTACAGATATTGTCACCGACTTTTCCCATTTTGTGTAGATGTTTTCTTAGGGTACAGTGTCCAGTAACCATATCGGTAACTGTCTTCACCCTTTTCAGTAAGCTTTCTGTGTGAAGGTTACCTTCTGTCAACCTCCATTTTATGTAATCTTTTATGATTTCACAAAACAGTTCCGAACCTATGAACTCTCCTTTAGAGCCTTGTTTGGCTTGCTGGTCCGCCAATTCATTACCTGCAATCCCTTTGTGTCTCGGCACCCATACTAGAGATACGGAGTTGTCTCTTGCCAGCTTATTCTCTCTTCATCACTTTTTACATAGTTTTCACTATGAATGATATCAGAGTAATTGGTCTGTAGGATTAAGCCTGGGAGAACGTTTATTTGCCTGGTTTGGGAATAAACAGCACCTTTCACTCTCTCCATGCAATTGGTATATACATTAAAGCATGAGTACTACGTAATGTGAAAACTTTAGGACCGATTATGATGTCGATTCCCTCTTGTGAATGCTTGGGAAATATGCCATCTGGTCCTAAAGTTTTGTAAGGGCCCAATGAATTTACAGGGTCTGAAGATCTCATTTGTTAGTTTCTCGTCCTTTTTGGTAGCATTTGTTTTGGCAACCGGTCCATTATAGTAATTTGAATCTATCTGTGCTGAGCCTGGAAAGTGCACACTAAAGAGGTACTCTATAGCCTCCTCCTCAGTATTTGGTAACTCTCTGCTCGGGAAGTAGATAGAGTCTAGTTTATGGAAGTGCCCCTTTTGAGAATTCTGGTCATTCTAACAAAGTCAGGGATACCTTCTATCTCCTCACACCATTCATTCCAGGATCTCTTCATTGATTCTCCAATTTTCTCAATATATGCACCTAGTTTAGCCTTATATGCTCTCTAGTTGCAGTTTTTTTCGCTTTGTTAAAAACACGGCTTGTTTCTTTCCTTGTTGTCAGCTCATTATTTCACAAGACGGCTTGACTGGAAAAGCGACTCTCTCTTATCGGACAGTAATTATTATAGGAAGTCACTATGGTCTGTTGCAACCATTAAGCTGTTTTTTCTAACTCTTCAGCAGTTTCAGGTATGCCTAGTTGTGTGCGGGTTTTATAAAGCAGGTCTTCCTTGTATCCTAAACCGGTACTCTTAGGTTCCCTGTATGTTCTAATAGCCGATTTTTCTCCATTTATTTCCAATTATATATAGGTATGGTCAGAGAGATGCCGTTCATCCTATACATAATAACACCGTATCATCTCCCCGACTCGTAGAGTGCAGATAGTTACATTGATGATTCCCCCTCTATGTTTTAAATGTTGTCGTATTGCCCACATTCACAATATCAACGTGAGTAGTTCATAAATAGTCAAATAGTTTCTTGCCTCTAGCGTTGTTATCTCTGCTGCCCCAATTGACGTGGTATGCATTGGTACCAGCCCCTACAACAACATACAGTTTATATCGTCTAGCGTATTTCATCAAGTTCTTCATACGAGCTTCCGGTAATGGTTCTTTTGAATCGATGGGAAGATAAAGAGACACTATTATCTCTATTGCCGCCCCATCTTTTTGTGTTTAAACTTTGCTGCTACCATGTCAACCGAACAATGTTCCATGGTTGGCATCAAGTTATATTTAGATCTGTAACAGATACAAGTTTTTACTTTAGTACAATTAGTTCCCATTATCATTCCCATTTCCCTAATATTTAGACCCAGAATCTTACCTTTGATCATCCAAGGTTCTTGGATCAGAACGATGTCTATGTTATCGGCCACAACTCATTGATGTAGGACAGCAGTGGCCGTCTTTTTGTGCTGCAGGTTTGCTTGTAGCACCTTGAATGTCCTATGAAGATGTTTGTTAAGGTACTTCCTGGTTCCTCTTCGGTTATGTGTTCCAGGATATTCAAGCTGGCTCGCTGGAATAAGTAATATGGTATCCATTGAGCCCGGACTAGTTAATTTACTCCTCATCAATCCGGAGACTCACATGCAGTCCGATATCGGATAATTTGGAGCAAAGAATCATCCAACGTTCAACTGCCAACCCCGGGTTTTGTTTTTCGAGTCTTTTTAGCCCCACTTCCAGATCCTGTTCGTAAGCTATGAAGTAGGACGAAGACTGGTTGCTGCTTTGGAAGTTCGTCACTATTGATAAGCTTTTAATTTGTTTCACTTGCCAGATAGCTCCCGTTATGTTAATGGACTTATCATTGGCACATGTCAGCCCATAGTAGCTGTACATGTATCGACTGGCTTCAAACCTAGGCGTCTTCTGCACCTCGTCGATCATTTTGCTCAGACTTTCTTCAATAGTCCCTACTTGATCTTCCGAGACAGTAGTCTCTGAGTAGTTTTTAGGGACCACGGCTGCATCGATCCCTTTGAGGACCACACTGTACTTCATAACAATAGTAATACTAGTACCATCAGTGCATCAAGTCCGCTTTTATTTTTTTTCTTCAGGAGTGCTTCTGGCTGACATAGTTCTGTTAATGCCATTCTGTTGCTGGTTTTCACTCTGCTTCGATGTTGAGGAAATCTGCAACACCACTACCTTGGTATCAATGCCTCGTTACCTTATTTTTTAAGCTTCGTTCGCTGGGCATTTGAAATTTTCCCACGTAGTTGGCCGGGTTCTGTACACGACGCAAGAATTTGGAGGAACTACGATATACGTGTAACTATGCAACAGTTTCCTGGTGCAGTACTATTGGATGATGATGGTTATGGCTTAGAACCGTGGCTAATGACTCCGTTTAGGAACCCTAATAACGCATTTGAAAGAGCTTACAACAGCATTTTTAAGAAAGAAAGGGTAATAATTGAAATGTGTTTTGGCCATCTTAAGCGCAGGTTTCCAGTTTTGAAATACATGTGCCGACTTAAATTAGAAAAAGTTCCATCCGTCAATAATTGTTGTATCGTGCTTCCCAAATACTTGAGAGATGCTGATTTTGAATATAATGCTGAACCAGACGAAAATTATTATAACGGTGATGACTACGAAGTAGCAGATGGGCTTCTACAGCGTCAACGAGAGAGACGGTTTGAAATAGGAAATGTTATTTTTGGTCAAGATCTTAGATAAAAATGGTGTGTTCATGTAAATTAAGTTAGAAGTAAACAAAATAAATATTTATGTATAAGAAAGGCGGTCTTTCTTGTAAATCGTACCAACTTTAATATTCAGCTCTCATATTTTCGTCACATGATTCTTTTGTTGCTTTTAGTTGGTGGCCATAATTAATATATTTTTGAAAGCCGCAGTGCAATTTTTTATTTACCATTTTATTCATACTCCCCACTTTCGCATAAAGAAAATATTTATATTTTATTTCGAATTAAATACAACTTAACAATATACAAATACAAAGATATACAAAATACGTTTAAAAAAATATATGTATATATTTAGTTCAATTGTGTTATTATATAATTATCATCATGGCTAGCATTCGGTTGCGTCGCTTTCCATATTGCCTGTTCACAAAACTGCCTCTAGATACGAGTAGTCTTTAACTATTCGATAAGAACAAGGCGTTATAATTCCAGTGTTGTCAGTTTGGAAGTTTCTCCTATTTCAAATGATTGCGAGTTCTTATTTGTTTGCTACTTTAACGCTTTTTGTGGCAGTGATATAGGCCAGTCTTTCTCTTCTTTCTCGGACTGGAAAGATAAGGAAGAGTGAGACAATTCTTCATCGTCTACGTTCCTTGCAGCTGTAGCAAGGCCAACACTTTTGGCTCCTACAATGGAATAATCTATGAAGATTTTAATTAAATGTTTTCCGAAAAATTCTTTATGTATATATGCAAAAAAGGGTACTTTATTGACGCAAAACTATTCTAAAAACGACATTTCCAATCATTAGTACAAAAAGCTGTGTTTAAAAATATAAAGAAGCATATTTTTTAATCATATCCCGTTTTTTAGACGTGTGTTGTGCAATAAAAGAAAGTGGAGTTTTTCTGACAGGGTCGCGGCACTTTTGTATTACATACATCCATATCACATTTATTTATGTGATGCAAATTTTTATTCAATCAGTTAGAAAATAAAATCTTACCTTGTATTTTACATATGGTTGGATTCTCCTCTCCATCCATTAATCCTTGTAAAAAAATTCTCCACTGCTTTAAAACAATTTTTTTATTGCCAGTTTTTTTCTTGTCAACCTTATTTCTTAGTCTCGTTTTCATGTTGTTTACTTTCTTCATTAGTTGCAAAACGGTTAATGGCTTACCTATTTTTCGTTCTATTTCTGTGGCTGCATGTTTTGAGGCCTCGTTTTTTCTATTTTTTATATGTGGAATTTGTGATTTGGTGAGGATTTCAGGTCCTTCTTGCAATTGCATTGCTACTACCAGATTGATACCCCTTTCTTCGCCATTCCCCTCGTCTAAAGACATTTTAATTACACATACAATCAAAACAGGGTCAAATTATTGCAGACGCAACTCGACTGTTTGCGAGTTTCGACAGGAATGCCCAGACAGTCCAGGCACAAATGTTCATTTTATTGAAGCAAAAGCACTTGAGTATAAGCAAATCATTATTCATATCCACTAGAGTAGATGCTTATACTCCGACCTGTTACTCTAAGCTCTTGCTTGAAGCGTTTGCTCATACCCATGAGAATTTGCTTCCTTTTTATTCATACGGCCCAAAATCTGCCTCTTCCAAAGAGAGAGAGACATGAGCTTTATTGTCATGAAAAATTGTACAATTTTATGGACAAAGCGAAATAATTTAAAAGTAGATAAATATAAAAAAAGTATATAAAAAATAATATAAATATATCAAAAATACTGACTATAAAATACAAATTTAAACTAATAATTATAATACAATGGTACCATCGTACATCATGCCAAATATTGAACTACGCCGATGTAACTCAAAAGTCTAGGGTAGATTGCAAAATTCTGCCACTGGATAATAAGGTCTCTGAAGCAGAAACGCCGTTGTCAATCTCCGGAACCTATTGAATGTATTTGATACTCTTAATTCTAAAGGTAGCTAATCGAATAGTTTTTTGGCATTGAAGGTGATAGAATTTTTTACCAGATCAGAGGCGGGTATTGTTAAGTAGATATCGAATTTGTTTCTTCTAATAGGGTAACTATGAATTGGCCTCTTAGTTAAATTGTGAAAGTGATTGCGACCCAAACACACGGATTCCAAAATGAATAAAGCAGGAAGAGTTGAGATTTTGTATTTTTTAAAATGGAATTCGCAATGCGTCCTACGACTCAAACCATGAATATAACGAATAGCTCTTTTTTGTAGTTTGAAAATAGATGTAAAAAGGTGCAAACTACAAGACCCACAGTAAGGCAAACCATAGCGAAGGTAAGATTCGAACAAAGAGTAGTAAGTTGTTAAAGCAGTACAAGAATCAAGTTGTTTAGACACATATTTAATGGCAAAACAAGCCGAGGATAATTTTTTAGCTAAAATGTCTATATGTACAGAACATTTAAGGGCACTGTCAATATGGAGACCAAGAAACTTATTCGAATTTGAAGATCTTATTACGTCATTGTTAAGTTTGAGGGGTGAAAAAACTCCTTTGTAAGATAAAACTAAAGTTTTTTCAGTGTTAAAACAAAGCCCGTTCAAATCAGACCAGGACTTAATAGTAATGAGATATTTGCCTATGGTAGAATGTAAAGTTCGTATATCTGAACTGCTCCAAGTTACACTAGTGTCATCAGCAAATAAAGTGAATTTACTATTAATTCGTAAGTCTGTGACATCGTTAATGAATACCAAGAAAAGAATTGGACCTAAAACTGAACCCTGAGGTACACCACTGGTAACTGGTAAATTTTTCGAAACTTTTCCATTTGCTCGTACCAGTTGGTTTCTACATCCCAGGTAAGATTTAAACCATTTTAAAGGAATACCACGGATGCCATAATATTCTATATTGTCTATCAAAATTTCATGATCAAGGCCTTTGCGACGTCAAACCGAAGCCGTGAAAAGTTTATCATTAAGAGAGGTATATATTTCATTAAGAATAGGAAACATTGCGTCATTAGTACATTTACTAGGTAGGAAACCGAATTGTTGGGATTTCAAGATTTTATATTTGAAAAGACAAGGCAGTAGACCGTTTTTCATTAGTATTTCGATTATCGTCAAAAATATTGGTAATAAGGCAATATGACGATAGTTACTAGTATTCTGTTTCTCGCCACCCTTGTGGACACCAGGTGCAGTGATTTGTAGTATATGTAATGTAACACTTTCACCTGCCAAGTATCTTTAAACTTTTTAATGTAATCGTCTTCCCTTTCAGGTTCCACGTCGGCGAGGTTTAGTGCCGAGAACCCATCAACTGTGAAAAGTGGTAAATTTTTATTCTTAAAATATTCTCTTAGTTTTTGTATTTCGTCAACTAGCATGCTCTTGAGGATATTTTTATTATTATTATTGGCAACCGTATCCTTATGCATTATTCATTTTATGACTATTCATCTGTTCTGTAGGAAAGCAGATATTCCACTATGCCGACGTTTCGGATTTATTTGAATCCTTTATCAAGGCTACAAAGATATACATGCATCTGGTGATTATGAATATTAAATAATCAATAAAAACTTTCAAAAACCTTAAAAACCATGAAAAGAAAGGTTTCCAAATCGAATCATATCAAGTGAAGCAACATTTAAGAATTTGGAACGCTTACTTAGACAGGGACATTTTCCAAATAATATACGAGCTACAATTGAACGCAGAGTAAGATGTGATCAAAATCTTATTAATGGAATAGCATATTTACATTTTAATCCCAAGGTGTCTATTAGGACCCTCGCCAATGAAAGTGGTAATTCAAGAAGTTCAGTTCATAGAATTTTAGAAGATTTTAATTACCATCCTTTTAAAGTGCACTTAGTACAAGAATTACAACCTGGTGATTACCAAAGACGTCTTGATTTCATTGCAAGAATGATGTTAAAAGTTAATGATGATCCACTTTTTTTATTAAAAATATTGTGGAGCGATGAGGCTAGATTTCACAATAATGGTGTAGTCAACCGTTACAATTCAAATTATTGGTCTCCCTTGAACCCACATTGGATGATGGACACAAGATTTAAAAATATTTGAGGTATAAATGTGTGGTGCGGTTTATTTAATGGCCGTGTTATAGGTCCTTACTTTTTTAAGGGCATTCTAACAGGTGTTCGATATTTAGATTTCTTAGAAAACATACTTTCCGAGTTGCTAGAAGATATTTCTCTTAATGAACGTCAAGAAATGTGGTGGCAACAAGACGAAGGTTGTAATTAAGGAGTTAATATTTAGGGGATGATTTTTTACTCCATATTAAAGTGTATTAGAAATGGAATAGATCAGTTTTTGTCTCATTCGAAAATCTCTATCCGTTTAAGAGATATAGCCTGGATAAAATAGTCTGGGACACCCAGTATATATAGGAATTCTTTATGAGTAGAATTGATTATAGTTAATCATATTTCATGTTATGTAGTATGTAGTGCAAGTTGTCCATGGTCAAGGATATTATTATTATTTATTATCTTAAATATACGTCCCAGTGATTTTGTATAACCCATGGTATTATTTATTTCTTCTTGAATTACCACTTTCATTGGCGAGGGTCCTAATAGACACCTTGGGATTAAAATGTAAATATGCTATTCCATTAATAAGATTTTGATCACATCTTACTCTGCGTTCAATTGTAGCTCGTATATTATTTGGAAAATGTCCCTGTCTAAGTAAGCGTTCCAAATTCTTAAATGTTGCTTCACTTGATATGATTCGATTTGGAAACCTTTCTTGATATAATTGTCGAGATACTCTCTTATTTTTCAGGTAGGCATTCTACATAAATCAGTCTCATATCAACGTATTCTTCAGGCGAAAATAAATATGGCATATTGAAATGTTATACACAATTACAACACGTATGATTATTACTGGTCTAATACTTTTATTCAAAACGTTAATAATAATAATTGTTGATCTGACAGGTCGAATCATGGCAACCTGGATTAAAACGTGAAATAACCGCAAAAGTTTTTCAAATATTGTGACTTTATGATAAGAGATTTTGTTGTAAATTTGTGCACACGCATTTGGAAGATAATAATGTATTCCTCTACGAAGCCAAAATTCTGAAGGACAAAAGATAGTCTTTTAAAAAATTGAATAACAAAAAATTCACATAACGGATTTCGTGGAGGCACGTATAATAGTATAATGGAAACATTTTTGTAATTGGAGTTTTTCCTTCAATGAACACATTTTTGTTAAAATGAGAAAAATGAAAAAATGACAAATAGAGAACGATTAACCTATATACCCGAAATCTTCTGACACGATTCGATATGTGTGTTGCAGCAGGTGGACTACAATTCGAAAATCTAATGTAAATAATATTAATTGCTATTTTTGTTTATTTTTTTCATTAAATTTTTATTACATTTATTTTTATAGTTCCTCTTAGCTTTAAGGCGTTTTTGATTGATTTAACAAAAATAAAAAATAAACTGATATTCTCTTGTTTACTTACGAACCGATTTTATTTTCGAAAAATTTGTTGAATAGACGATGGAAGACCACATCTAAAATTATAAAAAAATGTGCAGGGTGCAATTAAAAAATTTGAAGTTAGGGGCTGTATCTAAGGGATGAATATTTAGGGGATGATTTTGTTAGGCAATATTAAAGTGTATTAGAAATGGAATAGATCAGTTTTTCTTCAACTCCAAAATCTCTATTCGTTTAAGAGATATAGCCTGGATAAATTAGTCTGGGACACCCTGTATATTAAAAATAAACACACATAGCGTTCGTTTGTTTGACTTTGACCTAACGGTACTAAATTGTTTGTACATTTGAAAACGTGCTATTATTTATATTATATTTCCAAAGAGTCGTGATTTCATTCTTACGAACAATTTTCCTATAACTATTAGCGACCTTCTTGTTCACTGGCCACCGATAATAATTCTGATTACTATTAGTGTCTTTATGGTTCGCAACATCATCTCCTCTTGCAGGATAAAAATTATATCAGATAGTTTTTCGATATTACATATAACGTCTTGTTAATATTTCTCGCGTTGTTTGTTTATTTACACCTACTGTCTTGTCTGTTTTTTAAGCACTGCATTGTTTGCTTACGTTTTCGCCTCATTTTGATTACAAATATTGTCACTATTACACAATTCAGTCGATTTGGATTTTATTATTTTGAGATAAAATCTCACAGTTTACGCCTGTTATTTTCGTTATTTTAAATGGGGCTAAATAATAGAGATCGATCTAGTTCTTGCATCTGTTTTCAATAATACTGAATCTCCTATCTTAAAATTTACGGGTGAAGATTCTTTTTAGCTGTTATTAACCCTAATCAATTTATTTTTGATCAAAAACAGCCCAGCTCTTTTATTCGCGTATTGTAATCTGTATTTCAATTATTTATCATACCTTTCAAAATTGTAACATGGTTCAATTTCTGAATTTAATCATTCCGGTTTATTAGGTTTTCTACCGTACAATAACTCAAATGAATGTATTCGTGATACGTTTTACTAATTCACACCAGTTATCTCTAGCATCATTGATAAAGTTTTTCACAGTTGCCTATTGACTTATTTCGTTTTTATTTTCCGTTCCTTGACTGCCCTTATTTTTTTCATTACATCATAAGTTATTATAAATTTGTCGAATATGGCTTTTGCAATTGTTGCTGCTTCTTTGCTACTGACTGGTATCATGACCGCGTATTTTGTCAGTTCACACAGTATTGTAATATAATAACGGTTCCCATTGTTACTTTTTACAGGAGGACCTATTGTGTCTATGTATATAATATCAAACGGTTTGATTGATGTGTTCGTGATGACAAATTTCTCCTTATCACTGGGTTTCGCTCTATTCACTTGACATTAATGGCAATTCTTTACGTACATCCGTACATCTTCCTCCATGTTTTTCCATCTAAAATTCGCTCTTACTTTATTCAATAGTCTATTGTTTCCTACGTTTCCTCCAAACATTAGATTGTTGTCATATCTTTCTAAGATCTCTTGAATCTCTTCTTTCCGCCGTACCGTCTTCAGTACCTCGCAGATACATACTTGTATGTTTTTCAACCTTTTATTTCCTTCCTATAGTAATTCTTTTATTGTGCACTTTTTAAATATACAATCATTTGCAAATATCTTCATTCTTTTTACTTCAAATTTCACCGAAAGCTCATCAAGTTTTTCCAACGTTCGTCCTTAGTCGAAGTTGTGTGTTCCGGTAGCTAAGGCATCACTAAATTTCAATTTGTTTCTGATCCGTATGCTCATCTTTAACGAAATACGTTCATTTTCAAAATGAAAAATTCATAATTTATTTACCTCTTACTTGATCAAATCTTTCATCATTGAAGGTTGTATTGAAAGTATTCCGATTAGTTTCGTTATGTTCCTTAAATGATGATTTATTCCATCCTGTATGTATTTCTAACTGATTTTTGATTTCTTCCAGTTCTTCTAGACTTTATACATTATCATTGATAAGTAACGTGTTTTCAATTATCTTAGCTTTGGCTCCACTTTCTCTCGCCTGTTTCATATATCTTATTAGCTGTTTTCTCTGTTCCAGTATGTCTTTTGGGTAATATTCAGCAATATATATCTTTGTTCTTTTCAATTTATTTGGTCATTCCAAATTTCTATTACTATTAGTGTCTTCATGGTTCATCACAATCATATGATAACTCATTTGATACACATAAGAAAAGACAAATACAAAAACTGGACCGGATGAAAGAATCGCAAAAGAAATATATTCTAAATTATAAAAATAACCATTTTTTGGTTAATTTATTTTCAGTTAAGATTCCAGATGAAATAAAAAGTATTATTTAGTTAGATCCCAAATTTTGTTTACCCCTGGGAAAAAATGAAATTCCGCTTCTCAATTTAATAAAAGATGTAGACTTTTATATACATAATGAAGTTAACGATGATACAGTTGATATTCTTATTATTAGAAGTAAAGCAACAAATGTTTTGACAACTTTTCCACAAAATCCGGTTAAAAAACCACCAAACAAATATCTTGATTGATTACTGTAGCAGTACAAAACGTTTTTTAAAAGAACGTCCTGATATTTTTCTACCAGATCAGATAAAGGAAACAAGACAATAGTAATGTTTAAAAATGAATATATGCAAAAAAATAAATGACTTAGTAAGTGATGAAAATGCTTATGGAAAGTTAAAAAGAGATCCGACAGCTAAATATCCAGACATTTGCAATAATATTGTTAACAATTTGAAGGCACTTAACTTAATAGATCAAGAGATATACAAAGTCTTAACGAGCTATAACTCACAACAACCGAGATTTTATGGTTGATTAAAAATACATAATAATAATTCTTTGAGGCGAGAAGTATCGTATACACTTTCAAGGTTTGTTGTAAACATTTTAGGGAATTTAGGGCCAGGTTTCTTTTTCATTTTGAAAAACTCTGAAGAACTTATAGACTTCACTCAAAATTTGGGATTACCTATAAATTATGAACTGATTGGTTTGGATGTTATGAATTTGACTGTCTCGTCCCTTACTTCGTGGAATATGCTCATATTAGTTTTTTTGAATGAAACTCACGGTCTCTAGTTAATTCCACAATATAATACAAGTTATTGAAAATTCTGAAAAATTGACAATTGTTTCGATAAATCAATATCATCGTCAGAATGACAGAAGTTACATTTCATTTTATGCCTACCTGATGTTTAGTAGTTATTTTTGGCTAGACCAAGAAGTAACCTAACTTGTGATTGGCTTAATATATGTTTATAGAATTAAAACTTATAAAACCATCACATATGCAGGAAATATTTCTAATAATATTTCAAAGATAATATATTCAGCAACGAATACAACAATTTCTTTTAAAACAGAAAGTAACGTTAGTACAAAATTGTTAAATGTAAAAACAAAAATACCACTATTAAAGAAGTCAGGTATATATAAACTCAAATGTCCAGAATGTAATGTTGTCTATTTGGGTCAGACCCTTAGGAATTTTGAAATACGATACAGTGAGCACTTACGAGCATACAGATTAAAAAAACCAGATAAATCTCACTACGCAAAACATCTACTTGACACCAATCATTCATTGACACCTAACACAGAACTAGAAGTGCTGCATATTTGTGAAAAGAAACAAGAACTGGATTTCCTTGAAGAACTGGAAATTAGAAGACATTTAAGGAACCCACAATATGAAGTTTTCAATGAACAGTTAAATCTAGGGAATTCTCCACTAATGAACTATCTTCTTAAGTGATAATTGTAAAGATCAGCAGATATGGTTTTCCTGGTTTTCTATATCATTGCACAGTTATACTGATCTTAATTGGAAAAATGATATCCAGGATATCACCATAGGGTTAATAATATCTAAGCTTCAATATTTGTAATATAACATCTTCTTCTTTTTTCTATAAACATATATTAAGCCAATCACAAGTTAGGTTACTTCTTGGTCTAGCCAAAAATAACTACTAAACATCAGGTAGGCATAAAATGAAATGTAGCTTCTGTCATTCTGACGATGATATTGATTTATCGAAACAATTGTCAATTTTTTAGAATTTTCAATAACTTGTATTATATTGTGGAAATAACTAGAGACCGTGAGTTTCATTTATGAATGAATTTGTTTACAAATATCCCAAAACAAAGTGTTTAGGAAACTATTTCAAACAGGTGGGATGAAATTGAGGAATTCACTAATCTTTCGCTAGAAATATATTCAAATATTGTTAAGGTTATATTTGATACCAGTTATTTTGGTTTTGATAATATTTTTTATAAACAGAAGGACGGGTCAGAAATGGAGAACCCAGTAAACTCTATAATAGCAGCCCTATTAAAGAAAGATTTAATTTCTACGGTAGTTTCAAGGTTAGATTATTAAATATTAAATTATATGTTGAGGACACTATTTTACCTATTCCGAAATAAAAAATTAATTCTATAGTAATAGCTTTCAATTCCTATCATTCGGGCTAACAGTTCACAATAGAAACAGAAAATAATAACTCCATTCCATTTTTGTATTCTCTGTAATTTCTTGTTGCTATCCCTCCATCTTGTATTGCTGTTATTAATCCTTTAGTTTCAGGAAAGAGTTCTTCAGCCTGCAGCCATTTAAACGATAGTTGTTTATCTATGGTTGGTTGCTGCGTGCAGTTTATATGTTTGCCGTGTATAGTTTTCTGTTTCCATGTCTCCATTTTCTCTTGTGTGGTTGGTATTTGTATGTTGTATGATATGTTTTCTTGACTAAGATTAAGTGGAGTGTATTGTTTGTCTGCTGTAACTATTGATTGATGTAATATGGTGGTTTTGTTATGGAAGTAGTGTCGTAGATTTTTTATTTGTGTATGGTGTAAGGTTCATATGACAATTAAGCCTCTTCCTCCATCTGATCGTGTTACGGTTGTTCTTTCAATGCACGAGTTTGGGTGCATATACCGGTGTTATTATTATTATTATTATTATTATTCATTCATGATATTCAATGATGAAATGCAATTTGGTATAATACTGGATGAGTTAAATACAAAGATAAATAATTATAGTATTTTATTTATATTTAAACGGATACAATGTATATTTAAATAAATTTTGCAGAAAAAAAACAAATGAGACATTGATTCACAATGAAAATATACAATTTAAAAACTAAAAAAAAAAATATTAAACTTAAAGATGGGATTTTGTGTCATCTTGTTCATAGAAGAGAACATATGCTTCTCCACCGACTAAAGATTTCCACGATATTAATAGCACTCTTGAATCAGTATATTCGTGCCACTGTCCCGTGTAGGGATGTCGGCAAAATGCCGTGTAGTGACCATTATAAGTGGTTCCACAGTGATTAGATATAACGTAGAGGTTGTACATAGAAGGTGCCACATTATCAGCCGCGTATTGGTTCATATCAAGCCCTTCTATTGGAAAATCTATTGAATCATTAAGTTTTGCACTAAAACTTTTTGTTTGCGAAAAGCGCTTCAGGTGAATAACCAGTATTTTCGGAAATTTATGAATTGAGAATGATTTAATGCATCGTCTTCGTTCCTTAGATTTCGAACAAGCTGGTTTCTCATCACCGTCGAGTGTTTCTTCTCTTGTAAACGAATCTAAACATTGTGAAAGTCGTAATTGACCTGTTCTTTGTGGTATCGGAAGGGATAAATCCCAAAAAGGATCGTAGGTAACTGAACAGTGACCACAGTGTGTGCACTTGATTGTTGATTTTAATTGACCGACAAAGTTATCCATAATCTTGGAGTTGTCCATTCTCACATATCTTAACCAAAAGTCTTGTGCTTTCTCGATATCACTAAATTTGTCATCAGTTTCAGTTAATATGGGCTTTGGTTTCTCATATACCATGTTGACATCTTCGTGAAGTCCTGCTAATAGGTAACGAAGAAACTCATGTGCATCATGTTGAGTGTATCCCATGAACCTTGAAGTAAATCGCTGAATCTTAATTTTCAATGATACTGTATTAACCACTCTGTCTGAACCGTCTTCAGACCAAAGTTCTTGAATAACTTCAGCAAATGCTTTAATTAGTGTTCCTTTCATGCTAGATATGTTTATGTTAATATCTCTTATGTATGCGTCTTTCTTTATATATTCTAATAGCCACCTTGTGCTTGATAGGCATTGGATAATACTATTCATGAAACATGTGTTACCAATATTTTTGAGACCTTTGAGACCCAAAGAATCTTGGGGAATACCCTTTATGGATCTGAATGTGGAAATATTGTTAAAAGCTCTTTCGCAACTACTATCATTGTACGAATAATCTCGGATTCTATTATTGTCTCTCTCACTAGATCGACGTGATAAGGAATTTGAATTGATGATGTTTGCTACTGAATTGGATGTAGATATTACGGATTTGAAAACTGTTTTGGTTAGAGATAATCTATTGCGTATAGGAATCGCATCATTCTCTAGCATAGTCATCTTTTTCAGTATTCCTATGAATGGGACATCATCTGGCTGGTGGTTATCTGTATTTTTTAGTACACTGAGGCCCAAAAGCTTGTTGGGGGCATAATTTATTAAATTGTGAACGCATGTATTATCAGAAGGCACACATTCGGAAGAAGAGAATGAAGATGTTAAATAAGAATGTCAGAAAAAGGAAAGATCACATGTTTCAGGGTCTGTAATGTGAGAAAGTTTGAAAGTTGTAGAAGAATTACGTTTCCTATGATTAGGTTTCATAAAAAGTTCTTCTAGAGGCTTAGAACGGGGAAACGTACCGAGAAAAGATGAAACGTTTTCTCTTTGAATTGCAATACTTATTTGTTGTATAAAGAACAAAGTTGCTCTTGAATCATTGGTTTCTATTGATATTTTCTACCAATTTCTTTATTGAATTTCAAAGCTTCATGACCGAAAACACCAGAGGTTTCAATTGCTACAGGAATAAAAATGTAAATGTTCTCCAAATTTTTGTATTTATTGATTTTAAAAGTTTCGCCAAAGTGTAAAACTAATTCTGCCATTTGGTATAGTATCTTTTCCAGCCTCAAGTGTGAGACCATTATTATTTATAATGAGAGTATTACTTCTCAATATTCGTCTTTAGCTACATAATTCTTCAACACACGAATCACCAATTCAATATAAAAAAGCTAACGAACCAGGATTGAAATAAGAAAATAATTTATTTGAATTATACCTCGGTTGGCTGCGAAGTCATTCCTTCGATTCGCCGACGACATTATAAGGATCGGTATGTGGTCGTTTCAATGAGTTTCATTCCAAAAGCGTACGAAGCAATAAGTTTTTTCTAAATATTCGATTACTTTACTGGTTTCCTTAAATAGGAGAATAATTATTTTTTATCTATATAAATATCTCCCAGACAAATTTAAATTGTTGTATAATGTTTTAATTCGAATTGTTTGAGTCGTAACAGGTGACAGAAAAACTGGTAGTATTAACATATTTTGAACGGGTAGAGGTTGAATATTCCAATTAATGGATGAAATCGAACACAATGTATAATGTACAATTATTGAGGAATGAAAAGTTGAATGAAATTCAAACTACAGTTCTTTATTTAAATGGCACTAACTATCTTCAAATAACTCCACAGTATAATGAAAAAATTATAAAAAAATTACAATTGTTTCGATATAACTGAATATCATTGTCAGAATGACAGATGTTTTTCAGCTATACATAACATGAAATGTAACTTATGTCATCCTGACGATGATAGTAATATAGAAACAATTGTCAATTTTTTTGGATGTTTATAAGGTTTTCATTATATTGTGGATTTGGAAACAGTTAGTATCATTTGAAAAAGTAATATTCTAGATAACAGTTTCTCCAGTAATTGAACCAATAACTCCGATGATTCGGATTTTTTCCCGTCCTCGGATTTTTTCTCCCCAACGTAACACCACTGTACATTGAATTTTTCATTCCCGTTTGCCATAACCCTTAGTTTCTATCGTAACCACGCGAGTGTTAAAAAGAGAAAAGGGGAACTGTGAGAAGCCCGAGAGGGTGGTCCAAGGGCCTTTTTCAATGAGTGTGAAAATCAAAGAGTGAATGTATGTTATTACAACCTGACGGGAATGGATCGCCCTGGAAACCTTTAATTATCAACTAGAAATCTGGGGCAACATCGACGGTTCTAAGGATTTTCCTTACAGACCCCTCATTGTGAAGCCCTGTTTACCTTTCAATATTTAGATAATTAACTCATAGGATCTTGTTCTTCTTTACTGTACGAAATAGTCAAAGAGATGGATAGCCTCAACGCTCACGTCTTTTGTGAGTCCTTGTCTCACTATTTATCCATGAAGATCATTATTCCTGAAGATTTTTTTATAGTTTCCCACAACTGTATGAAGCCATACTCAATCGAAAGAAAAGATTTTATGTTAAACCACATAGGTGCATATACTTTCATTATAAATTGCATCAAATGAAGAAACTTCTAAGATGGACTGCTTGTGGCTACATACAAGAGCATTAGTATGTTGGTTATAGTCAACCATAGGTGAAGCTTCAGAAGAGAAACTATCACAAATAGCTCAACAGATTTGATACAAATATCGCTAATTTGTGCTTAAATAATGTTCGTCAACTTCAGCTAATACAATATCCATCGGTTTAAACTTATGGATAGATTTTGTATCGCAATGAAGCAAACCATAAACCAATTTGCTGCGAAAACGAGTTTGAGTAATAACATTGAGGCCGCGCATTAGCATGTTATATTGACGTTTATACTATCGCAGCCAATTGCTTTGAGCAAGCGGAGAGCTGCATTATTGGAGTTTATGGCACAGGGGGGGGGAGCGCATCATATATTAAAAAGTAGTAAATGCATTAATAACCAATAAAACATAACGTCAGTCAAAGGTGAACTGTAAATTGATAATTGATTCTCTACCAAATGTTTGAAATGACCACCCACAATGTTTCTACATTAGTACTCGTATTCCTTCCTTCATATCATTCTGTGTGGTTGGCGATATTTAGTGAACACGTTTTTTACCTAACCTCACAAGAAAAAGTCAATTTTCATCAAGTGTGGTGATTGAAGTAGCCATGCAATGTGTCCTCCTCCTACCCATCTGCCAGAAAAATGGGTATTCAGAGGATTATGAATTAAAGAAGTGTGATATACCGGAGCTCCAACGTGTGAAATCCACATTATTTGCCGAATGTTGAGCGGTACAATTTTAACATAATGGTAAATTAATTTCTAGAAAGTCTAAATGAACTAGACCATTCATTTTTCCATCGAAAAAATATGGTCTAATTACGTGGTCTCCAATTATACCACCCCAAATATTCAGAGACCACCTAATTTGCCCTTGAGTTGATGTAAGATAGAGGTTATTTGTGGAAGAGTAATGGAAAGTATGTCTATTCATGGTACCATTCTTATGAAATGTTGCTTCATCTCCAAAAAGGACCAATTCAAAGAAATCGATCTGATTATGTATTTGTTGTTGAGCCCACTCGCAAAAACCAACTCTTAGTTTGATTTTCCTTTATAGAAAATGTCTCTTTAAAAATAACTAAAATTAACTATGACAAAATATATTTCAACAAAGAACAAAAGTAATATAAAAAATGTATAAAGATTGAACTGAGAGTTATACAAAGAATGAATCAAAATGATTTTCAGACAGAATATATAATATCGCACAAAAGTGTCTATTATGCTGTTTTACAGGTGTCCACTTGATAGTACTGCAGACCTAACTCCTCCCTTCTTAAGTTTCGAAATACACGGAGTGGCTTTTCAAAATATTATTTCCTTCTGTAGAGTTTTCCTTTGCCTCTTATTGAAAATTTTCAAATTTCGGAAGGCACATGCAATTGCAATTCCAATAAATGTTCCTAATATGCTTGTGTTATTATACGGGTTGTCCTCAACACCTGTAATCGGTTCTTTCCTATTACAGTAGATACAGCGCCTGGATCGTAGAGAATGTTCAGATGTTTTCTATTCACTCGAATATCTAGCATTACTCTGGTAGCTGCGTTAACTCTTCTTATTTGTGAGCCATTCCCTTTTAATACTTTTTCTTTGTCAGAAAACGACGACGGTTCTGAATCGGAGGGAATGTCTCTATCGGCGTCGTTTCTTATGCAACGTGTATGCTTTTGTTCACATCGATTTGCAGATTTGGATGACTGTTGATGATAGCGTTTTCTGATGTCACACAAACTCTCGCAAATGATTCTCTTCGCCACATAGACTACATTTCTTACCAAATGCTGAACATGTCTTTGTCTATGTTTTGAATCACCGCAATAAAAACAATCCAAGTCCGGTTCAAGCTCACGAGTTTTATGTTTCTCATTACTTCCAATGGTCTTGTTTAACCGAATAACGTATTGAGAGCTTGCTTTATGAAAATATGTTCGTAGATTTGCCAATTGTCTTGTCTGTATTGATACCTGCTCTAGCACGAGAGCTGTAGATTCCACACCTTCTAATTTCGTATCGGATTGTAAGTGTTTTTGAATATTTTAGTTCCTGCCATTCTCTGTTGTTAATACCAAAGAGTCTCTTATTCTTTCATCTAAATGGAATCCAAAACTGCAATCCTCTGCCAATGTATGTCTATTGATGTATTCCGTAATTCTCAGCAAAAATGTACAACTTTTTTCCATAAAAACGATTTAATTTCTCCACCAGTTCCGAATAGGTCTTAGTAGTTACTTTAGCTGGTTTGTAATAGTCTACAAATAATTCAAAAACATGCGGACCTACTTTGGAAAGTAACAAATTGCATCGTACAACCGCATTCTTGGTATTCATGAGCTCTCGCATGTCCAACTCCAGCTCAAATCTCTGTAGGTGATATTCCCATGGCTCTGTATTGACTTCAAATGTACTATAATCTAGGAATGTTTGTTTATAGATGTTTCGGGTTCGGTCATTTAGTTTCCTTATCGCCAAAATGTAGTATGACAAAACCACGTGGTATCAAGGTAAACTATTCATAGGAAATTTACTACAAAAGCTTATTGAAAAATGTATTGCATGTCTCAATTTCAACTGGTCAATCTGTGTGTCATCTTGGAAAGTATATCAAAATGACACTGATGTGAAAACGTCTATATAAATGGAGTGTTCCAATATTGCCCAGGAATACCACAGTAACTATACAGAAAAGGAAATTATCATGTGGTATAAAAAATGGCCAACTTTTCAATAGACAACCTGTTATAGTTAATCCTCATTCTGAAAACAGTAATTTTTATACTTAGGATTAAGATGTGGTATAAAAATAGTTTAATCATTGAACTATTTGCATACCTTTTTATTAAACAATATTTGTAACAAATAAATATTTTACAGTATATAAGAACTATTAATTACATTGTCTATTGTTTGTTAACTCAAGGAACACTTAATAAATTTATACAGTTATAAATAATTATCCACTCAGAATTTGTTTCACTGTCATCATTAGAGAAGGAAACGGTTATCGGTTCAATGAAATCATCCACAATCCTATCTGACTTAAACATATTTTCATCTTCTGCTCTAATGACATTGTAATATATTGATATCACATGACAGTGCCTTTTGCACTATTATTAAAACTCAGGTGAGAACGTAACTTATATTAATAGATTAATGTAAAGTACATGTGAACATATGGAGGGAAAAACTATATTAATATACATAAAAAGTAAGCTTATATAAGGCTCTTCTTCTTATTGCTACAACTAAAATGGCCTTCAACATATAGTATTAAATACCACAATCCTCCACACCTAGCTTACCTCTATAAATTTGAACGGTCTGGCGGTTTAATTTGCCTACGAGGCCTATCTAGAATATTAGGAGTAACATTGGTGTTAATAGAAGTTTTTAACTCCGTTGAAACAGGCTCATTTCTTGAATTTGGAACACCGTCCCCCTCACTTGTCTTAGATGGGTTTTCAGAACCTCCTGACTGGATTATTTCGTTTGACACTTCACTACCAGAAGGGTCCGGTATTGATTGCGCACTTTGACATATTTCAAAAGGTTTTTCAAGATTTTGTGGGGAAGCTAGCACGTTACCTTCTTGTTCATAAAATTGTCCCACTTTGAGGATCTGATACAAATGCCTCTTCCACTCAAGATCTTTATTCTTTACAGGTGAACAAAAATAATGTTGTGAACCAATTTTGTCAATAATAACTGCTTTAGTCCACTTAGGTTTGGTATTACGGTTATATTTGGTATAAACTACCTCTCCCACCTCTAACTGCAGAACACGGTTGCCTATATGAAATTAAATTTGTCTTTCACTGGCCTTAAGGGCTTCAGAGTTTGTTAGGAAATCAAAACGAGTTTTAATTTTTCTAGTTTTGACGGTGCTTGATTGGTAGTACATTCCGGTATGAGAAAAGATACTTGCTTATTTGGGTGCTCATGTTTTTATTTGAATGTTCCTCACTTAACATTTTATTTAGTGCATATTTGAAAGATTTCACCGAATTTTCGGCTGCACCATTGGTAGACGGATGATAAGGGGCGGTTGTAACGTGTGAAATACCATTATGTTTACGAAATGTTTTAAATTCTTGTGCATTGAACCGTGTACCATTATCTGAGACAATAGTGTAAATTTCTGGCCACTTATAGTAAGCGTCAGTAATAATTAAATAAGTTTTACCATAAAAAGGTTCTATAAAGTCAATGTGTATCCTATCGAACACATGATTACCTTCTTGGAATTCAATTAATGAAGCTTTTGGAGGGTTTACTGAATTTTAAAATCGCAATTCATAACGCATTAAAAGTTGTCTTTCCCAAAACCAAACTAAATGGTTGTAGATTCCACTTGCACCAGGCGTGGTATAGGAAAATACAATCATTAGGGTTAACCCAAATGTATAAAGATAAAAACTGCGAGGAAAGCAAATGGCTTACTCATACTTTTGGGCTAACTTATTTAGACCCCTCTGAAGTTGAAGATTGTTTCATATTTGATCTCATGTCATACAAATCGGACCATAAACTTATAGATAAATACGCAGACTATTTATTAGAAAACTACATAGCGCCAGAATCTCATTTTCCACCAAATATATGGGCATATGAAAACCCATCAATTAAAAGAACCACAAATGCCTGCGAATCATTCCATTCGCACTTTAATTCTAGTTTTTATTCAAGTCACCCTTCTATATTTATTTTTATAGAAAAATTAAAAGATTGTCAGATCGATGCATATTTAAAAATAAAAAATTTAAATATTCCAGCAAAAATTAAAGACAAACAAGTAAAAAACAAACTGAAATTTATCGAAAACATGGTAAATATGCTTCGATCTGACAATATTTCTAGAATTAATTTCGTTAAATGTGTATCACATCAAAACGTTTTTTAAAAATTTATAGTTTACCTAAGTTATAGAAATAAGTTGATGTAATAATTTTATTGAAATAAAGAAATATTTTAATATAAAGCATTCTGTTATTTTATTTGATTTGCGGCCGAAAATACCTATGAGATAAGGAAGCAACTTAAAACCTCCGGCCGAATTTACCTACCGGCTTTTAGTACCTGCCCTTTTTCCGGCCAAAATTACATCCGCCCATGTTACTCCTGTGATAACTTAACAATAGAAAAATAAATAAATAATATTCAAATCAATAATTAAAGTTATAAACAACAATAAGCAGTAAAAAATTATGTAACAGTGAACAATAATAATTACCAAGTTTTATCCATCATTAAGTGGCTTCGTATCATCCTAAATTTCTTCATCAACATTCCATTTATTCGAGAAGGACTAGACATTGTGATTTCTTGCAACAATTTTGAATACACTACAATATATATGGGAATTCTCAAACAGTGGTAATGAACTTCTAATTATTTCAGACTAGTTCGTAATCTAAAACGTGACAAGGTACTTCTATACATTTTTATTTAATAAAAAAAAATAGGTATCAAAACAATGTATACATCAACTATTAGTTAATAATATATAAGGATACTTACTGAAAATTTCAATTTCATCAACACAGATAAGATATTACATTTTCTTCTTTTTTTTAATAAGTCCATAGTGTGACTAAACCATCAATAAAAATTGATTCATATTATTTTCTGTAAGTATAGCTTATTAACAAACTGTATGAATGAAGTATGCGTGAAATTAGTTAAGAAATTGAAATTATAATTGAATTGAGTATTATTTAAACCATAAAATAAAATAGTTGTCTCGTTTAAAACATTTATTAAACCCTATTGTGGAGTTATTATTCTATGGTTCCTCGTTGACACACATACAACGAGAGCTTGGTATCTATGTAGGTCGAACACAGAGTCGGTCTTGATAAATTAAATTACGCGCTTTTATTTTAACCCACAGATATTCCCTGAGATAAAATTTTAAAAATAAGGAAATCATGTAGATATGAGCAAATATAAAGATTACAGATTCAGCCGGAGAAAAAAAATTGATGCATTTACATATCAACTAATGATCCATTGTATATTAAATAAAACATATTATTATTTGTTGTGTGTCTAAATTAAATCTTAATAATAATAATAAACAAATATACATGTAAAACAACCATATATATATATATATATATATATATATATATATATATATATATATATATATATGAAATTGGAACTGCTTAACAAGGTAGCATTAAAATCGAAATTTTCTTAGAAAGTGGACTTACACAATTTTCATATGATGCCGACGATAATTGTAATTTACCGAAGGAGCTTAATTAAAATATCGCAAATTTCTATTTTCTGTATAGGGCTGTAGAAAAAATAATGTATGCAACATGTGCATAAAGTGTCTTTTTTCACTCATGGAATTGCCGTTTTTATTCAAGTTACCCTTCTATATTTATTTTTATAGAAAAATTAAAAGATTGTCAGATCGATGCATATTTAAAAATAAAAAATTTAAATATTCCAGCAAAAATTAAAGACAAACAAGTAAAAAACAAACTAAAATTTATCGAAAACATGGTAAATATGCTTTGATCTGACAATATTTCTAGAATTAATTTCGTTAAATCTGTATCACATCAAAACGTTTTTTAAAAATTTATAGTTTACCTAAGTTATAGAAATAAGTTGATGTAATAATTTTATTGAAATAAAGAAATATTTTAATATAAAGCATTCTGTTATTTTATTTGATTTGCGGCCGAAAATACCTTTGAGATAAGGAAGCAACTTAAAACCTCCGGCCGAATTTACCTACCGGCTTTTAGTACCTGCCCTTTTTCCGGCCGAAATTACATCCGCCCAAACATGTAGAAGAACCGCTCCTAAGCCTACCTGAGATGCGTCACAGACTAATTTCAAAGTGACTTCAGGATCAAAATGTGCGGAGCTAATGTCTGAGCAAATAAGCTGTTTTGATTTTAAGAAAGCCTCCTCACATTCTGAAGACCATTTAAAACTTGTTCCATCACGTAGTAACTTATATAACGGATCCATTACTGAAGATAAATTTGGAGAAAAACGGTCATAATAATTTATTAATCTCGTATAGGCTCTGACCTCTGAAATAGTTGTCGGTCGTTGACACTCCATTACCGATTTAATTTTGTCGGTATCTTTGAGTAACCCGTCCTTGTTAATGATATGGCCCGAATATTTAATAACGGTTTCAAAAAACTGACATTTTTTTAGATTCACTTTAAATCCTGCTTTAGAAAGATTATCAAACACTAGTTCTAGATTAGTTAAATGTTCCTCCTTGTTCCGACCAGTAACGACAATATCATCTAAAAAGTTAATTACACCCGGAATACCTAACAAAACCTATTCCATCGTTTTCTGAAATATATGACATGCCGGTTTAGTGCCATAAGGTAACCTATTTGGTTCATAAATTCCTCGGTGAGTACTCCAACATAACAATTTCTTTGTGTCCTCTATCAACTCTAACTGGTTATAAGCGTTGGACAAATCTAACTTTGTAAATGTTCGTCCCCTTGTAGTGCTGCAAAAAGTTCCTCAATACGAGGAAGAGTATGCTTAAAATCCTGCATTACTTTATTTACCGTTACCATATAGTCTGCACAGACCCGTATTTTACCATTGTTCTTAACCCCCAGTACCAAAGGCGTAGCCCAATCAGCATTCGTAACAAGCTCGATTACCCCTCTTCTCTCTAAATCGTCAAGTTCCTTATTTAAAAGTTCTTTGAAAGAAAAAATGTATGCGTCAGTCCAAAACTAACAGCGTCAAAAGTGAAACTTTTCATGTAATTCAAAAACTGTCAATGAGTGTACAAAAAAATACATTGCAGCAAAGAAAAATTGACTGGAAATTATAATAAAAATGATTTATAATAAAAATCAAGAAAAATCTACGGACTATCCCGAATTAATTACTACGGAAGTTTCACTTGTACGTACTATTATTTACATATACATAAAACTATATACATATACGTACAAGTGAAACTTCCGTAGTAATTAATTCGGGATAGTCCGTAGATTTTTCTTGATTTTTATTTTAAATCATTTTTATTATAATTTCCAGTCAATTATTCTTTGCTGCAATGTATTTTTTTGTACACTCATTGACAGTTTTTGAATTACATGAAAAGTTTCACTTTTGACGCTGTTAGTTTTGGACTGACGCATACATTTTTTTTCTGCCTTGGAGTTTCATTAGTATCAATTTGAATATTTCGTTCTTGTTGATTTCATTAAAT
Organism: Galeruca laticollis; assembly: GCA_963921935.1. Classification (NCBI taxonomy): domain Eukaryota; kingdom Metazoa; phylum Arthropoda; class Insecta; order Coleoptera; family Chrysomelidae; genus Galeruca; species Galeruca laticollis. Next base: position 239,491,497 of record OY998175.1, read on the forward strand.
TCTATATTTTCTCATGTATTCTTTGTGGTATTGTCTTTTTTTATTTGCATCAAAATGTTTTTTTGTATCAAGTGCTGAATGTTTCAGATCTTCAATATTTTCTACCTCGTAATTTTCATTATAACATTGAATTATATCGTAATGTCCAGAATCAACTACACCACTAAGTTTCAATATTAACTGAAAATTAGATGTTGTATTTCCATGTACGACAGGTGGCCTATTATCTTGATGTATGACTATTTTTATATTGGGAAAAATATGTAAAAAGCAGCTATTTCCACTTCACCTCCATAAATTCGTTGTTTCGATAAATGGTTGTAATAATCTTCATAATTTGAAATTTGTATATCATATACTCCTTCTCCACATATAAATTCTTTAAAATTGTCCCAATGATCGTGAATAAATTTCACTATTATTAATCGTATCAAATAATGAAATTTTTGAGTTGAAAAAATAAAATAAGACAAACATCTGAACAAGCAATTTCCATCGCCAACGACTGAAATTGAAGTTTTTTGTCCATTCATAATCATTTATCAAAAAATAATTTCAAATTACAATTACAAAAAAAAATATTTTCATAAATAAAGCAACACTAGTTACAACGACTTTCTCTGATGAACTGAGACTTACTTGCTCTTCTACGTACAGGTTAGCAAATATAGCTGAAAGTTTGAAAGTGGACACGCCCACGATGCGCGTTGGTCTCAATGCGGAAAGTAGGAGATAACACAGTTTATGCTTAAACTTTAATGAGTACAGAACTTATCTGTACGGACAAGTATACCTGTTTATTTCCTTTTTTTCCTTTTTCAATATATTTCAATACTCTTGTTACGTTTTATTACATATTTTTTTCAAAATAATACAAATAAATACACAATGCAAAGAAATTTCCTAGTTTTTATCGCCTTAATTTTAAAGGTAAACAATTTCTATATTAATTTCGCACTGGATTATACCAATATCGGCAGAAATTATTAAGCGCTTTTGGTATCCTTTTCCCCCCGAATGCGTTCTCACTTTATCGTTCGCGCAGCGAAGTGGGGATTGACAAACGGAATAACATGATCGCCATCAATAAACAATGCCCTGCGACTATTCTCGGCGTCTCCTCTTTGTGCGAATCTTCGTTAATTTTTTCCGCCTCTCTCACAAGGAGTTTAACAGTTTTGTTAGCTCGACGAGTTAACTCTCATGACAAAACGCTAGTGTCCCATAAAAAGTTTCACTTCAAAAGGCACTGTCCGTGGTTTGCAATAAATAGGTTTCCAATTAGGATCGACCTTTAACTCAATTTTTTCCAATTTATAATGTCCTAAACTATCATCAAATAAGTTTTTATATTCTCCCAACAATGTATCTAAACTGCTGACCGCCTGAATATTATTTATGTTTCTCAAGTCAGCTTTCATTTCAAATTTAAAAATATTTATCAAGTCTCTACCTTACAATGGTGTAGAACCGTTCTTAATTATAATAAACATGCAGCGGGCCGAAATATCTCCATATTGAGCCTTAACAAAAATTTCACCTACTGGTGTTATGATGTTACCATCACAAGTTTTTTATCTCAGCTGTGTATCTTTTATTTTGCAATTTTGAAAATCACTCAAATATATGGCTTCTGGTATGACAGATATTCCTGCCCCTTTGTCTATTTCTATTAGTAACGGCTTATTTTCAATTAACATATTTATCTTAATAGGTTTTACATACAGCTATTGCATTTTGCTCCAACTCTTCCAGACTCCTCCGATTGTTCACCCCATTGTTTCTCCATTGGCTTACTAGAATGAGAACCAGTCACCGGTGCTCTTTTTTATGTATACTAAGGGCATTGACAGCTGTAATATTTCTTGATTGCATCAAAGCAGCTTCTTTCTTAAGGGCTACCTCCACAATTGTTTGAAGTGTAGCCGTATGCTCCTCTTCACACACTCGCTCTAGCACTGGACCCCTTCTTAGACCAGACACAAATCGATCTTTTAGAATTTCATATAAGCTACTCCCAAACTTGCATTCGGTCGCCTCATTTTTAAGTTTAACGTAGAAATCCTTTACCTGTTCATCTTCAGCTTGCTTAAGGTCATAAAATTCCACTTCCTCTCTAAAAACTGATACTTTTTCAGTGAACTCCTCTCTCAGTATTTTGCACAAGTCTTCGTAGGACTTATCTCTGGGAAGAACAGGATCGCAGAGCCCCTTCAGAATATTAAAAAATTTCGTCCCCAATGGCTGTGATTAATACTGCGACCTTTCTGTCATTTTCGATGCACAAGTCTTCGTAGGACTTATCTCTGGGAAGAACAGGATCGCAGAGCCCCTTCAGAATATCAAAAATATCGTCCCCAATGGCTGTGATTAATACTGCGACCTTCCTGTCATTTTCAATGTAGTTTGCGAAAAAATACTGATCCATCCTTTCTTGATATGTGCACCAATCAATGTGTTTTCTGTATTCAGGCAGGGTCCCGATTTGACCTCTAACGATTACTTGTGATGCTTCAGCCATCGTTAATAAAAATATAGGTACTAATGTGTTGCTCAGGCAACACTAAAAAAACACTTCGTGGGTTTTTTCACTGCTCGTCGCCAATATGTAATATATTGATATTACATGACAGTGCCTTTTGCACTATTAATAAAACTCAGGTGAGAACGTAACTTATATTAATAGATTAATGGAAAGTACATGTGAACATATGGAGGGAAAAACTATATTAATCTACATGAAAAGTAAGGTTATATATGGCTTTTTTCTTATTGCTACAACTAAAATGGCCTTCAACATATAGTACTAAATACCACAGATATGTGTAACACAATTTTGTCAGTGAATGTTTGTCACATTTTCCAACGCTTACATTAGAAGATCCATATCAAATTGTATATTGTAACCATTTTTGCATATATTTATTGAATGAAGATGTTGTTGGAATGTTTTCTACCCTACGGCAGTGATAAGATGCATTGTCCATTACAATTACACCACCGTCTGGCAATTTTATTAGAAATTCAGAAAACCTGTTTTCATATGTCAATCCATTCATATCTTCATTATCATCTCCAGTTTTTTACTTTCAAATATTAGCAATGCATCAATAACAAATCCATGTTCAGATCCCACATGAATGATTATTAAACGTTTGCCCTTTCTTGATGGATTTTTCAAACCTGTAGAAAATCCTTTAAGTGAAGCATATATTTTATCTCGAATAGATTCATCTATTCATATTTTGGTATTTTTATGACCTTCATTTAGCGAGATTTCATCAAGGTAATAAATAGGTCCCTGTTCCTGCCTATACTGTTTGATGGATCTTAGGTAATTTCTTCTCTATCTTACAATATCATTGCGTTCTATCGAAATAGTCTTCCTATTTCTTTTCAAGTATCTAAAAAAATGTATTTTCTCAGTACATACCATAAAATGAATAAAGAAGCTTTCAATTCCTGTAAAAATTGGTATGATTTTTGGCTTACTTGAAATGTATTGCTTCAAAAAATTTAAGTAATTAGAAATTTGTGATAAATCTAGGCATTCTCTTATTTCAGTTAAAATTTTATTGAGAATTGGTATTTAATTTTTAAAAAGAAACTATGAACAATGCGTCGAATATTATTTTTTGTTGTGGTGTCGTCGATGATTTCAACAATTCCTAGACGACCTCCACGTTGGTTAGAAGAGAAAATAACTCCAGTGTAACTATATTCTTTAATAATTCGAAACACAGTCGATCTAGCAACTCCTAAAATTTAATTTCACACAAAAGTGCTATTTTCGATAACGTACCCAATGATACAGTTTCAACACAATGGCAGTCAGCTCTGTCTCTAGTACACCATATGAGATGTTTTTATACAAATGTACAATGTTTTGCTTCTCTGTAGACGATGAGTGGTCTAAAATTACAGAGCTCCTTTTTCTTGCGGGCGAATGATGTCCATTTTCAAATTAGTCCTGACAAGAACTGTTTTAATATTTTGATAAAACAATAACAAGAACGCAAGAAAGAACAAAATGGACATGTTAATAATAGTATTTTAAATGGAACTCAATGTTTCTAGCTAATTCCACAATATTTTGAAAAATGTTGAAAGTTCTGAAAACTTGACAATTGTTTCGATAACTGAATATCATCGTCAGAATGACCGAAGTTACATTTCATTTGATGCCTACCTAATGTTTAGTAGTTATTTTTGGCTAGACCAAGAAGTGACCAACCTTGTGATTGACGTAATATATGTTAATAGAAAAAAAAAGGAGATGTGATATTACAAATATTGAAGCTTATATATCATTAGCCCTATGATGATATCCGGAATATCATTTTTCCAATTAAGACCAGTATAACTGTGCAATGATATAGAAAACCAGGAAAACTATATCTGTTTATTAGTGGAGAACTCCCTAGATTTATATTTTCATTGACGACTTAATATTGTGGGTTTATTAAGTGTCTTCTAATTTCCAACTCTTCAAGGAAATCCAGTTCTTGTTTCTTATCACAAATATGTAGTACTTCTAGTTATATGTTAGGTGTCAATGAATGATTGGTGTCAAGTAGATATTTTTCGAAATGGGATTTATCTGGTGATTTTAATCTGTATGCTCGTAAGTGTTCACTCTATGGGACCCAAATAGACAGCATAACATTCTGGACATTTGAGTTTATATATACCTGATTTCTTTGATGATGGTATTTTTGTTTTTACATTTAACAATTTTGTACTTACGATACTTTCTGTTTTAAAAGAAATTGTTGTGTTCATTGCTAAAGATATTATCTTTGAAATATTATTATAAATATTTCTTGCTTATGTGATGGTTTTATAAGTTTTTATTTCTTCAGTTTGTTTAGGAAATATTAGTTGAACATTTTTTGAAATATTACTTTCAACGATTTTTCTTCCTAAACTGTCCATAAAAATGCTTGCCCAAAATATGTGGTCTAAGGCTTCCCATTAGTAAAACTCCATTTTGAATATATACGTATGTTATTGTAAAAGGTGGAATAATTCTGATTGATACATATATCAATTAAATTAAGTATATCTGATATTATTCCTGGATTCATATTTTTGTCTTCTAGTAATTTTTCTACAAGTATTAGCCATTTTTAGGAGGATATCCGTAACTATTAAGTATATTGTTAAGCTTCTTTGCCAATATATTATTAGGAGTAATAACATAAGAAACTACAGGTCTAATTGGTTTCGTTATTTTATGTAATTTAACGGTTCCATATAATTGTGGACAATGAGGATCCTTATTTATGATGGAACTCTTTTCGTGAACACTTAAAAGATAATTTGAATTATTAACAATATCCCTCACATTATTAGAAAACTTTTCTGTTGAGCCTGCTGTAAGAACTTTTACATCGCTAAATTCTGTAAATTTATATATTTTTGAATTATAATTTTCAGTAGTCAATATGACAGTTATGTTCCCCTTATCAGATTTTGTAACTGTTCTACTTTCTTTTTGATTGCATTTAAAACTGGAAGTCCCATTACGCAAAACATCTACTTGACACCAATCATTCATTGACACCTAACACAGAACTAGAAATACTACATATTTGTGATAAGAAACAAGAACTGGATTTCCTTGAAGAAATGGAAATAAGAAGACACATAAGAAACCCACAATATGAAGTCGTCAATGGACAGATAAATCTAGGGAGTTCTCCACTATTAAACTACGTATCTTCTTAAGTGATAATTGTAAAGATCAGCAGATATAGTTTTCCTGGTTTTCTATATCATTGCACAGTTATACTGATCTTAATTGGAAAAATGATTTCAAGGATATCATCATAGGGCTAATAATATCTAAGCTTCAATATTTGTAATATCACATATAATTCTTTTTTCCATTAACATATATTAAGTCAATCACAAGGTAAGTCACTTCTTGGTCTAGCCAAAAATAACTACTAAACATCAGGTAGGCATCAAATAAAATGTACCTTCTGTCATTTTGACGATAATATTCAGTTATCGAAACAATTATCAATTTTTTAGAATTTTAAATATTTCTCATTATATTGTGGAATTAGTTAGAAACATAGAGTTTCATTTAAAACACTGATATGAGTAGATTTCACGAAGTAAGGGTCGATACAGTTAATTACATGTTAATAATTTATACAATTGTCAATAATAATATATCTTAAAAGTGTTGTGTAAAACCGGCTCTGATTTAACCAATCAGGAATCTACAGAATAGCCAACTTAAATTCAAATCAGTTCTCCTAGTTTTGAAAACAAGGCATAGCACCTTTAAGTTTTTTGTTTGCTTTTAGTTCGAAAGTAAAAAATTAAAACCATAAGCTCTTAAGGCGCTGCCATTTTGTTTCTAATTTTGAAAAAAGGTAGATCCTATGCTAATCAAGATTTCCAAAATATTTTTTTTCGATCCACCATAATTGCACATCCCCATAAATTTTGTTCGAAACCTATAGGAAATTTTCTGTGATAATTCAGTTTGTTTGTAGGATATCAAATAAAAAGGTATCACTAGTGTAGATGTGTCTACTGTATATTACAAAATTTTAGTTCAAAACTGTCACATAGGTGCCCCAACCACATTTTGTAGTGTAGTGACTAAGAAGTAAATCTAGTCATTCCATTTCCAATAATCATCCCACCGATTTTATTAACGAAATGTCTTACCAAGTAAAATTTTTCTTCAAATATTTCTGTTGTAGGAGGCTACTCGTATGATCCCTTGCTGTGAGGTAAGCCAAATGAAATTCTGTCAAGAGCGAGATATATTGCTCTAATATGTTCGAAACGAGTTTTCGGTAATGGCAAGGGGATTTTCTGGAAAAGCTCAAAGAACAGAATAAATAAAATGTAAACTCTACGAAAAAACTCGCGTAAGAGATATATTTCTTGGGACTTTTATACAAATAAAAAGAAAACAAAGGTTTTTATCGTAATTTTTTTGTAAGTCGACTATCCTTTAATATTGCATGAAACGGAATATTATATTGTTAGGGATGGAGTGAAGTATATATTAAAAAATTTCGAGTTGTTTGTCAGTATGTAGGTACAAACAGAATATAGAAGAATTTTATTTTGAATACTTGATTACTTTATATACCGATATTATATGTAGTGAGTGTTCGAAAAGCATCTCAATTCGAGAATTATGTCATTGATATATTCGATGTTCTCTATATTTTGTTCATATTTCTCTTGTAGTAACAACCCTACTTGTGATACCGCCCTTTAATCTTTTGTGACACCAGACTACACAAGAACATAGTTATATAATTTTGTTATGCCTTTTCCCTTTTTGTTTGTTTCAGAGAGTGTGCATATGCAGGGTGTCTAGGAGTTCGTACCAAAAACCTGGGAGGTGATATAAAGACTTAAAATAATTATGATATTTCAAATAAAAAATTTTCTTCACGCCCTTCGTTAACGAACTATAGGGCTCTAAAGTTGGGAATGAAAAATGTTTTTTTATTGACAATTATTAAATGGCTGATTGGAAATTAGTAATATTTCAATCGTTAATAAACACTATAATTACACACTTTTTACCGTGATGTACAAGTCTACAACATACTTGTGAACTCAGGTACCGACTAAGTTAAATGGTGGATGCGCTTTTTTCAGTTTAAATACAACAATTGGCTTTCGTGAACATTTTTAGAGATATCAAGTTCTCTTGTGATACCTCGATATCATCAACGGTTTAAGAATAACGGGCAATTTTATGTCGCATTGCACACTTATTGGCGCATTCACATTATTTTGAATGTACGATTACAGGAAGCATCCTGTATTATTAGTAAATTATTAATAAATTGGTGCAGTCTACATTTATAAAAATAAACTTTTACATTGTTAATACTACTTTTTTTTCATTATTCAAAGTCGCATCCGCTCAGAGAGTTTTTAGCAACGCCTGTATTTATTCAACGATGCAATACATATACATATATACAACTATATAGATACATACACAATACAGTTATGTACAATTTACATTTTCAATCATTTCTTAAATTTTGCCAAGTAAGTTAATCGTTTTAAGGTATGCGCACAAGTTTTTAACGTTACACTGTTCCCCTAAGACCACTTTTATGTTAGATTCTATTGACCACTGTGTTCTCGCGGGCTTGAGTGACGGACACTCCTCAAGAAAATGTTTTACCGATAGATTCTTTTGACACGATTCACATACATGTTGGTTTGTTCTTGTGATGATGTGTGAATGAGCGGCGAATGTATGTCCAATTCTTAATCTGGTTAAGATCACTTGATGCCGTCGGTTCGCTGGGATATTATTCCATTTTTTCACTGATGTTTTTACTTCAGAGAGTTTGGATGATGAGTTGTTCCAGTATATTTGCCAGTCGGTGGTAATAATGTTTTTGTGAAACTGCTTGAGATCTGCAAGAGGTGTCCTATTCTCAATCGCGGCATTTTGGGAAGTAGCGCTTTTAGCTAGGTCATCTGCTTTTTCGTTTTGTGCGATGCCCACATGTGTAGGGATCCACATAAATTCAATTGTCCTTTTGGCGTTATGAGCCGTGAAAAGTTCATTTTTCATACACGAGACAATTGGATGTAAATGTTGGAACTGTTGTATGGCTGTGAGAGAGCTCAATGAGTCGGTTAATATTAAGGTTTTGTTTATTTTTTCCGTATTCGCATATTCTACTGCTTTCCAAATAGCATATAGTTCGGCAGAAAACACGGAATTAGTCGGCGCTAGTGTAAATGAGTGTTGTATATTCTCCAGATCCATGGATGCACCCACACCTTCTTCAGTTTTTGAACCGTCGGTATATATATGTTTGTAGCTTTGGTAATTGCTTATTTTACTTTGAAAGAATTTCCTAATCGTTGAGCGGTTCATTGTAGATTTACTGAATTCAATCATACTAGAGTCATAACTTGGGGGGATGAAACACCAGGGAGGGAAGGATGGTTTGTAGCAAAGGTTGTAAGTGAGAGGTAAGGATATGTTTAGTTTGCGTTGGTAAGAGTATAGTCTTTCATGGTATGGGGTATCAAGTCCCGGATACAGTTGAAACATGTTTCTGAAACGACTTGCAAATACGTTTCGATGGGCGGGTTCTTAGGGGATCGCTGCGACATATGCTGCATAGCTGAGAGTTAGATACATTCGTCTTCAGTATAAATCTGGTCCACCTTTTTTTTTTTTTTTTTTTTTTTTTTTTTTTTTCAAAGAGGTTTAGGAAATCTGCTAGCAGACCCCCCAGGCATTGGTGTTTCGGCGCTTGGGGGAGTGTGGGGATGGGGAGACCCCCGACCCACTAAAACCCTTTCCTCTTTTAAGAACTTCCACTTTCCTTCTTGGACCCGCCGTTAGGACATCTCCTCAAGAAAGAAAGGAATATTGCCTAATATTCTGCATTTTCCTGGGCTCGTAACTCAACTTTCTCTTTTGCGCTTATCACATAGGTTATGAAATCTGTTACCTTATTCCACCCATTTTCACATTTAAGCATATTGTCAATGACGTTGCTTGCATTTATTTCCCCTAAATCTGAGCACAGTTCTTGGCGCTTCTCTGCCCATTGAGGACATTCGAAGACAGTGTGATTTGGGTCATCTACAGCTGCCCCGCAGCATATGCAACTTTCGTCTCTCTTTTTTTTAATTTTAAAAGTAAAAGTGCCAAAAGTACCGTGACCTGAGAGGAACTGAGTAATATGGTAGGATACTGTGCCCCATTTCCTATTGTGCCAAGGTCGAATATTCCGGATAAGGCGTCTGGTCCAAGTTTCAGGGCCGCTCTGCCACTCTTCCTGCCATTGCTGCAGAGTCATCTCCCTCTCTATCTGTTTCTGGATAACAGAAGCTACACCAGCCATGTGGAATATTCTCCTCCTCTCTTCCGCCAAAAGGTGCAGCGGAATGAGACCAGCAATAACCATTGCAGATGCACCTGAAACGGTGCAGTAAGCAGAACAGACTCTAAGCGCAATGCTTCGCTGTGTCTTCATAAGTCTCATTTTATTGACTTCTAAATATGTCTTAAGGGCCCAAATTGGCGCACCATATAAGATTACACTTTGACACACCATCGCCAGAATTCGCCGCTTCGGTGCTGTTGGTCCTCCTATATTTGGTAAAAGACAATTTAGAGCCTTTATTGTTTTCTCAGCCTTCAGACAGGTTTCTCGGATGTGGTTTGTCATATTTAGCCTTCGGTCTAGGTGGAATCCCAAATATTTGACTGTTCCCTGGGGTTTTATTTCTTGGCTCTGCATTTTAAATTTTATCGCATCGGTCTTTCTTTTGTAGCTAAGAAGAAAAGCTTCGGTTTTTTCAGGAGCAATCTCTAGATGATGTTGAGTCATCCACTGAAATACAAGATCAAGAGTATGGTTTGCCTTATCAATCATTTGGTTGGAGGTCCGAGAAGCTACGAATACCGCTAGATCGTCGGCATAGCACAATATTACTACTCCATTTGGCGTTGGAACGTTCATCACTTCGTTATATAGAATATTCCACATACTAGGGCCGAGAACCGAGCCCTGTGGAACACCACCAAAAACTTGTCTTTCAAGGTCCCTCTTCAGGATAATTACTCTTTCATCCATGTAGGAATTTATAATGTTCTTAAGGTATGCACTCACCCCTATTCTGTTAAGCTGGTCGCTGATGACTGTCAAGGATGCGGTGTTAAACGCATTTTTAACATACACCAAGATTAATGCACAATGTTTTCCTTTGTTTGCTGCTACCATGTCTTGAATCTTTTCCATTGCATGTGAAGTAGACCGTCCTTTACGGAATCCAAATTGGTTTTCGTGGAAGCCATTAATTTTGTTTTGCAATTCCGCAATCAACCGGGTATTTAAGAGTCTTTCGTAGACTTTTCCAATTTCATCTATTAAGCAAATTGGGCGATATTTTGCAGGGTCGTCAGGTGACTTTCTTGGTTTCTCGATAAGCGATAGCTTGGTTCTTTTCCATTCTCCTGGAAAACACTGCCTGGTTAAAAACGAATTATAAAAATTTACAAAAAATTTGACATTACCATTAATCACAGCTTTTATTATCACAGATGGTATATTATCTGGGCCTGGGGCTTTGCCAACCTTGATACTATCACAGGCATCGAATATTTCCGGGTGTTTGAGCATATCACAGTCTTGTATCACAGTTAGTTCTTTTTGTCGCTGTTTTCTATTTGGGCAGTTGGTGACAAACAACTCCTTAAAATGTCTCTCCCTTTCCTCTCTTGACATTTCAACACGAGCCGGCATTTTTTGCAATTGAGCTCTTGTTATTTGGAATCCCTGGCCAAATATGTCGTCTTCGAGGTCATTCCAAAGGTTTTGCCAAGCTCGCCTTTTCAATGTTTTGATTTCAGTCTTTAGCAGATGTTTTGCAGTCTTATATTCTCTATATTTTTCTTCACGCCGGTTTGGATCATTTTTTATTCTCTGAAAGAGACGCCTCTTATGATGAACATCTAAGATGGCCTCTTGTATTGACTCGTTCCACCAGTAAGGCAAGCGATAGTCCTCATTGCAGCAAACCCTCGGTGTGCATTCTTGGTAAGCCTTGCGGATGCGACTCACCAGATCAGAAACACTCGTAGAATCCAGCATATCTCTGGTCTTTTTTCTAAACATGTGAACTAGTAATTCTTTATTCGGTTCACCAAACCTTGTTTTCCTTTTCTTGACTACAGGCTTCACGGTTGAGAGTTCGGTTAAAATAAACCTGTGCTCCGTCACGTCAGGATCCACAAGCACCGTCCACTGAGGGTCTTGTCGTTGTATTCGGTCACACACCACAGTAAGATCGATGTATGATTGCCCAGTGTCTCTAACAAGCGTGGGGACAAGTCCATCATTAATGACATTTAAGTTCGTAGCATTGCACCAGGACAAGAATTCTCTGCCCCTACGGTTTGTTACTCTGCCCCCCCAGACTTCATTCTTTGAGTTAAAATCTCCAGTTATCACAAATGGTGTGTTTTTATTCCCATGCCGAAGGCGCAGAACTATATCCTGCAACTCCCCTAAGCAGTTTTGGAAGCTTTGAAAAGGGATGTTTGGGGAGATATACACTGACATTACAAACAAGTTCGTATACTGGACACACACAAAACAGTTCCCACTAAACACATTTAAAACAGGCATGGAGCTATTTACATTAACAATTAAAGCGTCTTTGGTAGGGTTTACGTATACATTTCTATTCCCAGTTTCACACTTTTTGATATTGGGCTCGCTGATGCAAATAACATCACATTTCTTGTTAGAAGCAGTAAGTGCAGCAATGTCATGGACTGGGACACTACGGTTGGCGTTAATTTGTAATATTTTCATTACTGGAGTAAAGTTTTTGACGTTTCATTCTTTTAGTCGTACTCAGAGCTCTACGGAAGCTAATGCATTTTCCGGTATTTGACTTATGCGTCTCTTTGCAAACTGGGAAGAATGGTTTATCTTTGCATTCTTTTGACAGATGTCCTTCCTGTCCACAATTATAGCAGCAATTTCTGCGATCCGGACCCTTACACTCTTCAGTCTGGTGGTTGTATAACCAGCATCTTTTGCAACGATCGACCCTCACTCTGGGTTCGATCCTGCAATTCGAAAGCCCGATACGAATATACGGGTTCTGGGTTAATTCACGGGCCTTGTCTTCCGATATAGATATTGTAACTGCCAAAGTGCTGCCAGCATTTGGCCTGAGATTTCCAATAGAGCAGTTTTCCTTAATCTGCTCCCCGACCTTTCGCTCTATTGCTCCAGCCACATCTTCTACTGTGGCTGTTGCATCAATCCCACGAATGTGGAATGTTTTCTTTTTAGGCCAATGGGTACCCCTCGTGCTCACTTTCATGTTGGTGGATTCCACTGCTGCTTTTAAGGAATTCATTGCTTCCTGGTTCTTGTCCATGGTTATTAGAACTTTGCCGTCTTTGGTTTCTCTGATTTGCCTTATGCTGTTAGCATCTTTCGCATTTTGAACAGCTTCCTTTATGGAAATCTGGTTCACCTACCTCACATAGAATACTGTCAACCGGGCTTGTGCAAAATGCTCCTGAGGCAATTCTAACGGCATTGTTTTGAATAGTGTCCAATTGTTTTATTGTGTGCCTTTTAGCGGAATTATAGATGATGGCACCATAAACTAATTTTGATCTAATAATGCATCTGTATATTTTGGTTAGCGTTGTGCTATCTACTCCCCTCATTTTTGAGGATATTGTATATCGTCCATATAGACCATTCATACTTTATTTTGTTTGTCTTTTAAAATTTCATCCATAACGCCTTGAAATGCGGATGGTGCGTCTTTGGTCCAAATGGCATTCGTAATAATTCATAATGCCCGTTATCAACCGTGAATGTTGTTTTTGATATCGAAACTTCTTCCATTTGAATCTGATGAAAACCGTCCCACAGGTCTATAGTTGAAAAATAATTTGATCTTCCAAGTTTATCGAGGATTAAATTGATATTTGGTATCGGATATAGGTCAAGAATTGTTTTTTCGTTCAGCTTACGATAATCGATAACTAATCGATATTTTTGTTGTACTAATTGATCTTCTGATCCAATAATACCGTCGAAACACTCATGAAAATCAAATAAGAGAAAAGAGATATTGTAGTTTGGATTCTGAAATTCTGGAGTGTTGATTGATATATAACGTCTTCATTACCTAACGTTGTTTTAATTTGTGCACTGATTTGACTAACAGAATTGGGATGAAATTTTTCTATAATATTAGTTTCTATTAAGGATTTTAGTGTTGTATGCCCGTTTTCATGAAATTTTCATTTTGATTTTTATCATAGTTTACGTTTTCAAAGTAAGACGTTTGATTCACGTCTAGATCAGTGGTCGCCAACCTGTCGATAGCGGAGACAATTCTGGTAGCTCTCACAACGATTTTAATTTAACAAATACAAACTGCAAAAATCAGAGAAGCTTCCGAAAATTCTACAAAAAAATCTAATTGTCATAATATTGAACAAAAACAGCGGCAACGTTGCGGTGAGCAATCTGCCGCTGACGCCATCAAGCTAGAATCGGCTAGAACCGACCAGCCGGACCAGCGCGTTAGTGTTCGAGAATGATCAGGATTGCTTTGAACGGAATAAATACGCACGGCGCGGCGACATTATGCTTAGTTTAAAACTGAACACGTAACCAACGTCCAGCGGTTGAGTTAGTAGAGAACAACAAAAAATAATATTATGGCAAGCAGTTGTAAGAAGGTAAAGACATACCACTTTCATTAGGAATGGGAAGAACAATACTTTTTTACAGAAGTTAAAGATAAAAATGTGTGTTTGTTATGTAATACTTCGGTCTCCGTTGCTAGAAGAGGACATATTGAGAGACATCATAAAACTACATTCTAATTTTGAAAAATCATTCCCACTACATTCTACCGCCAGAAAGGAGAAACTGAAACAGTTAAAAAAGCAGTTAATTGGACAACAATCAATATTTTTAAGAACAGTCGACAAAAATAAGGCTGCAGCTAGAGCATCGTACCGTATGTCCCAGATAGTTGCACAAAAAAAGAAACCTTATGAAGACGGGGAAATGATAAAACAGGCGTTTTTAGAAGCTGCTAATTCGTTATTTGCTAACTATAGAAATAAAGACGAGATAGTTTCAGCTATGAAATATATGCAACTTTCTGCTAATACAGTGATGAGACGTGTAGAAGTAATGAGCAATGATATTTTTTTACAAATAAGAACTGACTTAGATAACTGTGTTGATTTTTCACTTCAACTGGATGAATCAACAGATGTCATTGACACTGCCCAGATGGCAGTGTTCGTCAGGATGGTTTTTAATGATTTTACGATTGAAGAAGATCTTCTGAAGTTAATTCCACTGAAAAAACACACTAATGGACAGAAGTTGTTTTCTCATTTAAAAAATATTATTTCTTCCGAGGAAATTCCAATATCGAAAATGGTAGGCTTGACAACCGATGGCGCTCCAGCTATGGTGGGTTGTGATAAGGGTCTGGTGGCGTTATGTCGTAAATATGAATCTTTTCCGCAATTTCTCTGTTACCATTGCATTATCCATCAGCAAGCATTATGTGGAAATTTCCTGAAACTAACCAACGCTATGAAACTGGTGGTAAAAATTGTGAACAAGATTAGAGCTTAAGCGTTACACAGAAGATTATTCAAGACCTTGGCCGATGAAGTTGACTGTCAATACGGGGACCTACTCCTTCACTCTGAAGTCCGATGGTTAAGTAGAGGACGGGTGCTGAAACGTTTTAATGATGTCCTATCTGGCATAGTTCAATTTTTCAAACAACGCGATGAACCGACTCCGGAACTAGGAAATTCAATCTGGCTTAGAGATTTTGGTTTTCTCGTGGACATTACAGAGAAATTAAACGAACTTAACCCGTAACCCGTACAGATCCACTTTTAGGACATAAGTCGTACAGTGGGGTCTGTGAGACACCTAGCTATATATATATATATATATATATTTGGAAAGCGTGTGATAATGGTGAGGCTATAAATATATATATATGTATATTAGGAGTTAGCATATGTAAAAACTTTATGAAATAAAGTCACATTTTCACGAAAATATTTAATTAATTCTTGGAAAGTAAAATTTTTGACATATTTTGAATTTACAAGTTTTTTTTTTCAAAATGTAATATAAACATACCAAACAGCTTTTATCTGTAAAGAAGCTTGATAAACAAGAGTATAACAAAAAGATATTCTTAAATTTTTATCAAAAATTACAAAAATAACAAGCTTTATTTTAGAGGTCATTTTTACACTCTTTACATATTTTAAAGGTGCACTCTAAAAATACTGGGTTTTTACACATCACACATAAGTACTGGGTCTTACGTTTAAGTCTTTTAGGACATAAATAACACACTTTTCTTATTTCTAAACGTTCTTCCTGATTCATATACTGTATTTCACGATTTTTTGTGACTTCTTCTCCTATGATACGCTGAATTCCTATTTTGATTTCTACTGGAGTTCTAGAATTTACGAATCTTCTCTCCATGTGGGGTGTAACAAGTTCTTTTGCTAACATTTTTAAAAAATTTCCTGTCGTGATTTTAGGAGAATTTTGTCCTGATGTATATAGGATGTACGCATTAGACGTGCTGATATTTAGTAACTGAAAGAACACTGCCATCGGCCATCTTCTTGTTCTCCTACTAGCACTAAAATTGGAACATTTTTCATCCAACGTATCAACTCCACTTTTGGTATTATTGTAAAAAGCATTTATCTCTGGTTTACCTGTGTCTTCATCAGTGTGTCGTGTGTGATGCATTGACGATGCAAGTATTACTGCTTTTCCTTTTTTAGGAACATGGGAAATAAGGGTGATTTTTTTTGTAAATCCATATAAAGTGCTTCCAACTTCTTTAGTTTTTGAAGGCAGAAATTCTTTGGGTAGTTCTTTTTTATTTTTTCTCATCGTTCCGACATATGTTAGCTTTTTTTCAAATAAAATGTCGATGAGCTCTATTGACGTAAACCAATTATCGGCAGTAACATTTTTATTTGTGCCGTAAATTGGCTGGCATAAACGTAAAACAGACTGAGTTGGTTTATTATATTTTTTCTCGACTTCTGGCAGGCCTTTGCCATCGGAACCACTTCCAGTGTAAATATATCCATTATAGAAATAGTGGTTACGAGCATCAGTTAAACACTGAACCTTTATGCCGTACTTGGCTGGTTTGTTGGGTATATACATTTTAAACCGGCATTTTCCTCGAAAGGAAATCAACATTTCGTCGACACACGTTAACAAGCCTACGGAATATGCTTCCTGACAATTTTGTACAAATTTGTTAAAAACTTCTGAAATTGGTGCAGCGGGATCCTCAATTTTGCGTTCTAGACGATCAGTGGGGTTGTCAAAACGTAGACAGACTAGTAAAAACTCAAACCGTTTCATGGTCATGACACATCTAAATACGTCCCGTCCAGTTCCATCTGTGGCAAAAATGGTCTCTATATTTTCGTGGTTAGACTTAAACACGGATGTATAAATCAGCAGACCTAAGAACGCATTTATTTCAACTAAATCAGTGTCTTGAATCCACGCTAATTTTTGATCAGCATATTTTATCCGCTTAGTTCCAATTTTTTCATTGGTCCATTGCACTATTTGCTGCAAAATGTCATGTTGAAAAAGAAGGCCCCATGCGGATGCTGCTGTGGGAGAAATCTGTAAGCGCTGCTTAGCCATTTTACGCAATCCAGGTAACTGAACTACAATGTTGTGCTTCATAGTGCGACTGCGGCTGACATGAGGTTCTGCACTCCACTTATACTTATTTTTTCCATAATAGGATTTTCGATTCGCTTCTTGCCTCTCTTCATACTCATCATTTTCGTCATCGTCGCTGTCTAGGTCTTCATTACCTCTAATAACTTCTTGATCATCTTTCAAACTAGTTTCATCAGGTTCCTCGTAGTCAAGCTCCGACTCACTATCGTGATCACTTTCGATTGCGTAATCACTATCACAAACATCTATGTCGCTAAAATCACTGTCTACTTCATCATACCATCGTTTCACAGTCTCTTCAAACTGTTTATCATCAAACCGAACACGTTTAGACGGCCCCGGAGCAGAATCCATTCTAAACGTATTTTTTAAAAAGTTACTTAACCCGTACAAAGGGGTCTCACAGACACTTTCGTACTTTAACTCGAAATAATTTACGCGTACGTTCACCTATATCGCTCAAAATCTTCAAGCGCACTGCTGTTGGCCCAACTTAAAAGTAGATGGAACGGCAGAATGATATAGGAAGAAGTGGGGGAGCGGGTGTGCGGGACTTGTTGACAAGTGTCTCACAGACCCCATGATACGGGTTACGGGTTAATTTGCAGCTTCAGAAGAGAGACAAAGAACTAGCGGAAATTATTTCTGATATAAAAGCATTTACCAAAAAGCTGGAGTTTTGGGAACAAAACCTAATTAACAGCGATGCCAAGCATTCTCCTATTCTTTCAGACAAAATACCTCAAAATCCATTAGAACCCTATGAAAACAAATATCATGTAGAAATAGTTTCTACCCTTAAGAATAACTTCAAAAATCGTTTTAAGGATTTCAACGAAATGGCTTTAGTAGCGCAGTTTGTTATTTCACCCTTTATGGAAATTGATATCCAACAGTTTGCAACTTCTGTTATGCAGAACTTTGGCGAATACATCTCTGCAACAGAAATGGAAGTAATTGAGTTTCAAAAAGATGTAGCCTTAAAATCGTTAGTCTCAAGTACCAAATGTATCTGGCCTATTGTAAGTAAAGTCAAATATTCAGTTCTATGCCGTGTTGCCTTGAAAGTGAAAGCATTATGCAGGTCCATCTATTTGTGTGAATCTTCTTTTTTCGATATGAAGTTTATTAAGGACAAATATCGCAATCGACTTACAGATGAACATTTGGATAACTGTATTTGAAGTTATACTGCAAACATTAAAAAAATTATGGATGAGTTTGTGTTTATATTTCAAACACCTTCGTTTGGTAGGTAGGGATGTAGCTAGTAACAAGTACGTACTAGTAATATTAGTTTTTTTGTTATTAGTTTATTATTAGTACCTATGTATCATGTATTACCAGTTAAATAGTAAAATAAATACATATAATGATAAATTAACTGAGGATTATTTCATTTACTTTGCGTTACGTGACTTCCGTGTGGGTAGCTCGCTGTTTATTCCAAAATTAACAAAGTAGCTCAACACATTGAGAGGTTGGCGATCACTGGTCTAGATCGAGATCATGAATTTATATAAACCCATCACTAAATCATATTCACTTATTTACTGTTTATCTCACGATTTCAAATTATAAACGAACTCTCCCTGGTCCCTCCTTTATTTATTAGTGCCTTTTATACTAGATAATTCTAGATTGACAATGTCCAGATTAGATAGTCACAATCATGAACAGTTTTAAAGAATCCCTGCGCATCCGCCATAATTTTAACTTTTATACATGGCTTAGACAGAGTCGGATTTAGGAACTATACCAGTATGCTGTTTCGTAACATTTTCGTCACTATTGAAAGTATTGTCATTTTGGTAATCATATCATTTGTGTATGTTTCTGATTGATTGTATTCGATTGTAAATAGTTCTTCGGATGCAAAGTTTGGGTTTTCACCTTTATTTCTGTATGGATTAATTATAATTGTTATGATTTTGCCATCTTTGTCTTTGTGATATCATGGATCAGTTTCTAGTTGGATGGTTGTTGACAAAGGTGTTGGTTTAGAAAGTGGATTCTGTTTGTACGGTATTGTCTGGGAGACACTTGTCTAGGTTGAATATTAATAGGTTGGTTAGGGAATTGGTTAGTTGACTTGTTATTGTCGAATACGTTATTATTCCTAAACTTTGGCTGCGATGAATAATGGGGTTGTTGGTAAGTGGGTTGCATTAGATTATGAGAATATAATCTTGGTTGTGAGTACGGCTGCCGATTATTATTGTTATTGAATTTTGAAGTCGTTATTCTGTTATTGTCGTTTAGGTTACCGTATAGTTTTTCGAAATACTCGATCTCGTTTACATAGGCCATTGCGTTTTCCAGTGAAGCTGGATATTTAAGATGTAATTTATTCCTCAAGGTACCACTACAACCAGCGATAAAGGTGCGGAGTGCAGTTTTATCGTTATGGTTTATTTGGCAAATTCTCTCTGCGTTATTAAGGTTAGGATTATTACTAATTTTTTGTGCAATACTCCTTTTTAGCAATTGAATTCGACTACCAAAGTTTATCAGTTGTTCTTTTCTGAACGGTTTCGAGACTGAACAATCAATATTTCTACGATCCGCAAAACATTGTATAAGGGCCTCTTTTAATTTATGCCAATCTGATAACTCAGCACGATTACCTACTAATATCTCAGCTTTATCTATAATTTTTTCTTGAATTGATTGAAAAATGTGTTTAGATAATTGTGTATCATTAAATTGCCTGTAATCATTAATGAGGTGTTCGCACTTTTTAAGAAATTTATTTATTGTGTTACTATCACCATCACGGTTTAATGTTATAAAAACTTGATTATCTATACTATTTTCCTTATTCATTTCTATATCTATAATTCCGTTAATTATTTCATATGTCACTCATTTGGTGAATAAAATTAATTAAAAGCTGATGCCTGCGATACACTATTGTTCACTATGAACAGAACTTAACTATATTTGCCAAAATCCTTATAAATAGGGGCTTGGAAAAGGTAAAAGAGGAAAAAACTCTTAAAAATTGTTCGTCAACTCGATCGCTCGGCTCTCCTCTTCCTTTGTTCGTGATTGTATGTTCTAGTTACCACTAAGTCCGAAAATTTTGAGTTCGGTTATACGCACTTGAGGTGTAGAAACTCCAAGGTCCTGAACTTCACTTCCGACACAATGCGAAAATGTTTTTTTACTCATTCAAAACCCGTGCGTATCCAACTGACTGCACCAATTATATATTAAAACTTTGAACTTGGATTTTTGAAAAACAATTTAACAATTATAATTAGAACTTTATTATGCAACGGTAAAACACAGAGTGCCTTTTTAGATAATACAAAATTTTTATAATCATCCTATTTTACAAAGTCATCGTTTTAATTACATGGTCTTAGTTCTTTCTTTTTGTGTAAGTAGCTCAAATATTATTAGCCCCATGGAGATATCCTAAATATACTTTTCTCACTTAAGATCAGTATAATTGGGCAATAATATAGGGAACCAAGGAAAACTATTATGTGCTGATCTTTAAAATTATTACTTGAGAAAATAGTTGAATAGAGGAATAGAGGAGAACCCCCCAGATGTATCTGTTCATTGACAACTGAATATTTTGGGTACTTAAGTTTCTTCTATTTCTGATTTCCCAAATAAATCTAGTTCTTGTTGCTTGTTACACATAAGTACTTCTAGTTCTGTGTTGGGTGTTAATAAATATTTGGTCTCAAGTAGATGTTTAATGGGATTTCTCTGAATAACTTAGTATTAATTGTGTCTACTTTAAAAATTTCTGATTGTTTAACCTATATAATGTAATGTTGTCACATTCTAGACATTCTGGATATTTTTGTTCTCACATTTAACGATTTTGCTCTCACAATTATTTCTGCTTTGTTGCTAAAGATACTCTATCTTTCAAATATCATTAGAAGTATTGCCAACATATGGGATGGTTTTGTAATGTGGTATTGCTTCGGTTTACTTAGGAAATATTTTATTGAGCAATTTTTTCATTATATGCAATTAAAAACCGTTGGATGTGGCTATAATATCTATTCTCAAAAATCATTATACTCTCTATTGTAAGATAAATCCGTATTTACAGGAATATACTTCATGAATGCGTGCACATATTCAGACTATAACGGTTATATACGTTTACGTTGACCGGTGTACGTACCAGATTAATGGGACTGATAAAAGCCCATCTCTTCATTATGAACGCACGTGTTGTTTGGAAAGGATACTCCTGATATCCGAAAATTTACGCTATTAACAGTAGTGCTCGCAAGTTGTAAGATAAGGGAATTTCTAGACAATATTGAATTTTTGGTTAGTTTTGGTGATGAAAGGCATAGAAAAAAGTGTATTTATATGTATATTAACTGTAATAGCGCCAGCCAATTTGTGTGTTTTTTTTTAAATTACTCGCACTTGGCGCTGCAGTCACCTCCCCTTCTCGGCGCCCCCGGCTGTTACTGCCATATGGTTATTTGCTGTCCTTTGTGTTGTTACTGTAGATAACTTTAATCTTTGATAACCTCACTAGTTACTTTTTGAAGATATGTTTATGTAATTGGAGATAGTATTTTTTGTGATTATTCTTTGTTTGTGGCTTGTATATTTGTGATATAATCAAGCGAGATTCAATTATGTATTTCTGTTGTGTACCTTCGTACACGAATAATACTGATACAGTTAAGTTCTGCGATTTCCTTATTTGGATGAACCGGTAAAAATTCAGTATTTTGGGTCTATTCTCATTAAATTTGATGTGTTTATTTCTCGAATGAAAGATATTTTGTCTCAATATATTGTAATGAACATATACTAGGTAGATTGAATATTGGCAGTACACTAGGTGTACCACAATGTCACTTAAATATCTATCAATTTTGCATCAAAAAAACTGTGGATGTCTGAGCTCATTGTAATCTAATGGGATTGTAAGGAGAAGGGAAATTAATGTGAAAAATTAGTTTCCTAATTGCAAGATATTTTTTAAATTTGTCTTTTGTTAATTACCGGTATTCAACATCTGAGTCTTCAGAATTGGAAACAAGGAACTTGATTATTTGAATCCAGAATATATCTAAAAATCCTATCATTTTGCCTCGAAATGTATTATCGATACATTGGCCAAGGTACTTGAACATAGAAATTTTCTGTCTTGATCCTTTCTTTGTGAAATCTACTCATATTACTGTTCAAATGAAACTAACTGTTTCTAGATAATTCCACAATATATTGATAAAATGTTGAAAAATCTAAGAGCACAGAAGACAGAAGTTACATTTCATGATGATGCCTCTCTGATGTTTAATAATTATTTTGGCTAGACAAAAAAGTGACCTACCTTGTGATTCACTCATTAAATAATAATAGAAAAAAGACGAAGTTATGATTTTACAAATAATAAAGCTTATATATTATTTGTCCAAGGGGATATCATGGATATCTTTTTCCCAATCAAGATCAGTATGACTGTGCAGGAAAACTATATCTACTGATTTTCACAATTATCACTTAAGAAGAGAGTATACAAGTAGAAAACTGGATTTAACTGTTCATTGACTACTTCATATTGAGGGTTTCTTAAGTGCCTTCTAATTTCCAATTTTCAAGGAAATCCAGTTCTTTTTTCGTATCACAAATATGTAGTAATGTGGAGCAATTCATATTTCGGATTTCCCATTACCTTATTCAATTGCTGTAAGTGGTATGAATTAAGAGCTAATCATGATAATGAAATTTTCATATCGTCTTTTTCTTTCCTGATTCAATAAATCACATCTATCCATTCTAGATAAGTGCCACTGATAACCAAATCTGCTTGATGTAATGTAATGAATTGCAATTTTTATATCCACATGTTCGATTGTTTATCGTACCTGATCTACATTCATTGACAGTATTATTCAATAGTGGAGAATTCTCTAGATTGATTGAACATTGAAATGAATATACAATATTCAAATTGCTGTGATATATTATCTCTAAATTTTCGAAGGGGCAAAGTTTTACACTAGAGTCTTATGTTTGTGCATCTGGTGTCCTTCAATCCGAACGTTCCAATATTCAGATGGCGAACCGTAAGTGCTAGAGCTTAGGTACAAATGGATTCGGAATCAGTATGGGCTGAAACCTCCAGTAGAGAAATAATCTGGAGTTTTGCATACAATGTCAACCATTAAAATGGAATTACTGTTTAGAAATCACACTGAGGCGCCTTCTTACTTGTTTTTCTCATCAGAAGTAGACAGGAGAGGGATTCTAAGATAGGTATCGTATCGTTTGAGACGACAGTAAGAATTCTAAGTAGTATTTGGTATCTCTTCGTGTCTCAAATATTCGTAATTTCATCCGATAAGTGTAGATGTATCGTTTACAGATTTCGATATATGTTTCACATTTCAATAGTAAGTGTTTCTCTTTTCAATGTGTCAAATTCCTAACCTTAGAACGAAAGCGATTAAATTATAAATTATTTGTGTATTCAAATAATAGACAACAAATATGCTGCCCATAGTTTATAAAGGAATTATACGAAATCAACCACCTATAAGGCGATTAAGAAGACATAGATTCCAATTAAGGAATAGATATAATCCATTTGATCATCCTGAAAGAAGATTTATTGAATTGTTTCGGTTGAATAATCATTTGACGAGAAGATTGATAACCATTTGAGGTTTCCACGCATAGGAGGAGGTATTACAATAGAAAGTGGGATATTTTGCGCTCTTCGTTTCTATGGCACAGGGACTTACCAGAGGGGTGTTGGTGAGGAAACTTATTGTAGTTTAGGTCAAACTGCAGTTCATCGAGCAGTACATGAAGTATCAACTCGTATAGTTGAAGTGATGGGTGCAGAATGTATAGCATTCCCTCAGAATATTCGGGAAAGGAATGTAGTGAAAGGTACTATATAATACAGTGTGTTCAAAAAGTGATATTCTGGTTTTTTTTATTACTGAAGATTTTATTTGAAAAACTATAGTATTGATTTTCAATTAATTAAAATTAAGATCATGATTTTTATAATTTTATTGTAAATTATTATTTTCAAAAATCATTTTAAGTTACTATTCCGGAAATAATAAAATAACTATCCTGATTTTTGGAAAGTGCAAATACATTTTGCAACTTGAAATAGTTAGTAATACATTAAGGAAATTTCATTCTATTTGTGAAATGAAGAGAAAATTCAAACATAATTAATATCATACTCCAGGTACATTCAAGCTAAAAATAAACATTGCTTTATATAACAATAAAATAAAATAAAAACAGTCTCTGATATTTCACAAAATAATGCAGAATCATTAATTCTGTTAACAAAACCATTTACTCAGTATTACATAAATGGAAGGCTGTCGTTTTATTCGAGTTCTTGAGAGGTACTTTCTTCAAAAATCACCGGCCCACCTAGAAGCTGATTTTTCTGTTAAATTCATTCATTTAAATCATTGCATTTGTTGTTACTTGTGGCAAATAATTGTTCAAAGTTCTCAATTGATTAGCAACATCCTTCAAATTGGGAGAAATATCGCCGAAGGAAGATTTTATGGTGTTTTTTATATCCCTTAAGTCTTCAATGGTTTCCCTGTATTCATTGTGAGAGTCCATTTTCTGTCTCTTATAAGGTGGTTTCATATTATCTTTCTGGGGCATAGTCTTCGATGTTGATGGGATATTTGATGTTGAGATGTTGTTGGTGTATTTGATGTTGATGGTTCATCAAGACTATTTTTGCAGGAATTTGCTTCAAGGGATACATTCACACCTACAGGTACACCATATTCTGGATTATTGAATCCCACAGAGTTTTACCCTAATGAATCCAATATTTTCAGTTCCAATTCACTCAGTGGTGTTACATCATCAAGTCCACCCCCAGTGCGAGATAATAATGCTCTCATTCCGGCACCCTTTTTTTAATGAATACTTTAGAGATGACCAAGTCTACAAACCAAAGTTCAAATAAGTTATAAAAAATCTAAGTACTTTACCTCCTGCCATTTTTCAGTAGGTTTCGCTCTATTGCCTAGAGCATTTAGATTATGGGCCAATTCATCCCAATGTTTTTTTATATAGGGTGATTCATAACTATTGGGACATACGCTAAGGGTAGATTGTTTGGACGAAAATGTTGCGATAGGACCAAATGTACCTCAATAAAATATTGTTGTGGAGAAAGATAAAGGGCGTTAAAGTTGATTTTTTTTTCGTTTTTTGCTAATAATTTCACTGTATATTCATCAATTGTGATCAAAATCGCCACAGAGCCATAATTGTATACAGGTAATATGATTTTATGTATTATTTGACATTTTGTTACAGGGGGAGCCTCGTGATGGATTTCTGATGACGAAATTGACTGGTAACTTTTTTTGACGAAATTTTTTAGAAATTTTTATTAAAAAATATGACATAAACATCATTTCTACATAATATTAGTACTCTTGTTCAAACACGATGTTCTCATTCATTTTCGAGAAAAACGCAATTGAACAGTTCAGAGTATCGGAAGGGGATTTCAAATATTATTTCATTTATGAAAAGTGTGCTTTGGACTGTCAGATAATTGTTGGTAAATGACATTTCTTGTCAGTGAATATTTTTTTTCTGCGAGTTTATAGTCAATTGTTGCATTTTTTAGAACTATCATATACTTTTTCGATTGAAACGCCTCGTCACAATCATTTTACGAATCAAGAAATGCGAGATATGATTTGTGTATAGGAACAAGAACATTTTTGCGGGCGCTCTGCAGCAAGAAGGTATGAATTGTTATATCCAGGCAGAAGGCAACCAAATCACAGAACTTTTTCAAATCTATTTCATCGTTTGGGTGAAACCGAGTAATTTCACAATAAAAATCAAGGTGATCGTCCGAAACAAATTTCACCTAATCAAAAAGATGAAAGTTTGGTTCGAATAAATGAAAATCCAACAGTAAGTTCACGTCATTAGTCATCAGCAACAGGACTAAGTCAGTCGTCTATTATTAGAATTCTAAAAAAAGAAAAGTTCCACCCGTATCTCTTCACTCCTGTTCAAAATTTGCTTCCAAGTGATCTCTCACGACGGTTACGGTTCTGCCAACGTATTCTCAACAAGCATAATGGTGACCGAAATTTTATTAAGAATATTTTGTTCACCGATGAAGCGACATTTACCGGACGAGGGGTATTTAATTAGAGAAACAGCCATTATTGGGTAGAAAAAAATTCGCATGCTCTGAAAGAAAGACATTTCCAGCATGAGTTTAATGTTTAAATTTAAATGGAGATTCTTATTTATTTTTTTTGCAAAATACTTTTAGCAATATTTTGGATAATCTGTCACTAGCTGTAACAAATAGAATGTGGTTTATGCAGAATGGAGCTCCACCTCAGTTCCCGAGAATGAAAATATCGTGTTTGAATAGGAGTACCAATATTACGTAGAAATGATGTTTATGTCATATTTTTCAATAAAAATCACTAACAAGTTTCGTCAAAAAAAGTTACCAGTCAATTTCATCATCAGAAATCCTTCACGAGGCTCTCTCTGTAACAAAATGTCAAATAATACATAAAATAATATTGCCTGTTTAAAATTATGCCTCTGTGCCGATTTTGATAACAATCGATAAATATACTGAGACATTACTAGCAAAAAATGAAAAAATAAACGGTTTTAAAGATTAAAACTAACTTTTTCGCATCTGTGGCCCTGAACAATATTCTATCATAAAATTGTTACTAGTATACACTTCGGGGGATGCATCGTGCTAACAAACCGAAATTTCTCCAAAAATTTAGTATATCTGGATTTGTAGGACCCGCTGTACTCGGTCGTCAACTGAAAATCAATAGGGTACATCTGTAAGACACCTTGAACTATACAATCATAAAATTGGTCATTTTTGTACACTCTGGAGGCTGCATCGTGCTAACAAACTGAAAATTCTCCAAAAATGACAAAAATTTGGTACTTCTAGTACCATAGCACCCGTTGTACAGCCGTTAGTGAGCTGAATATCAATAGGGTTAATCTTTGAGAAGTTTTGAATTATATCCAATCATAAAATTGGTCACGTGTATATACTTCGGAGGCTGTATCGTGCTAACAAACTGAAATTTCCCCAAAAATGACAAAAATATCGTACTTAAAGTACTATAGCACCTGTTGTACTGGCTCTGGTGAACTAAATATCAATAGGGTTCATCAGTAAGATGTCCTGAATAATATTCAATCATAAAATTGGTGACTTGTTGAACTCCGGAGGCTTTATCGTGATAACAAACTGAAATTTCTCAAGAAATGACTAAAATGTCGTACTTCAAGTACCATAGCACCCGTTGTACTGGCTCTGGAGAGCTGAAAATCAAAAGAGTACATCCGTGACATGTCCTTAACAACATTAAATCATAAAATTGGTGACTTTTTGCACTCCGGAGGCTGTATCGTGCTAACAATACATGTAAGGAAAAGTGGCCGACGACAACGACGACGACGACGACATACACACAGGATTTTTTTTCCAAAAACCATTTTTTCGTGTTGTTGTTGATGGAAAACGTAAAAATAACTAAAAAAAAAATTCCCAATTTTTTTGGGGTAAACCAATACTTTTCTCAAATATAGATAGGTTGGGCGGAAAAGTAAAAATTCAACTTTAACGCCCTTTATCTTTTTCCACAGCAATATCTGATTGAGGTATATTTAGTCTTATCGCCATATTTTGGTCCAAACAATCTACCCTTAGCCTATGTACCAATAGTTATGAATCACGCTGTATACATCCCTTCCTCGAGGGCCAACGAATTTACCTGTAGCCAGGAAAGAGTGCTTCTTCATGGCCTCTGACATAATCTGCCAGTGGGCCTCTCTTACTTTGAATGACATTATATTTATAAATAAACGGTTTTGAAGATTAAAACTGACTTTTTCGCATCTGTGGCCCTGAACAATATTCTATCATAAAATTGTTACTTGTATACACTTCGGGGGATGTATCGTGCTAACAAACCGAAATTTCTCCAAAAATAACCAAAAATTCAGTATATCTGGATTTATAGGACCCGCTGTACTCGCTCTAGTCAACTGAAAATCAATAGGGTACATCTGTGAGACACCTTCAACAATACTCAATCATAAAATTGATCAATCGTATACTCTCTGGAGGCTGTATCGTGCTAAGAAACTGAAAATTCTCCAAAAATGACAAACATTTGGTACTTCAAGTACCACAGCACCCGTTGTACTGGATTTAGTGAGCTCAATATCAATAGGGTTTATCTTTGAGATGCTCTGAATAATATCGAATCATAAAATTGGTCACTTGTATATACTCCAGAGGCTGTATCGTGCTAACAAACTGAAACTTCTCCAAAAATGACAAAAATATCGTACTTAAGGTACTGTAGCACCAGTTGTATTGGCTCTGGTGAGCTTAAAAACGATAGGAATCATCAGTGAGATATACTAAATAATTTTCTCTCATAAAATTGGTGACTTGTTGAACTCCGGTGGCTGTATCGTGCTAACAAACTAAAATTTCTCAAAAAATCACAAAATGTCGTATTTCAAGTACCATAGCACCCGTTGTACTGGCTCTGGCGAGCTGAAAATCAATAGGGTTCATAGGAGACATATCCTTAACAATATTCAAATATAAAATTGGTGACTTATGGCACTACGGAGGCTGTATCGTGCTAACAAGACATGTAAGGAAAAGTGGCCACGACAACGACGACGACGACGACATACACACAGGATTTTTTTCTAAAAACCGTTTTTTCGTGTTGTTGTTGATGGAAAACGTGAAAATATCTCAGAAGATTCTTTCAAAATTCCAATTTTTTTTTGGTGTAAACCATTACTTTTCTCGCATACTAGATAGGTTGGGCGGAAATGTAAAATATATAAATTACCTCAATTACCAAAAAATAAAAAATAGCTGATTATTTATTATTCCTAACAATTGGGTACTTCTCTTGTTCTTGACACAAGACCATAGAAATATAATTATATCTATGCATAAAACCTACAAAACACAAATTTCCTTGTGAATGGAGGATGTCCTTAAGACATATTCCGACAATACCCGATTATTCTTCCGTGAGATAGTTAGAATAGCAACGTACTATCGTTTCGATTTACGTCTTGTTTCGCACGGATGCGATACGATCAATTGGTAGAATCCCATCCCACTTCATTCAACAATTTTCGGTATTATCGACTGTTTGCTATCAAATTTCAAATACACCAGGTTCTCTGTCTTATTACTTGAAAGATACGTCAATCATGGAAAATATAAGACAAGTGTTTAGTAAATATATTTTGGTTCTATTACTGTATACCCTTAAAATAATATTAGCGTATCCACAACTGACATTAATGGTCGAAATCGTGACGAAATTTGACTGAATTTAACCGAATTTAGCGATTTGGAGTACTCGGCATCCGAGAGGAAGCACATGATCCCCCGATAAAACGTCGAATATAAATCATAGTCTTATAGACGTAAAGTGCCCGCAGCCATTACGTGAGATCTCGGATACGGTTACGACCCCAAGCGGCCTATGATGTGTCATGTGTTTAGTTCTTCTTATTAAAACGAAATATGACTACGTGTTACCTATTAAAACGACATGAACGACATAAAATGAGTAACAATTAATTTTATGGTAGGTGGTAGGATATACTGTGGAGGGTTTTTACAATGAATCAACATTTTCACGAATTAGACATTTACTGAACTGTAGTATATTGTTTATTTTGCGGTTTTGTACAGTGTGGCCAATTGAGAGAGGTTATAATTCAGAAACAATTCATCGTAGAGAACTGAGAAAAATATTAACAATAAATGCAAACAAGAGAAATCACAGGTTCATAATATGGCCGCTACTAGTTATTCAGAAAAAGGGGGTTTTTCTACAATTTGCCAAGATTAGCTGCACTGAAAACGATTGCAAATGAATATCGTGTTCTTTATGCACTTTCAGTGTCACTCTATTGTATCTTACTGTTTTGAAATAAACTAGCTTACCTTCTTATTTCGCCACATGAACGGGGCTCACTATTCCAAGTAATGTTTCACACGAGCGTAAGGAGGAAATAACTTCCATAGGAGTGATTGAAAACATTGATTTATAGACTATTTTTGTGTACGAGAGAGTAATAAAATAATAAACCTTTGGTTATCCACAGGCGTATCATTTCTTTTGGTAGACAGCTAAAATAATTTTTCAAGTTATACCTCGGGGCAAGTTTCGTTCAGCCGAAATCTGTTAGAAAAGAAAAAAACTATTTTTGTCATTTAGATACCTCAGGAAGTATATTACTGAAAAAATTTTGCCGCGGAAAATGCGCTGTTTTCATTTTTTGAATGCGTTTTAGAAGTAACGAAATGAGATACATGATAAATTAATGTTATTTTATATTTTAGACTTATTTTTAAGCACCGATACGAAAATGAAAATCCGCGGAAATGCGTTGTTTCACCACTATACAGTGATCCTCTTCCCGACCTTCAACACAGATCAATGAATGATATTTATTCTTATCAACCTAGAATCGCTATGGTCAATAAATTCGAAAATTTCAAAAACATTGTCTATAAAGCATAAAAACGACAATCCTGAT
This sequence comes from Galeruca laticollis, assembly GCA_963921935.1. NCBI lineage: Eukaryota > Metazoa > Arthropoda > Insecta > Coleoptera > Chrysomelidae > Galeruca > Galeruca laticollis. Next base: position 239,522,414 of record OY998175.1, read on the forward strand.
AAAGCATAAAAGGTAGGTATGTATACATCGTACATATATGTGAATTTAATATTCTATATTGAGTTGAGTTAAATCATTTCGATCATATTTACGTTCATCAACAGTGACTGCTCGTCACTCGCGCCATGTCACGTCTCGTCTCCGCCCTCTTTTACATATTTTTGCGCTAGACGACAGACACTCTTATACCGAAAATTTCGTCTTTCCCCTCTCCCCGCAATTCTATATTTTTCAATTCATTGAAAAGTATATTATCTACGGGCAAAGTATGCATACATTTGCCATATAATTCATATATGATCTTCCAGTTGCAGCATCAATGATAATTTTCCATGTATTTATTGAAAAGATATTCAGTTCTAAAAAATAAAAGTTGTAGCTTTTGTTAAAATATTTCTAAAGTTGAACGTTGGTCATTTGTGGTTTCGATATTACGGAAAGAGAATCAATGTCGCCTCCGGTGATCCATTTCTTGCAGCTGTGGTGGTCTATGATTGAGTTTCATCCGCACTGATGCCCTGAATCTCGAATCGGAGCGTTATTATTGACGTCGTTCCCAACGTCATGCATACGCAAGCCTTAGAATGCTCTATTTGCGAAGTGTTTCTAAAATGATGTTCTCGAGCACCGTTACAAAAATCATCCAATTGTATCGTCCCTCACAACAGCGTCAGTTGACGTTACAATACAAATGTCATTTGGTTATGTCAAATGTAAGGGTGCATTCAGCTGCTACGTCGGGCGCGTTTTATGCGATCAGATGCTCACATCTGGTAAATAGTCGGGTCGTTCAGATGTCAACGGTAAATTTTACCAATCGTCCAACCATTTAACCCAGTCGACAAATCGGTAGAAATTGACCCGCATGCGCTTTACATTTTATAATGCATGATTGAGTAGTTTGGGTTATGTTTACAAAGTTACAAATAATAAATTAATATTCAACGAGACTTTTTACATTTTTTTCTACACCCACATGTATTTTATCCATTTTCTGCATAATTTACAGAATGGAAATGTGGCCATTTCGGTTAACTGAACGCATATGATTTCATTTACATCCTAGAATGTATATGAAATTCACCAATCAGCATTTGCATTTAGTACCCGTCAACTCTTCTTTTTTTCAATTTCAACGTAACGTCAAGATAACTTGTCAAAATATTTCTTTAGTTATCAAGAAAAATATTTTAGTAAAATGAGTGATTCCAGTGATGAATCAATAAATATTACTCCATCAGATATTCGTTTAGCCGCAAAGGAGATATATAACACACATCATTACCCCAAAAATCAAAAAGTAGATATGAATCTCTGGTAAACGGAGTTGAAAATATTATCAGAACATGTTATCACTACTTATATGAATGAAATTTTGGATAAAAACAAGCTCTCAACCCTTTGGACAACATATTCTATGTAAAAAACAATGATAAATATTAAAAGTAACATTGACATTTCAAGTTACCGTAAATTGCGTTTATTTCATATAAGTTTGTGATGGATCAGTGTGTTATCGTACCTCTGTAAATGTATACAGAAGAGATTGCTGATATTTGTCTTATAAATAGTAATTTTCATAAAATTTTAGTTAGTGCTCATTTTTGGAATTTATGGAGTACGTATTCGTCAAAAATTGGAAATTTTAAAGATAAATCATGTAAAGATTTAGAAAATGAATTTCAAATTAATTTAATTGATAAACAATCCCAGATCCTTTGTAATTTCTTGTATGTTTTACGAGGTCTCCAAAAAATGTATTCTGCTTTGACCATCAGATTCAGAAGAATTTTTTGTTAATTACCGAAAAGGAAAATGTTCGAAGAAAGTAGTCGGAATTAACAAAATTGGTATTCAGACAAAAATAATTGTTAAATTTTTAAAATTACCAGATGCGAATTTATACACGGGACATTGTTTACGCCTCAAATAGTAAAAAATTTCATGAAAAATATTGATCATATATCTAAATAAATCTTCTTGTTCGGGATTTAAACTAAAATTGTTCACCAAATACGTTATAGTATATTGTACAATGAGCACGAAATGACATACATTTTCCACAAATAAGTATATGAAATTTTGTAGTACGAGCTTAGCGAGTAATACAAAATTTCATATACCTACGAGTTGGAAATGGGTCATTTCATGCCAATTGTACACTATACTCTTTCTACGACCATCATAAATCACAAACAAAACTGTAAGATTTTACATAACAATTTTTTTTATAAACTTTCCTGCCGTCATTGTTGCATGATTTAGAGAATTTTTTCTCTGATATTATTAAGTCTGGCTCTTAGCCCTTTGAATGACGCATATATTTTTTTCTTGTACATGTATCTACCTACGTCCTGGAACAAATAATGTTTAAAATTTTGACAACTCTGAAATAAAAATACTTTATTCAGAAAAATCGTTATAATTCACCTGCGAAAAAAGTTATCAATTATCGTGTCTCTTTAAAGGAGTAATATCACCTCCTGCATGTACCAGCATCGTGACCGATGTCCTTCTGAAACAATGGCTAGTTTACATATCTGAATCAGCATGTCAATGTCAAATCGTCCTCAATATCGCGACCCATTTTCGATTATAAATTTTCTTTACAAACGAGTTTTGTAAACACCGATGTGAAATGTCAAATTATTAAATAGACATTAACAAACATAACTCGATCATATATTATTATAATATATATGGCCAAAAAATTCGTTAATATAATGACAGTCTAGTAGCGCATAATAGTCGTGGGAAATGAAATAGGTATTTAGAAACAGCTTAGCCCATGGGAAATGAAAATCTGTATTACAATGTGGTAGGTTCCTTAATGGAAGACGCACTTGAAATGTACATTTTTCTTTATGGTCGTAGAAAGAATATTTTATATTTTTATGATAAATTTGAGTATGCTCAGAAGGAACAAAAATTGTACGATTCATTTTATGATGTTTTCTTTGTGACTATAGTTCTAATATGTATAGTATGAAGTAATACATTTATTTAAGACCGATTCCTACTTTTTTTACTAGGGCAAATGGAAAGTAAAAAAAATGGAACTATTTCAAATACAATGTAGCTATAAAGTTTTTTTACCGAATTTCCCGCGAGCTCGAATTATTTTCCATACATTTTTTCTCATTTGCAAATTTTTTCTAGAAAATTCGCACTTTGAAAATTTTTTCGGAATAATTGAAAATCTAAAGAGATTATAAGTGAAAGTATTTCAGGTATTTATTTGTCATCTAGATGTAGCTTATTATGGAATACTTATGCATTCAATAGAAACACAACCATACACTTAGATCAGGAAATAAAATGCAGAAAAAAAAATGTTTTAACTGGCTTCAAAATAACAAAAAAAATAAAACAAATGGGTATAACTAACTTAACGAAAAACTCCAAAGCTAGAATAATTAAAATTATTTGCTATTTCTTCTCTAAGTCTAGTTCCTTCATTCTCCATTTCTTCAATATTTTGGATGTGATTTACTATTGCATTGACTTCATGCAGAACTAATTGTCCTCTTCTTCATAATTTGCCTCATCATCGTTAAACATTAAACATATGTTGCGTAGAACCCATGCAGTTTGAACAACGTGGGAAATTACATTTGTACGATTTATGTCTAAATATTTTCTTCTTCTGAATCTTCCAAATAACAGACAAAATGCCCTTTCAATAACTTGCCTGGCTTTAGCAAGTTGGGTATTGAATCTAACTTGATAAAGATGGAGATATCCCCTATCTTTATAAGGTGCTATACACCAACAATGTACTGGATATGCTTTATCTCCGATTATAAAAGAGCTTGGTTGAAAATAAACATCTTTCGTCTTATGAAGTTTTTAAATATGGTTGAATTCCTAAAAATTCGAATGTCACCAACACTGCTGGGATAACCACAGAAAATGTCTAAAAACTTCCTTTTCCTATCACAAATGGCTTGTGAAGGTACACCATAAAAACATTTTCTATGTATGTATGTCTCTGGATTTTCATGACGTGCTTTAATGGGAATGTATGTTCCATCGATTGCTCCAATACAACCATTGAATGGACACATAGAATATGAGTGTTCCTCACTTTGAGTTCTTCCTTCTAGTGTTGGCCATTTCCAAACTTTGTCGGTAATCGAAATAATTGCATTGATTACTCTCTCTATTGACACAGAGAGGATTTTGACATATCAAACCTGCCTGCAATGCTTCTGCAAAATAAAATCAATGTTAATATTTCATAAATTACTAATTTTTCCTACTTTATCTATAGCTATCTGGAGTGCTCAAAATCCAAAGAGTTGATAGTAGCTGTAAACTAGGATCAATGTTTTCTTTGAATGTGTTGTTGCTTTCCAGCAAATGGGCAATTTTGTTAAATAAATCATTATAAGCAGACCTCGTCAAACGTAAATGTTGTTGGAGTTCTGCGTCAATAATTTTTTCTATGATCTTCAAAGATTTCCGTGAGTTCGAAAATTATTCTCTCTACCAATCTCCCCAACTACTGCCAATATACTTGTTTCAATATAATCGTCAGATAATGACGGAAACAAAAGCACTATTACAAAAACGAAGAGAAATGGAAAAGAGAACAAACATTCAAAGAATTCAATACACCGAACTGTGCAAAACGATACGAAAGAAAATCGCAGAAGATATCAGAAATTACAACGAGAAACTGGTACAAACAACAATAGAAAACCGTAAAAGCTACAAAAATGCAAAAAGAGCACTAATAATAGGGAAAAGACGGATAGTTGCATTAACTGATGAAAACACAAGAACCACAGACAGGAATGAAATAATAGACCTAGTAGCCAAATTCTATGGAGACCTATACAAGGCCCCTGAAAATTTGGAAGAAATAATAGAACACTCAGAAGATGCCATACCAGAAGTATTGGTGAAGGAAGTAGAAATGGCACTGAAAAGCATGAAAAATGGCAAAACAGCGGGAAATGACGGCATCACGACCGAAATACTTAAAATGCAGGAGCTGAAACATGGAAGTACCTTACCAAACTATACACGAACTGTCTGATGTCCAGGAGCATACCTAAAGAGTGGAACAGCGCCCTTATAGTGTTGATCCACAAGAAAGGCAGCAAAGAAGACATTAAGAACAACAGACCAATAAGTCTACTACCAGTGACGTACAAGGTATTCACAAAGATCATTCACAACAGAATACAAAATACATTAGACTCGGCCCAACCACGAGAACAGGCTGGATTCCGCAAAGGCTTCAGTACAATAGATCACATCCATACCCTCAAAGAGGTTATCAGTCGAACCAAAGAATACGACCAACCACTAGCACTAGCCTTCATCGACTTTGAGAAAGCATTCGACTCTTTATATCCCAGAGCAGTAATAAATGCCGTAACAAAACAAAGGGGGTCGACAAGCCATATATTGAGACACTAGCAAATATATATGGGGAAGCCAAAGCGAGAGTTAGGATATATGAGGGCACACCAGAATTCCCCACCAGCAGAGGAGTTAGACTAGGAGACGCAATATCACCAAAGTTATTTACAGCAACACTAGAAAGCATCTTCAGAAAACTGGGCTGGAACAACACAGGTCTGAATATAGATGGAGAATACTTGAACCATCTAAGATTCGCTGATGATATCATCCTGATAGCGAGTAACCCTGGCGAAATGCAACAACGAATAAATGAATTGAATGCAGCAAGCAACGGAGTAGGCCTTAAAATAAATCTGAGTAAGACCAAGATAATGCATAACGAACTAATAAACGCACAAGAAATAACAATTAATGACACTGCCCTGGAAATAGTAGAGGAATACATATACCTGGGTCAACTAATACACTTATCAGGGTCTCTACTTCCAGAAATAAACAGAAGAATCAAATTAGCTTGGAGAACATTTGAACAGAACTCTATCATCTTCAAGTCTAGAAGGTCACTCCGTTTGGAAAAGAAAGCGTTCGATCAGTGCGTACTACCAGTATTAACATACGGCTGTGAAACCTGGACCCTGAAAACTGATATCATTAGAAAACTCCAGGTAACGCAGAGGTCTATGGAACGATGCATGCTTGGAATAACAAAGGAGAGATAGAAAAAGGCTTGATTGGATCAGACAAAAGACCCAAGTGATACATGTCATAAGTAGAATCAGATCCCTAAAGTGGCAATGGGCGGGGCATCTCGCTAGAAGGACAGACGATAGATGGACCACAAAAATAACGCAATGGTATCCCCGAGGCGAGAAAATACCAAGGAGACGCCCCAACTTAAGATGGGACTACCACATAAAGAAACTCGCAGGATCAACTTGGGGCCGCAATAGACAACAATGGGCCCACATGGAAATGGAATATATAAATATGTAAAGGGAGGCTACACCATAACAAAATGGTTGAATAGAATGCATATGATGATGATGATGATGATGATGATATATATATATATATATATATATATATATATATATATATATATATATATATATATATATATATATAAACATATATATATATATATAACTAAAAAATCATTTGGCAATAAAAAAAATGTATAAGACTTGGCCCAATTTTTGCTGCCTTATACCAAAAATTGGGCCAAGTCTTATAAATTTTTTTATTGCCAAATTATTTTTCAGATCAGCTTAAAATTAGTTGGAAAATAACTATGTATATATAAAAATTTTATCTGAATAAATTTCAGTCAATGAATTGAGAATGTTTCTTTGTAAGTATCAACTGAAAATAGAAAAAGGTGGATAAATTTAATATACGACATGGTATTTTACGTGATTTCAAAAATTATTGTGATCTAAATTTTATTAGGGAATTTAATTGTTTATCAAATAGAAATTTTATTCTCTCTAGAGTAACTTGAGACGTGTAAATGGCGCAAAGTTTTACTAACATCCGTAGATGGCAGTTTTGGTAGTATATTATTTACAAAAATGTCGACTCAAGTTGTAGAAAAGGCTCTTCCTCGTTCGCGACAAGAAGGTTATGAATTCGGTCTTTTACATGGTTTGTTGACTAAACGCCCCTTACCTATGTAAAACGAAATGTAAAGGGCATGGTAACAAACCAGGAATTTCTTCCCATTATTACCACGGAGAAATAGATCTGGGCATAAACCGTTGTTCAAAATCAGTGTCGTTCAGATGAAACTGTCGCTAAAAACGGTGGTTTAAACACATCCATTTGTCTCCCGAAATCGAAATAAGGTACGTTTTTTCCTTCTTTAAAAAACTCATAACAATATTATTGAATATTTTAGAGTCTTGTTTGGTTTTGCACGCAACGAGTCGTTCTAACGAAATCTGTTTATTCTGTGAATTATAAGGCGCAGTAAGAAGGTCAAAATCTCCAATAAATGCAAAAAAAACCGCACATATATAATATTCCCCACCTTGAACCCCACTTCACTCCACGATCCCGAAAGTATGTAAAAAAGTTGAGAATACTATAGAAAACTTTGAAATGTTGAAGATTTTATATTATACCAAACTTATGATAAATTTCCGTGGAAAAGTTATATAGAAAAGTTATAGCAAATTACTCGTATTAATCAAACAAAAATATGTAATTTTTGTCTTCTTATCACATTTCGGCACTTCTAAACCCGGAAAAATTAATAAAAATTATTGTGATAAAAATACATTTTCAAATAAAAATTAGTTCAAATCGTTATATTGGATGTTTTTACGTCATTCTATAACAAAAAAACTATCAAAAACACCGCAAAGTTTCGAATTTTAGTTAATAGTAGAAAAATTAAAAATTCGAGTTTTATCAGAAACGAAGAATTTCCGCGGCAAAAATCAAATTATGTAGTGCTAGCTTTCTGGTATAGAATCATCCTATAAACCGATATTTCATGTAACTGATTTCTGCTAAACGAAACTTGTGCCAAATATTTACAATAAATGCAAACATGAGAAATCACTGGAAATATTCACAGGTTCATAATATGACCGCTAGGGGCCGTAACACTACTAGTAATTCAGAAAAAGGGGGTTTCTCCACAATTTGCCAAGATTAGCTGCACTGAAAACGATTGCAACTGAATATCGTGTTTTTTATGCACTTTTAGTTTTACTCTGTTGTATCTTACTGTTTTGAAATAAACTAGCTTACCTTTTTATTTCGCCACATAAATGGGGCTCACTATTCCAAGTAATGTTTTACACGAGCGTAAGGAGGAAGTAACTTCCATAGGAGTGATTGAAAAAATTGATTTATAGACTATTTTTATGTACGAGAGAGTAATAGAATAATAAATCTTTGGTAATCCACAGGCGTATCATTTCTTTTAGTAGACAGTTGAAATATTTTTTCAAGTTATACCTCGAATATTTTCGTATGAAATAACATTTCTATTATACGGGTGCCTCATTAGTAAAGGAGCTAGGCGGGTTCTAGACCATTCCTTATGCAAATTAACATGGGAAATCGCCAAGGTGCATCGTGGTAATTTTTGACTCAATTCGATCTGCGCATGCGGCGGCCGTTAGCAATTTTTGGTGTAAGAAGCGAAGGGGTTTTTAAGGGTAGCGTCTACGGGGGATGGGGTTTCGGGCCAATTGGGGACGGTAGCGGCTACGGGGGATGGGGGTTTGGCCCGGGCCGCCAAAGAAGAAGCGAAGAGGGTTTTAAGGGTAGCGTCTGCGGGGATTACACAAGTAAGGGTGTATACAAGAAGAAGCGAAGAGGGAAGGGTAGCGTCTACGGGGGATGGGGGGGCCGGTTGGGGGTGTATCAGTTTGCGGCTACGGGGGGCCCGGGTCAAATTTTTGGGGGTCGCTCTTTGCGTCTACGGGGGTTATGCAATGATTTAGAAGAAGCGAAGAGGGTTTTAAGGGTAGCACGGGGGAGGGTAGCGTCTACGGGGATTACGCAAGTAAGGGTGTATACAAGAGAAGCGAAGAGGGTTTTAAGGGTAGCGTCTACGGGGATTACGAAGGGTGTAAGAACGGGGGTTATGCAAAATTTAACCTACATTGGTGTCGCTTGCCATCATTGCCATAACGGCGCTAACAACTATTTGTTATTCACCAGAGTGCCAAAACGGCCGTGGGTAGCTGGGGTAGCGAGGCTACTTTTCCCGTATACTGCGCATGTTTTCCGTTACATATAGGTCTAAAAAGACACTTTTCGACGATCTGCGCAAGTGCTAAAGGCATTTTTTCATATCTCTGTTATTATTTGTCGGATTGGAGTCTAATAAACGCCAATATGATTGTTCGAATATTATCCTATACAGGATGTACAAAGATGCCATTAGGGCACTAGCACATATCTCTGCTATTGGTCAGATTGAAGTCAGATAAACGATATTATATTTGTTAGAATATTATCGTATACAGGATGTGCAAAGATGCCAATAGGGCACTAGCACATACTAGCAAGTAATGACGGTAGCGTCTACGGGGGTTATGCAAAAAGTAAATGTGTATGTTGTTACGTGTATAAGGTGGTTTAGAAGAAGCGAAGGGGTTTTTAAGGGTAGCGTCTACGGGGATTACGCAAGTAAGGGTGTACGGGGGTTATGTAAAAAGTAAGTGTGTATGTTGTTACGTGTATAAGGTAGAGGGTGGTTTAGAAGAAGCGAAGGGGTTTTTAAGGGTAGCACGGGGGAGAGTAGCGTCTACGGGGATTACGCAAGTAAGGGTGTACAGGGGTTATGCAAAAAGTAAATAAGTGTATATGTTTTTACGTGTATAAGGTTTGGTGGGATTGAAGTGGAATAAAATACGAAGAAGACAAGAGGTAAACATGTAAAGCCATAAGGGCACTATGCTGATGACGTCACCCATGCTCAGTCGATAATGGGGGATCAAAATAAAGAACAATTGAATAAACATTTTATTGTACAATATAAAATTGAATAGTATAATAAATGAAAATAACAATACTTTTTATATAAATCTTTAAGGAATAATGGTGTCAACATCCATGTAGGCATCAATGGAATAGTGGCCCCATGGTAAGGTTTCATCGGAACCAGGAAGAATAAATCGCTTATCATCCTCAGGACTCAACGCTACTCTATCTTGAACAATTGAATGGACTAGATGTTTGTCGGCATGAATTAGATTTTGGGAAACGGTTTTCTGTGTGAAGGTGTCAAGGCAATTTTCATAGTCTTCAAACGTGATTGGGGTCTTCACAACTGATGATTTTACCCCTTTAGCTTTCTTAGTTATTCCAACGTTTCGAATTAGACAGTCTATTTCTTCTTTCTCAAAACCTTCATTCGCAAGACGTCTTCGTTTCTCTGCTAGATCATCTTCAGAGGTAATTAACCGTGTTGCATACAATTTAGACCGTAACCCAACATAATCAGTCATTATGATACCATTGTTCTCATCCTTCATCATCCCAAGAACCTTCTTATTAACTTGAGGAATTCCATAAACGTTATCAAGAGGATAGTCTGAGGTGTCGAAATATTTATAACAATCAATCTTCATTACTTCATATGGATCTTGATCTCGAATCTCATATATAAGACTATCGGTATCGGTGTACAGCACAGTACATTTCTCACTAAAACGGTTCATCATGTACTCATAGTGAAAATCATAGATCGTAGTTTTAGCCAGATCTAAAATTGCCATTCCTACATATATCGGTTTATTTAACCATATTTGCAGCTTCCGTAATTCGATGGCAATTAGGTTTTCGTTGAAAATCGTACTATTTTTAAACTCGGGCTTAGCTATGTACGATTCAGCACCATATCGACCACTCCAATGAGAAATTAGCTTTACATCAACACGTTTGCGCACGTTTCCCATGGTTTTACCTGCAACAATTAGAAAAAGTGATTAGTATAGAATTATTTATATAAAACTAGCAATACTCACCAAACACGGCATTGTTCATCAGTTTGAATAGGTTCTTCTCAAACTCATTCTTCGCAGCCTTACGTAACTCAGTGTTTAAGTCAATGTAGGGCTTTAACCATGAACTCTGCTTGAATTTCAATACTCGATGTATTTTTGTTAATAGAAGCCAATTCTGTAACGCTTGCTTCAATGCTCGGTAATGTATAACGTATTTTGTTTTATTAGTTAGGGTAGCCATCAACTTAGTCTCCTCATTTAATCTTGTAGCAGGCATCATGGTCTTAGGATTTGGGTGTTCAGGACAAAATGGAATATCCTTATGCAAATCATGTAAATGAGAAGGATACTCCAAATCAACCTCGAGCATGTATCCCTCAGAAGCATCATCAGCAATTTCTGTAACGTCTATATTAGAGCCACACCATTCAAATCCTCCATAAGGGAGATATTGTGACATAGCCCATCCATATTGATTATTCACATCATTGTACATTAAATATTTCGGTGGATTTGAAGGATATTAAGTGGGCATATACTTATTGTTAGCTCGAGCACGACGTTTTCCGCAAACTTGACTAAGTCCACCGCGTATACCACGCTCAACAAACAAAAACATGTCTACATCGGTGAGAAGTTCCAATTCTTGTCCAGTATGTTTCAGCATAGCATCGAATGTAAATCCTGGTAATGTATAATAATGCGCGGGATCGATGTTATACGTAGCAATACAACTGGAACGAAACTGCTCAAAAACGTCAGCAAGAAGAAGGATATCAGTCTTCATATACAACTCTACATATTCACCTAAGGTTTGATTTTGAAACGTATTCCAGACGCATTGTGCTCCACTATAAAGTTTACGTGAGCAGGGTTTATCTTCGAGATTATTATAGAAAGATTCGATAGGAGGTAACCTTGTTTCTTCAAAGCGGTCGAAAGAATTTAAATAGTCATAAGGCATCACCCCCTTCTTAGTTAACATTGTGAAATCTTCGTCGGGAACACCAGAAAACTGTGATCTCAAATTAGGAAATTCGGTTAAATATGAAGTGAGTTTATCGAGAGATGATGCCATGAATCGGAAACTATCGATAAATCTGAATTGGATTCGTGCATCTTCAACATGTTTTGTAAAGGAAATATATTTTTCTTTTGTAATAGGAAGCAAATCAATAGAGCCAGTAATGCGGGTAGCAATATCTTCGATGATGAAATTTGCATCATAACCAGATAAGTTGTGGAACACTACATTAACAGTAGGCGAATCCTGATAGTTAATATTGCACCCCTCATGCGCTGCACCTCTATAATTGTTTTCGGGAATGAGATGATCATGATCTCGGACTTTCTTATCAGTGGCAGAAAATGGTGTTTCACAAATATGACATTCGGTAGCAGCTTGAAACTGGCGTTCTTGATTAGGAGTCATATGAATTCCATAAGGACAAAGGAACACCGTACTGATATCTTGAGCAAGCAGATTCAGCTCATCAGCAAACCAGCGCATACAATCTTCACCCAAATAACTCTTATAAAAGGAAAGCGAATCATCATATGAACACTTGAAGTAATACCCAACGGCTGCAGGAATATGCTGTTGTGGCTTCTTAGAATCCCCAGTCTGCTTCAAAACACTCTCGAGATCTGCATATACTATAAAAGGTGCCTTTACCTTATTCTTATAGTTTTTGAATTTAAGAACGTTTTTCCCCATTTCTGGCATCTTAACAGCACAATCATTCATTTTCATACAATCTACGACGTGAGCATCCAACTGTTCCGCTGTAGTAAACGGCTGTAAACATCTTTCACATAAAAAGTCCATTCGACCCTTGCAACATTTAAGATGAACATCAAGTTTTTCATGGGATCTGAAATAGCGTAGGCAACGATCACAGAAGTATTTCTTACAATTATGTTTACTGAGTTGAGTGGACAGAAGTCTTGATAGATTCTTTATCCAAACAAAGTGATATTTCGTTGGCGCTTCATCATATTTATCTTGCGCCATCAACAAATTTACATGTTTATTCATCTTATTTCTCGTAAGGTAAGTTGGCAGAGTAATGAAGGTCTTATTATCTTTTTGTAGAATGTAAACATTTACGGATATATTATTTTGCTTCTCAAAATTGGGGATCTGCTTGATAGTCATTGGAAATTGAATTCCTTTTAGTTTTAATACAGTCGAATAGTGAGGGTATGAGGATGTTCTATCGGAATGGATTGTAACAGGATACAATGCTGACGTAACTGCCCATGCAAAACAACCATTATCTTCATTATTGACGTTAATACATGCCTTCTTCTTTTTTATTTCTGTAGGTAAATCAATATAAGAGGATCCTAGTTGAGGAGTATACTTATTGATGTTAACGCCTTAATTCAGCACCTTTTTCAATGCCCAACCACTATCACGTTCTTGATACTCCTCCAAGTCTTTAAGGATAGTCGCAATGACTTTAGTATCAAGCCAATCATCAATGTTTGTATCCTTATATATCGGAGAATTAGTTGTCGTAAAATACTTGAACTCATTAAGAATCTGATCTCCTTTAACAATTTCAAATTCACCTCCGAAAGCCACATTCACCTTAACAGCTACCTCCTTTTTTAATATATTATGTATACGTCGATTAAAGAGAGCCCTACAATCTTTGAGAAATGCAATGGGATCCTTATGCTTCAGGTTTGAGATGCTACCAGTTCTGATGCGACCGTTAAATGCTGCATCCAGATCATCCCATTTTACACGATGTTTTGCAGTTTCAATATGAGATGATAGGTCTCCACCATGTTTTTGAATATATTTAAATTGGTTACGAAATGATTTGATTTGAATTATACTAGTTAAGATATGCTGCTTTTCTCCAATATTCTTGGCACTCCGTAACGCATTATTCAGTTTTCTTATAGCTGTTCTACACTCCATAAGCCCTCTAGTCACTTGGTGTTCATTATAATTAGATGTTATAAGCCCCAACAAAGTAGCAACATGTTTTACGAGATTCACAAAGAGACTCATAATAAGGATGAACATTTTTTTCGTAAGCACTTTGAACAAAGAACTGTAATCGAATGAGCATTATCGGGATATGAGGGGTAACAAGTAAACTTCTAGTCGAACGGAAGACTGAACGATAACATTTTTTCCTAAAAAAGACCCACGATTGAGGAAATTTGTGTCTGTTTTTCCATAAGAAAGCATGTAAAAATGATGCATTTTAAGCTAATTGAGCAATTCTGACAATTTAACCGTAATATTTGAGGAAGATATGATATATTCAAGTAATGATTCCAATTAACAAACAGTGATTGAAACAAGAAGTTTATGATCTCTATCTGCAGGCTACGATTTAGCTAGACTACATATTCCATCCCGGCAACCTTCAGGACCATTGATTACGAGAAAAAATTACCATTCGAGGAGTTTTAGAAGAATAATAAATTACTTATAAATTGAAAACTTTTCGCCTATTATGATATTTTTACTTGAGGAGGATATGATATATTCTAGCAATGATTCCAATTAACAAACAGTGAAATAAGAAGTTAATGATCTGTATCTGCAGACTACGATTTAGCTAGACCACAAATTATATTCCGACAACCTTCAGGACCATTGATTACGAGAAAAAATCACCATTCGACGAATTTTAAAAGAATAATAAATTACTTATAAATTGAAATCCTGAATTTATCGATCACGAATTGTTTATTATTTTTCTATATTATCTATTTACCCATAGTTAAACATATACTATTATTTATTATCTATTTTTTATATGTGAGGTCGAAGGAGATTCTTTAATAGCCTTTAGGCAACAATTTTCCCTGATATGTGTTAAAAACATACAGAAAATACTATACGCACTTGAACTAATAGATAACCGCATGTTTTGTAGGCATGTCTTACAGATATCCTAGTTAAGTACTGCTCCCACAGTGTGGTAACTACCGTATTTCTGTGCGGAAAAAAGTCGATCCCCCGTTTTATATCCGAAGAGACCTCAAAAAATACTTATATGGTTAAGAGAAATCGATATACGAGACCCACTACTTTTTTTCCAATCAAAAATTCAATTACAATTTAAACTACAATACATCTCAAAAAATTTATATAAAATTTACATATGAGGTCATAGGCACTCTTCAATAGCCTTTAGGCGACTCTACCCCATAACAGAAGGATACTGTTCGTACATAACTCAAAAGGTGACTGCTCGGGTTGTAATCGAGTCTAACCGACACCCTAAGTTTTTTGTACTCCTCCCACTGTGTGGTACCTGTCATATCTCTATGTAGGAAAAGTCGGTACCCTTTTTATACCCGAAGGAACCTCATTGTATGCTATCAAAATTATATATCACAACTAAAACAATAAATATTTTTGTAGGTAAATACTCAAAAGATACTTACTCGTTTGCCTATTTCCTTCTGCAGCAATCTTCACCCCAGGCGCGAGCTGTTGTGTACCACACGTCATCGCGATTTTAGAAGAGCCCATCTAATTCGGACGTCAGACTAGAAATAAAAATTTATTAGTCTAATATTTTACTAACCAAAATTTTTAACAATTGACAATCAATTAAACTTTTTTGCATAAATCTATCTACATCCCATCACTTTTTATAACAAACAATGATGATCTTACCACACAAACTATTACATCGTCGCAGACTAGTGAAATTACTAGTAAAAACAATTATATATGGGTGTATATTTCCATATTAATTAATTTTTTTATGCAACTCTAAATAAAAAGATTCAAAATATTCATTAAAAAAGATCTCCTCAGATGTCTATTCTACACAAGAATCAATGCATATTTATACTTTCATCTAAGTCGATGACGTCATAGATTCTCGTTACTAATAACATACCTTATCAACGAAAACCGACAAGTCCAAACAAGTTCATATTAAAACGGATACATGATTTCAAAAAACTTGGGTTATGATGAAAAATTAAATAATTGTAACAGTGATTTTTCATTATGTCCAAAACATAATATTCCACCTAGTTCAAAATATAAAAAGTTATTGTCTACCCATCATCGTAAAAATAATTATAAAATTCACTACCGGATACTAAACGATTGACATTGAAAAAGATACATAGGTTTCTAAAATTCGAGCGGAATTCTTGGTTGAAGACATATTGATTTAAACAACCATTTCAGAAATTTAGCAAACAATGATTTTGAATCTTCATAAACTTATTAATAAAACAATGGAAAATTCTCGAAAGTACCGTTATGTTAAATTACTCAAATCTTGAAACGGCCGCTACAGCATAAAACATTTCATTGCAATTCCTTTGTTACATTATAGTACAATTTTTAATGAAAATCTAGTAGCTATTAAATTAAAAAGGGCTGAAATAGTTTTCGGTAAACCTCTTTATATAGGTGTGACTATTTTTGATTTTATGATACCAAAATTGGATCTTAAAGACGTAAATTACTAAAAAACAATATGTACGGCCTTATCTTCCTACATCAACTGATATTTTTTGGTTCAAAGACATATTTTAACCCCAAACTCACGTATACATTAGAAGCGTAAATAAATTATAATCTACCCCCATCCTTCGTTCGTATAAACTTTTTAATGAAATTTTCACTAAAAAACAATATGTACGGCCTTATCTTTCTATATTAACTGATATTTTTGATCCACAGACATATTTCAACCCCAAACACACGTATACGTAGGAAGCATAATTAAATTATAATCTACCCCCATCCTTCGTTCGTATAAACTTTTTAATGAAATTTTCACTAAAAAACAATATGTACGGCCTTATCTTTCTACATCAACTGATAGTTTTTGGTTCAAAGACATATTTTAACCCCAAACTCACGTATACATTAGAAGCGTAAATAAATTATAATCTACCCCCATCCATCGTTCGTATGAACTTTTTAATGAAATTTTCACTAAAAAACAATATGTACGGCCTTATCTTTCTACATTAACTGATATTTTTGATCCAAAGACATATTTCAACCCCAAACACACGTATACGTTAGAAGCGTAATTAAATTATAATCTACCCCCCATCCATCGTTCGTATAAACTTTTTAATTAAATTTTTACTAAAAAACAATATATACGGCCTTATCTTCCTACATTAACTAATATTTTTTGAAAAAACATCTAAAGAAATGTGTTATATTTCAACAAAAAAATATATATATAAGGTAAAGGCACCTTTTATAGTATATGCAGATCTCGAGAGTGTTTTGAAGCAGACTGGGGATTCTAAGAAGCCACAACAGCATATTCCTGCAGCCGTTGGGTATTACTTCAAGTGTTCATATGATGATTCGCTTACCTTTTATAAGAGTTATTTGGGTGAAGATTGTATGCGCTGGTTTGGTGATGAGCTGAATCTGCTTGCTCAAGATATCAGTACGGTGTTCCTTTGTCCTTATGGAATTCATATGACTCCTAATCAAGAACGCCAGTTTCAAGCTGCTACCGAATGTCATATTTGTGAAACACCATTTTCTGCCACTGATAAGAAAGTCCGAGATCATGATCATCTCATTCCCGAAAACAATTATAGAGGTGCAGCGCATGAGGGGTGCAATATTAACTATCAGGATTCGCCTACTGTTAATGTAGTGTTCCACAACTTATCTGGTTATGATGCAAATTTCATCATCGAAGATATTGCTACCCGCATGACTGGCTCTATTGATTTGCTTCCTATTACAAAAGAGAAATATATTTCCTTTACAAAACATGTTGAAGATGCACGAATCCAATTCAGATTTATCGATAGTTTCCGATTCATGGCATCATCTCTCGATAAACTCACTTCATATTTAACCGAATTTCCTAATTTGAGATCACAGTTTTCTGGTGTTCCCGACGAAGAATTCACAATGTTAACTAAGAAGGGGGTGATGCCTTATGACTATTTAAATTCTTTCGACCGCTTTGAAGAAACAAGGTTACCTCCTATCGAATCTTTCTATAATAATCTCGAAGATAAACCCTGCTCACGTAAACTTTATAGTATAGCACAATGCATCTGGAATACGTTTCAATGTCAAACCTTAGGTGAATATGTAGAGTTGTATATGAAGACTGATATCCTTCTTCTTGCTGACGTTTTTGAGCAGTTTCGTTCCAGTTGTATTGCTACGTATAACATCGATCCCGCGCATTATTATACATTACCAGGATTTACATTCGATGCTATGCTGAAACATACTGGACAAGAATTGGAACTTCTCACCGATGTAGACATGTTTTTGTTTGTTGAGCGTGGTATACGCGGTGGACTTAGTCAAGTTTGCGGAAAACGTCGTGCTCGAGCTAACAATAAGTATATGCCCACTTAATATCCTTCAAATCCACCGAAATATTTAATGTACAATGATGTGAATAATCAATATGGATGGGCTATGTCACAATATCTCCCTTATGGAGGATTTGAATGGTGTGGCTCTAATATAGACGTTACAGAAATTGCTGATGATGCTTCTGAGGGATACATGCTCGAGGTTGATTTGGAGTATCCTTCTCATTTACATGATTTGCATAAGGATATTCCATTTTGTCCTGAACACCTAAATCCTAAGACCATGATGCCTGCTACAAGATTAAATGAGGAGACTAAGTTGATGGCTACCCTAACTAATAAAACAAAATACGTTATACATTACCGAGCATTGAAGCAAGCGTTACAGAATTGGCTTCTATTAACAAAAATACATCGAGTATTGAAATTCAAGCAGAGTTCATGGTTAAAGCCCTACATTGACTTAAACACTGAGTTACGTAAGGTTGCGAAGAATGAGTTTGAGAAGAACCTATTCAAACTGATGAACAATGCCGTGTTTGGTGAGTATTGCTAGTTTTATATAAATATTTCTATACTAATCACTTTTTCTAATTGTTGCAGGTAAAACCATGGAGAACGTGCGCAAACGTGTTGATGTAAAGCTAATTTCTCATTGGAGTGGTCGATATGGTGCTGAATCGTACATAGCTAAGCCCGAGTTTAAAAATAGTACGATTTTCAACGAAAACCTAATTGCCATCGAATTACGGAAGCCGCAAATATGGTTAAATAAACCGATATATGTAGGAATGGCAATTTTAGATCTGGCTAAAACTACGATCTATGATTTTCACTATGAGTACATGATGAACCGTTTTAGTGAGAACTGTACTGTGCTGTACACCGATACCGATAGTCTTATATATGAGATTCGAGATCAAGATCCATATGAAGTAATGAAGATTGATTGTTATAAATATTTCGACACCTCAGACTATCCTCTTGATAACGTTTATGGAATTCCTCAAGTTAATAAGAAGGTTCTTGGGATGATGAAGGATGAGAACACTGGTATCATAATGACTGATTATGTTGGGTTAAGGTCCAAATTGTATGCAACACGGTTAATTACCTCTGAAGATGATCTAGCAGAAAAACGAAGACGTCTTGCGAATGAAGGTTTTGAGAATGAAGAAATAGACTGTCTAATTCGAAACGTTGGAATAACTAAGAAAGCTAAAGGGGTAAAATCATCAGTTGTGAAGACCGTAATCACGTTTGAAGACTATGAAAATTGCCTTGACACCTTCACACAGAAAACCGTTTCCCAAAATCTAATTCATGCCGACAAACATCTAGTCCATTCAATTGTTCAAGATAAAGTAGCGTTGAGTCCTGAGGATGATAAGCGATTTATGCTTCCTGGTTCCGATGAAACCTTACCATGGGGCCACTATTCCATTGATGCCTACATGGATGTTGACACCATTATTCCTTAAAGATTTATATAAAAAGTATTGTTATTTTCATTTATTATACTATTCAATTTTATATTGTACAATAAAATGTTTATTCAATTGTTCTTTATTTTGATCCCCCATTATCGACTGAGCATGGGTGACGTCATCAGCATGGTGCCCTTATGGCTTTACTTGTTTACCTCTTGTTTTCTTCGTATTTTATTCCACTTCAATCCCACCAAACCTTATACACGTAAAAACATATACACTTATTTACTTTTTGCATAACCCCTGTACACCCTTACTTGCGTAATCCCCGTAGACGCTACCCTCCCCCGTGCTACCCTTAAAAACCCCTTCGCTTCTTCTAAACCACCCTCTACCTTATACACGTAACAACATACACACTTACTTTTTACATAACCTCCGTACACCCTTACTTGCGTAATCCTCTTAGACGCTACCCTTAAAAACCCCTTCGCTTCTTCTAAACCAACTTATACACGTAACAACATACACATTTACTTTTTGCATAACCCCCGTAGACGCTACCGTCATTACTTGCTAGTATGTGCTAGTGCCCTATTGGCATCTTTGCACATCCTGTATACGATAATATTCTAACAAATATAATATCGTTTATCTGACTTCAATCTGACCAATAGCAGAGATATGTGCTAGTGTCCTAATGGCATCTTTGTACATCCTGTATAGGATAATATTCGAACAATCATATTGGCGTTTATTAGACTCCAATCCGACAAATAATAACAGAGATATGAAAAAATGCCTTTAGCACTTGCGCAGATCGTCGAAATGTGTCTTTTTAGATCTATATGTAACGGAAAACATGCGCAGTATACGGGAAAAGTAGCTTCGCTACCCCAGCTACCCACGGCCGTTTTGGCACTCTGGCGAATAACAAATAGTTGTTAGCGCCGTCATGGCAATGATGGTAAGCGACACCAATGTAGGTTAAATTTTGCATAACCCCCGTTCTTACACCCTTCGTAATCCCCGTAGACGCTACCCTTAAAACCCTCTTCACTTCTCTTGTATACACCCTTACTTGCGTAATCCCCGTAGACGCTACCCTCCCCCGTGCTACCCTTAAAACCCTCTTCGCTTCTTCTAAATCATTGCATAACCCCCGTAGACGCAAAGAGCGACCCCCAAAAATTTGACCCGGGCCCCCCGTAGCCGCAAACTGATACACCCCCAACCGGCCCCCCCATCCCCCGTAGACGCTACCCTTCCCTCTTCGCTTCTTCTTGTATACACCCTTACTTGTGTAATCCCCGCAGACGCTACCCTTAAAACCCTCTTCGCTTCTTCTTTGGCGTTCCGGGCCAAACCCCCATCCCCCGTAGCCGCTACCGTCCCCAATTGGCCCGAAACCCCCATCCCCCGTAGACGCTACCCTCAAAAACCCCTTCGCTTCTTACACCAAAAATTGCTGACGGCCGCCGCATGCGCAGATCGAATTGAGTCAAAAATTACCACGATGGACCTTGGCGATTTCCCATGTTAATTTCTATAAGGAATGGTCTAGAACCCGCCTAGCTCCTTTACTCTCATTATATTCTGACTGTTTTTAAGAGCTTATATCTTCGAAACGGTTCTAGATAATAAGATGCGATTTTCACGGTTAGGTCTAATATTGCCGTAAGTTTTGTTGTAACATATTCATATAAATGGCCTACTTCCGGTTTACCCGCTAAAAAAGTGGCCTATTTTCAGAATACAGAAGATGTAATTTTTTTAATGTGACACCCTGTATATTTAACAATTTCTAAAAAGACGCATATTTTTAGTATATATCGGTACCTTAAAGTTTAAAATCGGTGCACAAAAAGCGAAGTAATATAACTTTAACTGGGATACTGTAATGATTCAGATACAAAATTGGAGTTGTCATAAACAAAAACTGTATTAGCTAGTAACTAAAAGTGAATAGTAAAAAAATGAGAACATGTTTTAGGACACTCTAAAACAAATGTTCGATGTGTCTTTCTTCTGGGTCTATACTGTTACGAAACAGCACACTGGTATAGTCCCTGAATCCGACTCTGCCTAAGCCATGTATGAAAGTTAAAATTATCGCGGATGCGCAGGGATTTCTTAGAATTGTCTACGATTGTGACTATCTTATCTAGACATTGTTTTTGTGACCAGTCTTATCTAGAAAATGCGGAAGCCAATTGTTTTCGTGTAATCCGCAATCTAGAATTATCTAGTGAAAAGGACACTAATATATATAAAGGACCGACCAGCGGAGTTTGCTCAGTTTATGATTTGACATCGTGAGATAAACAGTAAATAAGTGAATATAAATTAGTGAAGTGTTTATATAAATTAGTTTAAGTGAATATACTGTGTATATAATTAGTAAATAGTGTAGTGAATAAATAAATTAAGTGAGTTAACCTACCGTGTGTTTGAAGTTCATCCCACCCGTAATAAAAACGTTTCAATAAATAAGGAAAATATTACAATACATTTTTGGAATCGAACCATTAAATTGTCAAATGCTGCTGTCAGCATTTCAAGAGGAGTATTTTCCATTACCTGCCATATGTTATTTTTTTGATTCCTCAATAGTAGCAGGCATCGGGTTTTAGACTCTATCTTTCACATATCTCCATACAAAAAAATCTAGAACCGTCAGGTCTGGAGAATTTGAAGCCCATTCTATTGGACAACTCCTACCAATCCAATTATTTCCAAATTGTTGGTGAACAGATTCTCTTGCCATGTACGAATAATGGGGTGGAGCCCCGTCTTGTTGAAAGTAAACATTTCGGTTTAAAATACCATCTCATTCTAACAGGGGATAGAAAAAGTTTTCCAACATATCTTTGTAATGTGACATATTAACGCCTCCTTGATTATTATTTATTAATAAGTATTACACGGGTGTTGAAATAATTACACTATTATAACATAAGATATCTGAATCATTACAGTATCCTAGTTAAGGTTATATAACTCTGCTTCCTGTGCACCGATTTTAAGCTATATAGCACCGTTATAAAGTGAAAATATGCGTCTATTTATAAATTACTAAATATACAGGGTGTCTCATTCAAAAAATTACATCTATTGTATTCTGAAAATACGCCACTTTTCTAGCGGGTAAACCAGAAGTAGGCCATTTATATAAATGTATCACAACAAATCTTACGGTAGTTTTGAACATAACTGTGAAAACCGCATCTTATTATCTAGAACTGTTTTGAAGATATAAGCTCTTAAAAACAGTCAGAATATAATGAAACACCAAGTAGGTCAAGCTATGGAGCATGCAAGTATATTAATTTTTGACAAAAATCCTAGTAGAAAACGGATGATGCCATTATATAGAAGACATTACGTAGTATCATTTTGATATGTTTTGGAAACGCAAATGTTTTTTAGTAATTTGTTATAAACATTTGAAATGATAAAAACCTTATTTTTTAGCTTTTTTCATAACAGCGTAAAACGTACTGAAGCAATATCAATGGTAGGTATAGATAAATTGTAGACAATTAAATACGGAGAGAATAAGGGGTAGAGCGAGTCAATCGGATAATTGGGAACCGAGAAAATCAGGAAAAACCGGAAAATTCGTAATTTAATTGCAATGACAGCTAAGGCAACTCTAAACGTCAATGCGAATAGTGAAAAGTTCAAATCTCTATCTCTGTTCAAACCGGAGATATTATTAGAAAAAAAATATTTCAATCTAAAACAATTTTATTCAGTTCCCCTATGTAGAGATAGGTATTCTAGTGCATCCTCAAATGCTTAAAGTACCTGCCATGATTTTCTATACATTCTTCGAGCACAATAATTGAAAATCTTAGCTTATTCCATAAAACATAGCCTAAGTATATTGGTACAATAAATCAATTATATTGTGAGCTCGATTCATTTATCAGCGTTGATAACATAAATTCAGTTAGATTGCTTCTGACACTTTCCCGATTCCTAGCATATATATTCAAATTAAATATAAGTAACGTTCGTTAATAGGACTCTCCGCTTTTGCATTCTCGAGCTAATTCTCGAAAGCCATTAGTCTTGGAAATTCACATCCTTTCGACCGAAACAAAATGTTCATAAAGGACCAGGAAATGGTCGCATTAACAACTAGGACCAGAAACCCATTTCCTGTCAGTTGTATTCAATTGACACTGGCCCGTGTCCTCAAATCCTGTCAAGATCCCGAATCTACGTAAGACACAAGGCTTGACACGTGGAATTGCAATTCGTTCAATAATTTGGTATGATAAGGATGAAAGGGCCTGTGTTTGATGTTAACCAATTTTCTTACCAGTTTCGGAGAGTCCGTTACTGTAACGATGCTGATTGATTTCAATGAAATTGGAATATTTGTTCAGCTGTACTTTTGTTTGTAAACTTTGTCCAGTTGAAAATGTTCTTTTATTTGTTCCGCCTATGGCCACTTTTTAACTAGATCACCATTAGTTTTTTTTTTCGTCCAAAGCATATAGCGGAAAATATGTTTGTTCAGTTTTCATGCGAGTGTTTTTGAAAAGCTTTCAAAATGCGTAATGACTGTCGAGTGCACAGAGAGAAAGGAGATACGAAAAATAATAACGATGATTCTGTAAAAGAATGCGTGATATAATTTGTGTTGACAGTCAGTATATGCGTACGGATGATGATGGTTATAAAATTATTCTTCAACAGAATTTCGGCACAGATGTTACAAAAAGGTACATTATTAATTAAATCCCATACATGAGGCCAAAAACAACTCGATGTAATGATAAGAGTCGATTACTCAGGACACTGATTTGCCATAGCACTTCCGAGGGTAACTTACGATAGTGTTTTTATTTCCTTTTATTTAATATCTATGAATTGTTTATTTAATTTGCCACAGGTCCGGAAATTCTTACAAAAATATTTATTAAAACGAAAGTTTCACCGTTGGACAACGTATTTCCACTTCAATTTTTTAAATTTATTGTCATAAAATTTTATTTGGCCGCACATGTTATTCGCAATTTTTGTTTTATAGATGATATTGTCACGTCTTGCCCTACTATGGATCTTGCATTTAAGTTGGTTTCGGAGCTTGTTTCACTCATGAAGTTGGGAGGCTTCGAATTAAGGAAAATGTCTAGTAATAATCTAACATTACTTTCAGATTTACCACAATCTCACTTGTCTCAACTTCCGCATGACTTTTCACCCAATTCGCTGAAAGTGTTGTATTTAGAGTGACATCTCCAAAGTGATTGTTTTTCTTTGATGATTAATACACAACCTGAGTTTAAATGTACAAAACGCTCTTTATTATCGGAATATGCAAAAGTTTATGATCCTTTGAGATTCATTTCTTCCATAACATTCTATTGTAAATACCTCATTCAAACGCTATGGCTGTTCGATATCGGCTGGGATGATGTCCTCTGTTAAGATGTGATTTCTGCCTGGAACAAATATTCCTTAGATCTGTCCTCTCTGGCAAGTATTCAAATACCCCGATTTTTTGGACATAAATCCAGTTCAGATGCTTTTTGCAATTATCAGTTGCATGGGTTTAGTAACGCAAGTGGAAAAAGTTACGGATGTGTCATTTATTTAAGGATGTGTAACCAAGCCAATACTATCCATACCAGTTTTGTTTGTGCAAAGTCAAAAATAGCTCCGACCAAGAAGCTTACCATTCCAAGACTAGAGCTTTCTGCATCTGTTTTACTCACCAAATTATTAATTTATGTTCAGAAATGTTTCGCTGGATATATTGAGTTCGATAAAATTTGTGCCTGGTCGGACTCTCAAATTGTTTTATATTGGATCAATGGATCGCCCCGCAAATATAAAACCTTCATTTCCAACAGAGTTTCCTCAGACCTATCAGCACATGCTATATGAAATTGACTGTCTCGACCCTTACTTCGTGGAATATGCTCATATTAGTGTTTTTAAATGAAACTCAAGGTCTCTAGTTAATTCCACAATATGATACAAGTTATTGAGAATTCTAAAAAATTGACAATTGTTTCGATAAATCAATATCATCGTCAGAATGACAGAAGTTACATTTCATTTTATGCCTACCTGATGTTTAGTAGTTAATTTTGGCTAGACCAAGAAGTAACCTAACTTGTGATTGGCTTAATATATGTTTATAGAAAAAATAAGAAGATGTGATATTTCAAATATTGAAGCTTAGATATTATTAGCCCTATGGTGATATCCTGGATATCATTTTTCCAATTAAGATCAGTATAACTGTGCAATGATATAGAAAACCAGGAAAACTATATCTGCTGATCTTTACAATTATCACTTAAGAAGACAGTTTATTAGTGGAGAATTCCCTAGATTTAACTGTTCATTGACAACTTCATATTGTGGGTTTCTTAAATGTCTTCTAATTTCCAGTTCTTCAAGGAAATCTAGTTCTTGTTTCTTTTCACAAATATGCAGTACTTCTAGTTCTGTGTTAGGTGTCAATGAATGATTGGTGTCCAGTAGATGTTTTGCGTAGTGGGATTTATCTGGTTGTTTTAATCTGTATGCTCGTAAGTGCTCACGGTATCGTACAATTATATGGAACAGTTAAAATACATAAAATAACGAAACCAATTAGACCTGTAGTCTCTTATGTTAATGCTCCTAATAATATATTGGCAAAGAAGCTCAACAATATACTCAATACTTACGGATATGAATCTCAGTACTCAATTAGAAATTCAATAGAACTAATCAAAAAGTTGAAATCAATCCACTTGCAAGATAACTATAAACTCATATCGTTCGATGTAACTAATATGTTCACTAAAATTCCTCCTAAAGAATGTCTAATACTTGTAAGAAAATTACTAGAAGATAAAAATATTAATCCAGGAATAATATCAGATATACTTAATTTATTTGATTTATGCATTAATCAGAATTATTTCACTTTTGACAATAAGATATATATTCAAAATGAAGGTTTACCAATGGGAAGCCCTATATCACCCATTTTAGCAAACATTTTTATGGACAATTTAGAAAGAAAGATCTTTGAAAGTAATATTTCGAAAAATATTTTATTTTGGTATAGATATGTAGATGACATATTAGCTTGTTTTATGGGCAGTGAACGACAATTAGATGTATTTTTCAACCACATCAATAATTTACACCCGAAAATTAAATTTACATTGGAAATTGAAGAAAATAGCTCAATCAATTTTCTTGATTTAAAAATTCAAAGAGTTAATAATGTACTTGATTATTCAATTTACCGAAAACCAACACAGACTGATGTGACAATTCTATTCAATTCTAATCACCCTGTCTCACACAGACTAGCGGCATATAATCCAATGATACATAGAGATTTTTCAGTTCCTATGAACAAATGTAATTTTGATAGAGAAATTAATACAATTAGACAAATAGCAACATCTAACGGTTATCCATCAGATATGATAAATAGGCTAGTTAGTAAAAAAGAGAAAAAAGTGGCATTACAACTAATATATCCTAAACAAGCTGATGAAATTAAAACTTATAAAACTATCACATATGCAGGAAATATTTCTAATAATATTTCAAAGATAATATCTTCAGCAACGAATACAACAATTTCTTTTAAAACAGAAAGTAACGTTAGTACAAAATTGTTAAATGTAAAAACAAAAATACCACTATTAAAGAAGTCAGGTATATATAAACTCAAATGTCCAGAATGTAATGCTGTCTATTTGGGTCAGACCCTTAGGAATTTTGAAGTACGATACAGTGAGCACTTACGAGCATACAGATTAAAACAACCAGATAAATCCCACTACGCAAAACATCTACTTGACACCAATCATTCATTGACACC
The DNA here is from genome assembly GCA_963921935.1 of Galeruca laticollis. Classification (NCBI taxonomy): domain Eukaryota; kingdom Metazoa; phylum Arthropoda; class Insecta; order Coleoptera; family Chrysomelidae; genus Galeruca; species Galeruca laticollis. The sequence continues at coordinate 239,549,863 of OY998175.1, forward strand.
TAACACAGAACTAGAAGTACTGCATATTTGTGAAAAGAAACAAGAACTGGATTTCCTTGAAGAACTGGAAATTAGAAGACATTTAAGAAACCCACAATATGAAGTTGTCAATGAACAGTTAAATCTAGGGAATTCTCCACTAATAAACTGTCTTCTTAAGTGATAATTGTAAAGATCAGCAGATATAGTTTTCCTGGTTTTCTATATCATTGCACAGATATACTGATCTTAATTGGAAAAATTATATCCAGGATATCACCATAGGGCTAATAATATCTAAGCTTCAATATTTGTAATATCACATCTTCTTCTTTTTTCTATAAACATATATTAAGCCAATCACAAGTCTAGCCAAAATTAACTACTAAACATCAGGTAGGCATAAAATGAAATGTAACTTCTGTCATTCTGACGATGATATTGATTTATCGAAATAATTGTCAATTTTTTAGAATTTCCAATAACTTGTATTATATTGTGGAATTAACTAGAGACCTTGAGTTTCATTTAAAAACACTAACATGCTATATGGTTCACAGGACCATCTTTTTCATTGCAATCTTCCCACCATTGGCCCAAATTTCACATATCTTCTAAAACTAGTAAAATTATTTGCGATGATGAAAATAAACTTTTAATATTTGCGTTAACTGAAGATCACAATTTTCTACCCGATCTTTTAAACCGCTTTTCTTCCTTTTCGACTCTAATAAATGTTGTTTCCTATATACTTCGTTTCGTATTTAACCTGCAGAACAGGCAAGAATAGCTATTTGTATTACTAGGAAGGAAAGTGCCACTTTTTCTCCCGCAGGATGTAGTTTACTGCCCGAAGCGAAGCGGGGGGCAGTAAACATCCAAGGGAGGAAAAGGCACTTTACTCCCATGTGATACATATGATTTTTCCTCCTACCCACCTTTTTTTGAAAAGGTAACAAATAGGTAACGAATATAATTAAGAACACAAGAATTATTTATTAAATAAATTTATCAATATATGTTATACAATCAAGTACATAGTATTGTTTAACTATATTTTAGAATTATTATTATTTTCCTTGTAGTGAAAAATATGCCAGTAAAACATTCTCTGAATATTTATGTATCTTGTTGTCTTCAGCCCATTGCTTATATTGTGCATATTGTTTTTCATACCTGTCTTTAGATTTTTGTGGTAGTAAGGTTAATGACGCTATGTTGGCTTGTTCCTGAATATTAGATGGTGTATTTGGACATTCAAAATCACTTGAATCGCTCTCCATTTTTCAAAAATTCAACTAAGTTTAATGAATGTAGCGACTTTGCACCTCAAAAGTCAATCGCCGTGTTTACTGTCAGTGAGCCACCGCATTCTATGCTTTTCTTATTCTGAACTCAAAAAACGTATATCTAAGATTCCTGAAGTTGGAATTTGTATTGAAGAACTACGTTGAAGTAATATTAATGTTTTGCATAGCGATTGTGGCACCAACTTCATGGGGGCTCGTCATGAACTCTTAAGACTTATGCAACAGACAGCCGCTCATGAAACAATTCAATGGCATCTCTCGCCCTCAGGAGCACCCCTCTTCAACGGTTTGGTAGAGGCGGCTGTTGAAAGTGTAAAATCTCATCTTTCACGTGTGCTAGGCAATCAAATATTATTATATGAAGAATTTTATATGATTTTGACATTAATAGAATCGATTCTTAATTCGCGCCCATTAATACCAATGACGTTCGATATAGATGATATACAGGCTTTGACACCTGCGCTTTTTTTTACATTGGAATCAATGTCAGCTATTTCTGTACCTACCTGATTATAACAATGTACCGCTCAATAGGCTTCCGCGGTGGCAGTTATTACAAAAGCTGCACCAAGACTTCTGGCGACGTTGGCATAATGAATATTTACATACTTTACAGCAACGTTCTAAATGGTTAAAGGCTAGTATTGGGCCTACCGTCGGCACGCTCGTATTTGTTAAAGCAGACAATTCGCCTCCTTCGGAGTGGATACTACTACTACAAAACAGTAAGAGTGGCCAGAGTAAAAACTTCTAAGGGAGAAATAAAAAGGCCATTGGTCAAGTTATGCCCTCTCCCTCTTGAATAGTTCCGTAGTTGCCAAATAATTTTGTTTTGTTTTGTTCTTTGTTCAAGATTTACTTTAATTTAGTTTTTCTTTGATCAGTGTTTAGAATACGATTAGTCGCTGAACAAATCACTTAGGGTAAGTCCGGTATAGCTGGACCACTTTTATTGAAATCAACAAAACTTCATCGAAATGTTTAGTAAGATTCTGAATATTCGTGTAAGTATTTATTACATACAAGAGTACAGGTTGGTTATAATAAAACTAGAAAATATTATTCTCCAAAAAGATAAAACTGTAGTAATAATTTTATTTAACAACAAACAAAAATATTACTAAATGAAAATAACATGAACTATTTAAAGTATATAATAATACGTAATCCGTGTTCGCTTCTACCCTTCACCATGCTACTATGTATAGGACTAGGTTACATCACTATCGGTGTGGTGTAAGGCGATTCGAGTGGCGCCATCTTACCATTTATAACAGAGTCTCAGACGTTGTGCGGGGCATCTACATGAAGGTGGTACTGTAGATAGAGCTGTATAGCCTGGTAGGGATCGTTCTGCTATAACCTCCCCCTCTAGCTTCGAGATCGTCCCGATGAGAGGCTAGCACACCAATCAGGACGATTAAGGTTGTTGTTTCTTGGGTCTACCTCGTAATCCTTTCTTCCTTAGGGGTGGATTGGCAGGTGATGCTACTTCCTCCGTGGTCATTGATGGAACTACCTTCCGGGGTCTTCCACGTCTTCTCATAGCTCTTACCGGCACGGGGGTCACATCTTCATTCTTATCTCCTTGGTACAGAGAAATAGTGGACGAGTGATGGATGCCTAGAGGTACAGTAGGATTCTCAAGGTCAGCAAGCTCGTAACTAGTAGGACCGTGTTTGCGGATGATAACGTTAGGTCCATCACGCCGAGGTGCAAGTTTTGACGAGTAACCTTTAGCAGCGTTACTAAGGGTGTGGGTGGTCACCCAAACTTTGTCCCCTGGACGATAACAAGGATCGTTCCGTCGATGCTGATTGATTCGCGTTTGATTCTGGTCTTGGCGCAACTCGGTAGCTTCTTTTGCCAGTTTCAGGGTTTCCGCCGGCTGGAGCAACTTTGGACTTATTTCAGCTACAAAATTTTCTGACTCTACAATAGCACTAAAGTCGTCAGCGATATCTTGTACGGTTCTGAACTCACGTCAAAATGTTAGGTAAGCAGCAGTGTACCCGGTGCTATCACACCGAGCGCTATTCATTGCAAATCTAATTGCGGCCAAATGTTTGGACCATTCTAGATGGTTATTCCTAACAAGGATGCCAAGTTGTGTTTTTAGATCTCGGTTTTTGCGTTCCACCGGATTTGCTTCGGGATGATAAACCGGATAAATGCCTGCTTGATGGCTAGGCAGTGAGTGAGCTTCTGCATGATAGCCGAGATAAACTGAGTCCCGTTGTCACTAATGATTTTTCGTGGCAGTCCATATCGCAGAATTACTTCATCTAATAGGGTCTAGGCGCAAGTCTCTGCCGTAGCTTCGGTCAGGGCAAATAGTTCAACCCAGCGGCTGGCAACATCTTCAATGATGGAAATCCATCTCTCTCCGTCTTCGGTGGTCGGCAGGGGGCCGAAGAGATCTATGGCTAGCACCTCGAATCTCTGGTTAGTTGCGGTTGTCTGAAATAAACCGGCTGGCTTTAGATTGGAAGTTTTGTAACGTTGGCACGGTACACATTTAGTTATATGGTAGGCAATATCACGCCGCATTCCTATCCAGTAATACCTTTTCGAAATACGGCTGATCGTCTTGTCGACGCCGTAATGTCCAGCAGTTGGAGAATCATGGTAAGCGTGAAGGATATTCTTTTTTTCGTTCTCGGGTACCACCATTCGGGCATTTTCGTCATCCTGTTCTTCTACGTATCGGTAGAGTATTCCTTTATTCATAAAATAACCCCGCTGAAACCATTTCTGAGTCTCCTCAGATGACGAAAGTTCAAGAGAGTCTATTATTTGTTTTAGATTACTGTCAAGTAGCTGTTTAGCTCGCACCTGCTTTTCACTATTGCGGGGCAACTCAACTTCCACTCGGCAGATACATAGTTGAGGATCGCAGTGGTTAGCACATGGCGGTCGAAATAAGAAATCTGCTACTATGTTGGTTCTACCAGGAGAATAAAGTACCTTTAAATTATAAGGTTGAAGTTGTAGTGCCCATCGTGCAAGGCGTCCCGTAGGTGTTTTCAATCCTAATAACCACTTCAACGGCTGGTGGTCAGTAATGACAATTGTTTCGGAATTTTCGATATATCCTCGAAATTTCGAGATAGCCCAAACAATTGCTAAGGCTTCTCGCTCCGTAGTCGTATAGTTCCTCTCTGCACTCGTTAATAAGCGACTCGCATACTCAATAGGGTGTTCGGTTGCTCCCTCCCCCTGGACCAAAACTGCACCGATGGCATAGCTACTGGCGTCGGATTTAATAGTGAAGGGTTCACTCTCATCTGCTTGTTTGAGGATTGGAGCAGTTATCAGACAGTTCTTTAATTTGTTATATGCATCTTGCTCAGTTGTTCCCCATTTCCACGGAGTATTCTTCCGAGTCAAATTTGTAAGAGGTTTTGCAATGCTGGCAAAATTTGCAATAAATCGGCGATACCATGAACAAGTTTGGATAAATCTTAGGAGATCCTTTACATGGGTAGGCACAGGTAAATCCACAATTGCTTGAATTTTGTTGGGATCCATCGTGATCCCATCTGGTGTCAGCACGTGGCCTAAGAATCCAATGGTCGAACAAGCAAAACGGCATTTAGTTCTATTAATACGGAGTTGTAAATCGTGTAAACGTCGAAAAACTTGTTCCAAGTCCTTATAGACTGCTATGGTGTTTAGGAAATTGTCGACTGTCTCATGACAACGTGTTCCGTCGAATCGGGCCGTGCATTTGCTCAAACTCCCTTTCTTCCGATTATCTGGTTCTGTCCTTATGCCGGCTACGGCTTGTAGAAGCTGTTGGAATTGCTCTGGAGACATCGCCATGGTTGTTTGGCTTGCAGCAATGCGTTTACTTCGACGCGGAATGTTTGATGAAATCGGATTGAATGAAGTCAACAGCGAATATTCCTGTCGTTATAACTGGAAAAAGCCGGACTGACGAAATTCCAATCTGTCAAATGTGACAGTTCCGATTCTACAAGACAAAAAAATGTCGAAGTATTAACGAAACTCTCACTTGCATTCAGGAATCCTTAATTCGAGCTCCACGTCAGGGCGCCAGTGTAGTAATAATTTTATTTAACAACAAACAAAAATATTACTAAATGAAAATAACATGAACTATTTAAAGTATATAATAATACGTAATCCGTGTTCACTTCTACCCTTCACCATGCTACTATGTATAGGACTAGGTTACATCACTATCGGTGTGGTGTAAGGCGATTCGAGTGGCGCCATCTAACCATTTATAACAGAGTCTGAGACGTTGTGCGGGGCATCTACATGAAGGTGGTACTGTAGATAGAGCTGTATAGCCTGGTAGGGATCGTTCTGCTATAAAACTAAGAAAATATAATTGCAAAAAATTTGGGTTAGACGGACCTTCTCCGGTTTAGATGGACCATCGACATCGGGAGAGACGGACCAGTAGAAAATGTATTCCTAGAGCTAATGACAAACGTCTTAAATAATAATTAACATATAATTATAACTAATATTAGCACACAAAAACATTCATTTCTTCCTTGCGGCTATTTTTACACATTCATTGCATAAGTTAATATAACCAGTATATCCTCCATGCGTCCAACCTTTGCAAATAATGCAACAGAGCCATTCATCTTTCTTTTTTGTACCAAGAAACTCCTCCCCACAGCCTATACACTCAGCATTGTCTTCTGTTTCACCGTCACTACACTCATCATCTAGTATAGGGCTATCAGAATCAGAGGAGTATGAGGTAGGAACTGTTGCTCTTCTTAACGGGCGTTTTACCTTTTTTAAAATATTTTTTTGCTTCTTTTATGGAGCTGTAGATAAGGGACGTTTCTTGCTCTTCACAACTTCGATATTTTCAGGCGTATAAAGAACTTCTGCAAGTTGACGTCCGCGTCTCTTGGCTTTTTGTGAACACGCAGAAACAGGAATTGGTGATATGTCATCCAGATGCTTCCCAGGTGTGACAGTTTTTGTAGACGGAGGCGTATTAATTACTTTGTCACTATGATGAGAACAACTTGGCTGTGGAGAATCGTTAGTGAATGACATATCGTTGTTGACAATATCCGTATTGGACGGCAAGGAAGCTTGGATATTGTTTTCTGCAGCAGCAAAATCAGCGTTTTCCTTTGGAGTGAGGTAAGCGTAATCTGGGATTGCATCGGGCCAAAATGGAATAATACCTGTGGCTCTAAATCCGGACACAGCATTCTGTACCGTAGCAGCTTTGTTCCAAGAGCAACCCAATAGTTCACCGAACTGAAGTCTACCCAATTTTCTTGCAGGATTTGCTTTCATGAAGCTAGTGTAGGCCGAATAATAGTAGCTCTTTAAGGACTTGAGAAATGATCGATCCAATGGCTGCAGGAAATGGGTTGTATGCGCTGGTAGGCACAAAAGAATGATATCATTCGCTTCCGAAAACACCAACACACTGAGAGAGTTTGTGTGGGAAGCATATCCGTCCAAAATAAGTAAGACTTTTCCATTGGGTTTTCTTGGCAGGAAATGAGTTTTCAGCCAATGAAGAAATATATCGGCATAACCATATGCAGACTTTTCTGACATTGCGATATATGACCCAGGGGGCATTACGGTTGAAAATTCTTCCTTTCTATTCTTCCCCTTAAAAATACAATATGGAGGCGGAAACACTCCTTCAGCATTGCAGCAGGCCACTACGGATATCGTTTCCCCTTTTTCTGCTGAAGTAATGTTTGCCACACATTTTGACCCCTTCTTGGCTAGAACCTGACCTGGTTTATTGTTCAACTGTAGTCCAGTTCCATCTACATTGGATATATGGGCGGGCTTATCATTTAAATCATTTTCATCCAAAACCTGAGCTAGTGAGCAAAAATACTTTCTAACATTTTCATTGCACAAACCTGTTGTTCGTGAAATCTCAGGATGACGAGTTAAAAATAATTGGAGCCAATCATAGCCTGCTTTACACGTATCTCGGTTAAGAGTATGCATAATATGAAGTTTTTCTGCAAGTTCGTATGCCATTTTTCTAACGATGTCTCTGTCTGGCGCAAAACCATATTTCTGTAACTTAAGTATGTGAGCCACTAATTTTTTCACCTAGCTGAGAGTCAGGTACAAGGCGATTCATTCTATTACTATTACTAGACTTAAGTCTTATTTTTAAGGTCATTTTCCGTATGCCAAATTCTTTGGCTGCCTGATTAACGCCCATTGTCTTATTGGTCACAGCTTCCATTGCATTATGGAGTGATTCCGCGGACCAATTTCCGCGTTCTGATGTTCCTTTGCGTTTATATTTAGTCGCCATGGCTCTGTTAAAGAAATAAATGTATTGAATTGACCTATATATATATATATATATATATATATATATATATATATATGTATATATATATATATATATATATATATATATATATGATTTTTGGCAATATAATTTATGGTCCAACTCACCCTAAAATATGCGATCCATCTATCCCAAACTTACGGGAGAGATAGACCACTGGTTATTCATACTTAATCAAGGTGACAGAGCTCTTATTTTTAGGTTGAAATAGGCCATATAATCTATATTATGCTTAATTGTCTTGTAAAACTTACCTAAAATCAATTCACCATCACACAATAAAATTCTCGAATAATTTATTACGTAGTATTGAACGCTAATCGGTCACAAAAATGTATTTCAACGTTGTTTAACGACCACCTTCGCTCAACTGGTATGGCGTGACTGGCATTCCGTCAAATTAGGATCGCGGGCGCTATCTGATAAACACGTCTGGAAATTATCGCCCTGGTCCATCTATCACGCTGGTCCAACTATACCGGACTTACCCTATTGGTTCTGGGGGTAAAGTTAGGTAATTTTTTTTGCTTTTTTCTCTCTATTTATTAAACCTTTTTCCCGGGCAAGAAATGTTGCGGCTAAAATGGCCTTTTCAATCCATTTTAGTAAAAGTATGCAAAGTTGCTGTTTTGAATTTAATTCATATCGTCTTTGTCCAAACGGAGTACTAATACCAGTCGAACGATAGAGGTAAACTAACATTACCGCTACGCTGGATGCGAATATTCATACAGTACTTATTGTGACTACTTTTGTGAGTGCACTCCGAGTTTTGGCTACAAGAGGCATCAGGTGAGTTAGTTTGAGCACTTATAGGTTAATAATATAATCTTTGGACCCAGCGCAACAGTGTTTACATTACGCAAATTATCTGAGAGTACTCTCAGGCAAAAACTTGCGATAGTTCTTTTACTCATACCCGGAGAAGAACGTTCGTGCATTAGAAAATTTTCCTGTTGTATCCAATATTCCAAATTGAATGCTAAATTAGAAACTAAGCTATTTCTTCTAAAAATATGCCAAATTCCAATGTGTTTTCTAATATAATTGACATCTGCAAGTATGTTGGACATCAAGTGCGAAAGTAAACTTTTAAATGGTTTCAAATCCCTATTACATCACTGGATGTAACCCAAAGAAATAGTTTAATACGTATGTTATTACCAATGTCCTATAATTATTCTGATATTCCTTCTCTTGCATACGAATTTTATCAGGAAAAAAATATTCATGTTTCTGAACAATGGTACTTAACAAAGATGGTGTGAATCGATTGTTATTCCAATTTTATAAAGAGAAATTCTACATTAACATTTGCAATACCAGAAGACACATGTTGTAACGCGAAAAATTCGCCGAGCCGTCGGAAATTTAATTTGGCTAACCTGTCGACTGAGAGAAGTCACAGCGCTGTCGGAACCGAGTTAAAAATTTCAGTCCTCCATTTGCCGTCAAGGTGTGAACACACATTTCAACAACAGATATTTGCATGTGCTCTGGGAGCCATAACGCTATTTCACGGAAAACCTGATAGATTCTACATAGGGGAAGAAAATATCGCTCGATTTAACAAATCGAAGGTCTGACCCAATAATATACTGGACCAGGGGGTGCCGATGACCGAAGGATTCCAGTAGAATTGATAGATTTAAGAAACCACGTGGTAAATTTCCGTAGACGGCATTGGATTCAATAAAAAGGTAAATGGTTGAAAGATACTTTCTCGAAATTAACAGATTTGTAGGAAATTTAACGTAGAAATTCTGCTTTGATTAGTAATTTATTGGAGTTTGTAATCTGGGTTCGCGGGATAGTTTCGTTATATTTTATAAATTCTTATTAATTCATTTTCTTCATGGCTTTATATTTTGTTGAAATAAGAATATATCACAGGGGTTGTATAAACATTCAGGGATGTGTCCAACGACGTAGTTTTTATATTATGGGTTTTTATTGGTATCGTAGTTTTTTTGCTAAGCGGAAAAAAACCAGTCATATAGTTTTTATTCTCAGAGTAGGTGGCTTTTATACAGTTAAAAGTCATGAGGTGTAATTATTTGCGAATTTCGGGTATTGTTATTATAGTCAGTATGATGGGATATTACGGGGGTACGTCGAAAATTTGACCGGGGTAAAATGCAAACCCTATGTAGAGGCTAATTCGTTTCTCTATTTTAGGGGGGTTTTAGTATATGGACATTAAAACGCTGATTGGAATTTGATGGGTCGGTGAGACCAGTTCCAGGAGGTCTGGATTAATCTGGAGAAATTTCAGTTCCTGTTCTGGTGCCGGGAAAGGAAAGGTTAACAGTTTTCCTTTTCTTATTTCTTCAAACTCAGTAGTAAATTCATATCTATGCTTCACATATTACCGTTTTTTTTATATTAAGTTTTATTTATTTTTTTCTTGCGGCGATTACTATAATCTCGTTTATACTTGAATTTTGTATTTAAAATTTTTTTTTGAAATCTTGCTCATAGATTAAGATACGCTGGAACACTTGATACGTACCTAGTATTGCGATATTTAGTAGTTTTTTTTACCTATTTCTAATGGTTTCTTGTATATAATTTTGCGCCGTATATAATTTTGAGTTGTATATTCTCCAGCAACGCTAAACTCGTTGTAATTTAAATTTCTGGCTTATGCAATTATTATATTCATATTGATACTGGTATAAATTGCGGAAGTGTGAACCCTTGTAACTATACATTGGTGTTTTTGACATATATATATATATATATATATATATATATATATATATATTATCGTTGTATTTTCTTTTTTGGAATATTGTACATGAACAATTTGCTCGATTCTCTAGAATCCTTGGATTGAGACTTCGGTGTAGTTTGGGGCCCTCAGCTCTACTGCACCCTGAGATTACAGCCTTCAGCTGAGCTCAGACGTTACTTATAATATTTTTTTGTTTGGTTTCCCTGCTGAAATCCGTTATTTTGTGTTTTTCCATGTTTCGATTAACATCTTTGCTCCCAAATTTCACATCTTTATTTGGTTATGCCGTGCTGATGAGGCAAAATGAGCCAGAAACATGCATGTCCACGGTTACCACTCTATTTCAGTAGCCCTTCACTTTGCGTGAATTACCCATGATTCTCTTTGTTGTTGTTGTTAACATATCACGCGATATTCCTACATCTTCTTTGTTATTTACTATGGGTCGGAAGGTTCATGGCGGGAGGGCTATATGCGCCTCCGTGTCGATGTTGGTTGATGTCCTGAAAACTCGGGATCTTCCAATTGAAGACACAAATGAGCGTTTGGTTTCCCTGCTGAAATCCGTTATTTTGTGTTTTTCCATGTTTCGATTAACATCTTTGCTCCCAAATTTCACATCTTTATTTGGTTATGCCGTGCTGATGAGGCAAAATGAGCCAGAAACATGCATGTCCACGGTTACCACTCTATTTCAGTAGCCCTTTACTTTGCGTGAATTACCCATGATTCTCTTTGTTGTTGTTGTTAACATATCACGCGATATTCCTACATCTTCTTTTATATATATATATATATATATATATATATATATATATATATATATATATTATCGTTGTATTTTCTTTTTTGGAATATTGTACATGAACAATTTGCTCGATTCTCTAGAATCCTTGGATTGAGACTTCGGTGTAGTTTGGGGCCCTCAGCTCTACTGCACCCTGAGATTACAGCCTTCAGCTGAGCTCAGACGTTACTTATAATATTTTTCTTTTGGTAGTGATATTGTATCATATATTTTGAAAAGAGACCTTTGGTCCACCAAGATTAATTAAAATTTCAATCAGGGTGTATTTGCTGACTTTTATTTATTTATGATAATTTACCTATCAGTTTAACCTTTGGAGTGTGTAGTGAGTGTTGTTAACCCACTGAGGAGTTGTGGGCTAACTTAGGAAGTCTTGGGTGCTTGCCAAAACTTCTCTGGCGCCCTTTTTGTATACTCAATAATTTTTTTTGAAGAATCCACCCCTTCTTCGACTCGAAGCTAGTCGACTGGCGAGCAGGGGTTGTACCACGCTTTTTATAGTAAATCTGGGGATTGCTTAACTTTGAAGGTAATTGTTTCAATTGTGGGCTTAACCTGGAAATAATTTCTCTTAATTAGTTATTGATAGTGCCAGATTTAAGTGTTTGTAGTAAATCTGGGGTTTGAGGTCTTGAAGGGAATTGTTTTATGGGGCGTAAGTGGTAAACAAATTCACCTAATTTTGTTAAGCAGTGTTAAATATTAAATTGAAGTTTCAATACAGGAAACGGACAGATTGTTCATTGTTTGATGCGTTTTGTTTTTTTTTCTTCTTTTTCAGGTGCCAAGTGAATAAGAAGATTTCTGATATCGATATTATTGTTTCAATAAAAATTGTAATTTTGAAAATTTTATTTGATTATCTATTGTATAATATTTGTGATTTATAGATATTGTAAATTTAAAAGGTGAGTTACATATTGGGTCACACTGTGTATAAATTTTAGTATCAGAACAGTAACTGAATTCGTAAATACTTTGCTTTATGGTAAGTTTATTTGACTTTCGACGATTGTAGGCTGCATTGTGGGTTCGAACCTTAGCGGATCGGTGTTTTGGAAGTGGTGCCTTGGGCTTGTGGACTCCTGTATTTTGGAATCGCTTTTGAAGAAGGAACGTTTCGTTGGTTCGAGAAGTACACTTCGTGGAAACTCTGTGGGTTGGAGATATTGTTTGGACAAATAGGGACTTTTGGACATTCGGTAACTGGATTTGGGTTTTAAATTCCTTAGTAGGTTTCAGTTGGAGGGAGGCCATTTGAGGTACAGGTGTGTCGGTGAAGAATTATTGTTCCGCTGGGTTGGAAATTGGTTTGTTGCTTGGATCGCTTGTCAAATTGAACTTAAAAAGAAAAAGAAATGTCTCGTAGGTTTGTGGTTAATCGGTTGGTTCAGGATGAGCTTGTGTATGAGTTGACAATACGTGGTATTGCAAGTGGCACGGTGTCTGAGATGCGGCGTAGTTTAACTTTAGCGTTGCAGGTAGAGAAGGAAGATGATAGTATAGATCCGCCAGAGTATCCGTATACAGCTGATGAAGATTTGAGTGCAGTTGAGAATAAGTTAGATCAGATTGAGCCCGGTGTAGAAGAGTTCAATGAAAATCGTGTGAGTGATAATTTCCAGAAATTACAGAGTCAGTTGGTGCATGTCATAGGTCGGTTGGAACGTGCGACTAATTTCGAAGCAGGTGATGCTGGTGTTCGACAAAGGGCGAAAGTAGATGAACTAATGGCTAAAGCTCTCTCTTTATTCGAATCATTGGGAAGTAAGGCTTCTAGACATGAGCGTTCTCGTCAATCTCGACCCCCCCAGTTAGAAATTCTTTCTCAACCTGGGCCGTCTTTTGCACATTTGTCAACAATCCGTAGATCGACTCTCAATGAAATCAGACCACTTCCTAATCCTGGTAATGCGTCGAGGAACTTGTCTAGTATTAAGACGATCTTGCCTAGTAAGTGGGGTTTAGTGTTTTCTGGAGATCCCAAAGGTATTTCACTATCGAGCTTCCTGGAGAAAGTGGAAGAGTATCGAGTTTCGCGTAATGTGGATAAGGAAATTTTGTTAGCTAGTGGTATCGATTTATTTTCTGGTAGGGCTTATCAGTTTTATTTAGCTTATAGAGAAGAGGTAAACTCTTGGGATGAATTCGTGGATCTATTACGGGAAGAGTATTTATCGGTAGATTACAATGAAAAACTGTTCGACGAAATTAAGAGTAGAACTCAGGGTCCTGATGAAAGTATGGGAATTTACTTGGCTGTGATGTCTGGTTATTTTAAAAGGTTGACTTGTTCCATTTCGGAGGAAACTAAACTTAAAATATTGTTAAGGAATATCACGCCTTACTACCAACATCATCTTGGACTTATAGAAATTAATAGCGTGCGTGAGTTATTGACTTTGGGTCGTAAATTGGAGGCTAGGAAATCGGCTATCGAGAATTACAGTGTACCATCGAGGGAACTGAATTGTATGGAGCCAGACCTAGCTTATGTGTCATCGCATGTGGAACCTGTGTCTGAGGTTGGAACTCTAACCCTCCCTACTTCGTCATCTATTCCTAAAGTTCATGAGCTCGTTTGTTTCCGTTGTAAGCAGCCAGGTCATCGGGCCGTAGCGTGTCGTTGTAATAGGAAATTTTGCTTTAGATGTAAGAAAGAAGGATTCACGGTTAGGAATTGTCCTGACTGCTCTTCCAGAATTAGCCAGCGTAAACGAACCGAGGCGTGCTTGAATGATCGGATAGAGTGCGTCAGTGAAAACCCCCCGGTCAGTGGTTTTCGTGCCGTTATAGATTATGTGTTGGATCATGTCGTTAATGATGAACGTCCTCATCTTAAGATAGATATCCTAGGAAAAACTTTGTTAGGTCTTTTGGATTCGGGCGCTTCAAGAACTGTTTTAGGAGGTTAGGGATATGAGTTAATTTCTTGTTTAGGGTTGACTTTGGATAAAAGTAGGACGACTAATTGTACAGTGGCAAATGGTAATGTGTTACAGAGTATTGGAACCGTAGTGTTGCCCGTGGTTTTGAGGGGTCGTATGCGGTTGATTGAGGCTCTGGTTGTCCCTGAATTAACTCATAATTTGATCCTTGGTGTAGATTTTTGGAATTTGATGGGCGTCGTCCCAGATCTTCGCCATGACGAGTGGCATTTTTCGGCAGATCCTGTGTTGATAAATAGTGTGAAACATGTGTCGTCTAGAACAGTACTCACTCCTTTGGAACAGCAGAGACTTCAAGCGGTGATTGATAGGAATATGGAAATTATGGGAAAAGGTCTAGGGTGTACCGATAGAGTAGAACACGTGATAGTAACTTCTAGTCCCCCCATCAAGCAGCGATATTATAGGGTCAATCTCATTGTACAGAGGCATATTGATGCTGAATTGGATGAGATGCTGCAGTTAGGTGTTGTAGAACCCAGCAATAGTCCGTGGGCTTCTCCAATTTTGCTGGTCAAGAAGAAGGATGATTCCTATCGATTTTGCGTTGATTACAGGAAGTTGAATGCTGTCACTGTTCGAGATAGTTACCCTCTTCCCCTAGTAACGGATACTTTAGAGAAGTTGCGTGAGGCTAAATATTTGTCTAGTTTAGATGTCAAGTCCGCTTGTTGGCAAGTTCCGGTAGCCGAATCTTCAAGGCAATACACTGCTTTTACGGTACCTAATAGGGGTCTATTCCAGTTCAAACGACTACCATTTGGTTTACATAATGCCCCAGCTACCTGGCAGAGACTTATCGACAATGTTTTAGGCCATGATCTTGAACCGCATGTTTTTGTCTATCTTGACGACGTGGTAATTTGTACGCAAACTTTCGAAGAACATGTACGGGTGCTCGAAGAGGTTTTTAAGAGGTTAGCGGATGCTAAAATTACTGTTAGCGTGGATAAGTGTCAGTTCTGCCGTCCTGAAATGAAGTATCTTGGGTATGTAGTTGATCGTTTTGGGTTGCATGTGGATCCGGATAAGGTGAAGGCAATGTTGGAGTTACCGACTCCTCGTAATATTACGAAAGTTCGTCGTGTGGTTGGAACCTTCTCCTGGTACCGGAGATTTATACCTAATTTTTCAACCATCATGGTCCCCATTACGAGTCTTCTGAGGAAAAATCGTCCTTTTGTGTGGTCTTCTGAATGTGAGTCTTCGTTTCGTCGTGTTAAGGAATGTTTGGTTTCTGCGCCGATTCTTACGTGTCCCGATTTTAATAAACCCTTTGTTGTACAGACCGATAGTAGTGGTTATGGTTTAGGGGTTGTGTTGAGTCAGCCTCACGAGGATGGTGACAAGGTTATTTGCTATTTAAGTAGATCTCTTACTCGCCAAGAACGGAATTTTTTAACCACTGAACGCGAATGTCTCGCTGTGGTTTGGGCACTTGAACAACTTCGGCCTTATTTAGAGGGTGTTTCTTTTACCGTCATTACGGATCACTATAGCCTACTGTGGCTACAGAAGTTGCAGAGTCCGAAGGGTCGTCTAGCCCGATGGGCAGTCAAAATGCAACAGTATAACTTCCAAATTATACATCGCAAAGTTCGTGAACACGTAGTACCAGATGCTCTTTCTCGGTCCGTCCCTGTGGTCGATGAGGTGTCTGTGGAGGTTTCATCTGAAGAGGTACCGCCCCCTCTGTTTGATACAACCAATGATAAGTGGTATTGTAAGATGGTGAAGAATGTCGCTAGTAATCCCCTTAGATTTCCGGATTGGCGTGTGAAGGATAATCTCCTCTTCAAACATGTTGTCAATAAGTACACACAACCGCTGTCGCCTGGTGAATCTTGGAAACTGGTAGTTCCCAAGGCTGGTAGGTCGCGTATAATCATGGAAGCCCATGTCCCTCCCACATCTGGACATACGGGTATTTTTAAAACCTTCCACAGAGTAGCTGAGCGTTTTTACTGGCCGAAAATGAGGGTTGACGTCGCTAGGTATGTTAATCGTTGTGAGGTGTGTGCGGCGCATAAGGTGTCACAAGGTAAACCTGTTGATAAGATGGCGTCTCATCCGAAGCCTAGCAGGCCGTGGGAAATGATTTGCACAGATCTGATGGGGCCTCTTCCTAGGTCGAAACGAGGTAATTCTTTCATCCTTGTCGTTACGGATTATTTGACCAAGTATGTGCTGATATACCCACTTAGAACAGCGTCTGCAGCGGCCGTTGCTCGTAAGATTGAAGATGAAGTATTTCTTGTATATGGGGTACCCAAGGTGATTTTGTGTGATAATGGTCCCCAATATCGTAGTAATCTTTTCCGAAGTTTAGCTTCCCGATATAGCTGTCGTATCAAGCTGAATGCCAATTATCATCCAAGGGCTAACCCGTGTGAAAGAGTTAACCGTGTGATTAAGACTATGATGGCTTCCTATGTCTCGGATAATCATCGTTGTTGGGACGAGCATCTCGCTCAGATAGGATGTGCGATTAGAACATCTACTCATGAAGTCACGAAGGTAACACCGTATTTCGCTAATTTTGGTAGGTCCATGCTGTTGTCTGGTGCCGATTATGTTGATAATTCAGATTTAGATCTGGGAGATAGTGTGAGAACTCCTGAGAGTAGTCGTAATGAGAGTTTTAGGAAATTGTTCGCTGACATCAGGAAACGGTTAGAGGATGCCAATCAGAAGGCTTGTGATAGCCATAATCTGCGGCGTAGGCATGTTGAGTATCTCCCGCACGATTTAGTGTGGAAGAGGAATTTTGTCCTTTCGGATGCTGCGAGGTATTACACGCGTAAGCTAGCGCCTAAGTATATAGGGCCCTACTCGATAGCTAAGAGGGTATCTCCGTGGACGTATGAGTTGCACGATAAGGATGGAGCTACGGCAGGAGTATGGCACTGCAAGGACTTGAAACCATACTCTACGCAACCGCCTGACGATGAAAATTAACCTTTCCGGGTTAATTTTCTTTGACGAAAGGGGGGGAATCTGTAACGCGAAAAATTCGCCGAGCCGTCGGAAATTTAATTTGGCTAACCTGTCGACTGAGAGAAGTCACAGCGCTGTCGGAAGCGAGTTAAAAATTTCAGTCCTCCATTTGCCGTCAAGGTGTGAACACACATTTCAACAACAGATATTTGCATGTGCTCTGGGAGCCATAACGCTATTTTACGGAAAGCCTGATAGATTCTACATAGGGGAAGAAAATATCGCTCGATTTAACAAATCGAAGGTCTGACCCAATAATATACTGGACCAGGGGGTGCCGATGACCGAAGGATTCCAGTAGAATTGATAGATTTAAGAAACCACGTGGTAAATTTCCGTAGACGGCATTGGACTCAATAAAAAGGTAAATGGTTGAAAGATACTTTCTCGAAATTAACAGATTTGTAGGCAATTTAACGTAGAAATTCTGCTTTGATTCGTAATTTATTGGAGTTTGTAATCTGGGTTCGCGGGATAGTTTCGTTATATTTTATAAATTCTTATTAATTCATTTTCTTCATGGCTTTATATTTTGTTGAAATAAGAATATATCACAGGGGTTGTATAAACATTCAGGGATGTGTCCAACGACGTAGTTTTTATATTATGGGTTTTTATTGGTATCGTAGTTTTTTTGCTAAGCGGAAAAAAACCAGTCATATAGTTTTTATTCTCAGAGTAGGTGGCTTTTATACAGTTAAAAGTCATGAGGTGTAATTATTTGCGAATTTCGGGTATTGTTATTATAGTCAGTATGATGGGATATTACGGGGGTACGTCGAAAATTTGACCGGGGTAAAATGCAAACCCTATGTAGAGGCTAATTCGTTTCTCTATTTTAGGGGGGTTTTAGTATATGGACATTAAAACGCTGATTGGAATTTAATGGGTCGGTGAGACCAGTTCCAGGAGGTCTGGATTAATCTGGAGAAATTTCAGTTCCTGTTCTGGTGCCGGGAAAGGAAAGGTTAACAGTTTTCCTTTTCTTATTTCTTCAAACTCAGTAGTGAATTCATATCTATGCTTCACATATAACCGTTTTTTTTATATCAAGTTTTATTTATTTTTTTCTTGCGGCGATTACTATAATCTCGTTTATACTTGAATTTTGTATTTAAAATTTTTTTTTGAAATCTTGCTCATAGATTAAGATACGCTGGAACACTTGGTACGTACCTAGTATTGCGATATTTAGTAGTTTTTTTTACCTATTTCTAATGGTTTCTTGTATATAATTTTGCGCCGTATATAATTTTGAGTTGTATATTCTCCAGCAACGCTAAACTCGTTGTAATTTAAATTTCTGGCTTATGCAATTATTATATTCATATTGATACTGGTATAAATTGCGGAAGTGTGAACCCTTGTAATTATACATTGGTGTTTTTGACATATATATATATATATATATATATATATATATATATATATATATATATATATATATATATAACAACAAAGAGAATCATGGGTAATTCACGCAAAGTAAAGGGCTACTGAAATAGAGTGGTAACCGTGGACATGCATGTTTCTGGCTCATTTTGCCTCATCAGCACGGCATAACCAAATAAAGATGTGAAATTTGGGAGCAAAGATGTTAATCGAAACATGGAAAAACACAAAATAACGGATTTCAGCAGGGAAACCAAACGCTCATTTGTGTCTTCAATTGGAAGATCCCGAGTTTTCAGGACATCAACCAACATCGACACGGAGGCGCATATAGCCCCCCCGCCATGAACCTTCCGACCCATAGTAAATAACAAAGAAGATGTAGGAATATCGCGTGATATGTTAACAACAACAACAAAGAGAATCATGGGTAATTCACGCAAAGTAAAGGGCTACTGAAATAGAGTGGTAACCGTGCACATGCATGTTTCTGGCTCATTTTGCCTCATCAGCACGGCATAACCAAATAAAGATGTGAAATTTGGGAGCAAAGATGTTAATCGAAACATGGAAAAACACAAAATAACGGATTTCAGCAGGGAAACCAAACGCTCATTTGTGTCTTCCAAACGCTCATTTGTGTCTTCAATTGGAAGACACAAATGAGCGTTTGGTTTCCCTGCTGAAATCCGTTATTTTGTGTTTTTCCATGTTTCGATTAACATCTTTGCTCCCAAATTTCACATCTTTATTTGGTTATGCCGTGCTGATGAGGCAAAATGAGCCAGAAACATGCATGTCCACGGTTACCACTCTATTTCAGTAGCCCTTCACTTTGCGTGAATTACCCATGATTCTCTTTGTTGTTGTTGTTAACATATCACGCGATATTCCTACATCTTCTTTGTTATTTACTATGGGTCGGAAGGTTCATGGCGGGGGGGCTATATGCGCCTCCGTGTCGATGTTGGTTGATGTCCTGAAAACTCGGGATCTTCCAATTGAAGACACAAATGAGCGTTTGGTTTCCCTGCTGAAATCCGTTATTTTGTGTTTTTCCATGTTTCGATTAACATCTTTGCTCCCAAATTTCACATCTTTATTTGGTTATGCCGTGCTGATGAGGCAAAATGAGCCAGAAACATGCATGTCCACGGTTACCACTCTATTTCAGTAGCCCTTTACTTTGCGTGAATTACCCATGATTCTCTTTGTTGTTGTTGTTAACATATCACGCGATATTCCTACATCTTCTTATATATATATATATATATATATATATATATATATATATATATATATATTATCGTTGTATTTTCTTTTTTGGAATATTGTACATGAACAATTTGCTCGATTCTCTAGAATCCTTGGATTGAGACTTCGGTGTAGTTTGGGGCCCTCAGCTCTACTGCACCCTGAGATTACAGCCTTCAGCTGAGCTCAGACGTTACTTATAATATTTTTCTTTTGGTAGTGATATTGTATCATATATTTTGAAAAGAGACCTTTGGTCCACCAAGATTAATTAAAATTTCAATCAGGGTGTATTTGCTGACTTTTATTTATTTATGATAATTTACCTATCAGTTTAACCTTTGGAGTGTGTAGTGAGTGTTGTTAACCCACTGAGGAGTTGTGGGCTAACTTAGGAAGTCTTGGGTGCTTGCCAAAACTTCTCTGGCGCCCTTTTTGTATACTCAATAATTTTTTTTGAAGAATCCACCCCTTCTTCGACTCGAAGCTAGTCGACTGGCGAGCACGGGTTGTACCACGTGAGACAACCCGCATACCTGTAACGAGCACTGAGAGGGTTTGTAGGTTTTTCTCGTTATACGCCGGGGATGTGAATTTCAATACAGCGGATGTTGATAAATTTTTCGACCAATTAGCCGGGATAATGGGATAAGAGGTGAGTGTGAGGCTGTCAACATATATAATGTGGACGAAACAGGGGTAGCTACTGTTCAAAAACCTATTAAAAGTGTTACTACCTAGGGCACCAAACAGATAAGAGCCGTTACATCTGCTGAAAGAGGAACCCTCTGTGTAGCTGTGAATGCGTAGGATATGCTATCCCGCCTATATTCGTATTCCTCATGAAGCATCATGTTCAATGCTTCAGTTAGTTCAATCGGAGAAGCTAATGGATCTGATTGGATGAATACAGATGTTTTTCAATTTTATACAACGTTTTGCAAAACATACTAGACCTGCACCTAAAAATTTGATCTTGTAATGCGTATTGCCCAGGTAAGCCCAAAGGAGACAGAGTTCAATTAAATTAACTGATTTATTTCTAAAAAATGATATTTACAACGACCAAAATAAATTAAAATTCAATATTCTAAATAATTCTCCGGTACGTGAATATTTTGAAAGTCACGCTTCGACGGTCCGTATCCTTTCATCGATTGATAGGTACTGATGGTCTGAATAGCACGTAGGTGGAACTAGAGCTGCGTGTATTTCAATTTCGGCGATATACTCGACGGTGTACGACACTCTCTATGTCCTGTGGGACGTTCAGTCAGCCAGGGATATGAGCAACCGGCGGATCCATACTCTTTCGGTTTTAGTCTCAAGATTTGAGTATCGTTTGTAGCTAGTCAGTACCCAGCTTAACGAATACCTCTACGTGCAAGGACTGTGGTTATTACAGCGTGTCAATACCACACCGAAATTATTCTAACAATTAAAGCGATCGTTCATAGCCAGTCAGTACCAGGCTTAACGGTGCTCCCTACGGATATACTGTAGAGTTTTCAGTGTGTCAGTACCACACCGAAATTCTTCTAACAGTTTGAACAATCGTTCTCGTTTCCGTCAATACCAGAAACCAACGGCCGTTCTAATGAATGATGCATAAAGTAGGATCAATACTCCGACTTAGTACAACACTCCGCGGAAGATAGTGTAAAGCGTTTAAGGTTGAAGTCAATACCCTCGACCTACGCTGCGCACTGAAGGCGGCTGAACTTGGAGGAGCAGGAGTTCGTAAACTAAGTCTTCTCTACATCTGTTGGTTCGCATTTTTATATCCATCGTGGTGGTGGTAGTCTCTGTCCCTTCTACCGTCGATTCCTCGTGCTAGATAATCATAGATCTCACTTGAGCTTACAAAGAATTGACTCCTGTCGAAAATATGGCATAGTTTTTCCATTGTTCCGGCCCCATACGTCTCATTAATTAAAGTTCTTGGATCGGAGTGTTTAATAAGTATGTGTGAGTGTTTAAATAACTAAAATCATATTTGAACAGTTGTATCGACGCTTGTATGAAAAATAATCCAGTTCAAATTATGACTATTTATTACTTATCTGGATTTGTTGCTGAAGCACTACCAAAAGCTACTGCACGAATCAACATGATAAATGAATTGAAAGTGAGTGTGCGTGGAATCTATCCTTTCATCCGGAACGTCTTTCAGGATCATGAATTTGCTTAGTTTTTACCATCTGACAAACTAATGGATCCTATTGACGATGGTTTAGTAGTAGAACCGAACAGAAACAGATCAACTAAAGATATTATTTCTGAAGATATATCGATACCATCTACGTCCAAAAAACCTGACATGACATTGCCCAAAACCGTAACTGTTAGAATGAATAACGATTCGAAGCCATAAACTTCTAGGCAAAGTTATGAATTAAATTGCTCCAAGGAATTATTAGAAAACATTCGGACCCTCTCCAAAAGCTCCTATGACTGCCAAGAAAAATGTCAGAAATAGAAGGAGAGGGAAGTCAGCTATATTTACAGAAACTCAGGAGAAGATTGCGCTAGAAGACGAAGCAGCAATAGCAAAGAAGCAGAACGCGAAAAAGTGAAAAGGGTGATTACAAAAAAGAAAAAGCGCATTGAGTCAATCTCATCAGATGATGACGACGCTTAGTGTTTGTATGGCTTAGAGGCATACTCTAATGATAAGCATGGAGAAGAATGGGTTAAATGCCAAAAGTGCGAAGGCTCATTCCGAATGCAGAGACGATGATGGTGTTTTTTTTTTCATTTCTTTTGTATCAAATGTATAGAATAAGTTTATCATTAAACACTGCCATTTATGTTTTATTTTATTATGTTATAATTTTAAGAAAGTTTTGTTTTATTTCTTTCAAAATCGAATATATATTATTTTTTCATTGATGTTTCAATGTTATATACGATGCTGTTACAATTGTTTCGCAGTCTGTTACGGTTGTAACAGGTTACATCAGTATGAAAATATTTACTAAATGAAGCCGCCAGCGCATTCCAGTCTCTTGTAAGAAAAAGGCTAATATTAGGTTTATATTTTGCCGAAACCTTAAAATATTATGTTCAATATGCATAAAGTGATATCGCCAAATATAAAAATTATTACTACTGTCCCCGGAATCCCCTAATAATCTTTTGCTGTTTAACTGTGTCTAGTTTTTGTATGTAAACTTGAGATTGCGAATTAGCATTATAAATCTGACTGCGATCTTTTTTTTTCTGATTTTGCTATCATAATAACATTTTTGCTCTATCCCATAAGCTTAGAAAATATGACAATCTAGTCTGTGCCTCAAAAATGAAGGTGATAAATGTAAGACATTCGACTAAGTTCCTTCGAAATGTTTTTTTTCTATTATTAAATCAAATTCGGGAGATTCTCACTTTAGTTTGTCTTGAAAATGCGTATCTGACTTGAATGGAAGTCCCTAAACATTGTTCAATCTGATATCCTGTCTTTTGTTGACTAGGATTGGAATAATACCAGTTAATGTTTCACGAAAATCATTTTCTTCATCATTTCCTGTTTATGAATTGTTATAATTTTTTTGTCAGTGGATTTGAATTCTGCTTTTGATTGAAGATTTTAGTGACACTCCATAATTAATATATTTCTTGAATAATAAACAATGCGTATATTTCCTTTCCCTTTCTAAGGAATATATTTCCAGTTTTCAACTCAAATCAATTTTTTTCTGCTAATATCATGAATTTCCAATTATAAAGAGGACCACACCTGATAACCTGAGCCTCTTTATATCATCATCTTTGGAAAGTATTTTTTTAGGTCTCTCTGATCAAATTAGAATTCTTCCTATTTTACATGTAATTGGATCTCATAAATTTTCAATACAAGGATAGAGATAAAATTCACTTATACCCTCGAAGAGAGTTATTTCAGAATAGATCATGAATGACAAAGTCGAAAGCTAACATTTAGTCAACAGAAACACAATAAACATTTATTTTTAATCTCAATTCAACGTGGTTCACTGAATAACTTGAATACGGAGTCTCTTGATATTTTCTCTGAAATAGAACCTTGAATCATGCTAGCTGAATGTTTACAACGGTGTGTAGGTAACAGCCAATTTTAACTTAAAAAATGTTGAGAACTGCTAATTCGCAGTTTCAGTGACGTGTACAATAGTATTGAATTGAATTCATATTTCGGAGAGCCACCTTTATATTCAATGGGTAGGAGTGTATTGGTGTAGAGGCGTTGGAATTTTATAATGAAATTGCCACAATGAAACTTTACAACTACTTTATTAAACACAACAGTAAAACTTGTATTAATATAAACTAATTTCCATCAAACAAACGTGGTCGTTCTTGATAACATCCAGGAACGGAACTACGCGTCATCTGTCACTGGCAATGGCAGTCAGATCTTCTTCTTCCATTATTAAAGATGCGTTCCTTTTACCCGGAATAGTACATAGACTGTTCTTCAGTCCAACGAGAAGACACACTGTTTGGAAGGAATTTGCTTACGATGGACAACACGGGTAGCAACGTCACCCCTTAAACTGAAATAAATGGTAACTTCCAAAGAAAGCGAGAAGCAAAGTCAATATTTGGAGGATAGAAGGATTATAATGTTGAAAACACACTGTTTCAAGTAAATTTGCTTACGATGGGAAACAAGGGCTCAAACGTTACCCCCAAAAGTAAAATAAATTGTTACTTCCAAAGGAAACAAGAAGCCAAGTTAATATTTGTAGGTTAGAACAATTATAATTTTAAAAACTCACTGTTTGAAGAAAATCTGCTTAACATGGGAAGCAAGTGTTGAAACGTCACCTCTAAAACTAAACTTCCAAATAATACGAGTAGACAAATCAATATTTAGAGGTTAGAAGGATTATAATGTTGAAAACACAATATTCAAAGGAAATTTGCCATCACAAGTAAGTTTCCTTAGATCAGTGTGTTTTCAACATTATAATCTCCCCACCCTTCAAATATTAACTTGGCTTCTCGTTTCCTTTGGAAGTTACAATTTATATTAATTTTAGGGTTGACGTTACAATCCTTGTTCCACATCGTAAACAAATTTCCTTTAAACAGTGTGAAATTCCAATTTGTTTTAGTTTTGGGGGTGATATTTCAACCCTTATTCACCATGGAAAGCAAATTTCTATTGAACAGTGTGTTTTCAACATTATAATGTTTCTAACGTACAAATATTAACTTGGCTCCTCGTTTCCATTGTTACAACTTATTTTACTTAAGGAGTGACGTTTCATCTCTTGTTACACATCGTAAATAAATCTCCTTTGAATAGTGCGTTTATTACATTACAAAACTTCTACCCTCCAAATATCAACTTGGTTTCCCGTTACCTTTGGAAGTTACAATTTATTTTAGATTTTGGGGTGACATTTCAACCCCATCGTATGCAAATTTCCTTTAACCATTGTATTCTCAACATTATAATATTTCTACCTTCTAAATATTAACTTGGCCTCTCGTTTCAATTTATTTTAGTTTTAGGGTTAACGTTTCAACCCATCGTAAGCAAATTTCCATTGAGCAGTGTGCTTTCAATATTAGAATCTTTCTAGCCTCCAAATATTAACCCCTCCGGGGGTTCCAGATTGTCGACCATATAGCCTGCAATTCTGGAATACGGGTGTGACAATCCTGGGGCCCTAGTCACGTCGAGTAATGTCTTGTTATTGTCATTCTCATTTTTCTAGTATGTTTGTTCTCATTGTAAAGGTAATCTCAAAATGTTAGACACCGTGCTGACGAGATGCATGGCTCAGCCTTAGTAGGTCTCGAACGGTTCCTTCCAGACACCGGGTTACATCTGGATTATAATGAAGCCTTGTCATGATATCCAGGCTCTATCATGATCGACCAAATATTTCCTAGGATACTCGTGGGACTAATATGAATAGTCCTAATTTATCTTCTTTTCCTCCAATTAGTGGGTCCAAGCGACCCAGAGTTGAGATTAAAATAACCCCATCCGACATAAACAATTACAATAAAATATTTACAATAAAAAGATCAGTAGGTAATTTTACCAACATTTTGCCTTCCGTCATAGAAAAAGCCCTTAATAATTATTTTGTTTCCCCAAAAGAAACAAAAAAATTATCTTATGGATCACTTTTGATAGAAGTCAATAACATCAAACAATCTGCAATAGCGGAAAAAATAATCAATCTACTTGAATTTCAAGTAATCACTACTCCTCATTATTCTCTGAACATCATTGAAGGAGTCATCACTTGCAAAGATTTAATCAATTGTTCCGACGAAGGAATAATTACCAATCAAAAGATCAAGGTGTCACTAGCATATACAAAATTCTCTCTAAAACCGATAAAACTTCCACCGGCACTTTTATCGTATCCTTTAACACACACAATCTTCCCACAAAATTATACGCAGGTTTTCATTCTATCACAGTAAGACAGCACATACCTAATCCTTCAAGATGCTTCTCATGCAATGAGTTTGGTCGTACAGCTTCCAAATGTAAAAACAACCCCACCTGCCCATTCTTTGGTCATCCCTCACACGACGAGGCTCTATGTCCTACTCCAATAAAATGTGTGAATTGCAAAGAAAATCATTCTCCTCGCTACAAAGGATGCTCAACCTTCAAACGCGAATTCGAAATTCAAACATATTTTGACGCATAGGAAAAATTACATTTCATCAAACCCACCACACATTTTTAAATATAGTTCAATATAGCCTCCGCAATTCCCAACCATTCAACACCCAAATTATCAATATACATCAAATGCTACATCCTACAACAAAATCCTAAATCAAATAACAAAACCCCACTCGTTTCATCTCCACTCCCTCCTTCCCATCCTCAAAACCTTCCGAAATCCAGTTCCTCCCTCTCTTCTCTCCTTCTCCCTATTTCCATTCCTCTTTCAACAAATCTTACCCCCAACATTCCCCCTACAAAAAAAAGTCCAACTCATCAACAGAAGAAACTCCATCACCTTCGCAATCCACTAATCTCAAATCCAAAACCAACAATTCAAAAAGCTCATCCACCAAATCTCATAAACATAAAACTTCCACAAAAAATTCTCCAAATTCCTAACTATCAGACATAGATATGGATCAACACATTGATCAACTTCCTTGAACTTGCAGTCAATATTTACAAACTCCTCAATCAAATTATCATATCTTTTTTTACCTTCTATCAATAACATTCAACTTCTTCCTCCGAATCCTACAATGGAATATAAACGGTTTTCAACCAAGATAGGGAGAGTTAAAAATCGTGATAAAAACATACTCTCCCTCGATTATATGTCACCAAGAGACAAATTTTGAAAACAAACTCTCAGCAAACATAAAACATTTCAATGTTAATTTCACACACAGACTCGACACACATCCTGCTGCCGGCGGAGTAGCCATCTATACACACGAATCTCTAGATAACGATAAAATAAGTATCGTCAACAACCTAGAAGCATGTGCCATTAGAACCCATTTACATAGTTCACTTACTATATGTAATCTCTATCTTCCCCCCACGACAAATATATCCCTTGAAGAACTCACTTCCGTATTTTCCCAACTTCCCAATCCATTTATACTACTAGGCTATTTCAGCTCCCATGACACCACCTGGGGCTCCAAATATACCTCTCATGGAGGCTATATCCTAGAAAATATGATAACTCAGTTTCGCTCGCCTTACTAAACGTCAATTCTCCTACCTTCCTGTGTAGTTCAACTGGTTCATTTTCCACCCTTGATCTTTCCTTCTGTTCCCCCTCTTTCTTACCCCATTTTTAATGGGGAATTCTAGATGACACTCATGTAAGCGATCATTTTCCAATATTAATCAGATGTCAATACCCTACCAACACTTCACAACAGATGGAATCTTAAAAAAGCAAATTAGCCCTTATATCAAACAATCATTACGCCTCTGCCTCTCCCAGATCATACCGATCACGAACATTTTCTTCAATCTCTTTCTTCAAACATTTTACAAGCAACATCTCAATCAATACCCAAACTCTCTTACCCAGAACACAAAATTCCAGCTCCTTGGTGGAATAAAGAATGCTATCAAGAACAGGAAAAAAGCACTTCAAACATTCAAAAGATACCCCACAAAAACCAATTTCATAATATTCAAAAAACACAGAGCACTATCCAAAAGAATAACAAAAACAGCAAAAATAGAATATTGGAACAAATTTACATAGAATTTGAATCACAATACTTTCCCCAAGACTATTTGAGATGGCATCAAAAAAGTGGAAATATGCCTTCCACACATATACACGGTATTCACTATAATGACGATTGGATAACAAATCCTACTGAAATAAGTAATGTCTTTGCTAAATTCTTCCATTATAAATCTTCTAATTCATCCTACAACAAACAGAAAGAAAGCGAAAAAACAATATCATTTTTACCACATCCTATAACTCCTACAACACCCCTTTCCAAATCTAGGACCTCCGCTCCAGGCCCAGATGACATTTTAATACCAAAGATCCAAAATGTACCAATACTCATTAAACAGGGAATCCAAAACTTCTACAATTATTTCTGGACCAATCATATATTTCTCTCATCCTGGACTCACTCGATTATAATACCTATTCATAAACCTAATAAACCCAAAAACCTCTTAGAAAGTTTTCGACCAATATCACTCACAAATCATCTATGTAAATTACTAGAAAGGATGGTCAACTTTCGACTATCGTGGTTGCTAGAATCCAAGAGTATTCTAAATATTAATCAACTCGGATTCAGACCCAAACAATCCACAATAGATTATCTGTCTAGTCTCGAAATAAGCATACACACATCTTTTCGCAAACAACATCACCTCATAGCAGCTTCTCTTGACCTTTCTAATACATATGACACCTCCTGGAGGTACAATATCATCTATCAGCTCAAAGACTTCGGAGTAAAAGGTAACCTCCCCAATTTATTACAAACTTCTTAAAACAAAGATACTTCTCTGTAAGAATCAATAATCACGAATCCATCCTCACCCCCCTAGAAAATAGGAAAATGTTCTGTACTAAGCTTCACCCTCTTCATCATCTCTGTCAACTCTATATCAAAATACATCCCCTCATCCATATCCTACAGAATAAATGCCGATGACCTAATAATTTATCATTCCACATCCATTTCCAAAACATCTGGAATACAAATTCAAATTTGTAATAACAACCTATATAAATAGTCCCTAAACACTGGCTATTCCTTCTCCCCTCCAAAATCCTCCATCATTCACTTCAGTAGAAAGAGAAATTGTTCCAAACTCAACACAATCTCCATCAATAATGATGAAATTCCCATAAAAGAAAACATAAAAATATTAGGCTTATATTTCGACTCTTATCTAAATTGGCAGTCTCATTTAAATTACCTAAAATCCAAAACTCAACGCCATCTTAACATCCTGAAATCCCTATCCCAGCACTCCTGGGGTTCAGACTACAATAAATTAATTAAAATATATCGAACAGTTATTTTACCATAACTAATATACGGTGGATTCATTCCCGATTCCGCAAGACCCTCATGTAAAAAATGACTCAACCCAAATCCACCCCATCCAAAATCAAGCCCTCAGAATCTCAACAGGAGCATACCGAACTTCACACATAGAAAACGTACAAAGTATCACTAATTTCCCTTCCCTAAAGAGTCTCAGACAAATCCAACTGATGAAATACTTGTTACCGTGAAACAAAGACATTTCATCCAAAAAACTAACAACCTACTGTCTCCTTCCTCTCCAACAATGCGAATAAATCCCACCCCCGGCTCCAACGACCGGTTAAAAACACTTCTCAACAACATAAATATTTCTCTCCCAAACGTCTTACCAATAAACTTCATCATATTCCCCCCATGGACACGTTCCTTTTCCATTAATACCTCTATGCTCGCATTCGATAAATTTTCCCTTCCTAATTCCATCTTTACATTTCACAACTCATCCACCAAAAATACAATCAACACCTCTTAATATTTACAGACGGTTCCAAATCTGAAAACGTAGTTGGATGTGTCTTTTATTCATCTAACTCCTATATAAAACTAAAACTTCACCCCAATAATACAATCCTCTCAGCAGAAGTCCTCGTTATTCACTAAGCCATAAAACACATTTTAAAAAACAAAACACCTCTATCTCTAATAATCTCAGATTCTCATAACGCACTGAAACTTATACAAATATTTACCCCAAGTCATCATATTTCTATCCGTATATAAGATTTACTCTATATCTCCAAACTGAGATATCTATAAATTAGTTTACTTTGGATC
The DNA here is from genome assembly GCA_963921935.1 of Galeruca laticollis. Taxonomy (NCBI): domain Eukaryota; kingdom Metazoa; phylum Arthropoda; class Insecta; order Coleoptera; family Chrysomelidae; genus Galeruca; species Galeruca laticollis. The sequence goes on from OY998175.1 coordinate 239,579,948, forward strand.
CTCAGTCACAAAAGGTATAACAGGCAACGAAAGAGCAGATTTCCTTGCCATACAAGCAACCACAGATGGCTCACATATCCTAATCTAATACACCTCAAAAGAAACTAACTCCTTCATCTCTCCTAAGAATCGATATCTAATTCAAAAAAATTGGCACGCTACTAATGATAAAAACAAATTATACAAAGTGAAAAAAAATTTCTTCGATTCATACGATTTCCCTGATTCACATAGAAAAGACAATGTTAAATTGAAAAGAATTGCTATGGGTCACTCCAAATTAACCTATTCCTTTCTTCTCAAAAATTGACCTCCTCCAGCCTGCTAGTTACATTGTAACAATAAACCATTATGATACATTGTTGCAATGAATGGTGTGTTGTTCCAGCCAGACGCTGATAGTGCAGAATATGCAGTTTTATATTATAAATTCTCGAGATAAACAATCATTCTGGTTCTGACCTCACTGTTGTTAGTTATATTTTAATCTCTGTATTTTCACTGTTATACCTTTACGTAAAATAAATTGTAATTTTTTTTCTTAAAAAGTTGATTTTCGAAACTGAAAATATAATTGGCGCAGTCAGTAGGATCGCGAAAGAGTCCTTTTGTCGAAACTCGTCGTTTTTAAACGTTTATTCGCGATACGAACTTTGAAAAAAAAAACTTTTAACTCGGAAAGTGCGAAAGTGAAAACAAAAGTGTAAGTTTGGAAAAACTTTCGAAGTTTCATCCAAAACCAGATCATCCAACAATGACCACCTGCAGTTTTGGGGAATTAATTTAATCGTCGCCCTTATTCTGTAAGTACCTATGTCAGATTCATCTTCTTTTAATCCTTTGAGCGATTTATCTGCAGATTATTTATCAGCCTTAATTTCAAACTTGAGTATCTGTGAAAACAGCTCAAATTCGAGTATTAGCGAAAATAGTTCTAATTTAAATAATTTAAATATTAATAGGAATACAATGGCTATTCCACAATTTGATGTAAAGACCCTTTGCATTCTACCAACTTTTGATGGGAAACCTAGCGAATTATATGATTTTATCAAAGTAGCTACAACATTATTAAATTACTATTATGATAGGACACCTGGTAACGAAAATTGTTTTCAAAATATTCTGTTACTACAGGGTATCGTCTCTAAAATCGTAGGTAAAGCTAAAGAGATTGTTTCGATATATGGTTATAAAGACTGGAATGAATTAAAAACAATTTTAATTGAAAACTTTGGCGATCAAAGAAATGAAAGTTCATTGACGAGAGATTTAGTTAATTTAAGGCAAAACTATAATGAACAACCGCAACAATTTTATCATAGAATATTAAATATTATTTGTAATTATATTGATATTCATAATAATGACGCTCTTATTATTCAAAATATAAAACAATTCTTTCAACAACAGGCTTTAACTACCTTTCTTGCAGGTCTTTAAGAACCTTTAGGCTCTACTAGTAGAGCAATGCGACCCACCACATTAGCTTCTGCTATGCAGTATATCCAAGAAGAAAATAATATACATTATTAACAAAAAAGCAACAACCCTCAACAAAACTTGTCTAATAAAAAACCTCAATTTTCTGCAAGAAATCAGCAACATTCTCCTCAACCATCCACATCTTTTCAACCTTCTTTTAGGCCATAATGGCAACAAACTCAACAGAGACCATTTCCCCAAGGTCCAGTAAGTATAAATCCAAGACAATTACCACCCCAAAGATATTTCACAAACCAACAAGTTTTTGGCAAACCCCAAAGACCAGAGAATGTTTGGGCAAGTAAAAATACATCTCAAACAAGACCCACACAAATGACTACGGTCAATAAGAATTCAAATCATCCTAAACCTACCCCTATGAGTATCTCAAGTATCCTTCCAGTTGCTCGCCGAAATTCTCCAAATAATTTTCAAAGACACACTCCTCAGAGAAATTGGACATCGGAAGAACTTTTCAATTGTGAACAAAACGATGACCAAGAATACTATATCTCAAACCCCGAAATAAATGAATATATTGAAAATAAAAACGTTAATTATGATAGCGAAAACGATGATGAGAATTTTCACTTAGATCCGAATCGGAATCTAAGCAGATAATAGAAATAAATACTATTTGTGATAAAACGGAATTACCGTATATAGTTATTAGAAATCCACCGTTAAAACTCCTTATAGATACAGGTTCAACAAAATCATTCTTAAATCCTGATATTGGCTTTCAGTATTTTAAAAATAATGTAAAACATGAACCATTGGTAGTAAGCTCAGTTTTTCAAACACATTCTCAAGAATATTCTATTAATAATGCAAGCTTTATGGAGTTTGAAAGTAATCACAATTTGAACTTTGGACTTCTCAAATTTCATAAAACCTTTGATGGATTAATAGGTTTAGACAATTTAAAACTTTTAAAAGCTCACATTGATTTTTCCAAATCAAAACTAATAACTGAAAATTCTGTATTACCAATTAAATATTATCAACCAGATAAAAATCAATTTTATTTCATTCAATTAGATCCACATTCAATAAATCCCATTCGAATACCTGTTAAAGAAAATAAAAGTACAATACTTTTACCTAATCAAAAAATTTATGGCGCATATTTAAGAGAAACACTAACCGAAGCAAAAGACGGATTAGCATGGGCTGAATTAATAAATGACACAGACGAAACTATTTCTATGACATTGACACATCCCCTTAAAAGTGATCTTATAAATTTAAATGAATATCATTCATATACAGCCGATGTTTTACCAAAAAATTTTCAAAATACTGACGAAAAATTACACGTTTATGCAAAAAATTTTCAGATATATTTTATTGGCCTGACTTACGTTTACAAATCAAATAAAACATAATATTAAGACAACCCATGAAATACCAGTTTATACCAAATCATACCGATATCCTCAGATACATAAAGAGGAAGTTCAAAACCAAATTGGATCAATGTTAGACCAAGGTATAATTAGACACAGTCAATCACCGTGTCTTCGCCAATCTGGTTTGTACAAAAGAAGCCCGACGCCTCAGGTAAAACTAAATGGAGAATTGTCGTAGATTATCGAAAATTAAACGAAAAAACCATAGACGACAAATATCCCATACCTAATATTTCTGATTTACTTGACAAATTAGGCAGATGCCAATACTTTACGACACTTGACCTGGCCAGTGGGTTTCATCAAATAGAAATGGCCGAAGAGGACATTCCAAAAACGGCATTTACAGTAGAACATGGTCACTATGAATATGTTCGAATGCGGTTTGGATTAAAAAATAGTCCATCCACGTTCCAGAAAGTGATGGATAATATTCTAAGAGGACTACAAGGATTTATATGCCTTGTATATATGGACGATATTATAATCTTTTCAACCTCATTGCAAGAACATTTGGTAAACATATCGAAAGTATTTCAAAGACTTAAAGATTCTAATCTGAAAATACAACTCGATAAATCAGAATTTCTAAAAAAAGAAGTCGCTTTTCTCGGACATATAATAACTCCTGATGGAATTAGATCAAACCCTGATAAAATCGTAGCAATCAAAAATTTTCCGATACCAAAACCAACTAAACAAATTAAATCATTTCTAGGACTTCTTGGTTATCACAGGAAATTTATCCAAGATTTTGCGCGAATTACAAAACCATTAACCACCTGTTTGAAAAAGAATGCTAAAATTGAACATACTCCTAAATTTATCGAATGTTTTGAAACTTGTAAAAATCTTCTTGTAAATGAACCCTTACTTCAATACCCCGATTTTACACAACCCTTCAATTTAACAACTGATGCCAGTAATTTTGCAATTGGTGCAATACTTTCGCAAGGACCAATTGGCAAAGATAAACCAATCGCGTTTGCATCCAGAACGTTAAACGATTCGGAACAAAATTATTCAACCATCGAAAAAGAAATGCTTGCTATAGTATGGGTAGTCAAATATTTTAGACCTTATTTATTCGGAAGGAAATTCAAAATTTTATCAGATCACAAACCGCTACAGTGGTTACTCAGCTTGAAAGAACCAAACTCTAAACTTATGAGATGGAGACTGGAGTAAGAAGAATATGATTATGAGATTGTTTACAAAAAAGGAAAATCAAATACAAACGCCGACAACCTTTCAAGAGTTGAAATACATACAAAAGAGTTATACGACTTAGCGAAATATGTCGAAGAAGTTAACAGAAGATTAGAAGCTCCTGATGACGAAAACGCCTTCCTATACAACAATCCACCTGAAGACAGACTCTCGGATTTTGTTAACGAAAACATACCAGATATACCCCCATCCATAGAAGAAGGATTAGAACAAGTAAACTTGGATCAACCCCGTCCACAAACAATCGAAACACAAGAAAACCAAGAGGAACCACGACGAAATATTCAGGAAGAAATATCAGATGACGAAACAATCCACAGCAGCCAAGAAAACCCTATATTGGAAATCCCAATAACAGAAAAACCCATAAATTACTATAAAAACCAAATAATATTAGAATTTGTCTATTATCGACCAAATAAACCAAAAATAAAAGAAATTTTCCCAGGTAAAAAACGAATTCATGCTCAAATTGGAGTAGACAACTTAAACGATAATATAATAACATTCTTTAAAGAATTTAATAAACCAAAAATAAAATACGCTATGAATTTTTCACCAGATACATATTATGAATCTATTTGTACATTATTACAACGCACTTTTAAAAATAGTGCATATAATTTAGTTAAATGTTCCACAATACTCTCAGGCATTACAGACAATAATGAAGAGAAATGACATTCTAAAAAATTATCATGAAGGAAAAACAAACCACCGTGGTATCAACGAAACCGAACAACAAATTCGAAAAATATGTTATTGGCCCACTTTAAAAAATGACTTAGAAGAATATATAATTTCATGTGAAAACTGTCAAATAAATAAATATGAAAGACATACTACTAAACCCAAATTTATGTTAACACCAACACGGGTAAAACCTCTCGAAATTATACATGTTGATACATTTCAAACAAACGGACAAAAATTTTTGACTTTAATTGATGCTTTTTCGAAATATGGACAAGCATACCCCATAGACGGAGCTACAGCAGTAAATGTAGTCAAATCTCTACTTAAATTCATTACTCACCATGGAGTACCACATATGATAGTATCTGATAGTGGTACGGAATTTAAAAATGGACTTGTTAAAGAATTTGTGGATACACATAAGATATTAATTCATTACACAACTCCGGATAATCCCTCTTCAAATGGTATGCTCGAACGTTTTCATTCTACCCTTATAGAACACTTAAGAACGTTAAGAGAAAAATATAAAAATTCTTTCGACATTCAAGAACACATGCCTTACGCTATCTTAGCATACAATAGTTCAATTCATAGCACTACTAAACAAAAACCTATTGAAATTTTAAATGGACATTTAGACACTCAAGACCCTTTTGATGTAGATGTAAGTCAAATGTTACTGAATAATTATACAGAACAACATCGCGAAAAAACTAAATTATTATATGAACAACTTAATCAGAAAGCCATCCAGAGAAAAGAAAAAATAATTCAAAGTAGAAACCAAAATAGAGATCCCCCAACTAATTATGAACCCAGTACCAAAATTTTCAGGAAAACCACTGAGAAAAGAAACAAACTTCTCCCTAGATTTGCCCCAAAAACGGTAAAATCTAATAACAAAGTAACAGTAACTACAGTTCATAAAAAGAACATTAAACACATACCGAAAACGACAACTAATAGACAAAATTTATAACAGATTGACAACGATAACATGTCAAGAAATAAAAATCCAGAACCTGGAAGACAATCCAGGGATACTTCCCCTTAATCTGGGCCCAGCAAAGGTCCAAATCAGCCAACATGACTTTATTCATTATTATAATCTAACCCCTATAGCCTTAGAATTAGATACGTTAGAATTTTATTATCAAAATATAACTAATACTATATTGACGTCAAAAAACACGACTTTACAATGGAACAGTCTTGAAAATATCGATAATGGAGTTCGCTATCAATTACAATCAGCACAACGAAAATTTCAAACAATTTATCCTCCACATAGAACCAAACGAGGTTTAATTAACGGCCTCGGTAACATCATAAAAGCAATTTCCGGAAACCTTGATCAATCAGATGCCGAAAGGTATGATAGAGCCATAGAATCCCTTCAAAATAATGAAAAGAATATTATTTCGAAATTTAATCAACAAATTTCATTAACCACTCACTTGATTGACAATTTCAATAAAACCATTACTTCATTAACTAATAATCAAAAATTAATAGCTAAGGAAGTAGACAAATTAAATATGGTCCTGGACAACTTAATTTTCGAATTTGATAAATTCATTCAAATACAAAATACCCTAAATCAACTAAATCTGTCTTTACAATTAATTATACAGTTATTAACTGATTCAGAAAACGCAATCTCTTTTGCTCGCATTAACACCCTACATAATAGCGTTATAAAAGTGGGAGAAATTAAATCCATTATCCATATAATGCTCCAACACTACGAAAAGAATCAATTATTGTATATTGACGAAGAGAATTTATTAAAATATTATGATATTATTTCAACTGATGCCTATTTTTCAAATTATATGGTTGTGTTTATTCTGCATTTCCCAATCCTTCATTCTGAACCATTCACTCATTATCACTTGTATTCAATCCCGACCAAAAATCTAACCACAATTATACCCACTTCACCCTATCTGATAATAGAAACTGAACTCTTCCAATATTCGAAAACCGCCTGCAAAAAGTGGGACACTACTTATCTGTGTCAAAAAATCAATCTCCAGTTTCACAGCAAATCCTCAGACTGTATCAGCCAAATTGTTCGAATCTCCGACGAAGAAGCTTGCTGCCTCTACGTTCCAGTTTTAAGTCAAAATACGTTAATTGAAGCAATTACCTCCTCACATTACATTGGCATCTTCCCGTTGCCAACCAAAGTGTCAACTCACTGTTCAACCAGCAACATTCAAGTAATACATGGTGTCTACCTGTTCGAAGTACCGTTGGGATGTGAATTCCACACACCTGAAGAAAGTTACTACAACGCCAAAGAAATAACATACGTAGAACCACTCACCCTTCCGAATATCCAGATAGTTGCGAATTATCTACCAGCAAAACCAAAAGCAATTAAATTAGAAAAAATTCATCTAGATGAACTCCAGAGAATTCATGAAGAACAACAACTCCTACAACCTATGTCTTATGAAGAAAATTCTTCCAACGCTACACACTTCTGTACAACCCCTGTATTCATTGTGATCACCATCTGCATCGGTATTATAATCTATAGGTATCGACATCGCTTTCAAAGCGTAAAAAATAAAAAGAAGAAAGAAGAAGAAGAAACATAATCCCCTCAACAAAAAGATCATTCTGTTTTATTCGTCCCTTATAAAACTTCTCCGAGGGATGGACAAGTTACATCGTAACAATAAACCATTGTGATACATTGTTGCAATGAATGGTGTGTTGTTCCAGCCAGACGCTGATAGTGCAGAATATGCAGTTTTATATTATAAATTCTCGAGATAAACATTCATTCTGGTTCTGACCTCACTGTTGTTAGTTATATTTTAATCTCTGTATTTTCACTGTTATACCTTTACGTAAAATAAATTGTAATTTTTGTTTTTAAAAAGTTGATTTTCGAAACCGAAAATCTAATTTGCTCCTTTTGCACTTCCATCCACTCAATAAAAACCATAATCACAGATTATCCACATCTTCAAAACAAATGAATCAGCATAATAAACTCAAATTCATTCAAATACATCATGTCTCCAAATTTAACAGCAGCCAAAAAGCTCATTCAATATATAAAAGACATCAATTTATACTACAAACTCTAAATCATATAACACAAAGACTTTCTCTTTAAAAATTTGCAATACGAAAGAATTATTGTTATTACTTACTTCAACATAAAACATAAAAGTTGAAGTAATTCTACATAATGCATATCCACAATAAAAACTCTTGTGGGTGCTGAATGACCAAGATGTAGATGCACCTAATCCCCCTAACATTTCCTTCCTTCCTGCCAAATATTAACTTGGCTTCTCGTTTTCTTCGGAAGTAACAATTTCTTTTAATTTTAGGGGCGACGATAACGTTGCAACTCTCCCCCATCGTAAGCATATTCCCTCCAAACAGTGTGTCCTCTACACCAATGTTTCTCAACCTATGTGTCGCGACCCCTGGGAGGTCGCGGAGCCTCTGTAGGGGCGAGAGAGAGAGAGAGAGAAAACTTTAGTTTTTTGTAACCCGAAAAATTCGCCGAGTTGTCGGAGGTTTACCGATTGGCAAACTTGTTGACGGAGAGAATTCAAAGCGCAGATCCCCATTTTCCGTCCACGTGTAAACAAACATCTCCAACGTAAAATTTTTTGCATGTGCTCTGGGAGCCATAAAGTTTTTTGCGACAAACCTGATAATTTCTACGTAGGGGAAGAAAATACGGCTTAAACCAACAGCTCGCAGCTCTGATCCGTTAAGCTACTGGTCCAGAAAGTGCCGATGACTGAGGATACCAGTAGAATTGGTGGAATTGCGTAATTCGTGGTAAATTTCCGTAGACGGCGTTGGTTAGAAGGATTCATTATCAAGGGGTGCTTTTTTATGTGGATATTAATTCACTAATTGGAGCTTAATGAGTCAGTGAGACCAGTTCCAGGAGAGCTGGAATATTCTGGAGCGACTTCAGTTCCTGTTCTGGTTCCGGAAAAATAAGTCAACAGTTTTCCTTTTTATTCTCCATTCTTTTGTACATTCACCCTTATGCGTCACATTCCACAGTTTTTTTCATGTAAAGTTTTATTTCTCTTTTTGCGGGAATTACTATAATTTCGCTTTACAATTTGTATTTAAAATTGTAATCTTTGCTTATAGTTTGAAATATTGGGCTGTTGGCTCTGAACGCTAGGATACTACGGTACGACGTATCTGGGTACTGCGTTATTTAGTGGATTTTTCGAACTCTGACGATTTTATGTATATAATTTTGCGCCGTACATAATTTTGATTTATATTTTCTTTAGCAACGCTAAGCTCGTTTGCTATTTAAATTGTATGCTTATGCATTTATTTATATTCATATTGGTATAAACTGCGGAAGTGTGAACCCTTGTAACTGTACATTTTACAGTTGGCTCCCCTGCTTAAAGGCCACTGGCGGTGGCCACAGTAGTTGTCGCTGCGGCGTCATAGGGAGCGGAGCTGAAGCAAGTGGCCAAAAAAGCACATTGCGACCGAAGACGTCACACTTTCCGAGGTTCGTATTAAAATTTTGTTTTCCTCACATTCATTAATTTTGGTTATATTTCACTAGTTTATAAGGTTATTTTGTCGGATTTATAGAAAACAAGGGATTTTCGTGAGGTGTGCGTAATTTGCACATTGCGACTGAACTTGTTATGGCGAGACTAACTAACTTTTTTTTATTATTTGTTTCAGATTTTTAGATAATATGGCGAATAGGACGTTTGATTTGAGTAACAAGAAGGATGTCAAAGAGGTGATAAGACTTTTGACAGCTGATGATGAGGATCCAGAAGATTTAGGTGAAGAAAGCGATATTGCATCAGAAGATGGGATTGAAGAAAAAACACATGATACTGCTACTGAACAAGAGTATACTGATGACGAAGAGGCTTGTGATACTGAAGCAGAAGATGCGTGATTCGCATTGGGAAGGGATAAGAAGACCAAATGGAGCAGGAAGCCACCAAATAAGGGTAAGCGTAGAGGACCTAAAAATATTATCACTCACCTTCCAGTGGTTATAGTAGCAGCTAGATTGGCCAACACCCCAGTTGACTGTTTGAATCACTTTTTCACTGATACCATGCTTGAAATGATTGTGAAATACACCAATCAATATATCGAAAACATCAAAAGGAATTTTGCTCGATCGAGGGACATTAGGCCAACGAACATGATTGAAGTTCGGGCATTTATTGGTTTACTGTACCTTGCAGGTGCCTATTAAGCAAATCGTCAAAGTTTGGAAGAGTTCCGGGGTCGTGAAAACGATGGAAATGAAAAATTTGGTCTGGTTATAAGCCTAAGACGCTTTAAAACCTTGTTCAGGTGCCATCGCTTTGATGATCGCAATTCCCGAGAGCAAAGGAAAAAATATGATAGGCTCTGCCCTATTCGTGAAATATTTGAACTTTTCGTGAAAAACTGCCAAAAGAACTATTCTGTTGGAGAGAACGTAACCCTCGACGAAATGCTCCCAGGTTTCAGAGAAAGATGCCCTTTACGTCAATACATCCCATCAAAGCCCAACAAGTATGGAATCAAAGTTTTTGCCCTTGTGGATGCAAAGATGAACTACACATACAATTTGGAAGTATATGCTGGCACACAACGTAAAGGTCCTTTTAGAGAGAGCAACAAACCACCTGATGTTGTGAAACGAATGGTTCAGCCCTTATTGGGAACTGGAAGGAATATCACGTCAGACAACTGGTTCACCGACATTGCTCTTGTTGATGAGCTCAAAAAGCACAAGCTAACCTACGTTGGTACGGTAAGAAAAAACAAGAGGGAGTTGCATCCATCTTTTGTGAATGTGAAAGGAAGAAAGCAGTATGACAGCATGTTCGGGTTCAATGATGGAAAAACTCTGGTTTCGTATATTCCAAGACAGCAAAAAATGTGATCCTCGTTTCATCTCTTCACAATGATGATGCTATTGATCCTTCATCTGGACAGGCCAAGAAGCCAGAGATCATAACTTTCTACAACTCCACAAAAGGGGGAGTGGATACTGCAGACCAAATATGTACAAATTATGATGTATGCAGAAATAATAAGCGTTGGCCAATGGTCATCTTTTATTTGATGATGAATGTGGCTGGGATCAACTCCCTCCTCGTTACCTTGGCAATGGTCGTGAGCCATTACGCAGGAGGGTGTTTCTTAGAAAGTTTGCCCACGAGCTTACTCTCCCAGAGCTGCAGAGGAGGAGCCAGAAGAGGCATGGAATACCCACTAGCCTACAAGTCCGTCTGAGGAAGTTCAACCCCATAAGGAATGCTGCTACTGGTGACCATAAGGATCAACCACCTTTCAAGAGGAGTAGGTGCATTCCCTGCACGACTGAAACTGGTTTGAGGTGGCTTAGTGTGTCGAGATGTCTGCGCTGTGCCAAGCCGATATGTAATAAGCACGCAAACGACGTCTGTGATGAGTGCAAAGTTGCCATCATTCCAACTTTATCTGAGGAGCCCAAACCCAGCGAATCTGAAGAGGACTGAGCTTACTATAATCAGACTGAAGTGCCTATGTAGTTTTTTGTGCTATCATTTAATGTTTAGGTCACTATTCAGTCCAAATGTTGAATCAAGTACAGTGGAGGACTAAAATATTGCTTTTCCAAAATTGTGCATTTTGAGTAATAAAAATCTCATTTTCCTAAGTTCTTTTTTAAAATCCCAAAATATATATCCTAAAGAATTTAAGTATGAAGCAATATCTCACAGCTCCAATGGAGATGGGAGTTATGACAATTTGAAATGTGTGCTTTTCTGGCACATTGTGACTGAACGAAGTTATGAAAAGGTTGCGACTGACGGAGGGTTAATTTTTGGTATATATTATCATTGTATTTTGAGATATTGTACATGAACCATTTGGTCGTTTCTCTATAATTATAGAATTGACTCATCGGTGTAGTTCGGGGCCCTCAGCTCTTCTGCACCCTGAGTTTGAAGCCTTCAGCTCTGCTCAGAGATTATAGAACCTGCTTGTCAGTTATTTATTCAAGCTGCGACTTCGTTGTAACTGATAATTTGGCTTGCGAATTAGAATTTATGTAGATTCCGGCCTTCAGCCTATCTACATTCTGAGTCTACAGCCTTCAACTGAGTTCAGACATTATTTGGGACATTGTTGTAGTAAAATTGTGATACATATTTTGAAAAGAGACTTTTGGTCCAAAGTGACTAATTAAAACTTCAATCAGGGGATACTTGCTGACTTTTATTTTCTTATGATAACTTAGCTATTGATTTAACCTTTGGAGTGTGTAGTGAGTGTTGTTAACCCACTGAGGAGTTGTGGGCTAATTAAAGAAGTCTTGGGTGCTTGCCAAAACTTCTCTGGCGCCCTATTGAAAACTTAATAATTTTTTTGAAGAACCCACTCCTCCTTCGACTCGAAGCTAGTCGACTGGCGAGCACGGGTTGCACCACGTGAGACAACCCGCATATCTATAACGAGCACTGAGAGGGTTGGTAGGTTTTCTCGTTATATACAACAGATAATTTGGGAGACTTAATTGAAAATCGAGTTAAAATTATTATATTTAACAAAATTTTCATATAATCAATCATACAAGTCAGAAAAATGCTAGTTTAAAACATGTTATTACAAAAAAAATATTAATGTGTTTAAATAGAAAATGATTACATCTGTGCTTGCTTATCTTCGTTCATTTTAATGTAAAGGTTGCGCTGGAGCTTGTTCAATTAATTTCTCCCATCGTGGATCCGTTTTTGCCACATTAAGTATTAAATCGTTTTCCAAATTCGAGCGATTTCTTAGTTTACATTTTATTCGCGCCATTGATGTAAATGCCAACTCGCACAAGTACGAGGTAGAAAATGGAATCAAACACTTCAAAGCATTGGTTGTTAATTCCGAGTATTCTGTTTTTCTTTTTAACCAAAACGTATCCAAATTTTCAGACTTAAATTTCCAAGTGTAACATCCCATTGGCAGATAGTTCCAGCAGCTTCTCTTTGAGCTTAGTTGCTGAGTTTGCCTCGTTTGTAGCTGCATTTAAAAATGTATTTAAGATCCATCTTTGCCCAGTGTTATCCGATATCTCTTGCAGTGAGAAGTTATGACACAATTCTTTCTTCAAATTATGTAACACCATTTTCATACCAGATATATATGAGTTGATGTTGATCTCGCTTCCGACTTCTTCAATGAAAGAATGTGTGGACGAAAATTAATCAAAGTTGTTTTGATTTATAGATTATGACCACAATTCAATTTTTTTTCATGAAGCCATAGAGTTTGTCTTTAGCTGTAATGACATTCTCATCACGCCCTTGAAGAATTTTTTTCAAGTTATTTAAATGTTCAAATAAGTCAGAAAGAAAATCCAATTTTAAAAGGAATTCCGGGTCAGAAATGAATTCAGAGTAATGTGACTTGGCTTGCTGTGAATATACTAATATTAGTATTTTGAATGAAACTCACGGTTTCTGGTTAATCCCACAATATAATAAAAATTGTTGAATCTTTAAGAAATTAACAATTGTTTCGATAAATCAATATCATCGTCAGAATGACAGAAGTTACATTTCATTTGATGCCTACCTGATGTTTCGTAGTTATTTTTGGCTAGACCAAGAAGTGACCTAACTGGTGACTGACTTAATATATGTTAATAGAGAAAAGAAGAAGATGTGATATTAAAAATATTGATGCTTAGTTATTATTGGCCCTATGGTGATATCCTGGATATCATTTTTCCAATTAAGATCAGTATAACTGTGCAATGATATAGAAAACCAGGAAAACTATATCTGCTGATCTTTACAATTATCACTTAACAAGACAGTTTATTAGTGGAGAACTCCCTAGATTTAACTGTTCATTGGCAACTTCATATTGTGGGTTTCTCAAATGTCTTCTTATTCCCAATTCTTCTAGGAAATCCAGTTCTTGTTTCTTTTCACAAATATGCAGCACTTCTAGTTTTGTGTTAGGTGTCAATGAATGATTGGTGTCAAGTAGATGAAATAAAAACTTATAAAACCATCACATATGCAGGATATATTTCTAATAATATTTCAAAAATAATATCTTCAGCAACGAATACAACAATTTCTTTTAAAACTGAAAGTAACGTTAGTACAAAATTGTTAAATGTGAAAATAAAGATACCACCATTAAAGAAGTCAGGTATATATAAACTCAAATGTCCAGAATGTAATGCTGTCTATTTGGGCCAGACCCTAAGGAATTTTGAAATACGATACAGTCAACACTTTCGAGCATACAGATTAAAACCACCAGATAAATCCCACTACGCAAAACATCTACTTGACACCAATCATTTATTGAAACCTACCACAAAACTAGATGTGCTGCATATTTGTGAAAAAAAAACAAGAACTGGATTCCCTTGAAGAATTGGAAATTAGAAGATATTTAAGAAACCCACAATATGAAGTTGTCAATGAACAGTTAACTTCTTCTTTTTTCTATTAACATTTATTAAGTCAATCACCAGTTAGGTCACTTCTTGGTCTAGCCAAAAATAACTACGAAACATCAGGTAGGTATCAAATGAAATGTAACTTCTGTCATTCTGACGATGATATTGATTTATCGAAACAATTGTTAATTTTTTAGAATTTTCAACAATCTTTATTATATTGTGGCATTAACTAGAAACCGCAAGTTTCATTTAAAACACTAATATGAGTAGATTCCACGAAGTAAGGGTTGAGACAGTTAGTTTCAATATACTAATAGTTCAGCGCGAAGTTCCATAGCTCTGGTCAGTACTTTGCCTTTTGATAACCACCTAACCTCTGTACGGTGAAGCAAATTGCAGTGTTGTGTCTCCATATCTTGACAAATGATTCGAAACAATCAAGTCTGCAACGCTTTTTCTTTAATAAAATTTACAATGTTAATAATAATATTAAGAACTTGACTGTATTCTTGCGGTAAGGATTTGGCTGCAAGAGCTTGGCGATGGAGAAAGCAATGCATCCAAGCTTTTGGCATCTGTTCTTTCAGTCTAGCAATAAATCCACTCTTCGCACCAGTCATAGCTTTCGCTCCGTCACAACAAATAGCATTGCATTTTTGTGCCCAATCGAGATTCATATCTTGCGTAGCTTCAAGGAACATGTTATGCAAGTATTGACCTGTAGTATTTTTGGGAAGGACCTTGCGAAATTGTATTTCTTCCATTTTTTTTTCATTAGATTCAAAACGCACAAAAGCTACAAATTTCGCACAACACGCAATATCCGTTGATTCATCGAATTGCAAGGATACAAAAAAACTTTTCTTTAATTTTTCTATGACTTGATTACGAACATCAGTAGCCATATTTCTTATCCTGCGTTGAATGGTATTGTCAGAGAGAGGTATACTTTTGAGCTCTTCGACCTCTTGCTTACCAAGCATAATCTCTGCTATATCTAAAGCCGGTGGTAAAATCAAATTTTCGGCAATATTGTGAGACTTCCCTGCTTCAGCCCCTCGATAACTAGCCAGCAACGCTTTCTCATTCAGATTGGACATTTGTCCTATAGCACTTTTTTTATGTTCAAGAGCTTTTAATTTTTGCTCAAAAAATTCCACGGGTTTATTTTTTATATTAGGATGTTTTGTGTTTAGGTGGCGTATCAACTTCGATGGCTTCATGCTTTCTCTTGACAAAATTTCGAAGCAAATTACGCACTGCGGTTCACTGCCAATCACAGTAAATCCAAATTTTAAATAATTGTCGTCATGAAGACGTTTTTTCTATATTCCACTACTCCCGCTAGACGTTGATAGTTCTGATGATTTCAGCAGACATGACCATGACCACACGTGACTTACGCTCACAAATCAGTCTATAATTACTCCAACTCCAAGGCACCACACAGTCCACATAACACCGAATATACACTTCTGAATCATTTCCACTTTTCATTCCACTTGCTTCGCTGTCTTGCATCAAACAGCCATGGCCGCGGTCGACCGCCGTATTTATAGGCCAGCGCACTCTAGCGAGAATTCCTCGAAGCGTGAAGAAACGTCTCGAAACTTGTGGATCTTTCGTGGACTACTAGCAACTACTGGAACCTGCACTAGTTCCTAGTGTTACAAGCAGATGGCGCTGGGAGTCTAGGCCCTAACGATATATTCCATTTATTTATATACATCTAATATGTTTGTATTTATATGTTAGTTATCAATTGGCCACTATTCAATTTAAAATTGTATGTTTTGCGGACTTAATACTTAATTATATGTTTATATCAGAAAAAGGTTGAGAAAAATTGCTCTACGCCAATAGGGGAGCCCGGGGCTGGTTGACGCACCATGTTGGTTGACGCACCTCAATTTTTATTAAAACAGTACACTTGGCAACGTCGCCGACCGGTTTGTCTTCAAGCCGCCATTAAAAGTGGTGTTGTGTACAATGCGGTTTGTGGTTTTTTGGCAGTGGTAAGTAATTTTTCACTTTTTTACAGATTTTGTTCTAGAAACTTTATTTTTTAAAGATAATTGAGATCGGTTTGGTGCTACATAAAGCTTCAACTGTCCGAAACAAGAATTGTTAAATAGATTTTCTAAGAATGAAATAGTATAGGTGCAGTTGCATCACACATACGAAAACGTGGTCAGGGGCTGGTTGACGCACAGAACAAGGGGCTGGTTAACGCATGCGTCAACCAGCCCCGACTTTAAAATAAAATATTTTAATTTTTGTTTTATATTTTAGCGTTCTCGTGAACGAACATCAGAAAGGGGTATCACTCCACCAGATATCATGCTAAGGGCATTAGGGCAACTGCAAAAGACTTTGAGATCCCGGAGGCAACTTTGAGATGTTTTTGCAAAAAATTTACTGAGGAAGAAATTAATGGTGATGCCGCAATAACGACAAAAGTTGGATATTACAGGAATCGCCAGGTATATTATATTTTAAATTATTTTTAAAAATATTGAAGCTTCAAAAAATGCCTTACGTCTTTTATAATTTTTAGGTGTTCACAGATCAACAAGAAAATAATTTGGAGGAATACCTTAAAACGGCAAGCGACATATATTTTGGATTATCTGTCAGAGAAGTGAGAAAATTCGCGTATGATTATGCCAATGCTTTGCGCATTGAATACCCTGAATCCTGGAACGTGACAAAAATGGCTGGAGAGGATTGATTTACATACGAAATGAAACGACATCGTGCTCTATCGGTATGAACTCCAGAAGCAACCAGCTTAGCTCGCGCTTCTAGTTTCAACAGAGAAAATATTTCAATGTTCTTTGACAACCTAAGAACGGTTCTCAACCGCCTAAAATTAGAAGCAGCTCAAATATGGAACATGGATGAAACTGGGATTACTACCGTGCAAAAGCCTAACCGAATTGTTGGCAGGCGTGGATATAAGCAGGTGGGACGCGTAACCTCCCAGGAACGCGGCACCTTAGTTACTATGGCTTTGGCGGTATCTGCAACGGGAAATTCTGTCCCGCCGTTCTTTGTTTTTCCAAGAGTTAACTTCAGAGAACATTTTCTCGCTAATGGCCCTCCTGGAGCAGTTGGAACCGCAAATCCTTCAGGTTGGATGAAAAAAGAGCACTTTTTGGAGTTTGCTAAGCATTTTGTCAAGCACGTTGGTTGTTCTAAAGAGAGACCGGTACTACTTTTGCTAGACAATTATGATTCGTATTTGTCTGTAGCTGCCCTCGATTATCTAAAAAAAGAAGGTGTAACGGCGTTGTCATTTCCAGCCCATTGCTCACATAAGCTCCAGCCTCTCGATCCGTCTGTCTATGGACCATTAAAACATTACGTTAATTCAGCCAATGACTCCTGGATCACTAGCAATCCCGGACGCACGATGTCAATATACGATGTCCCTCTAATAGTTCGAGACTCTCTGCCACTGGCAGCAACACCGAAAAATATTATGACAGGATTCAAGGTGTCTGGAATTAGCCCTTCCAATAGAGACGTTTTTGACGATCAAGAGTTTTTACCAGGATATGCAACTGACCGTCCCGATTCCGCAGAAACTAATGCAGACAAGGACGTGGTTCCAGTTCAGCTGAACTCGATTTTGAAACCACGACCGGGGTGTTCACAGGAACCTGATGATCTTAACCAGCCAGGATGCTCCAAAGATATAGTTTTAGCCAAAAAACCACTGCCTGGGAAAGGAAACAACATTTCAACTAACAGTTCTATTCAAGAAAAAAATGAGAACTCGCCTCCTACTGTAAGTCCATTTCAATTGAAACCGCTGCCAAAAGCTGGACCTAGAAAACAGGACGCTAAACCTAATAGAAGAAAGCGTGTGACAGCAATTCTAACTGACGCGCCAATAAAAGATACTCTTGAAGAACAAGAGAAAAATGTGAAGTCTCTTCAAAGAAATATTTGCTCAAATATGAAGTCCGATGCAAAAGAGAAAAAAACAAAAAAAAAGGAAAATAGTCAAAGACGACGATGAGTCCGATGAAGAGGAATGCTTTTGCCTTTATTGCACACATAGCTATGAAAATAGTGCCTCATCCGAAAAATGGATCCGGTGCACTAGTTGCGAAATGTGTGCACATGAAGCTTGTGCTGGGGAACCTGGCGTCTTCTTTGTTTGTGTAAACTGTGAAAGCGAATAATTTTTTTTAAGCTATAATATTAAATTTGGTAATTAAGTTACCTTTTTTAGAATTAATGCATCTTTTGTTCCTTGGAAAGTTGACTTTTTTATGTTTGTTCCTTAGCTAGTTACCATTTTCAGAATTTAAAATATTCTTTTTGAATTTGGATTATAACAGATGTTTTACTTCACTTTTTTGTCTGCGTCAACCAACCCCATGGTATGCGTCAACCAACCCCAGCCCGGAGCTGGTTGACGCAACCTGACATCCATCTTTACAAAAAAATTTATACCTAAACTGTTGCTAAAAAAATTATTTTCTTGTCTAATATGAAAGATAGAACATTAAACTTTCCTATTTGGTACCAAAAGCACACCAAAACTTAATAATGTGTAAGCTAAAAATAAAAATACAAAAAGTGCGTCAACCAGCCCCGGGCTCACCTACACCCCAACTCATTGAATATAAAGGTGGCTCTCCGAAATATGCATTCGATTTGATATGTGATTTGCACGCCACTGAAACCGTGAATTTTGCAGCTCTCAA
The DNA here is from genome assembly GCA_963921935.1 of Galeruca laticollis. Taxonomy (NCBI): domain Eukaryota; kingdom Metazoa; phylum Arthropoda; class Insecta; order Coleoptera; family Chrysomelidae; genus Galeruca; species Galeruca laticollis. The sequence continues at coordinate 239,598,937 of OY998175.1, forward strand.
TATTTTTGCAGCTAAAATTGGCTGCTATCGTCTCACCGGTAATATTTGCAATAAATTCTTTTATAATCTCACGTTAACTCAGTTTACCATAATCAGAAAATGTAGAAAATATTATTCATACAATGAAAATCATTTTCTAAATGTATATACATAGTACGAATTATTCCCGAAAAGCCAAGCCCTTCATAATGCGTATCATAAGTGTCAAGTATTGATCTCGAGAACCACAATACTGTGTCTAAAGTGCCACCGGTCAGCTAATCTGTGGTAATAACAGGCTGGAAGCGCACGCACTCACGCAACCTATTTATAATATATATGTAGTGCAGATTTGAGAGAAGCAAAGTTCTTTATAATCAACGTATCGATTCTAAAATTATATATATAGAATGGAATATTACCGAGAATTACTTTTTTGAATGAAATTGTGGAATTTTTTAGAAATAATTAGTTTCATTTAAAAAAGTTATAGTAGATTCCACAGAGAGAGTGTGGTAACAATAGATTTGATAACTAATAAATTATGATTGAATCGAATTGTGTTATAATTTTCATTTATGCGAAATAATGTTTTTATTTACACACTAATTGAATATTTTTAATGGCGTCTGCATTGAAAACCAAGCAAACAGTAGCTGGATGCTTTTTATTACAAAGTTCCTCTTATCGAATTACGTGGCTCGAGCTAAAAGTTGATTAGAAAACTAGGAAAAACTATTCATTAATGGTTAACACTGACACACTTATTTTTTGAGACAAGAACTTCACACTCGTGTCTCAGAAACCCATAGCTATTTTTAGCATAAAAACAGAAAATTAAAATATTTGATGGTTTCGGGAGAATTACTAATTTTAGTAGTTTGCGTAGAAAAAAATACGGTCATGGTGTTATTTCACAAAGAGATATATTTGTTGAAAGTGAAAAAAAATAACATCCAAATATGAAACGTGAAATTCAAATTATTATCTACAAATACAATCTCAATAACTATCCTTGTTACAGAAATGAACTGTTTTGGCCTTATCAGTGTTAGTTATCCTAAGCCTTCAGTTTCTTGGATCTTGATGTTCGCATTCACAACATAGCTGGACTCTGTGGTCAATTCAGTATGGCATGTGACACGCAAAACTAGTTTTTCTCTCTTTCCCTTTTGCACAATGAACTCTGAAAAAGACTATCCATCTGTAGTCTCTAGATAAATAGCAGTGAGTAAAACTCAAAATCAGTACTACAGCATATATTAGTAAAGGGTGAAGAAGGGCAACTAGTTTCGGCTTCTCTTATTATTATTTACATACGGATTGATTTGCATTAAGGTAATTCGACATGTTGTGAATTCCTATTTTACTATCTTGATACCTTTACCAGGCCTGATGAAGGCTCAGTGAGCCGAAACTAGTTGCCCCTCTTCACCTTTTACTAATATATGCTGTAGTACTGATTTTGAGTTTAACTTACTGCTATTTGAATGAACTCTGCTACTTTTCCGACCAACCTATTATATTGCAAGGAAAGTATTGGTTTACCCAAAAAAAGTTTGAAATTTGAAATTTTTTTTTAATTATTTTTACGTTTTCCGTCAACAACAACCCAAAAAAACGGTTATTAGAAAAAAATCTTGTGTGTATGTCGTCAGTCATTTTTCGTTACATGTCTTGTTAGCACGATACAGCCTCCGGAGTTCATTAAGTCACCAATTTTATCGAAGAATATGGTTAAAAACATGTCACAGATGAATCCTATTGATATTCAGTTTACCAGAACCGGCACAACGGGTGCTATGGTACTAGAAGTACGACATGTTAGTCATTTTTTGAGAAATTTCAGTTTGTTAGCACGATACAGCCTCCGAACTTCAACAAGTCACCAATTTTATGATTGAATATTGTTAAGGACATATGACAGATGAATCCTATTGATTTTCAGCTCACCAGAGCCAGCACAACGGGTGCTATAGAGCTTTAGGTACGATATTTTTGTCATTTTTGGAGAAGTTTTAGATTGTTAGCATGATACAGCCTCCGGATTATAGACAAGTGACCACTTTTATGATTGGATATAATTCAGAGCGTCTCAAACGTTCATCCTATTGATATTCAGCTCACTAAAGCCAGTACAACAGGTTCTATGGTACTTGAATTACCAAATTTTTGTCATCTTTGGAGAATTTTCAGTTTGTTAGCAAGATGCAGCCTCCAGAGTGCATACAAGTGACCAATTTTATGATTGTCTCACAGATGTACGCTATTTATTTTCAGCTGACTAGAACGAATACAGCGGGTCCTATAAATCCAGATATATTACATTTTTGGTTATTTTTGGACAAATTTCGGTTTGTTAGCACGATACAATAATTTGATCGTTAACACACTCTAGGGAAGATAATTTTTTATAATCTAAAATCCTAAACAGAGGTGGAACTTCAATAGTTAATTTTAAATTTAATAATATAGTATTTTCATTATCAATTGATTTAAAAAGTTCTCCAAAGCGTTCAGTCTACTTCCATGTTCGCAAACATGTAAAATTTTTAAATTCTCATCCACCACAAAAGAATTGTTATAAATAGCAAATGTCTGTAGAAAACTATTCCTTGTCAAATGTTCCTGGATTCTCAACTTAAACTTCCTACCCATTGGAGCGTGGCCATGTGACGTCAGAGGGCGTGGTCATAACGTCAGAGGGAGAGTGGTGGGGGGGCTCCATAGTGCCGGGACTCCGACTGTCAGCACTCGAGAAACATCCCGAAAAAAATATTCCAGAAGGCCCTCTAGTATATAAACAAACTACCTATTTGCCGTAAAGTCAGTTTATAGTTTGTCATCGAGAGATAAAATGTGAGCAAGTGAATATAAATAAACAGTAGTGAAGTATTAGTGTTTTTAAATGAAACTCAAGGTCTCTAGTTAATTCCACAATATAATACAAGTTATTGAAAATTCTAAAAAATTGTTTATATAAATTAGTTTGAGTGCATGTATGTGTATATAATATAAATTAGTGAATAGTTCAGTGAATAAATAAATTAAGCGACGGGACCTACCGTGTGTATGAATTTATCCCACCCGTGGTAACAAAAACTTTTAAACAAATGAGAAAAGCATTACATTACTGTATGTAAAATCTGATTAGAAAAATTAATTCCCAGTCCAAGATAAACTTGATCAATACATCTGACACTGTCTTGATTTATAGCTGTATTCTATTATTGGAAATTTTAAATATATATATATATATATATACAAATTGAAAAATATTATTAAAAATAAAAGTTAAAACATTAAAAAACGAGAATCCATACACCCACGCGGACTTGTGAGAATAATGGCGGAAACTGAAAATGTCAGGTTAAGTACAACATTCATCATTACTGAATGAATGAAAAGAATCGATCTTTGCAATGACGCGGGACACTGAAACAATCGAATTGAAACTTTCAAAAGAATACCAGGGTGGTACCGAAATTATGGAAATGTTGTGAAATATCACTACAAGGAAATTCTCATTAACGAGAATTAAAATGTGATTATTGATGTTATTTATTATTATTATTATTATTATTATTATTATTATTATTATTATTATTATTATTATTATTATTATTATTATTATTATCATTATTATGAATCTCTTCATGAAAGGGGAACACCTACCATGATGACACAAGTAGGAAACTAGTGAGAAAAATTAATATTATCATTATTATTATTAATATGAAGACAATTGTGTTTATCAAGCGTTAGGAGTAGAGATTACTCAAATTCTGAATGTCAATCTTCTTATTCATACAACCTTTTTCTTGGAAGATGAACGCCATTTCCAAAAACAATCTTTTGTTATAACTTCTCCCCTGAGTGAGGGTTTCAACTCCTTCATAATCAATGACATGATCCAACGAGGAGACATGATTAGCCAGAGAACATCTTTCAGGATGTAACCTTATATCAGTTTTATGGAGGGATACACGGCTGGAAATTTTTTGAGAGGTTTGACCAATATATGAAAGGCCACAACTGTTACAACACAGCTTGTAAACAACATCACTACAATCCACGATGAGTATCTTGTCTTTTAAAGGACTATGAATTGACTTAAGATTCAACAATCAGCTATATATATACATATATATATATATATATATATATATATATATATATATATATATATATATACATATACATATATATACAAATTGAAAAATATCTTTTTGGGGATTGCAGCAAAAGAGGAAAAATACACTCTATTCAATTCTCCAAGCTTTGATAAATCTTTATTTACATCATCAGGGAACTAAAGTAAGGAAAGAAAAACATAAATTATAAAAAGTGTTCTCACAAACATTTCTACAACTTACATTGATCGAGATTGCATCATAGATCTTGAATACAAGAAATGTGTAAAACAGCAAGTCATTAGAGAAATAGGTCCAGTCGGCAATACATTTGCCTACTACTGGTTCAAGTTCAAAACATTATTAAAAAGTGAAAGTGAAAACATCAAAAAACGAGAATCCACACACCCACGCGGACTTGTGAGAATAATGGCGGAAACTGAAAATGTCAGGTTAAGTACAACATTCATCATTACTCAATGAATGAAAAGAATCGTTCTTTACAATGACGCGAGACACTGAAACAATCGAATTGAAACTTTCAAAAGAATACCAGGGTGGTACCAAAATTATGGAACTGTTGTGACGTATCACTCCAAGGAAATTCTCAATAATGAGAATTAATATGTGATTATTGATGTTATTTATTATTATTATTAATATTATTATGGATCTTTTAATAAAGATAAATAACATCGATAATCACATATTAATTCTCGTTAATGAGAATTTCCTTGGAGTGATACGTCACAGCAGTTCCATAATTTTTGTACCACCCTGGTATTCTTTTGAAAGTTTCAATTCGATTGTTTCAGTGTCTCGCGTCATTGCAAAGATCGATTCTTTTCATTCATTTAGTAATGATGAATGTTGTACTGAACCTGACATTTTCAGTTTCTGCCATTATTCTCACAAGTCTGCGTGGGTGTGTGGATTCTCGTTTTTTAATGTTTTAAATTTAACTTTTTAATAATGTTTTAAACTTGAACCAGTAGTAGGCAAATGTATTGCCGACTGGACCTATTTCTCTAATGACTTGCTGTTTTACACATTTCCTGTATTCAAGATCTATGATGCAATCTCGATCAATGTAAGTTGTAGAAATGTTTGTAAGAACACTTTTTATAATTTATGTTTTTCTTTTCTCATTGTAGTTCCCTGATGATATAAATAAAGATTCACGAAAGCTTGGAGAATTGAATATATATATATATATATATATATTATTATGAATTGGCTATGGTGTAATAAGAAAGTTATACTTATTTTATTTTAGTTTAAATTTACTTTAAGTTTATTGTTTGCCCGGTATATTGATGATTTTATATATATGATAAACAGTTTATACTACTAACATGAAAACTTCTCATCTCAGGGTAGAGTTCAAGTATTTAGGATAAAATGATTTTAGAATTCTATATATATTAGCGCCAAATTTAATAAATGCTTCATATTTCAAAAATAAATTTGTTAATCAGAATATGTTACTTGTTCAATGATTCCAAACTAAATACGGTCCTGTCCTGCTTAAAACAAATCTGCATAATTCAATAGATGTCATTCAGAGCTTCTGCCTATGGTAAGTAGATGGTGCGCAAGTCACCAGATGAAATGAATAACTCAAAAATAGTTTAAAACGTTCTTCAAAGGAAAAACGATATTTAATTTAATGAAAATAAATACATTACACTTTTACAAGTGTTCTTGTAAATATTTAACTATCTAAAAGAATGACTCTTTCATACAACATACACGCACTCTGGTGAGATATTATTATAAGAGTGAAATACAATTATACAACTTGATAAACATGTGATTTTTAGAAATTGGCGAAATACACTCCTAAAAGCGTCTATGCGTCACAAAATTTTAGTTCTTTGCATAAATTGGTAAGTACGCTTGACTTTTTAATATATTAATAAATTAACTTTTACTACCTTATTCACTTCACTGTTTTGATTGTTCACCTCAATGATCCGTTTCTTTGATTTGTCTCAGATTCTCCTCCTGGAAAAACTCCATGCTGGCATTCCGTTCCTACCAGAACAGGAATCGATGCCGCCCTTCATTCAAAGTCCAAGCAGCTCACACAAATTCCACTATTCAGTGTTTTTCAAAAGCTATTGTCGCTATTTTACTTCCACAAGATACAAGACACCATATTAGCAAATAAAAATCATGGTTAGTACTGTACAACATTCGACAATTCCTTTTTTAATTATTAATATAAACTTATCTACTTACATTGATGTATATCTTGTAAGTATAATGTATTTGTTCTTGAATTCTATAGTCAAATTTTTTATCTTCCAAATAATTTCAAAATGATTTTCTTTACCAAAAAGTTTTTCTACTTACAAATTTTTCCTCCCCAAAAAGAACCTCTTAGTGAATAGACCCCATAATCAACAACCTTTTTCACATTCCGATTTTTTTTTCGTTAGCAACATAATTGTCGCCGATATGATCCTTTTCAAATGTTTATTTACCAATCAGATTTGACTATTTATTTTATCACTCAAATTCTTCATTTCAACCAGTGAAATGTTCATCCATTATATCAGGATATTTTATTCTAAGGTTTTTTAATTGCTTAGACTTCCTATATTATTTTCATTCAATAATATTTCCTAGTATTGTTAAAATGACATTTCCTAACCTCTAAGTATGTATGTCAAATGAATATTCATAATGTTTTAATAGATGACAGCTGTCACCTTCAAATATATATGCAAAATGAAAATTCGTTTCTTTTTTATGAGTCATGTTCACTGAAATTCACATTATTATATACTTTTCTGCTCTGTTATGTCTAAACAGCTACACTAACTCACTTTAATGTTTTAATCAACAAATATTATGAGATTAGCTTGACTTTACAGAATAAAGCATTATTAGTTTCTCATCATGAACAAATTCTGATACTTGATTTTTTTAATAAAAGTTTGGTTAATTTATTTCACATAAATTGTTTATCACACCTATTCGCAATTATCCCTACATTATACAGTCTGTCCTTTCTGTATGCCTTCTCCATCGAATAGTGGATCGTACAGATTGTCTCCATTCAAATGTTTAAAAAAATTTTGACTTAAAAAAATTCTTCTAGATTACAATGTACAATCTTAATTCTTTATTGTTTGATATACAGGGTGTTTCACTCTATAATATATATATATATATATATATATATATAGATATATATCTATATATATATATTCCTACATCTTCTTTGTTATATATATATATATATATATATATATATATAACAATAAAGAGATTCTTGGATAATTCACGCAAACAGAAAAAGGGCCACTGAAACAGAGTGGTAACCGCGGACATGCATGTTTCTAGCTCATTTGCCTTCTTCAGCACGGAATAACCAAATAAGGATGTGAAATTTGGGAGCAAAGATGTTAATCGAAACATGGGAAAACACAAAACAACGGATTTCAGCAGGGAAACCAAACGCTCATTTGTGCCTTCAATTGGAAGATCCCCAGTTCTCAGGACAACAACCAAGATCGACACGGAGGCGCAAAAACCCCCTCCCCTCCTGAACCTTCCGATCCGTAGTAAATAACAAAGAAGATACAGGAATATCGCGTGATATTTTAACAGCAACAATAAAGAGATTCTTGGGTAATTCACGCAAAAAGAAAAAGGGCCACTGAAACAGAGTGGTAACCGCGGACATGCATGTTTCTAGCTCATTTGCCTTCTTCAGCACGGTATAACCAAATAAGGATGTGAAATTTGGGAGCAAAGATGTTAATCGAAATATGGGAAAACACAAAACAACGGATTTCAGCAGGGAAACCAAACACTCATTTGTGCCTCCAATTGGAAGATCCCGAGTTTTCAGGACAACAACCAAGATCGACACGGAGGCGCATATAGCCCCCTCGTCTGAACCTTCCGACCCATAGTAAATAACAAAGAAGATGTAGGAATATCGCGTGATATGTTAACAACAACAATAAAGAGTTTCTTGGGTAATTCACGCAAAAAGAAAAAGGGATACTGAAACAGAGTGGTAACCGCGGACGTGCATGTTTCTAGCTAATTTGCCTTCTTCAGCATGGAATAATAAATTGAGGATTTGAAATTTGGGAGCAAAGATGTCAATCGAAACATGGGAAAACACAAAATAACGGATTTCTCCAGGGAAACCAAACGCTCATTTGTGCCTTCAATTGGAAGATCCCGAGTTTTCAGGACAACAACCAAGATCGACACGGAGGCACATATAGCCCTCCCGCCTGAACCTTCCGACCCATAGTAAATAACAAAGAAGACGTAGCAATATCGCGTGATATGTTAACAACAACAATAAAAAGATTATTGGGTAATTCACGCAAAAAGAAAAAGGGATACTGAAACAGAGTGGTAACCGCGGACGTGCATGTTTCTAGCTAATTTGCCTTCTTCAGCATGGAATAATAAATTGAGGATTTGAAATTTGGGAGCAAAGATGTCAATCGAAACATGGGAAAACACAAAATAACGGATTTCTCCAGGGAAACCAAACGCTCATTTGTGCCTTCAATTGGAAGATCCCGAGTTTTCAGGACAACAACCAAGATCGACACGGAGGCACATATAGCCCTCCCGCCTGAACCTTCCGACCCATAGTAAATAACAAAGAAGACGTAGCAATATCGCGTGATATGTTAACAACAACAATAAAAAGATTATTGGGTAATTCACGCAAAAAGAAAAAGGGATACTGAAACAGAGTGGTAACCGCGGACGTGCATGTTTCTAGCTAATTTGCCTTCTTCAGCATGGAATAATAAATTGAGGATTTGAAATTTGGGAGCAAAGATGTCAATCGAAACATGGGAAAACACAAAATAACGGATTTCTCCAGGGAAACCAAACGCTCATTTGTGCCTTCAATTGGAAGATCCCGAGTTTTCAGGACAACAACCAAGATCGACACGGAGGCACATATAGCCCTCCCGCCTGAACCTTCCGACCCATAGTAAATAACAAAGAAGACGTAGCAATATCGCGTGATATGTTAACAACAACAATAAAAAGATTATTGGGTAATTCACGCAAAAAGAAAAAGGGCCACTGGAACAGAGTGGTAACCTCGGACATGCATGTTTCTAGCTCATTTGCCTTCTTTAGCACGGTATAACCAAATAAGTATGTGAAATTTGGGAGCAAAGATGTTAATCGAAACATGGGAAAACACAAAACAACGGATTTCAGCAGGGAAACCAAACGCTCATTCGTGCCTTCAATTGGAAGATCCCGAGTTTTCAGGACAACAACCAAGATCGACACGGAGGCGCATATAGCCCCCCCTCTCCTGAACCTTTCGACCCATAGTAAATAACAAAGGAGATGTAGGAATATCGCGTGATATGTTAACAACAACAATAAAGAGATTTTTGTGTAATTCACGCAAAAAGAAAAAGGGCCACTGAAACAGAGTGGTAACCGCGGACGTGCATGTTTCTAGCTCATTTGCCTTTTCTAGCACGGTTTAACTAAATAAGGATGTGCAATTTGGGAGCAAAGATGTTAATCGAAACATGGGAAAACATAAAACAACGGATTTCAGCAGGGAAACCAAACGCTCATTTGTGCCTTCAATTGGAAGATCCCGAGTTTTCAGGACAACAACCAAGATCGACACGGAGGCGCATATAGACCCCCCCCCCTCCTGAACCTTCCGATCCATGGTAAATAACAAAGAAGATACATGAATATCGCGTGATATTTTAACAACAACAATAAAGAGATTCTTGGGTAATTCACGCAAAAGGAAAAAGGGCCACTGAAACAGAGTGGTAACCGCGGACATGCATGTTTCTAGCTCATTTGCCTTCTTCAGCACGGAATAATAAAATAAGGATTTGGAATTTGGGAGCAAAGATGTTAATCGAAACATGGGAAAACAAAAAATAACGGATTTCAGCAGGGAAACCAAACGCTCATTTGTGCCTTCAATTGGAAGATCCCGAGTTTTCAGGACAACAACCAAGATCGACACGGAGGCTCATATAGCCCCCTCGCCTGAACCTTCCGGCCCATAGTAAATAACGAAGAAGATGTAGGAATATCGCGTGATATGTTAACAACAACAATAAAGAGATTCTTGGGTAATTCACGCAAAAGGAAAAAGGGCCACTGAAACAGAGTGGTAACCGCGGACATGCATGTTTCTAGCTCATTTGCCTTCTTCAGCACGGAATAATAAAATAAGGATTTGGAATTTGGGAGCAAAGATGTTAATCGAAACATGGGAAAACAAAAAATAACGGATTTCAGCAGGGAAACCAAACGCTCATTTGTGCCTTCAATTGGAAGATCCCGAGTTTTCAGGACAACAACCAAGATCGACACGGAGGCTCATATAGCCCCCTCGCCTGAACCTTCCGGCCCATAGTAAATAACGAAGAAGATGTAGGAATATCGCGTGATATGTTAACAACAACAATAAAGAGATTATTGGGTAATTCACGCAAAAGGAAAAAGGGCCACTGAAACAGAGTGGTAACCGCGGACATGCATGTTTCTAGCTCATTTGCCTTCTTCAGCACGGAATAATAAAATAAGGATTTGGAATTTGGGAGCAAAGATGTTAATCGAAACATGGGAAAACAAAAAATAACGGATTTCAGCAGGGAAACCAAACGCTCATTTGTGCCTTCAATTGGAAGATCCCGAGTTTTCAGGACAACAACCAAGATCGACACGGAGGCACATATAGCCCTCCCGCCTGAACCTTCCGACCCATAGTAAATAACAAAGAAGATGTAGGAATATCGCGTGATATGTTAACAACAACAATAAAGAGATTATTGGGTAATTCACGCAAAAAGAAAAAGGGCCACTGAAACAGAGTGGTAACCGCGGACATGCATGTTTCTAGCTCATTTGCCTTCTTCAGCACGGTATAACCAAATAAGGATGTGAAATTTGGGAGCGAAGATGTTAATCGAAACATGGGAAAACACAAAACAACGGATTTCAGCAGGGAAACCAAACGCTTATTTGTGCCTTCAATTGGAAGATCCCGAGTTTTCAGGACAACAACCAAGATCGACACGGCGGCGCATATAGCCCCCCCCCCATCCTGAACCTTTCGACCCATAGTAAATAACAAAGGAGATGTAGAAATATCGCGTGATATGTTAACAACAACAATAAAGAGATTTTTGGGTAATTCACGCAAAAAGAAAAAGGGCCACTGAAACAGAGTGGTAACCGCGGACGTGCATGTTTCTAGCTCATTTGCCTTTTCCAGCACGGTTTAACCAAATAAGGATGTGAAATTTGAGAGCAAAGATGTTAATCGAAACATGGGAAAACAAAAAACAACGGATTTCAGCAGGGAAACCAAACGCTCATTTGTGAATTTTTGCGTGAATTACCCAAGAATCTCTTTATTGTTGTTGTTAACATATCACGCGATATTCCTACATCTTCTTCGTTATTTACTATGGGTCGGAAGGTTCAGGCGGGGGGGCCATATGCGCCTCCGTGTCGATCTTGGTTGTTGTCCTGAAAACTCGGGATCTTCCAATTGAAGGCACAAATGAGCGTTTGGTTTCCCTGCTGAAATTCGTTGTTTTGTGTTTTCCCATGTTTCGATTAACACCTTTGCTCCCAAATTTCACATCCTTATTTGGTTATACCGTGCTGAAAAGGCAAATGAGCTAGAAACATGCATGTCCGCGGTTACCACTCTGTTTCAGTGGCCCTTTTTCTTTTTGCGTGAATTACCCAATAATCTTTTTATTGTTGTTGTTAACATATCACGCGATATTGCTACGTCTTCTTTGTTATTTACTATGGGTCGGAAGGTTCAGGCGGGAGGGCTATATGTGCCTCCGTGTCGATCTTGGTTGTTGTCCTGAAAACTCGGGATCTTCCAATTGAAGGCACAAATGAGCGTTTGGTTTCCCTGGAGAAATCCGTTATTTTGTGTTTTCCCATGTTTCGATTGACATCTTTGCTCCCAAATTTCAAATCCTCAATTTATTATTCCATGCTGAAGAAGGCAAATTAGCTAGAAAAGTTTTTTTTTCGACATACAACTTTTTTTAAAATGGCAGTTCACCATAATACACATATAAGCGCTGTCTCTTTGCTTCAGAACCGCTTGACTTTGTCTTTTTCAGCGATTTAGCAAAGAAATCTCTTATGTGGGTCCATCGACGAATTACTTCTTTCCCTAGGAAAACGAACACGTTCAATAAAATGACGTCAGTATGTAAAGTACGTCTAATATATTACAATTAGTATAATGATAAGAGAGCAATTTTTTTCAAAATACAAAAGTGTTAAAATTTATACTAAATTCATTAGAAATAGTGATCGACCGAATCTCGGAAATTGTATTACTTAGGGTAAACATTTTCATAACAAAATCGGTGTTTTACAATATATAATTCCGATTGCCATATTTAGTGGAATTTGTGAACATAAGCCCTCAAGTTTTCAATCAACGGTGTGAAAGATTTGCCATTCCAAAACGAAATGATATTTATATTTTAGATATTTAGCAAGTGGCTCTACATTCACGGATCTGCACTATGGATACAGACTTGGAATTTCTACTATCAGCAAAATAATGAAAGAAGTTTGTCTAGCTATTTGGTCAACCATGCATTTAGAATGTATTCCGATACCAACAAAGAAAATATGGGAATCTACTTCGTCAGATTTTGAAGATACTGCAAATTTTCCTTGCTGCATTGGAGCTGTAGATGGGAAACACTGTTGTGTTGTGTGTTCTTTTGAAAGCGGTTCCATTTACCACAATTACAAGGAGTATTGTTCCGTGGTTCTGATGTATGTTGTAGATTCAAAATATCCTTCCACATTTGTGCAAATAGTAAGTTACGGTCAAAAATGTGATTTGTCTGTTTTAAGAAATAAAGTTTGTGAAAATCCATTACTGAATCCCAACAATTGCCCGAAGAAAAATGTTTACTTGGGTCAGAAAGTCCAATAGTACTATATTTTTTAATTGGTGATGCGGTTTTTGCTTTGCATAAACATTTGTTACGTCCATGTGCGGGTATAAATTCAACGGTTGAAAAGAAAGTGTTCAATTACCGGTTGTGTCGACCAAGAAGATACGTTGAATGTGCTTTCGGGATACTTAGCCACAAATAGCGAGTATTCCATCGATCTCTGAATGTTCAGCCAGAGTTCGCAACTGATATAATAAAAGCTTGTATTATATTGCATAACTATGTCAGGGAGAAGTTTCTATATGTAAATGAGTTTTTATCAGTACCTATTATTACATATATAGTGTTTCTGTACAAATACGTTCCTCTCCTTATCATCTAGCTCCTCGGAATTACCGTGAAGGGCGCTACATATTTCACCCCAAGCATTTCTCGCCCAGTTTAAATCGTTATATATGTCTTTATTTTTATTCCGAAAAACGGGTCTTGCTTCCACTAAAGTAATTAATATTTCACTGTCAATTTCAGACATTCTGCAGGTACATAAGAACAGAAATAATGAACCAAAGTATCTAACAAACAACCTTCGTTCGACTGAACGACCGTACTGTGTGAAAGCGTGCACTGAGTTACGTAGGCTAGTAGGCTCGTAGTCACGACACGGTCGCCGTTTGTTGTAGCGGCAACGAACGCAGCACAACGTCCACCTCACCGTACGTCCGATCTATCGTGTAATGTGAAAGGTACCATTCGTTTGCTTGAGCTACTATCGGAAAGGTATCGTACGTCCAAATTCTTAGTGTGTGAATGTAGCGTAATTGTTTCTTTTCGTTTTTAAATATCTGCACCTTTTTTTCATTCAAACAAAAATTAATAAAATAATTTTAAGTTTATTGAATAATACTAATGAGAAATTCGTCATAAAATGTATTTGTCTATTTTATTAATCTTTTCAGGAATGGCTCCAAGATAGATAGTGACTAATACTAATAAATTAATAGATAAATAAATTAGTAGAATGGAAAAAAACCAGCCGAGCTACAAGTGAACTCATATTTATTCAATAAAGTAAATCAATCATATTAAAATCATATCACAAAGCCCTTATATACTACCACAAACATCCATTCATAATAAATAGCACAATATAAACATTTAGTATTACTATACATCAGGGCTTCTTAAACTTTTGTAATTCACGACCCCATTTATGATTGCGAGTTTCTTGACGACCCCATACAAATATAAAAGAAAAATAAATTAATATTTCTTGATGATTTATTTATTAGGTAACAATATACATATACATATGAAAATATATAAGTTTAGGATTCGTTTTGAAACATACAAAAATCTAAAATTAAAAATTGCACAAAAAATTATAAAATTGTATTTAATATAATTTCAAAAATAAAAGTGGATTCTGACCGTCTTAATTCTCTCGAATATATTCAAGTAGTAGCGTGGTAAGTATTAAATTAAAGTATAAGTTAAAAATTTAATGACATGGATGTGCCTGTTTTTTATTGCATAACAAATCAAATCTTGGTGGAATGTTTGAAACTGCTGGACGTAAGACCTCTTCAACATTTTTTAACGCTGAACGATATTGGGATTTAATATGTGTTGAAGCTGAGAAAGTAACTTCACATGAATATGTGGTGTTGAATGGCAGAAGTACATTTAACGCCATTCTTGAGCTTTAAGTGGCAGGTGTTCAATCTCACTTAAGCCAATTCAAAACGGCTTTTTTGTAAATCAATATTTAATATAAAATATGTCCGGAACTGTATTACTAGCACTTTTAAGTGATCTACAATAGTTTTTGCAATAAAAGTTTTACAATGAATTTTCTCGATTACAAAATTATCGACACTGGAAAACAATTCGAACGAATTTATTTCGACCCTACTTTTCCAAATGTTGATCTTTTTAATAAAACTTTCAATTTTATCATTTGAAGTAAATATATCGCAATTTTTTCCTTGAAGAGACAAGTTAAGATCGCAAAAATATCTGACAAATAACACAGTTCACATTTTCGTTCGGTTAAAAATATTTCGATCTCGTCCTTTAATAACAATAATCTTCTCAAACATTGACCTCTTGAGAACCATCTTACTTCTGCATGTAATAACAAAGTTGTGTAGTTAGAATCCGTATCCTTACAGAGATTTGAAAATAAGCGACTGTTAAGGGCGTGGCTCTCAATAAAATTTATGATCTTAACAGCATCCTGAAGCACATCGTTCAATTCTGGTGCTAATTTTTTTGCTGCAAAAGCCTCTCGGTGAATAAGGCAGTGAGTAAAAATTATATGATCATAATGAGCAGTTTGGAAAAATGATTTAAAACCAATATTTTTGCCCGTCATTGCTCTTGCACCATCTGTGCATATTCCACAGCAATTTTTTAATTCTTAACCTTCTGCTTTCAAAAATTCGTCAACTTTACAATATATGTATGGTCTTCCATAGGTCGACAAAATAACAATTATTCTTCCACGCTTTCTTTATAAACGTACCTGACATATATTAACAACTGAGCCAATTTAGTAATATCAGTTGTTTAGTTCAACTGAATTAAAAATTTTGGGCTTTCTTTAATTCTTCTAATAAGTTGTATTGATTGATACTTGTTAATATCAGAAATTCTATTCGAGACAGTGTTGTTCGACAAAGGAATTTTCCGAATATCATCGCCACATTTTCTTCCATGTAGTATTTCTACCATTTTAATAGCAGCAGGTAACACAAGATCTTCTGCAATAGTGAACGGCTTTTTATTTTTAGCAATACAGTATGAAACTTCATATGATGCTAGTAAATATTTTTCATTAACGGTTATAAATTTTTCAAAGTTTTCCTTTCCTTTATTTAAAGATTTACACAGTCTTTCAGAATATTCTTTAAGTTTATTGACATACGGAACATGCTTTGATTCAAGATGTCTTTTTAATTTTGATGGTTTCATACTCTCCGAAGCCAATAATTCATTGCAGATCAAACAAAGAGGTTGATAGTGTTTTTAAATGAAACTCAAGGTCTCTAGTTAATTCCACAATATAATACAAGTTATTGAAAATTCTAAAAAATTGACAATTAAGAATTTTCAATAACTTGTATAATATTGTGGAATTAACTAGAGACCTTGAGTTTCATTTAAAAACACTAATATGAGCATATTCCACGAAGTAATGGTCGAGACAGTCAATTTCATTAAAGAGGTTGTTCATTACCCTTACAATTTTGAAATGTAAAGCCAAACTGAAGAAAAAACTCATCAAATTTTCTTTTTCGCACATTAGATGCTTCTTTTCCAATACTTTCTCCTGCCTGAGAAGAGTTTGTAGCATTATCATCTGCGTCATTACTATTCTTATTTAAGTTCAGCCATTTATCCATGGGCAAAAATTATTTTGATCCTAAAATACAATAAATATAAAAAAATAACATATTGCAGATAATAATTGATCCATTAATTACCGAATAAATAAAAGAAAAACTAAAATCTTGTTACGGGGGACACTGACAATTGACCACACTAGAAGAGCGTCAATACTCCACTAATTGAATTGATTTATTACAAAAGACGTTTCCAGATTAAATCTTTTCTTCAACTGTAATTAAAACATTTGAAATAAAAAAGCTATATTGTCTTTCATTCTAATCTGGAAAGTTTTTTTATAATAAATGTTTATGAATATTTACTTGATGGTATAATTTTTTTCAAATAACAATTAAATAAAACTCCATCAAAAGAAAGTTGAGAATATGAAACCCTTTTTGGAGCAATAATTTAATAATATACATACCTGGTTGTTATGTCCTACAGGAACAATTATGTAGTTGTAGATAATTATTATAAAAACTTGTGCAATATTTTAAACTATTTATTAAAAACACAATAATAAACTTAAAATCTAAAACAAATCGTTAAATGCCTTAGCAACTTGTATTTTCTTAACACTACTACTTTCACTGACAAAAAAATAAATTCAATTAACTGGCTGGTGGTAGATCCAACAATATACGAGTATAAATGGAAAAAAAATTTTGAACTGACAAATTCACAATCAAACAATGACTAAATGAGAATAAAACGAAATGTTTACAAAAGGTTCGTTCGTAGAGCAGTAAGAAACCGTTAGCAACTGTACAGCACAGGCGCATTTCGTTAAAGAGCGTTCGCACAAGCCAAACCAAAATTCAGTGATTAGAAATCCAACGTTCGTACAAAGAAAATAGTCGGTTTGAAACTGATTGGCAACTGTCAGAATAATCCGCTGACTAATAAGAAATTTTAAGTTGGAGAGATGTCAGACATGCGCAGTTCACAATGACATTGATAAATCCAATAGGAACTAAAAATGAGCAAGTAAATAAAAATTACGGATTTCTAAAGTGCCAACCTTTGACCTATACTTCTGGTATATATCCAGTAGCATAAGAGTATTTGTTTCTTGTCCATGTAAATGATGTGCTACAATCTGAGAATAAATTAGCAAAAGTTGTATTCTCAGTGCTCTTTAAGGGGTTGTCTAGTTCTAAGGAATTATTATTTGTTGTATTAAAAACTAAGAATTCATCCAGAATCAGGTTATCACTTGCTAAAAAACATAATATAAAGAAAATGTCGACAACAGGTAAAATACCAAAAACATACTTTCCATCCTTTTTCTGAAAATACCAGCTTTATAATTTTCAATATTAATATCACAATTTAGGAAATATATATATTTTATCACAAATTATTTTCCTCTACAATCAGATATTGAGGTTAGTATTCGGATTTCGGCACAGTTGCATTTGTGTTTACAAAAAGTCGCTATCAAGTAGAGAAAATATCATATTTGCGTTCTTAGAGTGTAAAATTTCCAACCGATTTGAAACCAATCAAAAACCGCACATGAGTACATAATAATCAGAAATTGGTTGGCAACCGTTAGCAAATTATGTTCTACGAACAAACCTATAGTTTCTTCAGCAATAATACCTAGAAATTTTGTTGATAACATTTCTCAGGATCATTTCGGTTTTTAGAGATTGACAAAAATAAATTTATATTTTTTACTAATTCCAATAACATTTCATAATTCATAGTAAATGTTATTCAAGTTATTATAATAGTCTTAATAGAAATTCAGGTACAAACAATTCTTCCGACAAATGCTTATATAGTTTCTTCAGCAATAATACCTAGAAATGTTGTTGATAATTATTTCTCGGGATTATTCCGGCTTTTAGAGATTGACAAAAATAAATTTATATTTTTTACTAATTCCAATAACATTTCATAATTCATAGTAAATGTTATTCAAGTTATTATAATACTCTTAATAGAAATGCAGGTACAAACAATCTTTCCGAACTAGAAGATTTTATGATATATTCATCTCCGATAATTGTTATTCTATCCTTATAACAATAATTTTACTAGTTAAAAAACATTTTCTGTTAAATTGTATTTTTATCTCTCGCGACCCCAGAAATTTGCTACGAGACCCCAAGTGGGGTCGCGATCCATAGTTTAAGAAGCCCTGCTATACAAAATAATAATACATAATAATACAAATTGATTCTGTACCCTAAATTATGATTTGGTAGTGAAACTTCGACAATGGATAAAAGATACCAAATAATACTAGCCACCTGAGAAAGAAAGTGTCTATGCAGTATTTATAGAGGAAATAAAATATGTGAAATATGGCAAAGGCGAACGATTAAGGAACTATAAGAATTTTGGACCAACCCGATACAATAAGCAAAAGGAAACAACATAAGAGGGATAAAGAATAATTAATGAAAGAGTACTTGAGAAGATAACAGAAAATAATATTGAAGGTAGTCCCAAAGTGAGATGAATGGATGAGGTAAGGAAATACATAAATGGGATGAAAATTGAAAACGAGAAGCAAACCCAAAGATAGGAAGAAATGGATAGACTAAATATACCAAGCAATGTCCCTTCTAGGCCTGCAATCCTAATTCTTCTCATTCTAATTTCGGTATTATATAGCATATCACTTCTGTATTCAATTATCTTGTCAAATTTTCGACCATTTACTATTTATAATCAACAGCTCATAAGAAACACGCATTCTTATTATTATCCCCTGATAGTAATAGTAAGTTCAGTTAAGAAAATCCGAAAAAACTTTATCAAAGGTAATTTCATAGATGCAGAATACATTCCACTTATTAGAAACTAACTTCACAGAAACGCTCTTCCATATTTCTTTATTATTCAGAACACGATTAAGCAGAGAAAATATATTCATTTGTTATCTTCGCGCCACGAAAAAAAACATAAAATTTTTTTTTATTGAAATTGATAATATCTAAGCTTCAATATTTGTAATATCACATCTTCTTTTTTCTATAAACATATATTAAGCCAATCACAAGTTAGGTTACTTCTTGGTCTAGCCAAAAATAACTACTAAACATCAGGTAGGCATAAAATGAAATGTAACTTCTGTCATTCTGACGATGATATTGATTTATCGAAACAATTGTCAATTTTTTAGAATTTTCAATAACTTTTATTATATTGTGGAATTAACTAGAGACCATGAGTTTCATTTAAAAACACTAATGTTTTTGCCTAAATTAAAGACTTCTGAAACATAGAAGATAATTGCAGAATTCGAGCACAAATTCCAACCTTGAATATGGAAAACCTCCAATATTATCTGAATGGTCATCTTTAAGGTTTTAAAATTTTGTTGATTAGACATTCTCAATGATCACCCTCTATAATTAATTTCTGTTAATGTAAGATAAATCGAGATTGCGTTTAAGCTATATCATTATTTCTAATACCGATACTGATTAAAACTTCCCGACTGGATTACTTCTCTTTGGCTCTGGCGATTTCTGTTTAAATCCCAGATCGATGAATTTCTAGGTATCGGGGTCCGTTGGGACCAAAGAGCGATTCAGCTTTCGCCTAGCGTGCTGAATTGCTTGCAGACGATGCATTCATATTTTCCATTTGAAAAAAGGTTTCCTCATTTGGTAAAATATATCAGCTTCCATTCTCCTTATTCCGTCAAATAAGTTAGATGAAATCAATGTCGACGTACAAAAGACACAAGATTGAACTAATTTTAAATTATTTGGATTTCTTTTGAAGAAACTCCATATCTTCATGAAGTGGAAATTATTCATGGCATGGAGATATTAGTGCCTTATTGAGGGGAATTTATATAGGGGCCCTCCAAAAGAATGGTAGGTCGTCAACAAGTATTTTCACTTACTTACATATTCGTGTTTTAAATGAAACTCACGGTTTCTAGTTAATACCACAATATAATAAAAATTGTTGAAAATTCTAAAAAATTGACAATTGTTTCGATGAATCAATATCATCTATGAGTAGATTCCACGAAGTAAGGGTCGAGACATTTAAGTTACCTTACATATTCCTTATATCATCCTACCCTTTACGAGTAAGACGGTTAGTTTAAATGCATTTGACGTAGGATCTTTGTTTTCAGAATTCTCTCAACTCCTTTTGTTCGTTTATTTTGTCTAAGACTTTCTGCAGTTTCTCCACTTGTTGTCGACTGATTTGTTAATAGTTCATCCATATTTTCCGTGGTCTTCTCCGTCTCAAAGGTTGATTTAGAATCAATAGATGCCAGGAACAGTTCTTCCCCATTCTCTTTCTTCTAAGTTCCTCATTATTGATTTTCTAACTATCTATATATTATCATTAGTTAATCTTTCCGGTCTAAAAAATCTGTGTTTTTCCTATAGGTTATGTTCTAAGCAGTGTCTCAGCCTTTTTTCCACATATAAAATAATTTAATAATAATTATATTGAAGTATTTTCTATATATAATGACATTAACTGTCTCGACCCTTACTTCGTGGAAACTACTCATATTAGTGTTTTAAATGGAACTCAATGTTTCCAGCTATTTCCACAATATAATGAAAAATGTTGAAAATTCTAAAAAATTGACAATGGTTTCGATAACTGAATATCATCGTCAGAATGACAGAAGTTACATTTCATTTGATGCCTACCTGATGTTTAGTAGTTATTTTTGGCTAGAACAAAAAGTGACCTACCTTGTGATTGACTTAATATATGTTAATAGAAAAGAGAAGAAGATGTGATATTACAAATATTGGGGCTCAGATATTATTAGCCCTATGGTAATATACTGGATATCATTTGTCCAATTAAGATCAGTATAACTGTGCAATGATATAGAAAGCCAGGAGAACTATATCTGCTGATCTTTACAATTATCACTTAAGAAGACAGTTTAATAGTGGAGAACTCCCTAGATTTATCTGTTCATTGACGACTTCATATTGTGGGTTTCTTAAGTGTCTTCTAATTTTCAACTCTTCAAGGAATTCCAGTTCTTGTTTCTTATCTCAAATATCCCAGGTAGCACGTACATATTGGCCGAATATTGGTTAAATATAGTCAAAAGAATGGGACAATATAGCTTTTATTAGATTGGCCCTATCTGAAATGTGAATATTTTGCGATGTTGTTACAGTATAAATAAATTATATTGGTCCCATATGGGAAATCGGGTGATTCCTCAATGTAGTGCTTACATTGTTTATTTATTATTTTCCCAAGTTGTCTAACATCGGCAGGAGCTTGATGTTCTATATTGACCTAATATTGGAAAACACATATAGGCCCTACATTAGCTATTGTATGTTGTACCAAGTTGTCCAACATTGACTAAAATACGATATCGGCGTAATATAAGAATACACATATAGGTCCAACATTAGTTAGTAAATCTAACACCAATTTGTACCAATCGGCTGAATATTGTATAGCAATATCGGAGTAATGTTGCAATACATAGGTGATTTTTTCGTGTTATACCAATATGGAATGAAAATCGCTAGTACTATATTGGAGCTATACAGGTATACATACACACATATACATTTATATATATATATATATATATATATATATATATATATATATATATATATAAATATATATAGTTATATAGTACCTACTCAAATCAAAATAAAAACTTTGAATTTAGTTATAAAGTAAAAAGTATCTCTGCACTGAAAATATACCTATACATCCAAAAGTAATATCATTAATTTACAGTGTAGACAAACAGGCACTTGTGCTAATTGTTAAAACCTATTTTGAAACAATCCTACTAATGACTATGAAAAATACATGTATTCTTCAGAAATATTACAAGAAAAGTTGTAGAGCCTACTAGGCACCATTTTTGAAAGTTATAGAAATAGGTAAAATAAAAGCCTAAATTTAAATTAAACATCTATTTCAAAAAATTTAAATTTTACAAAATTCAAATTAGGTGTACTCATAATTCTGACATAAAAATAAAAGTTATTCTAATTATTTCTGGCGTTTCAGTGTAATTAAAATAAATTCAGAAATCAACTAAAAGAATTCAACGTTTTTCATCCAATTTTCTTTTCTCCCTACTTAGCCGTCCACCTTCTCTATCTCCAGCTTGGTCAAGTGATGAGCTAATGTGTGCCCTCACTTCATCTTCTGCGCTAGACGGGATATTTTTTCTTGTTGCATCTAGGAGTATATAACATTATTCAGTTACATTCTACATTTGTTCTTATTAATGTACCAATGACGCGTATGAATATCAGTACTATAGAAATGAAAACAGCGCACTATAAACAAAAACGTTTGCTTTCCAATAACGTTTTTTTAATGAGATAATCTGTATATTTTTCAAGATTTTTAGTAGGCCTGTATTTAATTACAAAAATGTTTTAAGGATTTATTGATTTATGAACATAATTCACTGATAAATAATATAAGACAATACTGATCAATTCTACTTGTTAAAATGTACTATTTCACAAATAGTATGTCTTAGAATAAACCAATAAATAATAAAAATCGTTGAAAAATTAATATATATATTTTTATAATCAGAAAATGAACGACTACTCAAAGTATTAAAAAGGAATTGAGTCTGTTAAATAGAGAACATGCAGTTTTTTATTCAAAATTTGAATAAGACCTTTCTAAATAAGAAGTTCAACGATATGTCACACTAGACTCTTTCAAAACATCTGTAACTGCAATGGCTTCAAGCTAGCAAACCACAAACATCATCCCTTACTTAGATGTCACATAATGCTAATTAAATGCAACGATTAAATATTTAATTATATTAATCAGCTAGCAGAACAGTGGTTCAAAAATTGGCACTAATTAAAACTGTTTTTATTTTTTTTTGAAACACGAATGTTCGGTTACCTTAATATTAAACAAACTGAAAAAAAATGTTTTCAAAAAATATCTTTTCATCGTATACATATACATTTCATTAGCATATAAACATGTGATTGCTGCTAGGTAGTTTTAATTTATTATAGACAGTATTTGTTATTAGCACAGATACATTAAGGAGATTTGTGTATTACATTTGATTTTTTCAATTACCTTGTACGTTTTATATTATGCCTTGAAGAAAAACTAGAATATTATTGTAACTTGAACAAAATTTTACTTACCTAATACAAGTTTATAGCTTTTTAATGCTGAAAAGTTCAATTTTCCTTTTCGGTCCATAGCAGAATATTTTAAACTGAGATATTTTGATATCAATTTTTTCATTATGCTATGAACTAGTTTTTTAACATCTGTTGTCCCAGATACAAGACTCAAAATAGTTACCTAAAAATTATAAAATTTGTTAAATAATGTATGAACACTTGAATTAACTACATACCATATTTTCATAGAATTGGCCATCTTCCAAATTATTTTCAAAGGTATTCAGATCTTCCTCGTTATCTATTGGAAGGTTACACCCAGGTTCTTTTATCATATTTGTAGGATATTTTTGAGCTAACAGAGTTAAATGTTCATTTACTTGGATGATATCTGTTTCAATCTGTTTTATATCATACTGTAAACCTCCGAAGTTTTTCTATATTATCCATTATTCTTCCACGATCTAAAAGAATCATAAAATTCAGCATGCTTTTTGAATAACAATGAATTTGAATAAAAATTTTAAAATAAAATATTCAATTTTGTTGAAAATATATAATGTGGGTTACTTACTGTGACATTGCAGAAGTGTCATATCCCCAGTCATATTAGTTAGATTTAAAGATTCGTCCGTTGTTTTAGGAAGAGTATTTGTTTCTTCACTGTTACCAGAACTCGAGGAAAATGATGATGCATACTCTAATTTTGATGTCATTTCCTCAGCTAATTTTTAATCTGTTACAGTAGCCTTACAAGTCGCTGGATATTCTAAATATGTAGTATTTACATCAGGAGGCTGACAATTTATTATTGATTTTTGTAATTGGGTTTTAGACATTTTTTTAGGCCATTAATACATATTTTTGCTACCATTGACACGCCAAGTATTTGGTACATAATCACACTTGTCTTCTCTATTCCAGATAACAATGTCTCAAGAGAATTCCATTTTGATCTAAATGTAAGCTTAATTTAAAAAATAAATCATATATTGCGAATTTCCTGAACAAGTAAGAACCTTACATCTCAACAATTATGAATTAATTCTGATACAAATGTAGAGTTGTCTATTTTAATGAACATACATTTACTCCTAAATTCTTGAACACCAACAGTAAATAAATGATTGCTCAGAGTGTCCACCTGCCATATTTTCAGTCTTGAAGATAATAAAGGTGAAGTGAAGGCTTCATATGTATTGAAAAAAACATTTCCTCGAAAAAATATACTGTGCTCTTCTGATATTAATTCCTTTACTTTGATTACTTCATCATTATGTAATAAAATGTAAGAATCACAATCACTGGATGGATTTATTTTGAAACTGTATATACAAATATGTTTAATACTGCCTTTTTTGTCATAAGTCGCCTTTATATTATCATTTACTGTATATTTTTTCACTTCCGCTTCTTTTTCATATATTCTCTTAACTGTTTGTTGTAATGGTTTACAAGGGGATCTTAATAATTTTTTTAAGCTTCCCAGATGGTTTTCAAACATAAAACAGTTGATTTCATCTAAGCTATAGTTATTCAAAACTGAAGAAGTAACCATATGTAAAGCTGAATGGGTATTATAAAGAGGTTCAAGATTTTTGTAATTTAGTGCCGCCAACTTAGTGAACTGTTCTATAAATTCTACAGCAAGAGCCCCTAAGCCTCCATTGAAGTCCCCCTTACAGCAAATTCTCATCGAACAATAAAATAAAAGTAAATGTTTGTATTGACTCGCAGAGAGTAGATCTTTGAAGATAAATGGTGCCAAATATAAGATTATAGTTCGAAACTCTGTTGCCTTAAAGCGGTCAAGTTCAGAAAATGGTCTAGTTTTTCTATTAAATTCTGTTGGCAGATAAATTTCTTCCATTCTTTTTGATGTAATTTTTCGAAATAATGGAGATATACGAAAGTTTGAATCACCTTCCAACCAAAAGTTTAATAATCTTTTCATTATACCAAGGCAGGCCATATGCATATAATCTAATCTAAATCCATTAATAATGTCAAAGTTTAGAATCTGTGTAATAGGAGATGTCCCTAGAGGATTGTTTGGAAAATTTTGATATCTAAAATTATCGTTTGTCCTTATTTCTGCCAGATCCTTTGCGTTCTTTAAAAATAATGTTCGGTGCTGAAAACTGATACCTTTTATAGAGCAATATTCACAGCCATAAAAAGAATTGTGTCCCTTGATTGATTTTAAAAATGATCCCGCTGGGGCATCACAGACAAATGCTTTTAACTCTACATTGAACTTTTTTTGTTCAAAGGTAAAACCTTCATTCTGTAAACTATGTAACTCTGTGATAGAATCTTTTAGAAAATCATGTAAATATTTTGGCTTTGAGTCCCCATAGTATAAAGCAATCTCCAAAACATCAAATTTTTTTGTTTACAAAATATAGTACATAATATTGGCCAAAATTGGTAAGAGGTACTTTTGTGGATAGGCAGACCATCGATGTTGACAACTAACTGAATAGTTTCGGTTTTATAATGTTTTAAGACCTTAATAATATTCTTCCTACACTCCAATTTCAATCCACGTTCAATTCCTAAATAAATATATTTTGCTTCTGTTTCTTTCATTGATAAAGTTTTTTGAATATTTTGAACTTTTCTTGTAGAATTCATCAGTGCTCGACTATCAGAAGGTAAGTTTGTATACCTTTTTCTTAGTATTAAAAGTAAACTGGACAATTGTGAATGATTAATTTAAGACACTCACAATATGAAGTTGTCAATGAACAGTTAAATCTAGGGAATTCTCCACTAATGAACTGTTTTCTTAAGTGATAATTGTAAAGATCAGCAGATATAGTTTTCCTGGTTTTCTATATCATTGCACAGTTATACTGATCTTAATTGGAAAAATGATATCCAGGATATCACCATAGGGCTAATAATATCTAAGCTTCAATATTTGTAATATCACATCTTCTTCTTTTTTCTATAAACATATATTAAGCCAATCACAAGTTAGGTTACTTCTTGGTCTAGCCAAATATAACTACTAAACATCAGGTAGGCATAAAATGAAATGTAACTTCTGTCATTCTGACGATGATATTGATTTATCGAAACAATTGTCAATTTTTTAGAATTTTCAATAACTTGTATTATATTGTGGAATTAACTAGAGACCTTGAGTTTCATTTAGAAACACTGATTAATATTTTGTTGCAGATCCCATGAAACAAGATCTTGCTGTATACTATCATCTAAAATAGAATGAAAATGGTTGTAGCCTTCCTTTGTGTTTATTTATTAAACACCACATTTTTATACAAAATATGCTGCATCAGTCAAATAATAAATAGTTTATTACTAGCATAATTATAACTTTTATGCATACAACTTTTAAAATATATGTATCAACAAATATCTACCTGACTGAAATTCTGAAGAAACTGTTTCACAAATATTTATATTTCCCCTATTTAGCTCCAAATTGTTATGGCATATTTCCATAGGTTTACTAAATGTCAGATATAGAGAATCATTATCTTTGTTTACTACTTGATAGTCTAAAAAGTAAAATATCAACAAATTTCATTACTTTTTAAAAATGAAACTAACAGATTCTGAATAATTCCTCAATATGATGAAAAAATGTTAAAAATTCTTAAATAGTAACAATTGTTTCGATATTGAATATCATTGCCAGAATTACTGAAACATATAACTTTCTGTCATTTGACTGATTTAATATTGAAACTATTGTCAATTTTTTAGAATTTTTAACATTTTTTCATTATACTGTGGAATTATTTAGAAACTGTTAGTTTCGTTCTACAAAAGTAGATTCGACGTAGTAAGGGTCGAATAACAACAATGAAAAATTAATGTACTTTCATCATTTTCTTCACTAATATGTAAATCATTAGTCGAGGGAATACTATTGTTTATCTCTCCAATTTGACTTTCATCACTATCAGTGCCTACATATCTTTTATTTTGAAAATATTAATTATTTGGGACTATATTTGATGGGTTTGCAGATTTGTTTAGTAAACGTTTCAAAAACATTGATTTTCTGGATCGTTTTGACATTTTCTGAGACATGCAAAGGAATGTTTTGTGTATAGCAATATACTTTTTAATGAGATACATCAATTATATTGGTTTCTATGGTATAATAGAGGTATAAAGTACTAGAAACAAAAATTGAAGAAACTGAACATATTCATTAACCATAAACAGGTACTAAATTACAAGCAATATTATTCAAAATTTACATTTAAAATAAACATTAAAAATCCAACCTGGGAATAAAACTGTTTTCAGTTTATTCACTTTAAAACATTATCAAGTACCTACTAAAATTAGTACAAATCTACAAATACACAATTAAGAAATTTAACATTTTTAATGTACCATCAGATATACAATGTTCTGCTATTACTTTACCTAGATATGAATTTTGTTGGTACATATACCTATAAGTACTAACCTATATAATGTGAAATATATTTTATAATTCATAATATATAGGAGAATGTAATGGTCTAAACAGACCAAACATTAGGTAGGTATGTATATCGTAAATCACCACATCTAACTATAACCTATGTTTTTCATATAATTTGTGAAACAGCATATTGAGTAATCTGTGTATATTATTAGTTATATTCAACAAGAAGAGATACCTTATCATTCTTTATGATAAAACATGTACCGGTAAAACATGTGTGGATTTTGTGAAGATATAACCTCACTTCAGTTCTTACTCGACAGTAAATTCATTTTATTTTATATCTATGAAATAATAATTATATGAAATGCAAACAGTTTTATCAACATTTTTCAAATTATTCTTACCGATTACAAAAAAACACCCTGCAATTACACAAAACACGTCACAACACATTCCTTAAAACACCCTAAAAATTAAAATTACATGGCGATTACTAGATTCGGGCTAACCACCGCGGCTGCGCAACTCCGTTCGTGCGCGTGAATATCGGTTAGAGATGTGTGGTCAGTGATATGGATTATATCCCATGAAAGCAAAATGGGCAAAATAATACTGCAGGAATATAGAATATAGTATAATATATCTAATAATGATGGCTCAACCTCAAACATTTGATATCAAAAATAATCCGTAACTTCTACATTGGATTATTATAATTTTAGGGATACGTATCAATAAGAATATGCCAATATTGTAACAAAGTGGTATATCTTAAATTACACATTGAATATAGTATTCCCAATGTATATAAATATTGTTACAATATTATTTCTTTAGTACATTAATTAAATCTTTAAAACACGATATCGGTATATTATTGTTAAACCTACATTGCATTATCAACATCTGATATTGTTTGTCTAATCCAAAACTTATTATTACATTCAAAATTACCGCTAATTTCTATATCGAATTATCATTGGTGCGGTAATACACGCATCTATAAAACTGTATCAATATTGGTTGAGAAGTGAAAATTTAATATTGTATACTCAATATATATGAGTGTTGATCCGATATTGTTGGTTGGTTATTTGAATTATATCTTCTAAACATAATATCGGTAAAATAATATTAAATCAATATTGTATGATCGATATCTAGTAATGTTGGCCCAACCGCATCTTATTTATTTGAAAAATAGCCTGTAATTACTATATTGGATTATTATTGGTCTGGCAATATGTATCAATAAGAGAATACCAATATTGTATCAATGTTGGATATAAATCAAACTTACAATGTATGATTACCAATGTACACACATATTTATCCAATATCGTTAGTCAGTATATCGACTAAATCTAGCAAAAGTTATATTGGCCGAATATTGTTAAATATATATTGTAATATAGACATTCATTAACATTGACCCAATCCCGACTTCTCAATTTCCAATATATCTATATTGAGCCGATATAGTTTCGATGTCCAGCCAATTTTATGTGCTACTAGGGATGGAGTACTTCTAGTTCTGTGTTAGGTGTCAATGAATGATTGGTGTCGAGTAGATGTTTTACGTAATGAGATTTATCTGGTTGTATCAATCTGTATGCTCGGAAGTGTTCAGTATATCGAATTCCAAAATTTCTGAGGGTCTGACCCAAATAGACAGCATTATATTCTGGACATTTGAATTTATATATACCTGATTTCTTTAATGGTGGTATTTTTGTTTTTACATTTAACAATTTTATACTTACGTTACTTTCTGTTTTAAAAGAAATTGTTGTATTCGTTGCTAAATATATTATCTTTGAAATATTATTGGATATATTTCCTGCATATGCGATGGTTTCATAAGTTTCTATTTTTTCAATGTGTTTGGGAAATGTTAGTTGTAATGCCACTTTTTCCTCTTTTATATTGATTAGCTTATTTATCAAATGTAATAGATAACCGTTGGATGTTGCTTTTTGTCTAATTGTATGATTCTCTCTATCAAAATTACATTTGTGCGTAGGAACTGAAAATGCTCTATGTATCATTGAATTATGTGCCGCTAGTTTATGTGACATGGGGTGATTGGAACTATATGGAATTGTCACATCAGTGTGTGTTGGTTTCCGGTAAATTGAATCATCAAGTACATTATTAACTCATTAGTATAACAAATGAAATTCACGGTTTCTAGTTAATTCCACAATATAATGAAAGTTATTGAAAATTCTAAAAAATTGACAATTGTTTCGATAAATCAATATCATTGTCAGAATGACAGAAGTTACATTTCATTTTATGCCTACTTGATGTTTAGTAGTTATTTTTGACTAAACCAAGAAGTGACCTAACTTGTGATTGACTTAATATATGTCTAGCCAAAAATAACTACTAAACATCAGGTAGGCATAAAATGAAATTCAACTTCTGTCATTCTGACGA
This sequence comes from Galeruca laticollis, assembly GCA_963921935.1. Lineage (NCBI taxonomy): Eukaryota > Metazoa > Arthropoda > Insecta > Coleoptera > Chrysomelidae > Galeruca > Galeruca laticollis. The sequence continues at coordinate 239,629,352 of OY998175.1, forward strand.
TGATGTTGATTTATCGAAACAATTGTCAATTTTTTAGAATTTTCAATAACTTTTATTATATTGTGGAATTAACTAGAAACCGTGCGTTTCATTTAAAACACTAATATGAGCAGATTCCACGAAGTAAGGGTCGAGACAGTCAATTTCATTAAAACATCTTCGAGAGAAGATTTGACCAGACTGTACCAGAAGTTACTACAAAAACGTTAGAAAACATCACAAAACATTTGGTTTAACCAAGAATCCCTTAGGAAAAAGGTAATACCAAATTATGTGAATATAAAATGTCACACTAAAACACCCCAAGCACAAAAAGCTTTAAAATGTGCTCAAGGAAATTGGATAAAAGGAGAATGTAAGAAATGGTTCAAAGTAAGAGACTCCTTAGACAACTACATAAAAGTTGTACATTCAGAACTCACATTCCAATTACATCCAGTAGAATTTGACTATTTGGATGTCAAAATTAGAGAAAGTGTCAGCACGATGTAGCATAAGAAATTTAAAAAACAAGAAAAGAATCTACAGAATCTTGAACACACAACATAAAACTCAATACTCAGAACATCATGAAACTGTAAGTACCTACATACCAACACACTTTGCACCACGATTTGAAAACCTTTCAGACACTAATTTCACAAATAGTGAAATAGATTTTGTTTAAACAATGGTTCAAAGTACAGCATACCACCAAGATTTACGAATAGTATTGAACATATTATAGCTACAGAGTCATAAATAGCTTTAAAATCTAATTCAAATAATTTTCTTTAAGAGATATTAAAAATTGCCAATTTAATCAAAAATATTGAACCTTCAAAAGTTAAACGTCAAACAAAAAATGACATTACAGTTTTAAATACAATAAAAAAGAAGATAGAAGATAATAAACTAACAGATACAATATCTGATAAGGGGAACACAACTGTCATTTTGACGACTGAAAATTACAATTCCAAAATATATAACTTCATAGAATCTAGCGATGTAAAAGTTCTTAAAGCAGACCCAACAAAAAAGTTTCCTAATAATGTAAGGGATATTGTTAATAATTCAAATCATCTTTTAAGTGATTACGAAAAGAGGTCTATCATACATAAGAATCCTCACTGTCCACAATTATATGGAACCGTTGAATAACATAAAATAACGAAACCAATTAGACCTGTAGTTTCTTATGTTAATGCTCCTAATAATATATTGGCTAAGAGGCTCAACAATATACTCAATAGTTACGGATATGAATCTCAGAACTCAATTAGAAATTCAATAGAACTAATCAAAAAGTTGAAAGCAATCCACTTGCAAGATAACTATAAACTCATTTCGTTCGATGTAACTAATATATTCACTAAAATTCATCCTAAAGAATGTCTAATACTTGTAAGAAAATTACTAGAAGATGAAAATATTAATCCAGGAATAATATCAGATATACTTAATTTATTTGATGTATGCATTAATGAGAATTATTTCACTTCTGACAATAAGATATATATTCAAAATGAAGGTTTACCAATGGGAAGCCCTACATCACCTTTTTTAGCAAATATTTTTATGGACAATTTAGGAAGAAAGATCTTTGAAAGTAATATTTCGAAGAATATTTTATTTTGGTATAGATATGTAGATGACATATTAGCTTGTTTCATGGGTAGTGTACGACAATTAGGTGTATTTTTCAACCACATCAATAATTTACACTCAAAAATTAAATTTACATTAGAAATTGAAGAAAGTAGCTCAATAAATTTTCTTGATTTAAAAATTCAAATAGTTAATAATGTATTTGATTATTCAATTTACCGAAAACCAACACAGACTGATGTGACAATTCCATTCAATTCCAATCACCCTGTGTCACACAAACTAGAGGCATGTAATTCAATGATACATAGAGCTTTTTCAGTTCCTATGAACAAATGTAATTTTGATAGCGAGATTAATACAATTAGACAAATAGCAACACCCAACGGTTATCCATTAGATATGATAAATAAGCTAATTAGTAAAAAAGAGGAAAGAGTGGCATTACAACTAATATTTCCTAAACAAGCTGATGGAATAAAAACTTATAAAACCATCACATATGCAGGAAATATTTCTAATAATATTTCAAAGATAATATCTTCAGCAACGAATACAACAATTTCTTTTGAAACAGAAAGTAACGTTAGTACAAAACTGTTAAATGTAAAAACAAAAATACCACTATTGAAGAAGTCAGGTATATATAAACTCAAATGTCCAGAATGTGATATCTATCTACTCGTCAAAGTAAGTCATAGTTTTAAAGATTATATTTAGTTATACAATCTTTTATTATTTAGTAATCAATGTACTTCATAATATAGAAAAATCGAAATAAAAAACTTAAAATAAAATAAAGCAGCGGAAAGACCTAAAAACAGTGTTTCATCATTATTGCCGCGATAGCTTAGTGGAAAACACATCAGCATTGAAACGAAGAGGCCCGGGTTCTCAAATATATTTGCAATTTATTTAATCTTTTTACTTTAATTTTGGAACAAAATTAAAATTTTAATTTCAATCACAAATTTACTTGTAGGTTGTCATGGCTTTTGGATTAGCCGGAGCATGTCAAAGGAAAGAATTATGGAAATTAACTATTGATAACGTAAAATATTTACAAGAAGCCTTATTGGTTACTGTTCCAATAACTTAGACAAAAATACCACGTACATTTACTGTAGTTTGAAAATTCTATGATTCATGCAAAAAATATGAACGTCTGCGTCGACAAAATACGAATGAGAATTACCAACAGGGAAAATGCACGCGGCAAGTAGTAAGCTTGAATAAATTCGGAAATATGCCTAAACAAATTGCAGAATATTTAAAATAACCTAACTCTAAATTGTACACGGGTCATTGATTTAGACGATCTTCAGCTACAATTTTAGCAAATTCAGGGGGACACTTATTAACATTGAAGCGACATGGTGGATGGCGCTCAAATACTGTGGCGGAAGGATATATTGACGACTCGATATCAAACAAAATTGATATTGCCAACAAAATTTAAAAATCTATTATACCTGGGGCTTCGACATATAATATTATTCCTAATGAAAAACAAGCATCAACATCTTCGTTGACAAACATTAACGATAACTTATCATCAAAAATAGATAATATACGAGGCATAACAATTCGAAATTGTTCCAATTTCACTATCAACTTTTAACTAATTTTTCTATATTATGTGTTCATTTCTTAAATTCGTTCTGTTTAAGTTAAATAAAATACATATATAAGTTACTTTTTTCTTTAATTAATAAACGTAGTTGTAGAAAAAATATTGTGTACAACTCGTTCGCAAAGCACTTTTCCCACACGCTGGATTTGCGGCACTCGCCTTACGGCTCGTGCCACAAACTTCTGCGCTCGTGGAAAAAGTAACGCTTTGCGCACTTGTTGTACAAACTTCTATGATTTGTCATTTGATTGAATATTATTGGTATTCAATTTTAAGTATGAGGTTTCCATTTTTGTTATATTACCTACCAAATTTTCTTATATTTATTTATTCTTATATTTTTAGAAAAGGTCCTTGTGGAAGAAAGTATTTTTACCTGAAAAAGAAAATATAGAGAGCAAAGAAAGTTCTGCCTCAGAATTTGTCCCTAACTCAGATGAAGAAAATCACATAGATAAAAACAAATTTATTTATGCGAAGGGATTTGCAATCCTTTTTATTATTTATGGTCCCACGCTTTTTCTGATTCATTCTTTGCTTTTTTAATTTAATTTGGTCATACAAAGTCTTAGTGTAATTTGTTATTGAATGGAATAAGATCTGCTAAAACTGAAAACAATAACAGATATTTTTTTAGATTTAAGACAAAGTTCCACAAATTAGGGGGAAGGGGGAGAATGGTGGCCAGTGGGGTAATAATAGCCATCAAATATAACAGTTACTGGCCTATTCTTATTTCACTTTCAATACCTATTACGCCATCTATATCTGTGTCATTCAAACTGTACTTCAGCAACCAAGAAGTGCAGCCGGTAAAGCAGACATTTTTGGCAATGTCAGTTTTAGTTGATATTCATGCTTCATTGTCCGATTTTTAAAGGTATGTAAATTCACTCAACTTATTTAACTACATAATTGGTACCGAAATGTTGCAATTTTAATGTAGTTTAAGCCTGCATAACAAATTTTTGTTTCAATTTAAGAGATCAAGTACTGTGAGTTTATGAACATAAATATGTATTTTGGGGTTATAATGGCCTCGTGTGTAGGGGTAATGTTGGCCGTCCACTATTACCCCATTTTTTTTATGAACAATACAGGGTGATTCTTCATAAATTCCTATATTTCAGATGCCTCGAGTCTACAAGAGAAAAAGCGACAAAGCAGGATGGACTGCTCAACAACTTACTGCGAGAGAGAGAGAGAGAGAGAGAGAGAGAGAAGTTCGAGAGATTTTCTGGTGGGTTTGTTGGTTTTGAGTTAGTTTTGGGGGTTTTCGAGATGAGGCCATGATATAGGATGCGGTTCCTGTGCAGGGCGGGGTTGGAGGCTTTTTTTAATGGGGTTTGTGTGCGCGTTCGGTGGGGGTTGGCGGGATTTGTTTCTGTTGATGTTGAGAGTGGATGGTTGGTTGAAGAATTCGAGGGGAGGCTGTAGTTTACTATCTATGTAGAATTGATTTGAGTTGAGTGTATGTTTGAGTAATAATAATAATATTAAATCTAAAAATTTTCGTCGATGTCGGCCCATTTGGCTAGTTAATAAATTCACAATGCTACAGAAAAAAAATCCCAATGGCACAGGACCAATTGGACAGGCTTATTTCCGTAACATGTTTGCATAAAAACCAAAATAAAAAAATTAGATAGAAAAGTAATAGAATGTTTTGAGATGTACAAAAAACCAAAGTAACATTCTGGCATCAAATAAAAAATAAAAAAATTGTCTGGTAAATTTGTGAATTTTCTTAAATAAAGGTATTAATGTACGATTTCGAGGAAAAATATTAAATACAAGAGTTGTAGAACGTGTTAAGGTCTATAAAAGAGCTTAGTAACTTTTTTGCGTCAAATGAAAAACAAAGGAAATACGATTTTTTTTCAAATTTGACAGGCCGCCATTTTGTTTTTACTGGGCCCATTTGGATCATTAACGAACTCGTCCCTGATTTTGGCCTAACCGATTTTTGTAGCGAGAATGGTTTCGATCCGTCAAAAAATACGCCCTCTATCGTGCTTACAAATTCCGTTATAATTTGTGAATTTTCTTAAATAAATGTTTCAATGTACGATTTAGAGAAAAATGTTAAATACAAAGTTGTAGAACGTGTCAAGGTCTATGCAAAAGCTCAGTTACTTTTTTGCGTCAAATGAAAAACAAAGGAAATACGATTTTTTTCAATTTTGACTAGCCGTCATTTTGTTTTTACTGGGCCGATTTGGCCCGATTTTGGCCTAAACGATTTTTGTAGCGAGATTGGTTTCGATCCGTCAAAAAATACGCCCTCTATCGTGCTTACAAATTCCGTTATAACACATACATATATTAGTGTTTTTAAATGAAACTCAAGGTCTCTAGTTAATTCCACAATATTATATTGTGGAATTAACTAGAGACCTTGAGTTTCATTTAAAAACACTAATATGAGCATATTCCACGAAGTAAGGGTCGAGACAGTCAATTACATACATATATATATATATATATATATATATATATATATATATATATATATATATATATAACCTTTGGAACGGAGGGTGATTTTGGCATCTAGGAACCCCAAAACTGCATTGAAATTTTTCCGAAGTCGCGTCATTCTACTCTCTACAATAGCCCTATTTCATTCTGAAATAAGCCTGAAACGTGAAAAACCTGCAGCACCGACGGGGGGTTGGGGCTCGCGGATTTAAGTGGAAGTGCTGTCACTCCTGATGGGAGTGAAAGCGAAGTGGGCACGCCTGCCTATGTTTGTGATAGAGCAGTGGTGTCGATATCTGAACGGAATTAGGTGACGAAGAGTGTCGGCTATAATGTCCCTCGAGTTGGGAATGGCGTTCATTAGGGTGACGGTAAGGATTTCTACGATGATTTTGGAGTCTGTAGAAAGTTCGAAGGGAACTGGTGGCTTTTCGAGGGTGACTGGGGTGGTTTCTTGGGGGGTGTTTGGTGTGGTTAGCCTATGGGGGCAGCGAGGGTGGAAAGCGGAGTGAGGTCCGCCGCAATTGGTGCAAGTAGGAGTACCGGACTTGGGGCATTTTTCGATGCGGTGGCCGGTTTGGCCGCAGGAAGGGCAAATCGGTTGAGACCGACAAGAATCGGAAGAGTGTCCGGATTTGGTGCAGCGGTTGCAATATTTTGGGATAGGGGGCAGAGGGTTGGCGTTGGATGGTTCGCACTAGTGTGGAAAGCCAAATAATGAAATGCCGGAAGTGAGGGCTTGGTGGTAGTGGATCTCGGAATGTGTCATGATGCGGAATATAGAAGTGGGTTTATTTGTGGCCTTGGCGATAATTCGACGAAGTTTTGGCGAACGGGAATTCTTGATCGTGAAGAATATCTTCGAATTCTTCGAGAGGGATCGTTAGGTCTACATTCCTGCAGACAAGTGAGAAAGAGGCTATTAGGGTTTTGACTGGTTGGGGTCGACGTTGAGTGGAGTTTAAAATGTGAATAGCGATGTTGGGGTCACCAGTGGAGTATTGGATTCTTCTAAGGATTGTGTTAACTGACAACGTGGAAGAGGTTTTGAGGAGGGCTGTTCTATTGAAGTTAGCTTTGAGATATAGGATGTGTCCGTTGAGAAGTTCGAGGGTGTTTAAAAGGGTAAAAAGAGATGTTTGGGTTGAATATTGGGGTGCGAGGTTTCTGAGGTTCAGTGTTTGGGTGTATGTTGTGTTTTTGGCGGGGGTTGATGTGGGGTTGTTGAGGGGGGTGAAGCTGGGGTTGATTGGGGTTTTGTTTTCCCGACGAGGGTGAAACCGTCCTCGCCGGGGATGGATGTTTGTTGGACAACTGAGGAAGTGTGGGCTGAGGAACTTACAGAGGAGGCGTAAGTCCTGGAGGGGAATGAGATGGAAGTGTGTTTTGGGGTTGATGTGGAGGCGTGTTGAGGGTTTGTAGATTCTTGTCTGGAGAGGTGGTTCATTTCGTCTGTTTGTCTTTGTAAGGTTTGAAAGTTTGGGGTTGACGTGGAGGGATTTTGAGGGTTTGGGGTTGATGTGGAAGAGTTTTGGGGGCTTGGGGAAGATTGAGCTAGGGATGTTTGGAGTTTTGTATGATATCGTCACGTTCTCGGCGTAAGTATAGGGCTGTTGTGGGATCATCTGTGGATTGAATTTGTTTGGAAAGTTCAGTAAAAGATAGGGCCAAGTCGGTAATTGGGGGTGAGGTGCTTTGGAATATGGTGAGTTGTGATCGGCGGGTGCGTCTGGAGGACATTTTGGGTGTTTGTGTGATAAGAATAGGTGTGGATGGCTGTGAAAATGAATACCAACAGCGGGCTCACTGCTGGAGGTAGTTGCCTCCCCAGTTAAGGGTGTCCTGACTTTCGTGGGTGTTTTATATTTACCTGGGTTAATATTATACCTACGTCTGGTGTGGATTTTTTTATGTTGTGGTAGTTGCTGGTTTCTTCAGGGGTTCATAAATAAAAAGTTTTGTTTCGAAAGAAACAGTTGTAACACTTCTTACTATTACCAGGACTGTCGAACTAAAAAGTTCGACAGAACACGTGGGTTTGAAAATTTTTTGGTGGAGGCGCCCAAGTTGCCGGTGAAGTCGACTACGAGTTGGTTTGTATCAGTGACCTACTCTGCTATTACACCTCCTTCTAACGATGGACTGGAACAAGTGAACTTACTGCAGCAATAAATCCAATAAATAATGGCAGAAACGTCCGTGAAGTCGCAAGAAGTTTTGCTATTCCTAGACCTACACTTCAAATACGAGTAAAGCAAAATGACACATCAGAGGCTTCTTTAGGTCGAAATTCGGTATTTTCGAAACAAGAAGAAAAAGTTTAAGCAGAGCAAGTAATAAATTTGGCAAAACATTTTTATGGGATAACTCCCACAGAGATTAAAAAATGTGCCTATAAATACGCCAAAGAAAAACAATTACCTCATCCATTTTCCAAAGAAAAAGAAACTGCAGGAAGAGATTGGCTGACCGTCTTTTTGAAGAGGAATCCAACTATTCGATTAAGAAAACCGGAAGCGACAAGCATTCACCGCATATCTGCGTTTAACAGAACTGAAGTAGACTTATTTTTATCTAATTTGAACTCTCTTCTGGATTAGTATAAATTGTCAGCATCCAAAATATATAATGCAGACTAGACGGGCATTACAACTGTCCAAAACCCTGGAAGAATACTTGCTGAAAAAGGACAAAAGAGAATCGGCTTCATAACAAGCACAGAAAGAGGCCAAACAACGACAATTATGTTCTGCATAAATGCTTCAGGAGCATATATCCTAACCTTATTTATTTTGGCCCGCAAAAGGATGAAATCTGGATTGTAGAAAAATGGGCCACCAAGTGCAATTTACTGCTGCTCTGACAATGGTTGGATAAATGAAATCATATTTCTAGAATGGCTCCACCGTTTTACGATGTAGTCAAACCATCAAAGGAAGATCCAGTTTTGCTAATTGTTGACAACCACAGTAGCCACTGTACATTGGAAGGGTTCAATTTCTGTAAAAAAAAAGAATTGTAGTGTTAACAATACCACCGCACACGTCACATCGACTCCAACCGCTGGATGTGGCATTTTACTCATTCTTGAAATCAGCATATAACATTGAATGTGCAAGTTATCTAAGAACGTATCACAACGTCCGAAATAGCTGAAATATTTCAAAATGCATATGGTCGCGTAGCCACACCAATTAAAGCCATTAAAGGATTTGAGAATACAGGAATATTTCCATGCAAACCAGAAAATTTTACCGATGAAGACTTTGCTCAAGGTGAATTATTTATACAAGAACTGTATGGAAAAAAATGAAAACAAGAGAAGGAGGTAATCGAACTAGATGAGGAAAAACATAATAAATGAGTTACGGAGAATCCAGAAAATACGACACCTGATAAAAAGCATGACTTATCGTTTGTTGACATAATTCCAATACCAGGATGCTCGAAGGACAACTCAGTTGGAAATGAAAGATCCAACCATAATAGCAGTAGGAAGCAATATTCAGAAATAATGACGTCAACTCCAATGAAGTCAATCTTAGAAGAAAAGCAGAGGAAAAAGGATTAACAAATTAGACTTAAAGTTGATAAAGGAACAAAACGAAAAATAGGTGTCGAAAAATCAACTCCTTTGAAACCCAGTTCTACTCCTCGAATAATACCCAACAGAAAATGCTTAAAAACCCAGATGATCACAGAAAATACTTCATCTGAAGAAGAAGATTATGCAACATCGACGTTAACGAGGATATTTGTGCAATTTGTGGCGATTTCGGTAAGAATAAAGAACTGTGAATCGAGTGTAGTATTTGTAGTCTTTGGGCACATAAAGACTGTACCATTTTCGAGGGAAAAATATATATCTGCGATTTTTGTCAGTAAAATGGGGGTAATACTGACATTGGCCACTATTACCTGTTAACCGTGGGTAATTATAGCCACCCGCAGCATTGTGAAAATCGTTCGTATTTTTTAAAAATTTTGTTTAATTATTTTCAGTAAATACACTATGAAGTAGTAAGGTTTGAAGTTTTATTTACTGTCATATTTCAAAAATCTGAGCAGGTATAACGGCAGAAACAAAAAACATGCTTAGGCGGCCGCCAGTTGTACAAAAAAGGGGAAAGTAGAAAAAAGAAAAAATATGTATTTGGGAGAACTGATAGAAAGGAATTTCTTCGTGAGAAGATAGTGAAGAACCATACAGTAAGGCCAGCTTATAAATGTAAGTAAGAATGTATTAGAAAGATTGAGAACCACTGCGCGTAAAAATAAATGAACGTTATTGGGCTAGAAATTTTACAGCACAAAAAGCTTTTTTGGGTCATTACCTACAAGTAACTAAAATAAAAAAACCATAAATTCCGGATTAAATGACGAAGAACATAGAAAGAAATGACAAAAAGATATTTTTTTAAATGGGAAAATACTACCCGTGTCGAAGTTTCTAAGGTGTTTTTTTTGACCACTTTGGTGTATGCTGCTAACAATGATACAATTTTGCGACTTATATAGGAAGCCCATTAGGTGACCAACGTGGTTCTTATAAGAGAAAAGAAATCGATCGGGATACTGTTAAAAACCATATTAAAAAATACTCACCGTGTGTCCCATTACAGGCGAGAACATGCTCCAAACAAATTGTATTTACCAAGCGATATAACTATAACCATTTTAAAAAATGCTATCCCAATTTAAAAATATCCTATGAATTATATAGGAGCATAGTTAAAGGAATTACCATATCATCTACCAAACTGGGCCAAGAAGAGTGTGAGAAATGTGAATGAATCATTTCTGTTACAAAATCCTAACCATAATAAGGAAAATGCATCGGTTAACATAGATTTTTCTAATTGCTTCCAGTGGCTGCAACATATTAAGAAAGTTGAGGAAACTAGAGAAGAGTACAGAGTTGACAAATAGGAAAATATAGTGTAAAGAATATATTTTATTCTACAGATATGCAAAAAGTGATTATACTTTCCAGAATAGATGTGTTTAAACAAAAGTTATTTACACCTCGTATCATAGCCTCTAATAAATCCTTTGTTCCACTTGGCAGCATTAATAAATAAAATAAGGCCTTAGCAGTTCTTTGGCACAAAGCCATTGCTGGACGCAATGAAGAAGATCTTATTATCTGCTACAATATATTTTAACACAATATGCTAGATATAAGGAGACTATCTGCATATGGGCCGATAATTGCAGTAGTCAAAATCAAAATTGATCACTTTTGAGCTATCTAGTATATATAAATAATACAGATAATATAGCATATAACGATAAAGTATTTTGAGCCTGGGCATGTCTACAGATCAGAAAAAATATACCCAAAGTTCAATTTGCACTGTCAAAATGATATCCACCTCAAGAGATATCAGTTTGCGGTTTTGAGAGGTCGATACCTGTATCTACCGGGACTATTCGTCATAGAACCTCGCATTAAAAAAAATATTACTAAAGTGGCCAAAAAAAGACCATGAAAAATATTTTCAAATTTCATAGATGGAGGCGAGGGGGTGTAACCGCCATATTAAAGTTTTGAAGCAATCTTTCACTGAAATCCACCTAGTAAATCTATGCATATTATAAAATATGCGAGTGCAAGGTAGACAGAATATAACAAGTGTCTACGGATGGCAATTAAATACAACTGCTACCCCAGATTACCTAAAAACACTTGGTTACATGAGAAAGCCGACACGCCAACTATGAAAGACTTTATAACAAAAATCTCGTATAAATTTTTCTATTGCCTGCCAGAAGATCTTAGAAAAAATCTCACAGATGCTAATCGCGCAGGAGAAATCCGAGATAGTGGGTGTAGGCTTCTACATGGCACACTAATTACATAACAAGGTTGAATAACTTCAAGACTCTATTATCACACAACGTGTAAATCAATTCAAACAAACAAACACCAATAAAATCAACATTAGTCATGTTGCCACCTCTAAAACTAACCCCCTTATCATTTTTGAAATTCTACAGGGCAATTACTTTTGAGAAGAATGACTTCAAGGCCAAATCCATTCCGACACATAGGAACGACCAAGGCCACTTAATACTCAAAGAAGAAGAACTGACCGAAGAATGGAGAAGATACTTCAAGGACTTCCTAGCCATAAAACCAAGGAAAAGTGCACAAAGAAGAGACCTACATAACAGCAGACCTACCAGTGGAAGAACCCTCCCTTCAAGAAAGAAAAAGGGTATTGAATAAGCTATAGAACGTCACAAAACGTTAGACAAAAATTACTCGAATAAAGCTTTTCTTTTAAGAACATATATATTTTCGGTACATTTACTAGGTAGATATCAGTGAAAAATTCCTTCAAAACTGGTTATATCCCTTGGCGACCAATTTGGAAATCTGAAAATATTATCCACAGTCTTCTTTTGGTCACTTTAATATATATTTCTTTATCGTGAGTCTCTACGATGAATAGTTCCTGAGATACAGCACTTTGCATTCTTATCTGATCACCCTGTACAATGCATCTGAAAAACATCCCCCAACACAGATATTAGCATTTTTAATTTGCTTCCAATCATCCCTGGTGAAAAGGTCGATCAATTTTAACCCAAACCTGTATATCCGAAAAAAAGTAATAACTTTTTTCTCGGAAAAAAGTAATTTTATAAAGTGATATTTTGTTACCTGTTAACAATAAAGTCTAGAAATCCTGGACAACGAATAGACTAAGGTATCGGAAAAAGATTGATTTGCTGGTTGCACGACCTGTTTGTATCTCAATCTACCTGCAAATAGAGATCAAATGTCAAAAGATTAACCCGTCACAGACAAAGTAACTTATGTTTAAAGATAATTTCTAAACTATACATTAGAATACTATAAAATTTCAGTTATTGATTACGTAGGACCATCTCATGTTTGATGACGATTTGAAAGAATCTACATGACATACCGAAAACCAATGGTTAACCATCCTCACATTATCAGGAGTAGCCTGTGTGAGGTTTAAATTCCGAAAATCAAATCCCAATCTAGTTACTTAAAGAAATGTACTCATGTTCCAAGTCGACAAAATGGAAGTCTCAAGGGAAATTTGAATTTTAAGATCTGAGTGTGAGTAGAGGATCGTCTCTGTCATATTTTATGAAAGCAGATGTTCTGGAGAGAACTGTAATAGATAGTCACCACCTATTGAAAATCATTTGAGATAGTATTAAGACACAATAAAACGATTAGGTTGCATATAAACTTTTAGTTCAAGCGATTAAAGTCGTAATAAGTTCCAGTTTTCAACAGGATGCCTGTTTTTACCAAATATAGCAAAGGCGCAAACAGACTCAAATCTAAAAACTCTTTTAAATTAAACCGTGCATTTCATCGACTCCTTACAAGAGTACGTTAATAACAAATGGATTGTAAAATGTTCTAGCTTTTTTCAAAAGCAGTATACTTAGAAAAAAATCTTTCTCTTATCCTCATAGTCGGAACGTCACATATAAAATTACTGTATAAAACTAATTTATAATAACGTACGTCCTACTGATTGCAATCTCAATGGTTAGTTGAAAAACAAAACTTCTAGGGATTCCGTCTACGTGGTTAAAACCCTCATTTACTACCCCAATTTTCGAAATTTTTATTTCCTTTATCAAGGGCTAATATATCATTTTTACGATTTACTGTGTTGATTTATAAATTTGGTACTTACTGAAGGTGAGTTATAACTTTTGAATATACAAACTTGAACCTAGCATTTGGTCTGGAGTACTTGTTTAAAGTATTATTAATTTAAAAATAATTTTTTTGGTATTTTTAACGCAGATAAAAAACTTGTGGACGTTAGCAATATTAATTCAATTAAAAACAGCCAACCAAAAACTTCTAGTGCAGGTCTTTAAATATGTTATTAGAGATGAAAATTGTTGTCATTAATTGTAGGTTATTTATTTGTTTCAAATATAAGGTTTATCGTTGAAGAATTAGGAGTCTATTCTATATAGAGATAATTTTATATTAATATAATGTAAACCTGCCACCGTATTAATTGTGGAGATATTTTGGTGTTTCGTTTTAGAACATGTTTTGAATCTTATGTGTCAGTTGGCCCAAGTATATGGAATCATATCTTCCTGTGGGGATTGGTGCAGTATATTCCATCTTGATATGTATGCCATTGACCGCCTCGTTTGTAACAGTGTTCCAGATAAGTTTATTTATTATTTTTTTTGGGTAAATATTCATTTTTGTATTTTTGTCACTGAGTATATTTATTTTATATTAGTGTTTTTAAATGAAACTCACTTTGTAGTTTATATCGCCGAGTATATATTTATTTTATATCATATATCGCCCGTTATGTATTTTGGCCTCTGTATAAAAATTACTTTCTAGTTTATGTCGCCGAGTATATATTTATTATATCAATAGTTATGTATTTTGGCCTCTGTATAAAAATCACTTTGTAGTTTATGTTGCCGAGTATATATTTATTTTATATTATATATCGCCCGTTATATATTTTGGCCTCTGTATAAAAGTTACTTTATAGTTTATGTCGCCGAGTATATATTTATTAAATCATCCGTTATGTATTTTGGCCTCTGTATAAAAATTACTCTGTAGTTTATGTCGCCGAGTATAGGTTCAAAACATTTCGGCTATAAGATTTATAACTATTTTAAGTGTCAAAAGGACATTATTATTTACTCTCTAGTTTCTGGGTAGAAATAGTTTTGTACATAAGAGATATAGTTATTTTAAGTTCCAATAATATTTTTATTTTTACTGTCTAGTTCCCGTGGGGAAATTATTTATTGCATGTAAAATGTTTATTCCGGCTGAGACCACCGAAATTTCAGATATTAGTTTCGCCACCACCATACGATACAGTGAGTAGCGCGCAGGTCGAACTAATCGAGGGGGTGGAAATGAGTGAGGCGTATGCGAAGAGTCGAGTCGGGTGTAAGTAGTCAGTTGTGTAGATTCCTAGACGACAGTAAACGTAAATACCGTTCCGCCGAACCGTATTTTTCTTCTTTTTTCTTTTCTTGTTTCTTTTAATAATTTAATAATTTCTTTGGAGTTTTCTTTTGGTGTATAAATACCACGAGAATTTGGTTGTTGTAGAAGGTAAGAAGTTTTCAATTATAACGATTCGAAATTAAGTGGTCTTTTCAATCACAAATCTAGTGTATTCATTATGTTTATTTTTCGTATTTTAACAATAAGTTAGAACATCTTGGCATTACCGGAGTCCGGTCTTTTCTAATTATTTTCTTTCAATTTTCCGTGAAGAGGTTTAGATTGAAATATCAGGGAGCGCCAGGCATACATATCCGCTAGGGCTTTCTAATATTTTAAATCGACAACCCCAATAATTTAGTGATTTGCAATCCCGGTCTCATTTAGTTATTTTCTTTCAATTTTCCGTGAAGAGGTTTAGATTGAAATATCAGGTAGCGCCAGGCATACATATCCGCTAGGGCTTTCTAATATTTTAAATCGACAACCCCAATAATTTTGTAATTCGCAGCCCCGGTCTTCTTCTGGTCCTTTCTCTCAATTTTCCGTGAAGAGGTTTAGATTGAAATATCAGGGAGCGCCAGGCATACATATACGCTAGGGCTTTCTAATATTTTGAATCAACAACCCCAATAATTTAATAAGTCACACCCCCGGTCGTTTCTAGGTATTCTCTTTCATTTTTCCGTGCAGAGGTTTCGATTGAAATATCAGGTAGCGCCAGGCATACATATCCGCTAGGCTTTCCTAATATTTTAAATCAACAACCCCAATAATTTGATAGATGACACCCCCGGTCTTTTCTAGTTATTCTCTTCAATTTTTCCGTGTAGAGGTTTTGATTGAAATATCAGGTAGCGCCAGGCATACATATTCGCTAGGGGTTCCTAATATTTTAAATCAACAACCCCAATAATTTAATTAATCACACCCCCGGTCTTCTCTAGTTATTCTCTTCAATTTTTCCGTGGAGAGGTTTCGATTGAAATATCAGGAAGCGCCAGGCATACATATTCGCTAGGGCTTCCTAATATTTTAAATCAACAACCCCAATAATTTAATAAATCACACCCCCGGTCTTTTCTAGTTATTTTCTTCAATTTTTCCGTGGAGAGGTTTCGATTGAAATATCAGGTAGCGCCAGGCATACATATCTGCTTGGGCTTTCTAATATTTTGAATCGATAACCCCAATAATTCAGTAATTTGCAATCCCGGTCTCATCTAGTTATTTTCTTTCAATTTTCCGTGAAGAGGTTTAGATTGAAATATCAGGTAGCGCCAGGCATACATATTCGCTAGGGCTTTCTAATATCGACAACCTCAATAATTTAGTAATTTGCAGCCCCGGTCTTTTTCTGGTCCTTTCTTTCAATCTTCCGTGAAGAGGTTTAGATTGAAATATCAGGGAGCGCCAGGCATACATATCCGCTAGGCTTTCCTAATATTTTAAATCAACAACCCCAATAATTTAATAAATCACACCCCCGGTCTTTTCTAGTTATTCTCTTCAATTTTTCCGTTGAGAGGTTTTGATTGAAATATCAGGTAGCGCCAGGCCTACATATCCGCTAGGGCTTCCTAATATTTTGAATCAACAACCCTAATCATTTTGTAACTCACCCCCCGTTATTTAAAAAGGCTTACTACACCTACCGAGTATACCAAGAATAATTAACCATTTTACTTATGTATCTTAAATTGTCACGCAACCCGTTTAATTTATAAAAGCTTTGGTGAAACCTATTGCACGAAAAGACCACCGAATTCGGAAGATTTTATCGTTGATTATACCGTTTCTTTCTTGCATACACTATTTTATATTTACAGAACACTCTCCCTTATGTCCTGCCTGCTTCGTCCCTACTAACCGCCTATAAATTGTATATATAATCTGTTGATATATCTGTTTTGGGGAGACTAGGATATTACCTCCCATTACCTGTATTAATTCCTTCTCCTTAGTTACCTTTATTGTATAGTTGACTATATAAGGAAAAAATAATATAGAATTAAAATATAAACCGAACCTTGGTGTTTTATTGACCGACTATAGATTAGCACCTACCCATAGTAGAGTAGTTATTTGGCTGCACTAATTTTAGCTTCCCGTAGAGTGGATCAGGAGCACGACTTTTATTTTAAGACTAGCTAGAACGTTTGTTTTATCTAGCAATAACCTCCGGATTTTGACAGCAATAGACCCCTGGAATTTAACGTACCTCCATCTGAGACTACCTGGAACTCTCGACGAGTGGAGTCGAGGGGCCGTGGAGACAACCACGTTAAAAATCTGGCGCCCGAGAAAGTGTAAGGATTCCAAGGTGTCAGAAGTGACGTACCGGAGGCGTTAAGAGGTAGGGCAAGGGGCCGCTAGCGGTAAATCACGCGCAGCGCACCGTCGTCGCGTCCGAAGTAAAAGCGTCACAGTATATTTGGATTTAGAAAATGAAAAAAATGTTGTTAGTGAAAGTAAACTCGACAAAAACTATTTTTGAAAATTTATTATGTTGTTTAATACTTTCTTTTCATGTTCATTTATATTTAGAAATGTTATTTCGTATGAAATGCTTCTATAAAAAGAAATTACATTTAAGCTAATAATTACAAAATTAGGAATTATGGTTATCTCTGGTATGAAATGAGAAAATACGAAAATATCTTCAATATGTAGCATTCATTATTTTCATTATATGTAATTGACTGTCTCGACCCTTACTTCGTGGAATATGCTCATATTGATATTGATTTATCGAAACAATTGTCAATTTTTTAGAATTTTCAATAACTTGTATTATATTGTGGAATCAACTAGAGACCTTGAGTTTCATTTATAAACACAAAATAATTTTTTCGTTTTTCATAACCAATCATAAAAACGCACCTCTGGTACCCCCATGGGAAGTTCAAAAACCCCATTGTATGCTCAGTAGATCATAGACGATCTCTTCAGAGTAAACATTCCAAACTTTTCTCTTTACTCACTTTTCCTCAAAAAATATATTGATGACATCATATGCACTGTCCTCAGTGATGCTATACACGACACACCAAACGTCTTCAGCGCATAAAATCCTAACATATATCTCATGGTAGAATAAGAAACCAATAAAAGTGCACCTTTCTTAGACACCAACTTGATCATAATAAATGATAACTCACTGATTGGTATGTCAAACTCTCTCACTTAGGACGATACAACAACTACAACTCCTTCCATCTATAATAATGAAAATAAATGTTGTCCTCTAGTTCAATTCCAAAATAGTAGGCAGTAAATTTTCAGAAATATTGCAATAAACCAACAATAATTGTAGTCACTGTGATTCTAGATTCCTAGAATCAAAGCCTGACTACAATTGTTGTCGGTTTATTGCAATATTTCGAATAATTCAGTGCCAACTATTTTGGAAGTGAACTATAGCACTGAAAATCAGAGTTAGCATATTAAGTCATCCAACCCTAAAATCAAAAACCTCAAAATCCTTTTCCAAACAATTCTAGAGTATGTTATCCAAACAAATTATCAAATGAACTTATCTGGAATACTGTCACAAACGAGGCGGTCAATGACATACCTACAGATCAACAGGAATCACACAGTACCAACCCCCACAGTAAGATGCGATTCCATACCACACAAGCGCCAAATGACAGATACAATTAAAAAAATATTCAAAAACGAAAACGTAAAGATATCAACCAGTTTATTCAATAACAAAACAAATAGGAAAACTTTTTTCTAAAAAAAATTGCTTTTCTATTATCCCTTGTATAAACTCTGATAAAAAATACACCGTCCAGACCTTACGTACTCTGCTACAACGCATTACTCAACACAAAAGCGATTGCAGAATTTTTAAATGTAATTGTGCCCTTACGGAACATGTAATGGACACGGGTCACAAAATGATCATTGGGGCAGCCACGATTTTGGTTGTTGAAATTAAATATATATAATAAAATTATATTCCTAGAAATCTTTTTTTATTAAAAGCAACCATCCCAGCATGAATAAAAGATCTAACGCAGAAAATATTAGTCAAATGTACACTTATTTATTAGCCTTATCAAATAACCCAAATGAAACCTATCACAATGACTCCACTGTGAACTTTTCATCACAAACAACATTGTAATGCTGGTGTTATCTTAGAATACCAACCCCTGATTTTGCACCAATCAAATTCCAACATTTCTTCTTAGCCTACGATGTGAACATCATCAGGTGACATTTTTTTTAGATATTAAAAAAAATAAACTTTTTGGCCACCCTATCCATCCCTCTTGAACCCTACAACTACTAAATACTAAGAGAGGACAATAAAAAAACAAGGTCACAAGGCCATTTTCTGGGGAACGGGAGTGAGACCAAAGGCTGCAATTTGGAGCTTTCCCACGTCCCCAGAATTCCCCATGAAAATCAACTAACTAATAAATGGGGATTGAGTGACTGATAGTTATTCAATGACTTTTCACAATCTTTATAAATATATCAAATGAAATTCCGACTTGAATTAAATCGTTACCATAACACAAATTAATTAACAATAATTTTCAAAAGATTTCGTATCCGCGAATCAGTAGAAATGTTTGCAAAATCAAAGTAAACTATTAACCAATTGATGAAAAAACAGGTGTTTGATAAGAACAAATAATTTTCAACGATTTATTCCAAAAATGGAAATCTAATACTTCAAAATGACACAATAGTAGATGGAGAGTAAATGTTGATGTTTTTAAAATACATAAGAATTTTTCATTGACCTCACTAGTAAGTTTACTATAATTTTTAATACACAATAACTGAAATGTAATAAGTTTGTAGCCTTGAGAAAGAAATTAAACAATTTCGAAATATTGGCATAGTAACAAAGAGTTTAACATAAACTAAACCCTACACTCACTGTTTTCCAGTGAGAATTGATAATATATATATATATATATATATATATATATATATACGAGTATATATATATATATATATATATATATATATATATATATATATATATATTCCAAATCATGTCTAAACATAGGTTTTTATAAAGAAAAATTTCTAAACGTAGTTAAAAATTAATTTGAACTATTTTCGAGTTTTCATCATTAAGTTCCTGAATATCCTTTATGTCCTATAATTATGATAATTATGATATGGTATGAAACGGGATTTACTGAATAAGTCTTTGTTTACTGAGGAATCCATTCCACAAGATATTGAATGATTAATAGAATGAGGCAATTGGCTGATGCCTTAGAGTAAAATAAACGAATAAAAGCATGAATATAATGTTTCACAATCCTACTGAAATATTGGAATGAAGTACTAAAAATTTTATGAAATTTCTAGCTGACGTACTTGAGTAGAATTGAATATGATTAATTTCTAACTCATGTGAAATACGGATAATTTATTTTCCAGTTTTAATTGAAATTGGAATGAATCTAAAACTGTTCAGGAAAATTTTGAAACTAAAAGTTTTTATCAAAAAATTCTACGTGAAAATACATTTTTACACCGGACTTATTGAAACTTGATAATTCATATTTTAAGTGATGAATTTTGGGAGAAAAATGATGATGCGGAACACATTAACATATTTCTAAGGAGTTAGTTAGCTTTTTCGGATTTCGAATTTACAAGTCACAGAATGTTGAAAAAATTATAAATATCACATGTTTCAACTTACCTTGAAGAGCAGGAGTCAAAAAACTGGAACTGTTCATAAAAACTTCTAAAAATTACACTGGGAGTAGCTGTTGATAGTGTAGATGGTATATAGTAAATAACAAATGTTGTTATTCAAATTTAGAATGCTTCTAAATCAAGCCTTTGCAGATGAACACACACTAAATAATATCTTTGAGGACCGTTTAACCCAAAGACTATTTCTAAAACAGAATATATTTCGGAATGAACACCTACATCAAAAATCTGCAAATTTATGTAAACCCATATAATAGGTGTCATTAGTATTACAAAGAATCCAAGAGGCTTTCTAGATTCATATTACATTTTTTGATAGTTTTTAAATATAGGTAGTAATCGAACAATAGCTTTCACTACCACACATTAAGTACATCATAACCTTTTTAAAATCCCATAAATCAATTCAATATCTCATCATAATCATTATACAGATAATGGCTCTTCTTTATCCAAAATGATTTTTAAATTTGAAGGTTAATACAAACTGACAGGTAAGTCCCAACTTTCTCATTTTGAAATATATCACAGATTTAGAAGGTAAAAGACAAAATTTAGACTGGCTGAATAGAAAGATATTACGTGAATTATAGTTTGTTAAATAGTGTCGTAAGGGTTGGATTTCTTCAGAAACTGAGATGATTGTTAATGGCGTTTTATCCCAGAATACTCAATCACATGATATTTACGGCATTACACTCCGCAATCAGGTACTCAATAATTTATCACAGATTGCCATGGTAGGGCAGTACGAAAATAAAATATGAATGGAAGATTCCTGAAAGCCCTTCGCTAACTTTTCCTGTCTATTCAAGATGATTTGAGCGGGTAAATGAAATAATATTCCTTTTTGAATAATTCAATCGTTGACCAGCTGGATTAAACGTTATACCATAATGACATATGAAGAAGATGAATTATTTAAGAACTTTATATCTAACACAAAATAAATTAATGCATACCAGGTGTTGTGTACATAAGTTTTCTATTTGATTCCATTGTACTATATATTTAATATTGATCTATGTAATGGAAATGTCTTAATAAAACAATGTTCAGGTTTTAACTGTTTCATTATTTTTACCAGTCAATCGTATTTGAACAAAAACCTCAGGTATATGAAAAGTATACCTACTAATTTATGGACAATACTTGTACTGGGAGACAACGGAGCGGCTAAATCTGGGATATTGTTCACTGTAGAGATTTGGGAAAAATATTTACAATAATTGCGGCAAATAGAAATAACTGGTTCTTAATATGACAGCTAGGTGGCATAATACTACTAGAAATTCAGAAAATGGAGGGTTTTTCTTCAATTTGCCAAGATTAGTTGAACTGAAAATGATCGCAAATAAATATCGGGTTTTTTATGAATATTTTTGTTTATTTTTTGTATCTTAGTCTTCGAATGAAGTGATGGGGGTAAAGCGAGAATTGATTTGGAAAAACTGCAACAACTCGGAAAAACTTTATCGGAAGTTATTGTGTCATGTGAAAGAGTTTTCCTTGCTCTATCAGCTGCACTTCACGAAATTTCGGTATTTTTAATGAAGTGTGTGATTAGGAACCGAAATTTTTATCCTAATTCTACGCTAGAGAGGTGAGATATTTGCTTCGTCCAGTATTATTCTTGTAGTTTTTTTGAGTTGGTATAGTTTCAAATGGGATATGTAGAACTGGTTTTGTTTTTGCCTAAAAACAAACGTTATTAGATTGCCAAAATTATTAGAATTATCAAGTCGCAAGAATGAGTTGTTATAATTATTTTGAGATTTGTACAAACCGCTACTGTAATCTGATATTAAACATGAACGACTCCACTGAGAAAACGAAAAGGAATCCTTACAGAATAGTTGTAATTTATCAATACCCACTCTTTATTTTGAAACATGATAACTAAAAAACCATGGCATATGATTATAATCAGAGCAAGTTAACTGCAGACGGGGTTTATGACATGGATTAAAATATGGTCAATTGCAGACGAAGGAAAAGGGTCAAGTCTGTTTACCTGTTAAATGAGTTAACTGCATACCGCGTAGGTCTACCTATTATATATAACATTTGTTTCATCTATAAAATCGAAAACGAATGTATTTTAAATATATATGATATAAACTAAATAATCGTCTACATGTACCTACATTTAACTACATAAAACCATTTTATACTGCATATATATACGAAAGACACTTGAAAAAGTCAATCCTTGCAATTTTAGTGTTCCTGTAATCGATAATTTTATTCGAAATAAATTGTTGTCTCTCCAATACTTCGAATGTAATGTTGCTAATTTAATCGTGAAGAATTAGATTTTAAGTAAGTATCAGTCTGAATATCTTTTAACACATCCAAAAACTGAATTATGTTCGGATGCGGAGATGAATTCAAATTATTAAATTTTGACTGGAGTGATTCGCAACAATTTGTAGTTCGTATGAGTGACGCTGCATTTTCTGCCCAGATATGTGGAGGGAATAAAGAGTTTTCTTCAATATAGGTGTCCACAAAATAATCCACGAAATCATTCAGCCTGTTATTACTTGGTTGTACCGATATAAAGTCGAAGACAAATGAATCGCACACTTCTGAACGATCCAAAAAAGTCAGGCCAAATAAGTAATGCGGCCATCTCCTGTCTCGGGTTGTGGATTTTTATATTCTGTAGCTAATCCAAGATTCTGAATTTTCCTCCACCTAAATACAAATATATTTTCCTTCATTATTTTACACACAAATTATTTTACACATTACACATTATTTTACATCACAAAATATGAGTAAATTCTTACCATGATTGTGCAAGATGAAATCTGCAGCCGATTATTGAAACGTCGGGAAATGTTTCTTTCACACTGGAATGGATAGAAACTTCAGAATCCACGGTAATGAAATTTGGGTTAAAATTAGGTCCATTACTGATGCACTTGGATTTCAACATATCAAACAATGTCGAAAACGTTTCTTTTTTTTTGTTTTTTAATAAACAAAAAGCCACTGGTATATAAATGTTGTTTACAAGAGCATGAATGCTAAACATTTGTAAGAAGTGTTTTACATAATTATCAATTGTTCCATCCATATATATTGTTGAACTAGAACACATCACATTAAAATTTTCAGTGCACCAGAATACTTTAATATTTTTAATCCTGTCTTTTATAATCAAAAATTCTTCTTCTTTCACGGTCATAACTTGGACAGATTCCAAAAAATCTTCCACATCGGAAACGTTTTGAGGCAATTTTGGAAATGATTTATTTCTGTCTCTGTAAATATTGCGTATAATATATTGTATATCTTTATCTGCCAAAGTTGACAAAGTATTAGGATTTAATTCAAGTTCACTACGAACTATTTTAGATGGCCTTTCAGCGATCATATCGTCTTTTTTTTGTTTAATTTATTACTTAATGTATGTCTATTCATTGCATAGTCACATTCCTGTTCATGATTATGAGTATCTAATATTTTAGACATCACTTTTTCAACGCACATTGTATATATTTTAGCTATAAATGTCTTTTTCACACAGCAACAACAAGTCTCACCATTTTTTAATTCACGATGTTTATAAAATTCGAAATTTTCAATAACAATTAGACTATTTCCACGTCACTCATCACATCTTTCACTTCATCTTCAGTTTTTTGTATATCGCACTTAACAAATGTATCGTCACTGTTGAAATAAATTTTAAACTGATAGCCATAATAATATTTTTGCGTACATTTTGTTATTCTAAGACCCCTTACCGCCAGTCTGCAGTTCACCCATAGGAATAGGTACCCTCACAAAACCCTTTTTAGATCATAAACCTCGTCTGCAACTAACATGCGCCCCTACGATTTAGCTGTTAGATTGCAGAAGATTATTCGTTCAGTACTGCCCCATGCCGTTATAGTTGCTTCTGGAACTTTTGTTATGATGCACAGGTAGTTTTGGGATGATAAAATGCAAACTTTTGAGGTATATGGGAATCCTGAATCAAGGGTCCAGGTATTTCCAGGAATAATTGGAAAAAGGTTATCGTTCCAATGATGATGGGGATACAAAAGAGATCTATGAAGAATAATTCTGTATCATCCTTTGCTGATAGAGTATAGGTAATAATAAATATTACCAATTTGAATAGATATTTTTACAATTAGTCAATGAATTCGAAGCGGGACGAGCTACGATATCACTCAAAAATTTTTCTAGGAAGGTTAATAATCATGTTTATTGTCTGTATATCCATATTCTTACTATCGCTAAATCTTATCTTTAACCTCTTATCGGAAATGGGCTACCTACGGTTTAGAAGTATTATGTTGTGTTTAGTTTTTTGTAAAGCGTTGCTGTGTTATACTTTCATAAGCCAACTATGTTAAATAATATGAAATTTATTAGATCAGGATTTTAACACTGCCGTTCCAGAAAATGTACCAGTACGAACGTAATCTTGCCACTTCGGACGTATTTAAGAACATTTTCGTCTATATAATATACGTGTATATTACCGGATGTCATAACAGTTCAAATCTCAACCATATACCTCTTGATACCTTATATATATATATATATATATATATATATATATATATATATATATATATATATATTAACATAGAGTGAAACCTGCAACACTCTGTATACTGAATTATGGAATAATAGACTACACACTATAAGTAATTAAACATTTTGGAATTTGAATTTTGTTTTAAAATTATTTAAAAGGAGACAATCTGTACTATTCACTATTTGATAGAGAAAGTATACAAGAATCTAAATGTATAACTATGGAGAAGATTTCAAATAAGCTTTATAAGAATATAGGTGAAATGAAATAACAAAATTTCCATATTTAAGAGAGAAAATTTTAGAACGTTTGTTCCATATAAATAAAAATAATAATCCATTGTTCTCATTGTCAAAGTAAAATAATAATATGATTTGTTTTAAAGAAGTAAATATTAGAGATTGAAAGAAGTTTTCGATAAGATTATGTAACTATTTAAAATATGTCAAGGTAGGAAGTCAAATGAAAACATTAATTTTATGGAACATGACACTTGTTAAACGATTTGTCATTCTGAATAAATATTTTAGAAAATAAGAACTGTCATTTGAAAAATTTATTGAAATACAATTTAAGGGAGTAATATATGGGTTATAATCATTTGAGGAACTCAAAACAGAATGTTCTGAAATGATGGATGGACAATCTACTATTTGAAATGAAGATTTTCAATAAGAATTTTGATAACCAATTTTGATTGGTGGAATACGTTTAAAATATTCTCATCAGCGACAAGCAGATTGGTAATAATAAAAAAATTGAATGGGAACAGTTTTGTTGATAATGTAGACTATTCACTAGGTACTTTTCTTCTTGGTAGCAGAAAAATATTAGGAAGCAAAACTTTTGAGAAAAAATATTAAAACTTTCGGAGAAACAACAATTTGGTATGAAAATTAGAGGAAGGAATACATTATACTTTAAAGCTAATCAGTAATATAATTAATCAAGTAGATATACACATTATAAGAAGAAAATTGGTAATTATAATTGAACACAAACCATAAAATTTATCGACGTAATTAAGTAAAATGTTGTATTGTGGAAACGGTGTCTCCACAATACTTTCCAGAAAGCTTTGGATTATCGGATTTGTCTAAAATGTATTGATGTGGACGAAATATAGCATTGATTCTTGATATTATGCAAGCTCGACAAATTGTATGGTGTCTTCCAAGAGGTAACCTAAAACAAAATAAAAACCAATCATTGATGTGAATTAATTGAACAATACAGTGAACAAAGGTATTCAAAACTATTTTAATTATATATAAAGAAGGTAGAGTAAACTTACCGATTTTGTACAAAGAATTGAGCTTTGATATTGCACAGACGCTCATAAGCTTTATTATTCACCATTTTCTGTCATAGACTTTGATATAACGGATTTCGTGTTATAAAATTTGTATAAAATGTTTCCTATTCTAAATCATGTATAGAAATAATATTTCACCAGAGTGTATGATTTTATTTGAATGAGTGATCATACTAGATAGTAGATTTTCACAAATTTATGTCTTGTAAAAGAATGAGGTATTTGTTTCTACAACATTAAATACCGTTTTCCCATTTGAAAAATATTTTAAAATTATATTCTTGAGATTTTTCATTTCTTTATGGTGATTGCTCCATCTAGTTTCAACAGTTAGTAGCTTTGAACTGACATCTGTGAATCGTGGATAGGTTCAACATTAGAGTTTAATTGGAAATAATAAAGCAAGTATATTTTTGATTAACTAAATTCCTTTATTGAAATATAGGGACTTTATTTAAACTTTGGCGCTCATATTAGAAATTAGAATTGTTTTGTTTTTCTACATTTGAACCCTACTCTGAGATTATGGAGTTTCTCATGGAAAAAGTATAACTATCTTACAAATTAATTTTAAATTTTACAATATACCGGGCAAACAAAAACTAAATATCAACTAAACTAAACTAAACAATAATTTTAATATTCTCTCTCCCAATACAAATCACAATAAAATATCGGCCCAACGTAGGGAAAATTAAACTATTCTCTCACCCAATTCTATCCACAATAATATATATATATATATATATATATAGACAAAAGTGTACTTACGTCCAATGTGAAATTATTGGACGTAAGTACACTTTTGTCTCTTTATTGATGGAGTTGAGAATAATCCCATTTTTTCCTCTATTTGTAGCGTCACTGATGATGAAAACGAAAGTTTTCGAAAGCTTGGATAAAAACCGATAAAGAATTCTCGTTTTCCCTGTTTCTGCATTCCCCAATATTTCTGAGTTTTATTCCTAACTGGTCAGCAAAGCCTACCGTTTTTTACATATATATATATATATATATATATATATATATATATATATATAATACTGGATTGGTATTCCTGTGATGCCTTTATTATTGTAAAGTAGTTTAGTTAATATAAATTATTAGTTTTTGTTTGCCCGGTATATTAGAAAATTTTAAAATATGTCATAAAATGACTATACCTTACATGAAAACTCTGTGATCTCAAGGTAGGCTTCCTATAGTTCCTATTTTAATTTTAATTATGAGCGCTAAAAAATAAAATCCTTACATTTAAATAAAGAAATTTTTTTGATAAAAAAATACTTGCTTTAATTCATTTATAAAATCCTAGAGACGGTCCTGTATGTTTGATTCCAAAACCCCTCTACGATTCAGAAACGTCTGGTCAAAACTGCCAACTGTTGAATAGTAGATGGAGCAACCATCGAGAAATGAAACTTTTCAACAATGCAATCTCAAGTCTTTCAAGTGAAAAACGTTATTTAATATTTAGAAAAACAAATACATTATTCATTTACAAAAACTCATAAAAACAAACTATCTACGATGATCATTCATTCTACAAAACATACACTCAAATGAATTATTATTATATGTGATTACAAACTAGGCAACATTATATACACATTTAAAAACGAATCATATTACAAAACTCTCTATGAAATAAAAATGGCGAATATAACGATGGTTAAAGTGTCTGAAATATCAAAGTTCGAATATTTGCACAACACAAGTGAGTTTATTTAACCTTTTTTATTTGATTGAAATAGTTTTAAATACCTGTTCACTTTTCCATTTTAATACCTCATTGATTGTTTTTAGACTACCTCCTGAAAAAGCAAACAATCTGTCGTGCTTGGTTAATAGCCAAAATTGATGCTATATTTTATCCACATCGATACATTTTAAATGGAATTCCATAGTCCAGCTCTTTCTGAAATGTATCGTGGAGACACCATTCCCACGATACGATATTTTACTTGTTTATACAGATGAAATTTTACGGTTAGTATTCAATAATTTTTACCAATTATTTGTTAAGTCTAGGTTCATCTGCTTGATTCATAAATTTGTTGTTATATTTAAGAATAATGCATTTCTTTTATAGTTACCACTCCAATGTGCAGCTTTTCGAATAGTTTTTCAATATTTTTCTAAAAATTTAGCTTCTCACTCATTCACATCTACCAAAAAGAATTATACCTAGTCAATAGTGTACATTATCAACAACTTTTTTATTCAATTTTTCCAGTTTTCAATCTGCTTGCCGCTGATCAAAATATTTCAAATCTAATCCACCAATCAAAATTGGCTATGAAAATTCTTGTTGACAAACTCCATCTCAAGATTCAAATTGCTCATTTATACTTCTATGACATTCTGTTTAATACTTTTAAATGATTAAATCTGATATAATACTTCCTTCAAATTATATTTCAAAATATTTAGGAAT
The DNA here is from genome assembly GCA_963921935.1 of Galeruca laticollis. NCBI lineage: Eukaryota > Metazoa > Arthropoda > Insecta > Coleoptera > Chrysomelidae > Galeruca > Galeruca laticollis. The sequence continues at coordinate 239,658,085 of OY998175.1, forward strand.
GACAGCTCTTTTTATTTCAATTAGATTTATTCGGAATGACAATTCATTTCACAAACGTCATACTTTTATAAACTTAATGTTATTATTATTTTGACTTTTTACCTTGACATATACTAATTAATTATATAATGTTACCAGAGAATTTCTTTCAATATCTAATTATTATTTTTGAGAACAAATCATAATGTTTTGACTTTTACTGTGTGAGAAATAGATTGTTATAATTTATATAATGTAACGGTCAACATTCTCTCTCTCAAAGGCTAGAAATCATGTTATATATTTCACATATGTGTATTTACAAAGTGTATTGAAAATTTCCTTCATGATTCTTCAGTTTGATTCTTGTTTATTTTCTCTATTGAATAATGAATGATACAAATTGTCTCTATTTCGGACAATTCAAGAAATAATTCAAATTCTAAAATTTTGTATTTGCATATAGTGTATAGTATTTCATTCCATATTATAGTATACAGAGTGTTGCAGGTTCCTTTCTATGTTAATATATATATATATATATATATATATATATATATATATATTTATATATATATATATATATATATATGAAATTAACTGTCTCGACCCTTACTTCGTGGAATATGCTCATATTAGTGTTTTCAAATGAAACTCAAGGTCTCTAGTTAATTCCACAATATAATACAAGATATTGAAAATTCTAAAAAATTTGACAATTGTTTCGATAAATCAATATCATCGTCAGAATGACAGAAGGTACATTTCATTTTATGCCTACCTGCTGTTTAGTAGTTATTTTTGGCTAGACCAAGAAGTAACCTAACTTGTTATTGGCTTAATATATGTTTATAGAAAAAAGAAGAAGATGTGATATTACGAATATTGAAGCTTAGATATTATTAGCCCTATGGTGATATTCTGGATATCATTTTTCCAATTAAGATCAGTATAACTGTGCAATGATATAGAAAACCAGGAAAACTATATCTGCTGATCTTTACAATTATCACTTAAGAAGACAGTTTATTAGTGGAGAATTCCCTAGATTTAACTGTTCATTGACAACATGGATAAAATCAGAATGTAAGAAATGGTTCAAAGTTAGAGACTTTTTAGACAACTACATAAAAGTTGTACATTCAGAAACTCACATTCCAATTCCATCCAGTAGAATTTGACTGTTTGGATGACAAAATTAGAGAAAATGTCAGCACGATGAAGCATATGAAATTTGAGAAACAAGAAGAGAAGCTACAGAATCTTGAACACACACAACATAAAATTCAATACTCTAAACATCATGGAACTGTAAGTACCTATATACCAACACACTTTGCACCACGATTTGAAAACCTTCCAGACACTAATTTCACAAATAGTGAGATAGAATTTTTAAATAAAGGTTTAAAGTACAGCATACCACCTAAATTTAGGAATAATATTAAACAAATTATAGCTACTGAGTCAGAAATAGCTTTAAAATCTAATTCAAATAATATTCTTTAAGAGAAATTGAAAATTGCCAATTTAATCAAAAATATTGAACCTTCAAAAGTTAAACGTCAAACAAAAAATGACATTTCAGTTTTAAACGCAATAAAAAAGAAGATAGAGAATAATAACCTAACAGTTACAAAATCTGATAAGGGGAACGCTACTGTCATTTTGACGACTGAAAATCACAATTCCAAAGTATATAACTTTATAGAATCCAGCGATGTAAATCTCTTAAAGCAGACCCAACAAAGAAGTTTCCTAATAATGTAAGGGATATTGTTAATAATTCAAATTATCTTTTAAATGATTACGAAAAGAGGTCTATCATACATAAGAATCCTCATTGTCCACAATTATATGGAACAGTTAAATTACATAAAATAACGAAACCAATTAGACCTGTAGTCTCTTATGTTAATGCTCCTAATAATATATTGGCAAAGAAGCTCAACAATATACTCAATACTTACGGATATGAATCTCAGTACGCAATTAGAAATTCAATAGAACTAATCAAAAAGTTGAAAGCAATCCACTTAAAAGATAACTATAAACTGATATCGGTCGATGTAACTAACATGTTTACTAAAATTCCTCCTAAAGAATGTATAATACTTGTAAGAAAATTACTAGAAGATAAAAATATTAATCCAGGAATAATATCAGATATACTTAATTTATTTGAAGTATGCATTAGTCAGAATTATTTCGCTTTTGACAATAAGATATATATTCAAAATGAAGGTTTACCAATGGGAAGCCCTATATCACCTATTTTAGCAAACATTTTTATGGACAATTTAGAAAGAAAGATCTTTGAAAGTAATATTCCGGAAAATATTTTATCTTGGTATAGATATTTAGATGACATATTAGCTTGTTTTATGGGTAGTGAACGACAATTAAATATACTTTTCAACCACATCAATAATTTACACCCGAAAATTAAATTTACATTAGAAATTGAAGAAAATAGCTCAATAAATTTTCTTGATTTAAAAATTCAAAGAGTTAATAATGTACTTAATTATTCAATTTACCGAAAACCAATTCAAAGATTCAATAATGTACTTGATTATTCAATTTACCGAAAACCAACACAAACTGATGTAACAATTCCATTCAATTATAACCACCCTGTGTCACACAGACTAGCAGCATATAATTCAATGATACATAGAGCTTTTTCAGTTCCTATGAACAAATGTAATTTTGATAGAGAGATTAATACAATTAGACAAATAGCAACATCTAACGGTTATCCATTAGATATGATAAATAAGCTAATTAGTAAAAAAGAGGAAAAAGTGGCATTACAACTAATATATCCTAAACAAGCTGATGAAATCAAAACTTATAAAACCATCACATATGCAGGAAATATTTCTAATAATATTTCAAAGATAATATCTTCAGCAACGAATACAACAATTTCTTTTGAAACAGAAAGTAACGTTAGTACAAAATTGTTAAATGTAAAAACAAAAATACCACTATTAAAGAAGTCAGGTATATATAAACTTAAATGTCCAGAATGTAATGCTGTCTATTTGGGTCAGACCCTTTTTGAAATACGATACAGTGAGCACTTACGAGCATACAGATTAAAACAACCAGATAAATCCCACTACGCAATACATCTACTTGACACCAATCATTCATTGACACCTAACACAGAACTAGAAGTACTGCATATTTGTGAAAAGAAACAAGAACTGGATTTCCTTGAAGAACTGGATATAAGAAGACATTTAAGAAACCCACAATATGAAGTTGTCAATGAACAGTTAAATCTAGGGAATTCTCCACTAATGAACTGTCTTCTTAAGTGATAATTGTAAAGATCAGCAGATATAGTTTTCCTGGTTTTCTATATCATTGCACAGTTATACTGATCTTAATTGGAAAAATTTGTAATATCACATCTTCTTCTTTTTTCTATACACATATATTAAGCCAATCACAAGTTAGGTTACTTCTTGGTCTAGCCAAAAATAACTACTAAACATCAGGTAGGCATAAAATGAAATGTATCTTCTGTTATTCTGACGATGATATTGATTTATCGAAACAATTGTCAATTTTTTAGAATTTTCAATAACTTGTATTATGTTGTGGTATTAACTAGAGACCTTGAGTTTCATTTAAAAACACTAATATATATATATATATATATATATATATATATATATATATATATATATATATATATATATATATATATATATAATAAAACTTCAAAGAGTGGTCTTTGTTAAAAAACCCTCAATTTCGTGGGGATAGCAGCCAAAAAAAAACTTTACAGGTTAGAGATAAAGTGAATCAAATAGTACATTACCTAAGCTTTCGAAGAGCATTGTCTTCATTCTCAAAGGCTATAATAAACCAGAAAGAAAAAATCGGTTAACTTAATAAAGAAAACAACTTCTGAAATCATTACGACTTACTTGTAGTGTTGATTTAAAATTAAACTCACATTTCACAAATTGCAGGAAAACCTTCATCCATATATATTAAACTTGATGTTAAGAAGACATTTTATTTACCGATGCAGGATACACGGGGTTGGTAAGTTATATAAAAAACATTGCTAGAATGCAATATGACTCTAGTATAAAGTGTGTTCGTGAGGTAGCGAACAAGTTCGCAAAGGCAAATGATACAAGGATACCTCCTAATTCGGAAGCAAATAAGATTGCTGGAGAAAAATTTATGTTGCTGTTTTATGAGAAGATATCATAATATTCTTTCAATAAGATAACCAGAATCTACCAGTTTATCATTATCAACTAATTTCAATGAAAATGGCGTTAACAAAACCATCCTCAATGCTCCGAGGTCAGGGAGATCTTACTTGGAAAATTCATCCAAATATAAAAATTTCGAAGTTGAATCACGGTCACTAATTTTGAAATTTTGAATACATTCCAAACACACATTACACAAAGGATGATTTCCTAAAATAGGTATAAATATTTGTTCAATCAAACACGAGTGCCTGCATTATTATTTAAAAACTGTATATAAAGGACTTGATTTTATCAATTTCATTTGAATTCGAATTGAATATTTTTTATGAAAATAAATCCACGTATTGAACAAAAAAATGTTAAAAACTTTCCAAATTATCAGCCCAGAAAGTTGTTCTAACTTCAATTAAATCAAATTACAATAAAATTTTTATTATTTTTTTAATGAAAGGCCTTGTCCGACAAGTGCCCTCAAAAGGCTCAAATGTGAATATTTCTTATTATTCGTTCATTCATATTCCGGATCAAATTTTTTTAACCTTAAACAGCGAATATGTAGACCACCAACTATATGACTTTAGTCTAAAATAATGGAAAATGTTTTCTTGTATGATGTCATTCAACATTTTTAATTTTAATAACATGATCCACTGATGTAGTTTTCTCTTTTTAACTGATTTGAGTCTATTATTTATCTATATAACCAAATTTATAACTTTTTAATGTGATATCTTCGATACGCAATTTAAAACTAAATGATTTTTAATTAGATTTTGAAGATGTTCAAATCTGTTGAAATTAGGCAATCGAATTTAATATGACCCTGAAGTTGGACGATATCTGCCATAAAAATGTTTTCCTAGATATATCTAGAGAAAGAATAAAGTTGATAAAAACTCAAATATTGTCCGTTGTATTAGCATCTTCATGTGGCTTATATGAAAAAATATTTTTTTGGTAATTAGCTTTTTATAATCAAGAATAATTTTGTCTTTGCTTCCAAAGTTTTGTCAATTTTTAAAAAGGAATCTACTTTCAGTTTGTTAAGTTAATTTGACAAAAATGCCTTGTTCTCTTGATATAAAATCAAACAAAAAGAAGAAGAATTAGACAGTTGAATTTTTGCGATGTTTAATGTCTTATGATCTAAGAGGTTTCGAGTGATGGACTATTTGCTATGTGAAATGCTTCCCTCATCATCGAGAAAAATGAAGGATAAAGTTATTATTAAGGGGACTATAATTGAAGGGATAATTGTCTTAGATAAAAAGGATTTAGAGGTTATGGGCCCAGTTCATGGATGAGAAAAAATAAAAGCAAGGAAAAAAGGAAACAAGATAATAGGAGATAATACATAACATGGCACAAGAAAAAACTTCCTACCCTAATAGGGGAAAAATATTTAGCAAGGAAGTTTCGAATGAAAGTCGTAATGGTAGAATATATAGGAAATATATAAAAATGTATAAAAAATTAAACAGACGTATCAGTTTAAACGGAAGATGACAAGAAAAAATTGCACAAAATAAATAATGAAGCAAAATCAGTAATAGCACAATGTGTGTTTGATACACAGTTAGATATATTACGATACAAGGAATAGGCCTACCATATGTGAAAAATTTAGGAGAGAAATATCAAGAGAAGGGGCTACCGGGGCAAATGTTCCTAAAACAAATGATGCTGTCAATGAAGTTAAAGGAATTTTAGTCACTAGAATGATTTATTGGTGAATTTCAGGAAATCCTGAGGCAATTAGAAGCCACTGGGGTGAAAATTGAGGATCAACATAACATGCAATTTGTCATCCCATAAATTAACACATGAAGAGTTTAAGAAAAAAAATTTGAGTGAAGAAGAAAAGAGATGCCTGGCAGGAAGAGCAGGTCGACCAATTGCGGCTGAACAAGTTGCGTTTAATGTATATGCATCCTGTTATAGATGTGGAAATCGAGGCCACTATAAATGGAAATGCAGGACGAGATTATCTTCGAGTTACCAAAGAGGATCAGGGAAATTTACAAATATCAGTTACAGAGCAAACTTTCCAGGTCATGGAGGAATCCAGGTAGGTGGTAGAGGAAATTGATCATGTAGAGGTAACGGTTTGAAAGGTACGAGAAACCCAGTTCAAAATGAAGAAATGCATAGGAACAACTTTACACAACAGCATGAAGAGTAAGAAAATGAGGTTAAGGAGATAAGTGGAGAACTTTCAAAGGTATGTTTGAATGGTGAAATAAATAATAAAATTGAAAGTAACTATCGAAAATTACACGTTTTAGAATTTGTGATTGATTCAGGATGTACAGATCACTCACTAAATAACAAAAATATATTTACAGATTTTGTAATGCTAGATAAACCTATGAATAGAGGCTTCGCAAAAATTGGTAACTATTTACCCGCAGTTGGCGTCGGAAACATTAATGTTATGAGCAATGTAAATGGGGTTGTGAAATTAGTGAATGAGGGTTTTTTGAAAAGAATAGGTTAAAGAGATGGTTGATATAAAATCAAATTTGAAATAGGTCAACAAAAACGTTACTCCGCCCAAAATTATCAAAGTAACGAATTTATAAAATGACATGATAAATTTTCTATTTCAAATTTCAAATCATGAAAGAAATCAATTGAAGGAAATTTAGTTTATGGAATAGACAAGAATATGAATTAAATTAACTGTCTCGGCACTTACCTCGTGGAATGTACTCATATTACTGTTTTATATGAAACTTACTGATAATTCCACGATATATTTGAAAAAAATTGTTACGAGTAAACATTCTAAGAAATTTGACAATTGTTTCCATATTAAATATCATCGTCAGAATGACAAAGGTTACATTTCATTTGATGCCTACCGGATGTTTAATAATTACTCGTATTTTTGGCTAGACGAAGAAGTGAATTACCTTGTGATGGACTTAATATTTTGATAGAAGGAAAAAAGGAGAAGGAGATATGATATTACAAATATTTAAGCTCAGATATTATCAGCCCAATGGGGATATCCTGGATATTTTTTTCCCAATTAATATTAGTATAACTGTGCAATGATATAGAAAACTATGAAAACTATATTTGCTGATCTTCACAATTATCATTCAAGAAGACAGTTTTAAAGTGAAGAACTCTCTAGATTTAACTGTTCAGTGACGACTTCATATTGTGGGCTTCTTGAGTGTCTTCTAATTTCCAATTCTTCCAGGAAATCCAGTTCTTATGCCCTACTTCTAGTTCAGTGTTAGGTGTCAATGGATGATTGGTGTCACGTAGATATTTTACTTAGTGAGATTTAGATGGTTGTTTTAATATGTATGTCTGTAATTGATCACTGCATCTGATTTCAAAATTTCAAAGGGTTTGACCCAAATAGACAGAATTGAATTCTGGACATTTAAGTCTATATATAACATACCAATTTTGTACTCACGTTACTTCCAGTTTTAAAAGAAATTATTGTATATGTTGCTAAAGATATCATCTTTGAAATATTATTAGAAATATTTCCTACATACGTGATGTTTGTATAACTTTTCATTTCTTTAGTTTAATTAGGATATATTAGTTGTGAAACCACTTTTTCCTCTTTTTTATTAATTAGTTTATTCATCATATGTAATAGATAACCTTTGGAAGCTGCTATTAGTTTAATTGTATTAATTTCTGTATCAAAATTACATTTGTTCAGAGGAACTGAAAATGCTCTATGTATCATTGAATTATATGCTGCTAAATTATTTGACATGGGATGATTTGAACTATATGGAATAGTCACATCAGTGTGTGGTGGTTTTCTGTAAATTGAATAATTAAGTACATCATTTACACTTTGAATTTTTAAATCAAGAAAATTTATTGAGTTATTTTCTTCAACTTCTAACGTAAATTTAATTTTTGTGTGTAAATTATCAAAACGGTTGAAAATGTATCCAATTGCTGTTCACTACCTATGAATTAAGCTAATATATCTTTTACATATCTATACCAAAATAAAAGATTTTTTGAGATATTATTTTCAGAGATTTTTCTTTCCAAACTGTCCAAAATAGGAGAGTTAGGGCTTCCCATTGGTGAACCTTCATTTTGAATATATATCTTATTGTCAAAAGTGAAATTATTCAGATTAATATATACATCAAATAAATTAAGTATATCTGATATTATTCCTGGATTAATATTTTTATCCTCCAGTAATTTTCTTACAAGTATTAGACATACTTTCGGAAGAATTTTAGTGAACATATTGGTAACATAAAATGAAATGAGTTTAGAGTTATCTTGCAAGAATAATGCTTTTAATTTTTTGATTAGTTCTATTGTATTTTTAATTGAGTATTTAGAAGTATTTCTGTAACTATTAAATGTATTGTTAAGTTTTTTGCTAATATATTATTAGGATTATTAACATAAGAAACTACAGGTCTAATTGGTTTCATTATATTATGTAATTTAAAGGTTCCATGTGATTGTGGAGATTGGAAATTTTCATTAATGATTAATCACTCGAAGTATTACATATTTGTGATAAGAAACAAGAACTGGATTTCCTCAAAAAATTGGAAATTAGAAGACACTCAAGAAACCCACAATATAAAGTCGTCAATGAACAGTTGAATCTAGGGAGCTCTCCACTTCTAAACTGTCTCCTTAAGTGCTAATTGTAAAGATCAGCAGATATAGTTTTCCTGGTTTTCTATATAATTGCACAGTTAAACTGATATTAATTGGGAAAAAGATATCCAGGATATCACCATAGGGCTAATAATATTTAAGCGTTATTATTATATACCCTCCTCTTTTTCCTATTAATGTATTTTAAGTCAATCACAAGGTAGCAACTTCTTGGTCTAACCAAAAATAATTATTAAACATCAGGTAGGCATGAAATGAAATATAACTTCTGTCAATCTGACGATAATGTTTAATATCGAAGCAATTGACAATTTCTTAGAATTTCTAACATTTTTTTAATATATTGTGGAATTATATAGAAACCGTAATATTAGTAGATTCCACGAAATAAGGGTCGAAACAGTAAAATTCTTTAATTTAATTACAATTACATGCAATTGCGATATATTGTAATAACGTTATTCTGAAGTAAGGATGTATATCAAATAATTTTTAAAATATTTTTTATGGTGAAAAATTGCTGCAAAATAAAGAGTTTGTCATGTAAAAAATTTGAAGAACTATATGTGCAATTTTAAAAAGTATTTTTGTTGTCATATTATAAAGTCTATAAGAAAAATAAATGAAAAAACTTAAGGGGACATGTGCTTTTTATTATAATTGGAATTTTGATTTAAGATTTTTTTGAATGTATGTCAATAAAAATTTAGTTTTCTTAATACCTACCAAAAAGTAAAAAATATAAAACATTAACATTTAATTTTGGATACAATGTTCATATTCCAATAGTCTCTACATGGAAAAAGATAGTTTTACTGTTTTATTGGTATGAGGTATAGCGAGTTCATTCCACTCAGTCTGGATAAAAAGGGCCTGTACGAAGTCGAAGCAATTTATTCCTATTTTTAAGTAGGAGTAAAATGATGGTAAATAAATATGAGAGAAAGTTGTTATAGGAAAATCGCACTCGTTCAATTCGATAAAAACATTAATGGTTCCTAATAAAACGTGTGCTTTCCGAAATAATTGAAAGGTACATTCACGGAATATTAAACGATATTAGAATAGAACTGTGTCTTCTCACCTGAAAGTGTACGGTTCCGGCAGTATATCTCCCCACAAAAAGTAACAAAATTTTATATGTAATAACACTTTTCAAATAATGTAGTTTCAATAAAGTCAGTCTAATATCTAAGCTCAGAATTAATCAAATTTTCAAACTAGGTATTTACCAGTGTTGTAAAAAAATTAATGAAATTAACCTACGTAGAAAATAAAGAAATGAAGACCATATTGTTTTTGCTTTCTGCCACTTAAGCAGTCCACACACTAGTTTCATAAATAATGATAAATACAAAAGTAAGCGAAGATGCTTTAACAAGATATTGTGATAAACTGCGAGGAAAATTGATCAATTCAAGCACCGTATTGCGAATTAATTATTGCCAGAAATACTGGATCTTAACTTTACACTAATAAATAGAATTAACTAATAATAATAATAATAATAATAATAATAATAATAATAATAATAATAATAATAATAATAATAATAATAATAATAATAATAATAATAATAATAATAATAATAATAATAATAATAATAATAATAATAATAATAATAATAATAATATTGGAGTCGCCACCAATGGTGGATTTCAACAGTTTAAGCATTTTCCTCTAGTAACAACAATATTGAAAGATATATTTCGTATTAAAGAAGATAACGTAAATGTGATAAAAAGAGCCTAAAAAACGTAAAGAATATCGTTCGCTTAAAAATATCTTTAATAACAATTGTTTCTCGTTATAAATGTTGATATGTGTTTGAACATTGAGTAGCGCTATTTCTGGTGTTTGAGTTGATGATATGAAACAAGTGTTGTCCGCATACATAGCATTAAGGATTAGTTGGGATGTGGGAGAGTCATAGGTAAATAGTGAGTACAACAAAAGTGATAAAACTGATCCTTGGGGAACGCCGGCTTGTAAAAGGAAAGGTCCCGCCAATCCGTCGTTCGCCTTAAAGTAAAATTGTTGATTTTTAATGTACGACTTTATGATTTTTATTAAATAGGCAGGCAATTTCAGTTTTATAAGTTTATACAATAAATTTTGTGCCATACGTAGTCAAAGGCTTTATGTATGTTTATAGTGACCACTACGGATTTGTTTTTGGCAAAGAAGCCTTCTCTTATATAGTTAAACCCTCAAATAATTTGTGCTACCGTACTGTGACCGCCTCTGAATCCGTATTGCTCGAGTGGTATTATATTATCTTTATCAACATATGTTTGAATTCTATTCAGTATAATTTTGTCCATCACCTTTGCTATATTATTTAACAGGGAAATTGGTCTGTAACTAACCACATAACAGCGTTGTTTATTAACTTTGACAATGGGGATAATATTGGCAGTCTTGAGCATATCTGAATAATTGCCAGTTTTAATTATGTAGTTAGCTATATGCGTTAGTTGGACTATAGCTTTTTTGGGCAAACTCTTGAGAAGGATGTTGGGCATACCATCTTTCCCCGGCGCTGTTTTATTTTTAGGAGTGTTTATCGTGTTGTATATGTCGTGAGTGGTAGCTAAGTTTTTCGTGTGTAGAATGTGTGTCTCTTGTAAATGATTTTGAACTGTGTAAGTGATATTGAAATAGGGTTGCGTGTTTATTGTGTTGTTTATGAAACTGTTTCGAAAATACTCCCCAAAGGCTCCTGTGATATCTGATTTTTGCGTGAAGTGTTCGTTTATGTATTTTCTATATTATGTCCAATTAGTGGTTGTGTAATCGTGGATTTTCGTGGGTGGGGGATGTATAGTGTGTGTTATTTTTAATTCTAGTAGGATGGGATCGTAATCGGAATTGAGGTCAAGAATGATTTTTAATTTGGTAATGGTATTTATGTTACGACCGATGGCTATGTCTATAGTGCTGGGTGTATAATTATTGAATGCGAAGTGGGTTGGGTCATCTGTGTTGTATATATTACAATCAGAGTTGCTGCAAAACCTTTGAAGGGTATTTCCATTCGTGTTGGGATGTGTGACGCAGGAGTCCCATAGTGCAATTCAAGTCACCCACCATGAGGACTCTATTGTCTGTTTTTGTTAAGTTAAAGAAATCTATTTCTCATAGTTTGTTAAAGTGGAGGCAGTATGCCTCCACAAATTTGAGTTTATTTTCAATTAAGAATGAGATATGCTGAATTGTTGAATTAGTTGGTTGCAGGAGTTGAAAGTTTATGTCTTTCAAGATTAATACTGCCATACCTCCACCGCCGACATTTGCGGGGCGGTCTTGTCTAAGAAGAATATAATCGGGTTTACAAAATTAACGGATTTATTTGGTTTGAGGAATGTCTCGATAAGGAAGAAAATGTCAGATTTGTGAGCGTCGAGAAAATTTCTAATGAGATGGAGTTTGTTTGTAACTCCATGTAGATTACAGAAAATTATTTTGAAAAAGTTTCGTTTTTGAATTCCTATTTTTCCACCGACCTGTTTAGATGTCATTATAGATAGTAAATTTGACAGGTTGTTGCTTTTTTTATCTCGAGAAGTAGGTCAGCCATCGCTCTGCTGAGTTCGTCCAGATTAACCATATAGTTTAATTCTTTGAATAGGTTGTTTAGACTAGAAAAAATTGTGTCCTGATGATTGCGGGTTTGTTTCTTGTGATGAACGGGACTGTATGGTCTTGCTGGGTTGATTGACTCTTGCTATACGCTTGGGGGTAGGCTCCGGAAGTCTTTTTTTCTGGGAGAATATTTCTATTCCAGGGGTTGGTTGCGGGGACTGGTGCTGGTATATATTTAGTGGCTTCTTTTTTTTTGTTTGGATTTCTGAATCTTCTTTGCACGAGCCTCCCTCGTCGCTTTATGTACTCTTGGCAGATCTCAGCGTTTGCAGGGTGGCCACCGTTGCAATTTGCGCTTTTAGCGGGCTTCATTCCGGGGTGAGGTGTGATGCTGCACATTTCAGGCATTTAGGGGCCCTGCCACAATTTGAGCTAGCGTGACCCCAAAGCTGGCAGATATGGCATTGTATCATGGGTTTACTTTGCCTTCTAAATTCCCATTCTACTCGGGTGTACTCGTTAATTCTCACGTTTTTGGTCAAATAGTCTTGTGTTGTTTTTGCATCGGTAACTACTAAATATAGTGGTCTGCCTTTAGTAGTCATTCTGAATATATCTTTGACTGTGAGTTTGTATACTGATCTTAATTTTTCTTTATTTCATCTGATTGAATACCCTCTGTGAGCCCTCTCACTACGAAGGCATGGTTTTTATCCTCCCTTCTGCAGTAGGTGTGAAAGGGCATTTTTTCTGAACGGAGGGCCATTTTTGGAATCCGTCACATCCTGAGTAATGATAATAGTAGAGTTTGAGGTATACTCCATCCCAAAATTATTTTTAAGTTCGTTTTTTAAACGTTTGACTATTTCCCGATGTGCTGAGACATTTCCATCAATGACAATGGGGGGACAAGCTGTATACGTTTTTTTGTTAGTGATTGGTGCTTCTTCCCCTCTTCTCCTTTTCTTCTGTTGTTCGTTCGTATCGTCGTCTGATGTATCTGATAATGAGCTGTTTTTACAATCTCTTTTTTTTGTGCTGGTGCGGCTACTTGGATTTCGCCCTCAAATAATTCGAACAGCGAACAAATTTATTATCTGTCCTCGTGTAATGTTGAATTTTTGCTGATTGCTTCATAAGATTAGTAAATTTCGTAACTTTTTTTGGTTTAATAAATCCCGGTGGTGTAACATCAGCTACTTCCAACTGGCTGCTATGCGGGATGGTCGTGATGGCGTTAAGATCTTCATTAGTTTTTTTTGTCATGTATGATGTTTCTGCTGTGACTTGTTTGATATTCTTGATTAATTTTTGATATTGAGATATGAAATTGTCAACCTGATTGTGAGGGTGCTTTCTTAAATATCAACTTCTTGTGCCCAATAGAGTCCTGGAGATGTATGCACCTGGGCTGGAATTTTGGTTGGATTTTGCTGCTTCCCTGCTTTTTGAGAATTATCTGAATTCGCTTCTCTGGAGTAGTCGCCTATTGTGTCTTCCTCCATATTTTGTATAGTATTCGCGTTTGGGTTTAATCCAGCCTTTTCTGGGGTGGACGTCCTATTTGTGTTATTGGCCCGGCAGGTAGGGATTGTAAAATCTAAATTTGTGTCCGAATCTATACACTTTTTGTTTGTACATTCTAGACACTTTTCTATGTCGGCTTCTCTACACTTTCTTGGGTGCTTTCTAGACACTTGTTTTCCCCATTTATATTACTTATATTTGTATCTTGTTCTGGTGACATAGAGTGTGTAGTTAACATATTTTCAACGTTTTCTAGACAGTTTTTAACAATTGTTTATAAATTCACGTATTCATTGAGATTCATTGAATTTTGGTTGGAGTTGGCTCCAATGTGTATACTTTTTGGATCTTCGTCTATGAAGACTAGTTTATGATAGTTTGAATTTTTCGACTCTAATTCGAGTTTTCGGTCTCTAATTCTTTTAATCTCTTCTGTGTCCTTATAATGTGTGTCTAAACTAGCTGTAGTAAGACGTGTTCGTCTTCAACATTTAGTGAATTTGATTTCAATGGAACTTTCCGTTCACTTTTTTTTGAAGCGGTAGTTAGTGTGTCTGACAGTTTTTTGTGTTTAATGATTGATTTTGATTTAAACGTACCTTTATTCATTTTCTTTTTGGGGGACATTTTCACTTTTACCGGGTATTTTTGTCTAGTTTTAACACTTATGTTTTTATCACTTTTTAAGCCTTTTGTAATAAAAATTTCGGGCTTTTGCAAATTTAATTTTAGTATTTTTTCACGTAAACGACAGGTGTACTCTGTAAGAAACAGAGTACCCGTAATTGGGGGGGAAGATCCCGGAGAGAAATCTATGAGTATTTACTCTATAATTTTCTACTGAACAAACACTTTCACTTTATAGACTTCAAATTTTTCCATTTTTACTTATTATTTTCCAATACAAAATTCAACAGTGGCACTTGAATTTTAGCACATCTTTATTTCTGCTATATACAGTGCCCGCCTAAAGTCTACCCCTATCTACTTCGTGAATCATAAAACTTAAATCATTGAGTGTTTGGGTGGCTGAAATAGGGTGCAAATGTAACGTTTTTGTTAGTATTTCGTGACGTCATCATATGGCAAGTAATACGTCATTTGAATGCTCGTTCCAAGTCCTGTTCAACGACAACATCACGATCAACCTACCTCTACTTATTTGTGAATTTTAACCCAGTTGCTCATTTAGAAAAGATGAACGTGTTCATTGGTCGCTTAAATATTTCTCACAAAGACTCTCCATTTAACAGTAGTAGGCAGGGTTGATATTCGAACTATTGTAGGAATTTTGTGAATTTCTACAACATTAGTTAATGAAATGATTTTTAATGGAGATCGAATCTACATTCCAGCTAGTTTGATACTTGTATTGACCAAGTATTGTTAAATATATAGAGGGTTTGGTCAAAAAATGTAGAAATTTTGCCCTAATCAGGACAAATCCACCAAAAGCTTCTTTGAACCATTGAGACCCGTCACAAGAAAATAGGGAAAGAAGTCACATCGATTATGCCTGCTCTATTCAAAATCGTAACTTTCTAATAGGTATCTATGCACGTTGTAATTGGATTGTGTTCAATCCCCACGGCAATTGTTTAAGTAATGTTTGGAAGCATTTAGCATTGCCCCCAAGTTAATATACGATATTCCTTTTTTAAATGAAACTAACAGTTTCTAGATAATCCCACCATATATTGAAAGAATGTTAAAAATTCTAAGAAATTGAATATCTTTTCTATATTGCGATCATCGTTATAGTGACAGAAGTTACATTTTATGTGATGCCTACCTGATGTTGAATAATTACTTTTGGCTAGACGAAGAAGTGACAAGTGACCTACCGCGTTATATATCAATAGAAAAAAGAAGATATGATATTACAAATATTAAAGCTTAGATATAATTACCCTTATTGGGAAATGCTCGACATCTTTTTCCCATTTGAGATCAGTATAACTGTGCAATGATATGAAAAGCTAAGAAAACTATATCTGCTGATCTTTACAATTATCACTTAAGAAGTTTAAAAGTGGAGAACTCCCTAGATTTATCTGTTCATTGCCAACTTGATATTGTGGGTTCCTCAAGTGACTTATAATTCCTAATAATTCAAGGAAATCCAGTTCTTGATTCTTATCACGAATATGTAGTACTTCTAGTTCTGTGTTGGGTACAATCAATGTTTGTTGTTTAGTAGATATTATCTGCTCAGTTGGATTTCTATGGTTGTCTTAATCTTTATGCTCCCAAGTATTCACTGTATCTGATTTCAAAATTTCTAAGGATTTATTGATCCAAATAGACAGCATTACATTCTGGACGTTTGAGTTCATATATATCAGACTTTTTTATGGGGGATATTTTTGTTTTTACATTTAACAATTTTGTACTCACATTACTTTCTGTTTGAAAGGAAATTGTTTTATTAGTTGCTAATGATAATTTCATTGAAATATTATTAGAAATTGTACCTGTATATGTGACGGTTCTGTAATTATTGATTTCTATAGTTTGTTCAGGGAATACTAGTTGTAATACCACTTTTTAATCAATTTTTTTATTCATCATATGTAATGGATAACCGTTGGCTGTTGCTATTTGTTTAATTATATAAATTCCGCTACAAAAATTATGTTTGTTCTTAGGAACTGAAAATGCTATATGTATCATTGAATTATATGTCACATGGTATGATTGGAATTATATGGGATAGTTACATCAGTTTGTTATTTTTCGGTGAACTGAATAATGAAGTACATTATTAACTCTTTGAACTTCCAAATAATGAAATTTTAGTCAGTTACTCTCTTTAACTTATAATGTAAATTTAATTTTTGAGTGTAAATTATTAGTAAGGTTGAAACATATATCTAATTGTCGTTCAGTACCTATAAAACAAGCTAATATTTCATATACATATCTATACCAAAATTATGTATTTTTTGAAATATTACTTTCAGAGATTTTTCTTTTCAAACTGTCCATAGAAATATTTTCCAAAATTGGTGATATAGGGCTTCCCATTGGTAAACCTTCATTTGGATTATATAAGTTAATTGGGGGGTAGATGCCAAAAGGGGGAAGATGCCTAATCTTAGTATTTTGGACAATACTCAATAGATCGCGCCACATACACGGCTACGTTGTTATTGTGTTTATTATTAGAGAATATCATAGTTTTCGAAGCGCTTAAGTACATGAAACTGTTCCTTGAGGTGATGTTGTGTTTTTTCATGCCGGTAGGTTTTTAACGATAGAAATTAAGTATGTGATATACAGTGTTAAATGTTTTTTGTTTGTGCTAATATATTTTATGTAGAGTTTTGGCATTCATTACAATACTCCTGTCCTATTTTAAATGAGAAAAAGGGTTTTGTTATTTTAATTTCTGGGTTTGGCATCTTATACCTAAGGGTTGGGACAAAACGCCAATATCCGTGTGGGGTAAGATGCCGTATCTTAATTGCACTGTAAACTTTGTAACTCTTGTTTTTCCTCAGGTTTGCGTCTATTTTGGTTAGTGGTTTCCTTTCAGTACGTCTAATTGAATAGTTTCTTAATTTATCTTGTTTGTTTTAGGTAAAATGCCACGAACGTACGTCAGAAAATCAACTAGAGCCGAATGGACTGAAGAAGACCTTAGAGCAGCTGCAAATGCTTTACGTCAGCAGCCAACCCTGTCTGCAAATGCGATTGCTAAATAATATAGAATCCCTCTACGAACCTTGATGAGACGTGTAAAGAATAACAATCTTGAAAAGGGCAGTCTTGGGCCAACCGCGTCCTTAGGTATTGAAAATGAACTTGAACTGGTGTCTTATATAAAACGGTTAGAAAAAATTGGCTATGCTCAAACTTCAAGAGACGTAAGACACCTTGCTTTTACCTTTTCGCAAAGGAATGGGTTAAAATGTAGATTTAACCAAGAAAAAAAATTAGCAGGCTACGATTGGTCTAAACTTTTTTTAAAACGACACCCAACCCTAACTATGAGAGTAGCTCAAGGTCGTTCAATTGCTCGTTCACTTGGTATATCTGCCGCAGAAGTAGATCCATACTTCCAAATGTTGAACGATACATTTACGACGCTCAATTTGTTTGATAAACCGGCAAACATTTTCAATATGGACGAGACTGGCTTGCAATTATGCAATAAACCTACCAAAGTCGTAGCCACAAAAGGAGCTAGCGATGCTCAGTCGGTCACAAGCTCAGAAAAAGGAGAAACAGTTGGCGTCATCGCTTGCTGTAATGCAGAAGGTAGCTTTTTGCCTCCCTACGTAATATTAAAGGCAAAAACAAAAAAAAGGAGTTTGAAGATAACATGCCCCCTGGATCGGTAGTAGTGATGTCTCCAGAGTCCGCCTATGTGAAAACCAGTATCTTATCATCATGGACTAAAGACCATTTTTTGCCTCGTAAGGGACCAGGGCCTGCAGTACTGATATTAGATTGTCGTGACTACCATTGTATTGACGTGGAACTTTTGAACTTTTTGGCTGAAAATGAAATTCATGTGGTTTGCTTACCAAGTCATACGACTCACTGGCTTCAGCCTCTCGACCGTTCATTTTTTAAACCTTTAAAGACCTTCTGGAATAGCACTTGTAATCAGTGGATAAGAAATCATTCAGGGCATCGAATAACTAGGTGATTTGATTTAAGTAAATAAGTTTGAAAGAGATTTATTTGTTTCTTTTGCTTCACATGTATCAGTTTGGGGAACTATTAAACCAAGCGTGGTCTCAAGCCGCAACGGTTCAGAATGGTGTTTCTGGATTTCGGGCTTGTGGAATTTATCCATGCTCCAAAGATGCAATTCCCGACCATGCATATGCTTTAGCTGAGCACCAAACTGGAAATTCACAGGAAGAAGTGGAACATGTCGATGCAGAAAACTCTGACGAACATAGCGGCGACGTAGCTGTAGTAAATTTTGATGATATTGCACCAATTCCATCCGTAGCTGGTCCTAGTAAACCAAACGTTAGAAAACAACATGCAGAAGTCCTTACTTCTCCTGACTCCTGCCAAAAGAATCGCAAAGAAATTGAAGAAAAACAAAAGAGGCAACAAGGGAAGGAAGCTAAGTTAGAGAAGAAACTTCGTAAAAGAGGTAACAAAAAAAGAAGAATGTAGCACACGATAGCAGTAGTGAAGAAGTCAGTGGAGATGAAAATATTGTCTCAGACCATGGCTCTGATGAACCTGACAGTGACAAGGACGACTTCTGTGCAATTTGCGATGGCTTTACTTCGACAAAAAGGGTCCCAAAGTTGACTGGATTTGCTGTGTGGTATGCAACAAGTGGCTACACGAAACCTGTGCTTCGGGGCCGAATATGTGCGATCCCTGCGCAAAAGTAACTAAATAAAACATTCAAAACTTTAGACTTGGTGTAATATGGCACTTTAGCTGGAGTATCATGGCCAATACAATGTTTTCTGTCTATGGCATCACACCCCCAAATTTGTCATCTCACCCCAAGTTTGTCGGCATCTTACCCCGTAGTTGGGGTAAGTTGCCGAAGTGACAGCTGTCAATGTTTATCCAACTTTTTCGTTTATTTTTAAGAAAATAAAAACTTTTTGGTGTTTGATCATTCGTTTATTGTATTTGTAATAGAATACACAGTTTTTGTAGGTTTTGAATAAAGTTAATTATTTTTTTTTTGATTTCTGAAAAATTGTTACGCGTCTTCCCCCCAATTACCTTATCTTATTGTTAAAAGTGAGATAATTCTAATAAACACATACATCAAATAAATTGAGACAATTACTAGAAGATAAAAATATTATTCCAGATATAATATCAAATATACTTAATTTGTATGATGTATGTATTAATCAGAATTATTTCACTTTTGACAATAAGATATAGATTCCAAATGAATGTTTACCTAAGGGAAGCTCTATATCACCAATTTTGGCAAAAATTTTATGGACAGTTCCAAAAATAATCTTTTTTTGGTAGAGATATATAGATGACTCCTTAGCGTTTCCAATAGGTAGTGAGAGACAATTATTGTTCACCATATTAATAATTAAACCTAAAAATTAAATTTACATTAGAAGTAGAAGAAAATAAATTGATAAATTTTCTTGATTTAAAAATTCAAATAGTTAGTAATATACCAGATTATCCAATTTACAGAAAACCAACACACATTGATGTGATAATACCATAAATTCCAATCATTCCATGTCACAAAAATTAGCAGCATATAATTCCATGATACATAGAAGTGAGTTTTTAATATGTTAATTCAATACACTGACAATAAATAAAACTCACAATCTAAGGGACTCATCAAACAGTATTGGAAAAATGATTTTTGAGAATTGACTCAGTCAATTATAGGTAGGGATGCTGTAAAATGGAAGGAAATCAATGAAATACGTTTTTAGATCGTAAAAAATTATTTAATAAAATGGAAAAAATACAAAAATTAAAATATATTGAAATATATGATACTAACAAATGCTTTCACATAGCACAAATGAAACAGTAGTACACAATTTAATGTTTGAGTCAAAATATCAGAGGCACCTAAAAGCTGCGCGAGCTTCTTTTAAGTGATTCTGCTATTCCACACAAAATACAAAAAAAGCATACAAATAAACAAATACATGTGCATTTTTTTTAATGTATGAACATTCGAAATATTTTATTAAAATGATTAAAATTGATTATATGCTTAAATATCTTACAACTACACTGTAGTATCTACCTTAACTTTTATGATATTGGAGGCTTTACACCATCAATTAATAGAGCCATTTTAACATCTTTTATTCCGCAGTATCATATTGGATACGTACCTATCAATAAATGGCTATTTTATAAAAATCATGGTATTACTGTTGGGAGACTGTTTTAGAAAATTTTACCGATATTTACTGAATTATCTGAACGCAACCCGTCACACAGATCTAGTACACATATCGCCAAACCCACATTTTATTTGACAGAGCTAGACCGTAACATATAGAGTGACTTTCAGTAGTGATATTTTGTAAAATTACACAGAAAAAGGTAAGTTTTGTTGTAATAAATATTAGTAGACTTTTTTTGGATGTATCTACTTTGTATATAACCTATTTTAATGACTAAACATCAATTTATTTTCACGTTTTAGCTTATTTTTCAGTTAGTATCATATTTGAGACAACGGTTCATGAAGGGAGTTTTGCTGATTTGCCGCCTATTTCAATTATGATACAATGTATCATTACGGTTCTATGCTTTCGTCTCAAATTTGTACCAATCGTAGGTAATGTAAGGAGTTATACATTATTTACAGATGAGTAAAAATAGGTGGAAAACTAAAGCTCTTGTTCCTCCAAGTGAAAGCGATGACAGTTGCCTGGACAGTGATGGCGATGGTCCCGATTTTTAACCATTTGTTTTATCCAGCAATCAGAGTGCAGAAGGTGAGGTTAGGGTTGGTCAGAATTTAGAAGGAGACGCAAACAAAAAACAGAAGAATTAATGTCATGATTGGAGGGAAATAAAAAAGGAAGATAGTAAGGCTATACCTATTTGGTTGGACAAATTACCTGGACATAATAGAGCTGTTGACACTCCAATTACATATTTTGAAGAAGTATTAGATAGAGACATGATACAAAATCTGGTAGAGAGATCTAACTAACGCAATAGAGAAAAATCCAGAAAAACCACATTCTATCACTATAACAGAAATGAAGCAGTTCATAGGCATATATATATATATATATATATATATATATATATATATATATATATATGTCTATATTTCGTTTACCACGACGAACTCATATGTACTGGGCACAAGCAAACAGGGTAGCTCAAGTTGCTGATATTATGAGCAGGAATAGGTTTCAACAGATAAAAATGAATTCACATATAAATGATACTTCAAAATCAAAATAACATAGACCGTCTTTTCAAAATAAGGCCTTTGTTGGAATCCCTATTGAAAAATTTCAGAGTTATACCCATGCAACCATTTTTATATGTTGATGAACAAATTGTGCTCTCCAAGGAAAAATCTTATCTTCGACAATATAACCCTAAAAAGTCTCATAACTGGTGTTACAAAATTTATGTTTTATGTTACGCCAATGGTCTGATTCACAATTTTGAAATCTATACAGGGAAATCAGAACACAATCAAAGTTTTCCTGACATCGGTGTCAGCTCCAATGTAGTTCTAAAAATGGTCCAATATGTTCCACGAAATAAAAATTTTCTGGTATTTTTTGATAATTGGTTTTCTTCTCCAGAATTATTCGTTTAGTTGCATCAAGTAGGAATCTTTGGTTTAGGTACAATTCAAATGAAGAGGTTTCCTGGTCATACTTTCACATCAGATCAGGAAATGAAAAAAAATTGAAGAGGTTCTATTGAAGAAGAGCAAACTACAATAAATGGGTTGATCTCAGAGTCATGAAATGGTTAGATAACAAATCTGTTCATTTGGCGTGTACATTTTCTTCTGCTTATCCCACAAAGGAAGTAAAAAGATTTGATAGGCCAAGAGAAACTTATATTTCTTCCACCTGTCCGAATATTGTATCTACATACAATACATTTATGGGAGGAGTAGATTTAGTGGATGGTCTACTGTCCTATTATAGAATCCACATTCGATCCGAAAAATATTATTTGCGATTATCTTCTCATCTTCTGGACATGGCTGTTATAAATAGTTGACTACTTCATAAACGGGATTGTAAAACACATAATTATACCAAAAAGGAAATAATGGATCTTCTTACTTTCAAGTCATCAGTGGCCGAAATTTTATGCAATCGAAATAATAATCCCCTGAAACTGGACAGACCTTTTAGTAGCTACATTGAAAAAATGTATTCAGAAAAAAAGAAGAAAGGACCAACGAAATCAATTCCGGAATCGGAAATCAGAAGAGACAGCATTGGCCAATTTGCAGATGGAAAAGATGACCGTCAGAGATGTAAGAAACCGGGATGTTCTGCCATTACATCAGTTCAGTGCATAAAGTGTCAAATATTTTTATGCGCAAATATAACTAGAAAGTGTTTCATGGACATGCATCGCTAAAAATATGAATTATTATTTGTTTTAAATAATTCATTTTCAATTAGTTTAGTATAAAATGTTTCCGTCATATACCGTTGTATCATATATGAGATATACATCTAATTTCTTTAAAATTATGAATGAATTTTTTTTATCAATTGTCTTCTATTAAGCACAACTTACACATAATAATAAATTTTTTTTTCTAGCCTTTATGGGGCTGTGGTATAAAAGATGTTAATTTGTTTTTAAAATGAATTTTACTGAAACTAGTATCAAACCTATCACAAAACCAATTGAATAACATTACAATATAACATGAAAAAGATCCATTGTATGCACTTGTTCGATGGTGAAGTAGATTAAAAATCTATTAAAATTAGAATTAATATCACAGAATTTTTATTCACAACGAATATCAAAATCAACATCGTATCACATACAGTTCTTACAAGTTTATGGAAAATATTCTCAGACTCATCTATTAATTCAGAAAAAAATATAACTGTCTTCAATAAGAGATATACACCAAAACAAAAGCAAAAGTATATGAAAATATTCAAAATTACTCAAAAAATTGAGTGAGCAATGTAAATATTGTTAATAAATAATATGAATTAGATAATAACAAGTCGTACAAAATCATCAACTATGGAAGTGAAAAAAAATCAAAATACATTAAAGAATATAATATATTAGAAATGTTTATATAAATGCCTACCTATTAATATATAAAAAAAACATAACAGTCTTCAATAGAATATTTAGGTATATGAAAACAAAAGAGAAAATATATTAAAATATTCAAAACTACACAATAAATTGGGAAAGTTCCGATTTATATAAAACATGGGCAATAAATAATATAGAGTGGATAATAAAAAGGCGTACTAAATCATCATTTATGAAAGACATTTCTTGATTCAGTGACCAGTGGTGTATCAATTCTCATTTTAAAACAGATATATTAAAAAAATTGTTTATATCCTTCCAGATTCAATATAAAAATGAAAGAAAATATTTATTTACTCACTTAGTCAATGAAATTTCATAAATAAATGTTATTTTGGTTAAGTATATAATAATTAGTTTCAAAATAGTTTCATAAAACTGCAGCTTTCATGTTTTCATAATAAGCAAGCAGAAATTTGTTGATATTTTTTGCTGAAAGAAGTAATGCATTTGATACAAAGTCCTCCTCTTTCCCTGCGTGTAAAGTTATTTCTCGATTTCTTCTCGAGCTCGACGCATTTAAAACCTGCGTTGAACTACATTGTGAGTACCACGTTTTATCCAAAAAATCTATATTTCTATTACTTTGTATATAACTTAAAATCTGTCTTGAATAATTTTGACGAATTACCACAATACAGTACAAATCCACAATACACATTTAACTATATAATTTTTTGTATTCAAAACCACATTCTATTGAAATTTCTCGAAGTGTTTCCAATAATTTATGTATAAAATCGTCCAAATCTTTCAATGTGTTATCTGTAATTCCTAATGTTGGGGATTTGATTTTCTTTGTATGTACTGTAAAATGTTTTCGAATCACATCTAGCTGATGATGCATAATATATCAGACATTTTCTTAATTTATCGTGTTAAATCACAACGCCTCGATTAATTACTAAATAAATTGTGGAATAGTAATTTTCGTTTACTTTCAATTCAATTCTTTCAATTATTACTTTATCTTTAGTTGAATTGTAATTTTCAGCTTTTAAGCATGAATATATATTAAAAATTACTTATTGAACTTGGAAATCTTGATTTTAAAATTATCAAAATTGTATCGTATTTTCAGTGCTATCAACAAAAATTGTATTATTAAGATATTTTCTCAATAACTTGGGCATTCTTATAATTTTAAATTATATTTTTAGCAAGAATTTCATCATTAATGTGAAAATCGTCATTAATAAGTAAATCTTTAGATTCGGCATTTATCTTAAAATCTCCAGAAAGACATTTCACAAATAATACAGAATAATAATATACGAGTATATATAGATGCATGGAATGGCTAAATATATTAGAATAGTCTAAACCTTCAAAAATTATTCAATAAATATGACAATTCATGAAAAACAAAAACAAATCTTAATAAAAGGCAATGGATACCAGCTTCTTCTTCTCAGAGTGCCATGCAGATTCCTGTGTAGGCGTCTGTTTTTTCTGTTATACGTTTCTGTTAAATGCAGCAGTATGAATGTCTTACAATTTTGTATCCCTGACAAGTGTCTAATGTTCTGCAACCAAGAGAGTTTTTTTCCTATTCAACTCTTTTCTCCTTCGATCTTACCTTCAAGAACCAGGCGATGGGACTTATAACGTTCTCTTCTGATAATATGACATAGAAAAAATATTTTTCTCATAAAGCTCGCGATCTTTCGATTCTGCTCTTCTGAGGAATTCTGCATTTCTTACGTGGTCTACCTACCCACGACATTCTTAGCATTCTTCGTAAACACCGCATCTCGAATGCTTCTAATTTATTAACAGAAGTTGCTTCTCTACTCCATACAGAAGAAATCACCAGACATATCATTTCTGTTGCGTAGATCAGTCACAGCAGATACCAACAAGGGGCACAAAATCAACCACCGAAAAAGTCAGTCTCCACTTTCCACACCATCAGCTCCAAACAAGCGTTGGCGTCCTCGAAACTATCGTGGCCGCCAGCGTTTCCATGGATATTTCTTTTCAATATTGTTGAACATAAGGCTCTCAAGGATCTCCTGTATGGAAGTCCTTGAGAGTGCGGAAAGGTTTTCGCAGTGTCTACGACTAAATAATGAACCATTTTCAAAGCGCGCAGGTCGTTCTTCAAACCGTGGCCGATGAGGATTGTTTCACTGGTGATGAAACCCATTATATCATTTTGCACGTCCCTCAACGATTTGGTTTTGTGGGTGATATCATTGACAGTAATACCCGAAAATCGTGTATTAAAGTCAATGATATTACTTTCGGGACGAACCAAACTGTCATAAACGATGTCACGACCAAATCCCATAACGGTCACTTTGGCGATCTCGAGCCCGCGCACTGTGAAACACATTTCACAATCAATAGCATAGACACTGCAATCCTTTTCTGCATACGTAAATGGATATGGTGTGGGAACGGAGACAAACTCTTTAGGGAATTCATTAATTCCGGTGGTTAACCCGCTCCAAACATGCACATCAGCTGTGCTGCAGCCTTCAGCAACAGCCAATTGGCTGCAGCAACTGAATCGCCCCTCCTCTTTCTGATTGTAGACAACTTTCAGCAATTTACCCCAATGGTACATGCAGCAGTCTGTGGACATATATTCCATAGATGTTGTGAGGAATAATTTTCCACATCTGCTGCATTCCCTGGCTTTGCAGAAGTTGTCTACACTGTGAAATTCGTAGGGGACGATTTTTTCCATACCGTGACCTCCCGGTATGAATTCATTTGCGAACGGTTCCAATTTTGTACCCCTTGTTCGATCGAAGCAGCTGCTGCTTGCTTTCTCTATCAATACAATTTCGCAATCTTCTCCCGAATATAATGGATAACCCATTTCTTTCATGTCCTCTATACTCAAAACATAATTCAAGAGAAGATTGTAAAATGTATTCTGGTCCATAATAGTGATTGTTAATTTCTGAAAAAAAAACAAAGAGAGAAATTGAATGTATGTATTTAAAATATAATAAAAGACATATGAATAATGAGTTTTGAATATAGAATCCTCATTAAGATTTAGAAATATTCTTTGTGAGGATTTTATAATTCAACCGATCTTGTGAAAATATTTACATTATTTTCAAATCTTCCGTTGTTCTCGAAATATAATGAGCTTTGTTGTTTCTAATAAGTTTCCCTGTGTATATTTGTTAAATCCTCAAGAACTATTAAATGTTTCATGTGATATTTCTCATAGCTATAAGCTGAAGATGAAATAATATACTAAGATGGTTGAGACTGCGTCAATAATAATATTGACGTCTCATTGGAATATAATATTGTTGGTGTAACAACTAATTACTCTATAGGCAAATCCATTTGAGTACAAAAACATATTCAAAAGTAGGAATAGGTGTGGTATTACTATCATTAAATTAGTACAGTATTTTTTATTACCAAATGCCGACTAATTTCGACTTATAAAAGTCATCTTATGGGCAGGTGAGCTAATATTGTCAATTTTTTCATATTACTTTTATTATTAACAATAAGTATATTTCGTTACATTATGTGGGTTAATTTGCTCGCAAGTGCTAGGTGAATTAGCGTCAATTATGTCTTGATGAGGTTTACCTCTAGTAGTGTATTTGGATTAATTTCTATGGTTTTATGATGTTTGATGATTCTCTCCTGGATAACTTCTTGTACTGTGGGTATTCTCAATTCTAGGTGAATGTTGTGATTTGATACATACCATGGAGCATCTACTAGTTGACGGAATATTTTCGATTGGAATCTCTGCATAATATTCAAGTTAGATTTTGAAGAGCAACCCCACAGATCAACTCCATAAGTCCAAATAGGATTAATGACAGATTTGTAGATAAGGACTTTGTCTTCTAGTGAGGCTTCAGATTTTTTTTTATTAGCCAATGTAGTTTTCTTGCTTTTATGTCAAGTTGTTTTTTATATGGTGTGATGTTTTCAGTCATTTTTTTTGTCTTGGTGTATTTTCCTTAATATTTAGCATCTGCTTTTGGAATTTATGTATAATTTAGCTATACTGGGGGGACCTGTGCCCTTACGTAGCGTAAATGTTGCATCTGTTGATTTGCTCTTATTTACTTCAATCCTCCATTTTCGTAGCCACACTTATAATTTGTGACCAAATGCGGATTTGTTTTGATTTAAAAAAGTCGTATCAGGGGCAGGTAAGCTACTATTGTCAATAGGTAGTGACGTCTAGTTAAACTTTCAAAGTATAGCTCGTCAAAAGTACAGCTTTTGAGAGATGCACGTGAGATTCGTATTCGTATCATCTAGTATCTTATTTCATGTAATAATCTATGCTGACATCAGATTATATATCTCATCATGCCTCTCTCTAACAAACTGGTAATGCCATGTGCCTCTTATATTTTTCCGTTGATTATGAGGCGATTATAGTTTTAGCTTAGACTGTATAGTATATGCAAAATTTTAGAATAATTATTCCACCTAAAATTGAAAGTTTGAAACCCATCGTTTTACAGAAAAACAAAAAACAAAAGTTGGTTACTTTGATCGGATGAGTAATTTTATTTAGGTACATTTTTGCCAGAAATTGATCACCTAACCGAAACATTTCGTATATTCGATCTATTTCACCAATCCTTCAGTGGAAACGTAAACGCATTAATTTATGGAAAAAAGTTGTGCATAGTGGCCCGCTGAAGAATTTTATATACAGGGTGATCAGCTAAGGGTGGTTACTGGCCATATCTCGGAAACTGTCCTAGAATTTGGTGTAAAATTTTCTTATAACACTCTTGGGCCTCAAAAACAGTTTAAAAATATTTCTAAGTTTGTAAATTTCCGCTATAATGACGCATTCCATCACGTAAAGATAAACTGGATTCTTACAAAATATTAACCAATTAAGGTTAATAAAAAATTATTGCTTTAGGTATACAACTTTTGTCTAAGTAATTTTTCTGTATCACCTATTCCTAAGTAGTAGGTGAAGTGTAATTTTGTGAACATCAGAAGGTCTGCAACTTTCATATGCATGATCCAGTTTTCACAAACGTAGACTCTTGCAAAGAGCATTGACGGCATATTTCACAAATAAAAAACATCATATTTAACTTTTCAATTGCGAAATACAGGGCAATATGTGGGGCGGATGTAATTTCGGCCGGAAAAAGGGCAGGTACTAAAAGCCGGTAGGTAAATTCGGCCGGAGGTTTTAAGTTGCTTCCTTATCTCATAGGTATTTTCGGCCGCAAATCAAATAAAATAACAGAATGCTTTATATTAAAATATTTCTTTATTTCAATAAAATTATTACATCAACTTATTTCTATAACTTAGGTAAACTATGAATTTTTAAAAAACGTTTTGATGTGATACAGATTTAACGAAATTAATTCTAGAAATATTGTCAGATCGAAGCATATTTACCATGTTTTCGATAAATTTTAGTTTGTTTTTTACTTGTTTGTCTTTAATTTTTGATGGAATATTTAAATTTTTTATTTTTAAATATGCATCGATCTGACAATCTTTTAATTTTTCTATAAAAATAAATATAGAAGGGTGACTTGAATAAAAACTAGAATTAAAGTGCGAATGGAATGATTCGCAGGCATTTGTGGTTCTTTTAATTGATGGGTTTTCATATGCCCATATATTTGGTGGAAAATGAGATTCTGGCGCTATGTAGTTTTCTAATAAATAGTCTGCGTATTTATCTATAAGTTTATGGTCCGGTTTGTATGACATGAGATCAAATATGAAACAATCTTCAACTTCAGAGGGGTCTGAATAAGTTAGCCCAAAAGTATGAGTAAGCCATTTGCTTTCCTCGCAGTTTTTATCTTTATACATTTGGGTTAACCCTAATGATTGTATTTTCCTATACCACGCCTGGTGCAAGTGGAATCTACAACCATTTAGTTTGGTTTTGGGAAAGACAACTTTTAATGCGTTATGAATTGCGATTTCAAAATCCACAAATACCTCCTTCGGTTCAAAAACAATATTATAAAGTTCAAAAATTTTAGATTTTACCAACAGAAAAAGTCTCATATATGTGTCACTGGTCTTATTGGGCAACAGACAATACAAAAGAGGAACATAATGCCCATTTTCCAGTCCATGGATGGTAAATAACTGATAAAAATATTTTGTACAATAAGAAAATGTGCCATCCATGTAAAAATCTTTCATTTTACATAAACTTATTATATTTGTATGGCAAGAAAAAACAATGATATTATCAGCTGTGCTGTTAATAAACAAAAAATTTTCACCTGTTGTGGTTTTCGGTCCATAACTATCGAGTACAGAATGTACATCGTGAATATCCTCAGGCAGGGCTGGTAAGAGCTTACGGCGGCTGTTGTACAAATTTCTTCTTATTAGACTGACATCTATCGATGACAAATTCTCTGGCAAATGATTTGAAAGAACGCTTTTAATAATTTTTGAAGGTTTCTCCGATATGTCTTCCTCAGCTTTGCGCTTGCATGAAGTCGTCACTATTTTTCTCTCCAACGTAGTTTCATCGGACTCGTGGTTGTGGATTAATTCACTTCTAGTAACTGTGTATTCCGCACCAACAGTGTACAGTTTGGCTAAACATCTTAAATTTTTCTTTATACACCTCCAACGTACTTCACCACTTTTTAATACGTCCTGTTTACAAAACTGAAACTTCTCTACAACTAGTAAGTCACAACCGCGTGAACTCTTAATTACTGAAACTGATGCCATCGTATACAAATAATATATTTTATGCTTTCTATCGACTAGTAGCTTAAAGATAAGTTATAATACTGACTAGCTATAATAATTTTATACCTG
The DNA here is from genome assembly GCA_963921935.1 of Galeruca laticollis. Lineage (NCBI taxonomy): Eukaryota > Metazoa > Arthropoda > Insecta > Coleoptera > Chrysomelidae > Galeruca > Galeruca laticollis. The sequence continues at coordinate 239,688,627 of OY998175.1, forward strand.
TTATTTGTGAATTTTATACATTTAAAGGAAACTATTAAGCGTAATCACCAATATTTCAATCTCATCGTAAACATCAACCCCTCGGCCGAAATTACCCCTGTCATAAATGGTACCCTTTGATTTATGTAGGTAGGCCAAGGGATTACCGGCCGAAATTACGCCCGCCGAATATGTGATACCCAGCTCACAAAAAGACAAATAAGATGACTTATTGACCGGTTATAACCGCAAACTATTATCTGTTGTTATTCGAAATATTTTGGCATTTATTTGAAAAATTTGAAGAGTGCTGGCTTACCCTGTTAGTTGTAAGAGGAATTACGTTGTTAAAATTGTTTTAAGAATAAAATATCATCGTTATGCCTTAACCGAAATGCCATTGCTACTGTTTGGTAGTTGCGAAAAATAAATCTGAATACCGGAAGTGGATATATCATTTTTCATTTTAAAGTTATAGCCTCTACTTCTTAAATACAAATGTCACTGTCAATGAAAGGATTGCTAAAACTTTACATACTTTTTTTGATAGCTGGTAGTGGAAGATATTCCTTTAGAAATGAGAAGAAATATGTGGTTACAGCAGATAATTTTTCACTAGGTGTGCACAATTTTTTGAATTTTTGGTATAAATGGATCGGTAGAGATACTTTATTTCATTGGCCAGATAGATCACCTGATTTAGCGTGCATGGATTTTAACTTGTAGGTTAAAAACATAGTTTACGAAACACCATCGACTACTCCTGGCCATATGATTACTCGAATTCAAAATGTTATTAATATTAACCCAAAAGCGGAAATTGGGGCAGCTGTATTTTCTAGTGGGATTCGTCTAAACCGCAGTATTGAAAGTAACGGAAGACAATTTGAGCAAAGATAATTGTGCTAACGTCCCATTTTTTCATCTTCTAGTGTAATTAGTTATTTTATTGTTAAGTTTTGAAACAGACGTAACATTTTCTATTTGCATATTTTCAATTTTAGTATTAATTCAGTAATTGAATGTTCAGTATTCAATATTTTCTCAATTATTTAAATAAGACTCATAGTTTTGCAAACTAGAATTAATACTACTACTAGGTAGCTAAAGGTGACTAAACAATTAATAACCCTGATTTAAAAAAGTGAAATAAATAGATTGAATTTTGGCTAAATTTTGTCTGAACACAGATCATGACCTGCTTGTTTATGATACAAGTACGCCTGATACCAGACAAAATAGTGAAGATTTGTTGAGTATTAACAGTCGTTTCATTGACAGTAACATTGGTATTAGAGTAGTAGAGGATGATCCTCAGATAGTGTTATTTTTGGCTACAACTTTGATTCAAGACGGAAGAAGTATGCGTTATGTGGTCCATTTTTTTGTAGTCGAATGTTCAGAAAATTTTTAGAGAAACTGGATTATACCATCAAGTCAGTCAGGAAAAAATCACCAGCCACCTTGATGAGCGTTTTCCTCGACAATAGGTTTTAAAAAACCGAAAAATGACAGGAAGAGAATTGTCAACTTGAAATGCTCAGAAGTATTAGAGTTTCACATGAAACAGTAAGAGGAAGGATACACACTTTCCGACTTTCCAGTAGAAGACCAGCCCATCGTTATTTGCTCACAAGAGAATACAAACAATGCAGGTTGATGTTTGCAAGGGATCATGAACATTGGACTGTTGATGACTGGGAATACGTTCAGCGATTAAATTAGAATTAGTCTGAAATCACCCGATATATGTGACGGTATATGGAGGAGACCTGAGGAAATATTTAGAGAGTGTACTATTTCTACTATGGAACCTTTTCTAGACGGCTTAAAATCATTTGGACAGGAATTTTTTATGACGCACGGATTTATTCTCCATTAATCACCGGTCTATGAATGAAGAGCATTATTTTGAGAATAATAATAATAATAATAATAATAATAATAATAATAATAATAATAATAATAATAATAATAATAATAATAATAATAATAATAATAATAATAATAATAATAATAATAATAATAAAATGCGACAAACATTGTTAGGTCATTTCTAGAATAGTGACACCCAACAAAAGTCTTGCTGTTGAGGCCGACTGTCGTTGAAACACGCCGGGTGTAAATCCAGTGACACAAAAAGGATAATAATATTAATAATAATATTTATTCAAGTAAATTTTTTTAACAACTAAAATATACAGTACATATATGAATAAATATAATAATCACAAAAGCAGTGTGTAAAGATTTTTGTTTTGTGATGTAAAATACCATTTAAATATATTTACATTTCGTATTGTTCGATATTGTCTTAATATTAGAACTTGTGTGAGCGACATATTCGGGAATTTTTTACTGAAATTAATGTGTGCGATATATTCGGGATTTTTCAACAAAATTTAATTTTACGCCAACGGGTTCGTTGAATTATTGTCTTTATTTACAATTTATTAGATCAGAAAATATTGATCTATCCGTTTCTGCAATCCATTTCTTAATTTGCCTTTTATATTTACTATGTTTGTTTATCGTTTTTAAATGTTTGGGTACCATTGCATAAATTCTCGGTGCTAAGTAATATGCATTTCTCTGTCCAATAAATAGTCTCCACACGCCTAGGCCGAATAACACCATTGTGGTGTCTGGTATTGTAACAGTGGCTCTTTCTTTATAAAGAAGTAATAAAATGTTTTGAAAGTAGAGCTGTCGAATATCTTTGACTTGTAACTCATTATACAATTTATCTGTTGAGAAGAGAATATTTTTACTGTATATAATTCTTAATACCCATTTTTGAACTACATGTACTCCGTTCAGATACTGGTCATACACCCCTCCCCATTCCAATATACCGTAGGACAAAATCGATTCCACCAAAGCAAAATATACTGATTTTAAACTCTTATTATCTAGAAAAGCTCGCAAAATTCTAAATTTTGGTATGTGACCTCTAATTTTATTTACGACTTCTTTACAGTGTAGGTCCCATCTTAAGTGTCTATTAGAATGCCCAGATACTTCACGTTGTGTCCCTCGCATATAGCAATATTATTCCCTATATTTATTGGACCTAATTGTGGTAGTCCAGTTTTGTATGAACAAAACGGTAGGTATTTGGTTTTTTTATACTTTATTGTTAATTTATTATTTTGTAACAATTTTTCTAAATTTTGAAAATCATTTTCTATTTTACATTTCAGATCCACCCATGAAACAGTTGTATATGTAATTACAGTATTGTCTGCCAAACTGGTTATTGTACCCTGAAGATTTGAAGAAAATATACTGTTAACGTATAGAAGAAAGAGAGCTGGTCCCAAAACAGTACCCTGGAGGACACCACATGTCACTTTTTGTCGCAACTAAATATTTCATCTATGGTGACCATTTGAACTCTATCGGATAGGTAACTTTTCATTAAGTTGTACGTATTGCTTCGTATCCATATCTGTATAATTTTTCCATAAGAATTTTGTGACATACCGTATCAAAAGCTTTGGACAAGTCTAAGAAGACACTCACCACGGGGACATTTTGATCTATCGATTGGTAAATAATAGACGTTAGATTGTAGATAGCATCTTCAGTAGATTTACCCTCACTACACCCATATTGGTGGTCTGAAAGGATATTGTATCTCTTTAAATAGGAACATAACCTTGTTTTTATAATTTTCTCCATAATTTTGCTTACATTCGATATCAACGATACAGGTCTATAGTTTCCCATTTCACTTCTTTCTCCACTTTTATATAGCTGTTTTATTATGTCATCTTCAAAAATGTTTGGAAAATGTCCAGTATTAAAACAATTGTTCATGATATAGTTTAATGGAGCTGCTATATTAACATCAATTTTTTGCAATGTTTCGGAATGTATATTGTCCTCGCCCCGTGATTTTTTAGGTTTTAATTGTTTTATTGTATTTAAAATTTCATCTTCAGTAGTGGGAGTAAGTTATATGGAATTTTCAATATGTTCAAAGTTTTCTGTAAAGTTTGGGACTATTGGGATATTATCTGCAAGTTTTCCTCCTATTTCACTATAAAAAGTATTAAAAGCATTTGCAATTTCTTTCTTATTATCAATGTTTCTTTCATCCAACTTTCCAACTAAATTAAATTTATTGATTTCTTAGATTTTTCTTTACCACATATAGTAGTAATGCATTTCTACATAGATGTTGACGAATTTTGATTTTCATTAATGTATTCTGATAATATTCTTTTTTTGTGTTTTTTATTAATTTTGCAATACTATTTTTACTATTATTGTATGGTTTTTTCAATTCTGTATCTTTAGGATGTTTTAGGGACAACTTGTATAACTTATTTTTTTCCAATATTTGATTGGCTAGTGACTGTGTCATCCATTTTTGTTTGAATTTTTGTTTATTTTAACTTTGTTAGTACAATTCTCGATGTTGCTTTTTAATATATTTATAAAATTATTTGCTGCCGTATCTATATTTTTTTCTTTATATAACCTTTCCCATTTTTCTGAAGCTAAATTGTTTCTAAGTGTTTTATAGTCGATGTAATACTTATAGTTATATTTGCTTGATTGAGTATTCTCCCGCTCTCGTTCAAACGTAAGGGCTATTGGACAATGATGTGTAATGTTGTATTTGAATATGTATGATTTATAATTTGATGAATGGGGATCATTTATAAAATATGATCTAAACATGTTCGCGAGGGTAGTCTTGTATATTCATTTATATATGAAATGTATCAGAAGGCACTCATTAAATTTTTATATTCAACTACAACTTCATTATTATTATTTAACAGATTTATATTTATATCTCCAGTTATTACCCGAGTGAGATTTCTTTTGCGATCGTTCAAAAATGTGAATTAATTTTGATTAAATATTTTAGGGTCACTATTTGGTGAACGGTAAATCGCGTTAATTTCAATTTTTCTATTTTTGTCAATAACTGACACTGTTACAACTTTAATTTCCCCTAGCCATACTATTTTGGTGGTATAGTTAAGGCTACTTCTCACATAAACCAGTACACCATCATTTTTATTTAAACTGCCTTGGTTGTAAATGTTGTCATATCCCTGTATTCCAAATATTGTGTGATCATATAATTTCCTTGTTTCGGTCAGTATGATTAGGTCGAATTCGACAGACAAATTATCCAATAATATGGTGAGATCATCAATATTTTTCGCAAGACTACGGATATTTGTATGAAATAATTTGAAATCGTTTTGATTTATTTGATTTTTGAACATATCCGCATTATATATTTTATTTGAGTGTGCCGATTGGTTATCGTAGTCCCGAATATAAGCATTCATTTTCACAATACAACTTAATTACACAAAAAAACTAAAACAACTTGTTGTTAAAAGAAGACTAAACATTAAAATAAGTATATTCTTTGATTAGTTGAGGAGCCAAGTTTTAAAATGCGAAGAGTATGACACAGAATGGAAGAATTAAAATTTTGTATAACTGGAGCCAGATCTGGTCTTAATTTTATGTAAAGACTTCTTCGACGTGATAAACTTAGTTGAGTTTGGTTTGGTTCCTTGATTCACACATTCATTTTTTGGAGTATCACTGGTACAGGACGCATTATATTTTTCTCAATTTTCCTGTATTTTTTGTTCGTTCTTGACTATGTATCTGTGTAGAAGTAGCCGAGGCACTATTTGACTGATATTTTTCTTCTTGAATATATCGAAGGTCTTCTATAGTGTATACTTGATCTCTTACGAATAATTTGTTTCCTTTTATATAACTCGTTTCGCTCTGATTCTTTCGTGCTTCGAATAATTTAGCTCTTAGAATTCTCATTTCTTAACGCAGTAATATAGTAAGGTCCCGCGATATTCTAATATTTGAAGATTTTAGTCTAATGCAGCTCCTTAATATATAATTCTTCGTTAATTCGGAAATATATTCTATTTTTAAGGGAGCGGTATCTGAGCGGCCTAGTGTGTATAAATTAGATATATCTTTTTCTAATATTTCAATATTTAGTAGACGTTGAATTTCGTCGCAAAAAGATTTAACGTTTATCTCCAAGTTAGGTTTGGTCAATCCAAATATTACTGAAGAACGAGTTATGTCATTTGCACTATACAGGCGATAATTTCATTTTCGTCTAAGATAATGCACAGCATCACAAAGCAAGATCTGTGATATATTATTTAAATGAAATAAAAATCGAAAAATTAGACTTTTCTCCACGAAGTGGCGAGTTAAACCAAAATTGACCATATTTGGGATGTTCTAAAATATCGGTGCGATGTACCTGCTAGAATAAACATGAAAAATTTTAAACCTATAGTTCTCGCAAAATGTGAGAACATTCCTCAGAGTATTATCAATAATTTAATAGCAAAAACCTGGACAAATGTAAGCTGTTATACGAACAAGAGAAGGCATTAAGCGTTATTAATTTGTTACTCTTTCATGTTTAATTTAAATTCATTAATTGTTGCTGTTGATTTTAAGAGTAAATAAATTTCTAGTTTTTTCTCAGAATAATAACTTATGTCGGAAAAATTGTAGAGACCTACATGAAAATTTAGATCTTCTGTAAAGAAAAAGACATTGTAATGAATCAAAAAACAAAATATCGAGAAATGCTTACTCTCTCTAATAATCTTGGAAGAAAAAAATTGTAGCCTCTAGTATACCCCACAGGGTGTTTAGAACTTACAGTGCATAAGTATTGTTTCATTCCACCTGGTATACTAAACTGTCAAATTTATTTTCACAATGCTTTTGATAATTTCAATGAATTTCCTAAAATGATCCAAAAAAATCATTTCAATCGGTTGAAAATTAAAAGAGTTAATCTAAATAAAAAATAAACGGTTTTAAGCATTAAAACTAACTTTTACACAACTGTGACCCTGAACAATATTCTATCATAAAATTGTTACTTGTATACACTTCGGGGGATGTATCGTGCTAACAAACCGAAATTTGTCCAAAAATTCAGTATATCTGGATTTATAGGACCCGCTGTACTCGCTCTAGTCTACTGAAAATCAATAGGGTATATCTGTGAGACACCTTGAACAATATTTAATCGAAAAATGGATCAATCGTATACTCTCTGGAGGCTGAATCGTGCTAACAAACTGACAATTCTCCAAAAATGACAAAAATTTGGTACTTCAAATATCATAGCACCCGTTGTAATGGCTTTAGTAAGCTGAATATCAATAGAGTTTATCTTTCAGATGCTCTGAGTGATATTCAATCATAAAATTGGTCACTTGTATATACTCCGGAAGCTGTATCGTGCTAACAAACTGAAACTTCTCCAAAAATGACAAAAATATCGTACTTAAAGTACTGTAGCACTTGTTGTATTGGCTCTGGTGAGCTGAAAATCGATTGAGTTCATCAGTAAGATGTCCTGAATAATATTCAATCATAAAATTGGTGACTTGTTGAACTCCGGAGTCTGTATCACGCTAACAAGAATAAGAACTAGGAATACTTCTATTATTCAAAAATTTAGAAATTCTATCATTGAATTTTGAAAAAAGACGAATAAATGAGAATAATTGCCGGTGTAATAGCGTCATTTCCAAATTTTATGATAACTAAATTTATTTTCGTCGGTATATAGGGCAAGGAACAAAATATCGAGATACGGTTATCATTAGCTCAATCAAGTGTTATTTCTCTACATATCTATGGGAAAAAGTCTTATAATTGCATTTAATGATTTAGAGTATTTTGCAATTTTCTGCTACTATATCAAAAAGCGCGCTCTATCGCCATCACTAAGAATTAGTCATTTCACAGGTAGGATGAGTGTGATGGAACCATAAATGCTTTTTCTAACAAGACCAAGTTTGTTAAAATCCGTTCAGTAATTTAGGAGTTACAATTGTGTATTTAAAATAAAAACATTGAATCACCCCTTCCACTTTATTTCAATAGATGCGTCAAAAAGTGTTAGACAAAAATTACTCGAATTAAGCTTAGCTTTTAAGAACATATATATTTTTGATACATTTACTAGGTAGATTTCCGTGAAAAATTTCTTCAAAACTTTATTATGGCGGTTATATCCCTTGGCAACCATCTTGAAAATCTGAAAATATTTTCTACGGTCTATATATTTCTTTATTGTAAGTTTCTACGATGAATAGTTCCTGAGGTACAGCACTTTGCATTATTATTTTACCACTCTGTACAATTCATCCTCCGCCATCACTAGAAATTAGACATTTCACAGGTAGGATAAGTTTGATGGAACAATGAATGCTTTTTCTAACAAGACCAAGTTTGTTAATATCCTTTCAGTGATTTAGGAGTTACATCCGAAAAACATCCCCAACACACATATTAACATTTTTAGTTTTCTTCCAGTCATCCCCTGTAGAGAGGTCGATCAATTTTAACCCAAAACTGTATATTCGGTAAAAAGTACTTTCTTTTTTCCCGGGAAAAAAGTAATTTTATAAAAAGGGATATTTTGTTACCTGTTAACAATGAAGTCTAGGAATACTGGACCATGAATAGACTAAGGTATCTTATCGGAATAAGCTTGATTGGCCGCCTGCACGACCTATTGTATCTACAATCTACCTGCAAACAGAGATAAAATGTCAAAATATTTACCCGTCACAGAAAAAGAAACTTAAGTTTAGAGGAAATTTCTAAACTATATATTAGAATACTATAAAATTTCAGTGATAGATTACGTAGATCCATCTGATGTGTGATGAGGATTTGAAAGAATCTACATGACATACCGAAATCCTTGCTTGTGCCCAATGGTTAACCATCCTTATATTATCAGGGGTTGCCTGTGTGATGTTTAAATTCCGAAAATGAAATCCCAATATAGTTACTAATAGAGATGTTCTCATGTTCCAAGTCGACAAAATGACAAGCTCAACGGAAATTTGAATGTTAAGATCTGAGAGTAAGTAGAGAATCTTCTCTGTCATATTTTATGAAAACAGATATTCTGGATCAAACTGTAATAAATTGTCACCACCTATTGAAAATCATTTGATATAGTATTTTGACGCAATAAAACAATTATTCCGCACATCAACTTCTAGTTCAAGCGATTAATGTCTTACTTAGGTCCAGTTTTCTCTGGAATACCTGTTTTTACAGAATATAGCGAAGGCATTTCATTACGCAGACTCCAATCTAAAAACTCTCTTCTATTGAACCGTTCATTTCATCGACTCCAAACAAGAGTATGTTATAGTTAATGGATTGTGAAATTTATTTTTGGAATTTGCAAAACAGTCCACACCATTATTTGTCCGTATTCATTCTGATTTTAAGGAAATGCTGAAATACGTCGATTTTTGTTCTAAGGGGATCAAAATATCTGTCATTTGTCAACCCCCTTCCTTACACTTACCCAGCCACTCATTTTAAAATAGGGAATATATCATGTGTGCACATCACTGATATGGAGTATTCAGACATGATGATCGTCGACGATTTTTTTCGATATTAAGAATCACCATTTTGGAAGAATTCAAAAAATACCTGAGTTTATTAACTAACAACAATATTAAATAAGTCAGTATCAAACTACTAATTATTTGCCAAATGTGTTCTAATTTTGTTTGACATTAACATTAACACACAAGCAAACCATAGGGGTTGTGTTTCATTTTTTTGAGGTGGTGCACTTACTATGAATTGAGCCTTTTTTGCAGAGGCGGCATTAATATCGAAAAAAATCGTTATCGTTCATTATTTCTGTATACTCCATCTAAATGACTTTCTAATGATGTACTACACATGGCATATTCCTATTTAAAATGAGGGATTGGCGTAATGGAAGGGAGGGGGTTGACAAATGACAGCAGATGTGTCCCCCTTAGAACAAACATCGACCTGTTCCAGCATTTCCTTAAACGCTAATGAATACTTCCTTATATTCGGGGTGAACTGTTTTCTGTGGGCCAGTCTGTATATCTCGATGGTTAATTAAAAAACAAACCTCTTAGGGATTCCGTCTACGTGGTAGCTATTAAAACCCTTATTCACTACCCAAGTTTTCGAAAATATTTATGTCCTTTATCAAAGGCTAAGATATCATTGTTACAATTCACTGTGTTTATTTATGAATTTGGTACTTACTGAAGGTGAGTTATCACTTTTGAATATACAAACTTGAACCAATCATTTGGTTTTGAGTACTTGTTAAAAGTTTTACATATTAATTCAAAAATAATTTCTGTAGGTATTTTTAACGCAGAAGAAAAACTTGTGGTCGTTATCAATATTAATTCAACAAAAAATAAATGGTTTTAAAGATTAAAACTAAATTTTCCGCATCTGTGGCCCTGAACAATATTGTATCATAAAATTTTTACTTGTATACACTTCGGGGGATGTATCGTCCTAACAAACCGAAATTTCTCTGAAAATAACCAAAAATGTAGTATATCTGGATTTATAGGAGCCGCTGTACTCGCTCTAGTCAACTGAAAATCAATAGGGTACATCTGTAAGACTCCTTGAGCAATATTCAATCATAAAATTGATCAATCGTATACTCTCTGGAGGCTGTATCGTGCTAACAAACTGAAAATTCTCCTAAAATGACAAAGAATTTGGTACTCCAAGTACCATAGCACCCGTTGTACTAGCTTTAGTGAGCTGAATATAAATAGGGCTCATTTTTGAGACGCTCTGAATAATATCCAATCATAAAATTGGTCACTTGTATTTACTCCGAAGGCTGTATCGTGCTAACAAACTGAATCTTCTCCAAAAATTACAAAAATATCGTACTTAAAGTACTGTAGCACATGTTGTATTGGCTCTGAAGAGCTAAAAATCGATGAGGTTCATCTGTGAGATGTCCTGAATAATATTCAATTATAAAATGGGTGACTTCCTGAACTCCGGAGGCTGTATCGTGCTAACAAACTGAAATTCCTCAAAAAATGACAAATTGTCGTCCTTCAAGTACCATAGCACCCGTTGTACTGGCTGTGGTGAGCTGAAAATCAATTGGGTCCATCTGTGACATGTCCTTAACAATATTCAATCATAAAATTGGTGAATTATTGTACTCCGGAGGCTGTATCGTGCTAACAAGACATGTAAGACAACGACGACGACGACATACACACAGGATTTTTTTTCTAAAAACCATTTTTTCGTGTTGTTGTTCATGGAAAACGTAAAAATAACTCAAAAGATTTTTTCAAAATTCCAACTTTTTTTGGGGTGAACCAATACTTTTCTCGCATATTAGATAGGTTGGGCGGAAAAGTAATAGAGATCCAAAAACTTTTAGTACGGGTCTTTAGGTATGTTATTAGGAATGAAAATTGTTGGTATTAATTGTAGGTTATTTATTTGTTCCAAACAAAATGTTTAACGTTGAAGAATTAAGAGTCTTGTTTTATATAGGGATAATGTTATAATAATATGATGTAAACCTGAAATCGTATTAATTGTTCAGATGTTTTTGGTTGCTATTTTTACGTTTTCGTTTTTGAACATGCTTTGAATCTTATGTGTCATTTGGGCCTTGTATATAGAACCATATCCTACTGTTGGAATTGGTTCAGTATGTTCACTGTCGATATGTATGCCATTGACCGCCTTGTTTGTGACAGTGTTCCAGATGAGTTTATCTATTAATGGTTTGGGTAACTATTCTCTAAAAATGTTTGAGAAAGGATTTTGAGGTTTTTGTCTTTTAGAACTTGATGACTTAGTATGATGATTCTGTTTTTTAGTGCTAGGACAAGGCTTAACTTCTTTTTTATAGGATGGAAAGAATTGTAGTTGATGTATCGCCCTGAGAAAGACGGTTTGATATATCAATCATTGATTAGTGAGTGAGATTTTTTTTGATCAATTTGATGTCCAAGGAAGGTACACTTTTATTGCTTCCTTTTTCTACGGTGAATTATATGTGAGAATTATATGCGTTGAAGACGTTAAATTTATCTTGGGGACAGCGCATATGATGTCACCTACATCCAGAGATCGTCCATGACATACTGAGCATACATTGAGGATACTGAACTTCCTATGGGGATACTAAATGTTTGTTTGTATAGTTGGTTTTTAAAAATGGAAAAATTGAGGTTGTTAGTGAAAGTAAACTCGATAAAAACTATTTTTGAAAATTTATTACGTTGTTTAAGACTTTCTAAATGGCCATTTATATTTAGAAAAGTTAATTCGTATGGAATGCTGCTATAAAAAGAAATTACGTTTAAGCTAATAAATGAAAAAATTAGGAGTTATGGTTTTCTCTGATATGAATTGTGACAATACGAAAAATCTTTTATATGTAGCATCCATTGTTTTCATTATATGCGTTAGTTGAAGTGTCTGTGATAAACGAGTATTCGGCCAGTTTACTAGGAGGTTGCTATGGATGAGCTGATAGGTCTAAGCGGTAACGTGGTATTGTGAACCTTGGGTAAGCAATAACATTTTGGTGTTGTTGCTGATATAAATCTCAAGTTTTTGATTTCGTTATTAGTGAAAAAACTCTTACATTTCTCCTTTAATGTGTATTATTGTTCAAATAGGGTTTGTTTCTATCTGTTGCTAGAATTTTATGTCTGTTAGCAAGTTGGTTATATTGAGATTTGAGGATTAGTACACTAACATTACCTTCGTCTGCTCTGGTTAGTACTGCTTTTTCGTGATTTTTGAAAATTTTTAAGTTTGGTGTGAAAAAGTAGTAATAGTGTTGGTGGCTCTCGTTTTGAATCACTAATTTTTTACACAACACAACACTTACAATTATATATTGCTCCAAACTAAAAATAGAAAGAAACCCGATTTTAACTATAATACAAATGGAATGAAGATTAACAAAGAAGTATTAGAACTTTAACCCTGAAAATAAAATTCAAAATTTGAGATCTACATCAGCAACAACACCTAAATTTCATGGCTTCCCCAATATTAAAAAAACCACGTTATCACTTAGACATATCATCTCATTCATTCATTCAGCCACTAGTAAACTGGCCCAATATATCAGACACTTTAACTAACGCATATAATGAAGAGAATGAATACTACATAAAATATTTTTTCCAATTTTCGCATTTCATATAAGAGAAAACAGTACCTTCAAATTTTGTGATTATTACTTTAAGCGTGATTTCCTTCTATAGCAACATTATATACGAACTAACAACCAAAGTATAAATGAACATTGGGAATGTATCAAACAACATATTCAATTATGAAAAACAGCTTCTATCTAGTTCACATATTTCATTAACAACCACAATTTTTTCGTTTTTCAAAACCAATTATACAAACAAACATTTGGTACCCCCATGGGAAGTTCAGAATCCCCAGGTCATAGACGACTTCTTAGAAGTAGTCATTCCAAACTTATCGCTTTACCCAACTTTCCTCAAAAAATATGTTGATGACATCATATGCACTGACCTTAGTGATACTATACACGACACACTAAACATTTACAACGTATACCATCCTAACATACAAATCACCATAAAGCCAATAAAATTATACCTTTCTCAGACACCAAATTGATTATAAGAAATGAAAAGTCACTGATTGGTATGTCAAACCCTCTCACTTAGTACGATTCATCAACTACAACTTCCTCGATCCTATGAAAATGAAAATAAATCTAGTCCTACAGTTTCGTTCCAAAATAGTAGGCAGTAATTTCTCAGTAATATTGCAATAAACCGTTGACAATTCAATAAATTATGCCCCCAATAAGCTTTTGGGCCTCAGTATACTAAAAAATATAGATAACCACCAGCCAGATGATGTCCCATTCATAGGAATACCGAAGAAGATGACTATGCTAGAAAATTATGCGATTTCTATACGCAATAAATTATCTCTGACTAAAACAATATATAAAACTGATTTACCCCAAATAGAGTTGGAGACATCAAATAAAAAGGTGAACGACCAAATGGAAGTTATTTATACTAACAGTGTGGAAATAATTTCTGTAACTGTATGGATTCTTGCTATTGGTGGCTCCTCCGTATAGTAGGCTATGGATGTCAATAATGAAATGGTAAATGTCATTTTGTTTAACGTCAAAACAAAAGAATAATTTGTAATTAGATAGGTTTGTGCAACTTCCACACTTTTTGTTATGATCGATTATACTTTTGAAGAAATGACTGATATGAAACTAATATAGGTACGGGGAAGCGAGAAAGAATGATAGACGTTCCGAGCGCTTGTATAGAGAAAGATATCCAAATCGACCTAGATATCCATGGCACACATTTTCTCAAATTGACAGGAGATTGCGAGAATTTGGACAACTCAATTCGAAATTGCAAGGTTGCGGTAGAAAACGAACTGTACGAACTGTGCAATTAGAGGAGGCTGTTCTAGACCGTATTGAAAATAGACCCGATTTAAGCACTCGCACCATTGGCAAATATTTAAGTGTAAGTAATTCAAATGTGTGGAATATTTTAAATGAACAGCAGTTGTATCCTTATAAGTATACCCAAAATCAGGGCCTAAAACCAACAGATTGTCCTCAAAGAGTGGAGTTTGCCAATTGGTACACCGAAAAATGTTTAGAAAATAGGAATTTTACCGAATTTCTTCTATTTACTGATGAGGCCAAATTCACACATCAAGGATTTTCTAATTCAAGGAATAGCCACGTGTGGGATGACGAAAATCCATATGTTATTCGACAACGTGGATTTCTGGAAAAATTCTCGCTTAAAGTATGAACAGGCATTTTTGGAGTTTGTATAGTGGGTCCATATTCATTACCTAATAAACTCAATGGTAATATTTATTGTAATATTTTGAGAGAAACCCTGCCTGATTTATTAAACGACGTTGTACCATTCAATATTAGGGCGAATATGGATAATGTATGGTTTCAGCACGATAGGGCATCTGTACATTATTCTCTAGCGGCCAGACAACTTATAACCCAACAATATGGAAACAACTGGATAGGCCGAGGTGGACCCAATATGTGGCCTGCGAGGTCACCGGATTTAAATCCAATCGATTTCTTTCTGTGGGGTTACATGAAGTCCCTACTCTACTATACAATAGTAGAAACGGAGTAGGAACTGATATCAAGAATCCATGCAGCTACAGAAATTATTTCCGGCGATTGCTAGTATTTCCAAGGTATGCGATTTTCAATGATAAAACGTTGCAGATTATGTGTAAATGTATATGGACAAAATTTTGAACATCTTTTGTAGTTTTTGGCTGCTTAGTTAAAAATTATGTTTGAATGGTATATTATTCAAGTTTGTAATTATCTTATTTTTTATTGTCATTATTTCTTTTGTTAATAAAATCACAAGTTTGGAAAAGTATTATCAACAATCCTCTTTTAATGTTTTATATGCATTGCTGTTTCACAAATTAGTTCCTGTTACATATTCTAACTATTAGTAGTGTGGTAGTTATTAAAAAACATTCAAGAAAATTATTTTTTTTTTAATTTTTTTATTAAAAAGTCATCTTGCAGGCTTCATAAAAACATTAAATATCCTGAAAACTACAAATTTTTTGATATGTAAAGGTTATGCGTTTTTCACGTGAAAACTGTTGAGGAATACAAAATCAAATGAAAATAGCTACAAATGCCAGTGGCGTCAAAAATGGGAGGGGAAAGGTGACATATTCTTCCAAATGTACACCACTGTATCAAGAATTGAAACATGTTTTTCCATAAAAATATGCCCTTTTACATTTAAAAACAACCTCCCAAATGTCAGATCAATATAATACTCTATTTTAAAGTTATAAAATTAAAACATTATATTTTTCATAACTTTAACACCCTGTATTTCGAAAAGTAATTGGGTTGGACCCCTCAATCCCTATATCATCTGGTCCAATTTTACGAGAGGTATCTACATGCAAATGTTGTGAGTGTCATTTGAAAACACCCTGTATATGCACATATAATATCCAAATCATGTCTAAATATTGGTTTTTATAAATAAAAATTCCTAAACGTAGTTAAAAATGAATTTGAACTCTTTCCGAATTTTCACCATTAAGTTCCGGGATACCTTTTATATCCTATAATTTTGATATGGTATGAAATATGGGATTCATTGAACAAGTTATTGATTTCTGAGGAATCCATTCCAAAAGATATTGAATTATGATTAAAATGAAGCAATTCACTGATGCCGTGAAGTAAAGTAAACGCCAACTGAAGCATGAATATAATGCATCACAAACCTACCGAAATAATAGAATGATGTTCTAAAAACTTGATTAAATTTCTAGCTGAAGTACTTGACTATAATTGAACATGATTAAACTCTAGCTCATGTGAATTATATACAATTTAATTTGAGGTTTTCATTGAAATTGGAACAAACCTAAAACTGTCGTTGCACATTTTTAAAACTGAAAGTTTAGATGAAGAAATTGATCCGGAAAATGGATTTTAACACAGGACATAGAAACTAGATACTCTATATTTTGAGTGATGAATTTTGGAGAAATATGAGGATCAGGAACAAATTAACATGTTTGTAAGTTACGGAATAATGAAAAAAATATAAATATCAGATGTTTCAACTTACCTTGAAAACTGGAATTTTTTATAAAAACTTGTAAAATTTGCAGCGGTACTGGATACACACGACTTTGTTGTTGATAGTACGGTTACGGTTTATAATAAATAATGAATAAACGTTTTTCACAGGTGATTAATAATAAATAATATCTCTGAAAAACTTCTGACCAAAAGAACTATTCTATAACTGAATATATTTCAGATCGAACACCTACAACTAAAATTTGCAAATTTATATAAAATCATATAATAGGTCTCATTAGTAGTACAAAGAATCATAGAGGCTTTCTAGATACTATACTTTGTTAATAGTTTTTAAATACAGGTAGTAATTGAACTATAGCTTTCACTACGACACGTTAAATACATCATCATAACCTTTCTAAAATCCATTCAGCATTTCATCGTAAACATAATACAGATAATGGACCTCTCATATTCAAAATTATTTTCAAATTTGAACATTGATAAATACTGACAGGTTAATTCCAATTTTCACATTTTGAAATATATCAGAGACTTAGAAGATAGGAGTTGAACTGGAAAATTGTACAAATATAATGTATTTTGAAATTCATGAAGTGTGATTGAAAATATTAAAACGTAAGCATCAAAATATTTAATCTGGATGAATAAAAAGATATTTCGTGGAATATAGTCTGTTAAAAGATGTCGTAAAAGTTGCATTTCTTCAGAAACTGAGATGATTGTCGATAGCGTTTTATGCAAGAATATTTAATCACATGATATTTAGGGCTTCACATTCCGCAATCAGGTACTCAATAATTAATTAGAGATTGTCACAGTTAGGGCAGGAAAAAATGTATGAATGGAGGATTCCTGAAAGCCCTATGGTAACTTTTACTATTTAGTCAAGATCATTTGAGTGGGTAAATGAAAAATCTTCCATTTTCAATAACTCAATAGTTGACCAACTAGATTAAATGTTGTACCACAATGAGCACATGAAGAAGTTGAATTATTTAATGTTCTCAAGAATCATCAGAATTTAATATCTAACACACAATAAATTAATACATACCGGGTGTTGTGCATATAAGTCTTCTATTCGATCTAATTGTACACTATATTTAAAAATTATCTATTGAATGGAAATGTTTTAGTAAAACTAAATTCAAGTTGAAACTATTTTATTCTTTTTCCAGTCAGTTGTATCGTATAAAACATGAGAAATATAAAAAGTATACCTACTAGTTTATCGACTATACAATATACCATGTGCGTATCATAAGGTTTTGTGCAGGGTGGCCAACTAAGCGGCTGAATATGGGATAGCGTTTACTGTAGAAATATTTACAATAATTGCTGCAAAGAGAAATAACTGGTTCATAATATGATAGACACTAGTAATTTAGAAAATGGGGGTTTCTCTACAATTTGCCAAGACTAGCTGAACAGAAAATGATCGCAAATAAATGTCGTGTTTGTTATGAATATTTTTGTTCATTATTTTGAATCTAATTCTTCAAATGAAATGGTGAGGCTAAAGCGAGGATTGATTTGGAAAAAATGCAACATCTCGTGAAAACTTTATCGGGAATTATTGTGTCATGTGAAGAAACTATCACAGTTAGTCAATGAATACGAAGCGAGACAAGCCATGATATCGCTCAAACATTTTTGTAAGAAGGTTAATAATCTTGATTACTGTCTGCATATTATTCATATATTTTCTATCACAAAATCTTCACGACACGATAAATCCACAACACCACCATAACATATCACACACAGTCCAAAATCACTTACTCAAAACACACACTTTAATAACTAAAAACTTTGCTACCACTTATGAAAATTACAATACAATTGCTACACTTCCCTTGACCGGCGTGGTCTAAAATTTTAACACTTAACCCTTTCGGACGCAGCGTCCACTGTAGTGTACAAAATTTTCACACCTTACATATAAGTAGTAAAAAATATTTTAAGCTCACAACATTTCGTCCACTGCAATGTACACATGCATATAATATGTTAGAATCGCGGATGACGTCTCTGATTGACTACCAAATTTTATTCCCGCCAATGTTCAGTCAGTTGTTTGGATGCAGCGGTAGTAAGCAAAACACGGGTGTGCAGTTTAGGTTAGAAAACGTTGTGAATAAACAAAATTGACCAGAACTTGTGATAATTCGTAAGTATATAAATAATAATCAGTTTTTATTACAACTAACCATTTGCAGTGAAATATTATTGTTTTCATTTGAACGTCCACTGGGATGGACAAAAATCTTTTGGGTCAATAGTTTTAAGTGTTTATTCTTTTTTTCAGTTTATGGAGTAGTAGAAAAAATTATGTGACCGAAGACGAACTGCTAAAATTATTAGAAAATGATGATCTCTCCAATATTGAACTACTATCTAATGAGGACGATGGCTGGGAATGGGAAAGTATGGAAGATGGGAGGCTTTCAGAGGGAGACGAGGATTCTGAAAATGAGCCAAACTTAGGTAAAGATTCAAATGTTTTTGGATGTCCAAACGGTAAACGTTTTTTTTAGTTTGTGTAAGGGAGACTGATGCAGAAGATATGAACACCAGTGAAAGTCAGCTAACACTGGAGGGTGCTGAATATATGGAAATCAGCGGTAGTCAACTCACGAATATAGAAATATTAGAATCAGAACAGGTGACTACAGAGACAGAACTACCACAAGAGAAGCAGGTGCTGCGTAAAAAAGCAGATTCGGGAAATGCTCAAATGTTTTATGGAAAATATAGCTTGACAGATAAAAAATGCGTAAAATGGTTGAAAAATGCAGTTTATGAAACAAGGCAAATTAGATGGGCTACACCGCACAGTCAAAGCGTGATTGATCTTCCAGAACCTATAAAAATATTTGAGAGATATATTCCAAGCTATATATTTGCAGAAATGTCGGATAAAACTAATTAATACGTCAATCAGAAGCAACTCACCCAATTTATCCCTACAAATGCTGCAGAGTTAAAAAAAACTTGTAGGTATTCACATTATAATGGGTAACTTGAACTTCCCGAGAATTAGAATGTATTGGGATAATTCAGTAGCAATTCCTATAATAAAACATAACATGACACTAAAACGGTTTTTGAATTTGCGACAAAGTATTCACTTGGTTGAGATTACTGCTAGAGAAGATGGAAATTCAGACACAGTGTGGAAAGTCAGACCACTCTACGATTGCATACGAAGCAGGTGTC
The DNA here is from genome assembly GCA_963921935.1 of Galeruca laticollis. Classification (NCBI taxonomy): domain Eukaryota; kingdom Metazoa; phylum Arthropoda; class Insecta; order Coleoptera; family Chrysomelidae; genus Galeruca; species Galeruca laticollis. The sequence goes on from OY998175.1 coordinate 239,708,353, forward strand.
TTGAACTTTAATTAGAAACTAATCTTTGCATAGATGAACAAATCGTTCCTTTCAAAGGACAAATCAACATCAAGCAATACATAAAAAACAAACCAAAAAATGGGGTGTTAAAATATATATATATTAGCAGGTCAAAGCGGATTAGTCTATGATTTTCTCATTTATCAAGGACCAACAACTGCAGCAAAGCCTTAGTTGAAGAGTTTAGGGTCAAGTTGTCATGCATCTTGCACATAGAATCGGATCTCCAAATCACGGACTTTATTTTAATATTTATTTCAGTAATTATCAGTTGTTCCAATATCTAAATAAGAAATCTATATTTGCAATAGGAACTGTTAGGCTAAACAGATTCAGTAATCCACCGTTACATTTTGACAAAGTAATGAAACAAGAGGGAAGAGGTTCCTGTTATACTGCAGTTAGCGAAGATGGTATGCTAACAAGCCAGTCATCGTTGCATATAATTATATTAGACAAGTACCAGACAACTGTCGTCGTTGGGACAAAACTGAAAAAAAATATATTGAAGTAAACAGACCTGAGTTTGTGTAAATCTACAATAACAACATGGGAGGCGTATATAAAGTAGATTTTTTACTAAGTTTATACCGTTCCCATATAAGATCTAAAAAGCGGACTTTGAGACTATAATAATCCACGCTATAGATTTAGCTTTAGTAAACGCTTGGCTTGAGTACCGCCAACAAGCTGAAATGTTAGGAGTTCCAAAAAAAGACACTGGATCTGCTGGGATTCCGATAAAATATCAGAGAGTACCTAATTTTACATAAAGAACCCCCGAAGCGTGGACGAAGTTCTCAAGGCAATACTTCACTGCAACAGAAAAAGGTTGAAACAAAACCTCTGAATGAATTTAGATTTGATGGCTATGGACATCTTCCGGAATATGACGAAAATAAGGAAGCCGCACGTTGTAAATTGGAAGAATGTACAAAAAACCTCATACTTTTTGTATTAAGTGTAAAGTTCCTTTATGCTTCGTTGAGGGACGGAATTGTTTTTTTTAAAATCTCACAATAAATAATATGTCCTTATGTCGGTTTTGTACATTCCAATGGACGTGAAAATGTGAAATATATATATATATATATATATATATATATATATATATATATTTCATTTCTTGTTCTTGGGTTTAGGTCATAAATAAATAAAAAACTGAATATCGTCCACATACTTTGACGTTTCGCTCCTTGTTGGGAGCTTTCTCAAAAAGATGTTATGTCTTATTTGGACAGAATAAAATATTTACAATTAATCGATATACAATTTTGGAACGTGTACAAAAAGGACACTGAACATATAAAAACAAGTTTGTTGATAAAATAATAAAGGTGTTCACCTCAGAACCAAATTCACGATATTCGAGTGAAATCAAAAGTGTGTAGTATTTTTATTTTGTTATTGGATGTATATATTTTGGTTTCCAAATTCATTACACAATTAAATTATGATAAATTTGACTTAGATTTTTTATGTCTTGTTTATCGTTCAATGAATTCTTTTCTTTTTTTATATGTACCATTTCTTTGATTGCTAATTTATGGTAATTAGAATCCTGGGTTAGTATTTTTGTGCTATTGAAGTCAAATTCATGGTGTTCCCTGGTTTCGTGTTTATGTAGGGCGGTGGACGCATTTTTTGTGTACTTGTGACCATTTAGGCGATTTTCTAGAGTTTGTGTTGTCATACCTACATATTTCTTCGGGCAGTTTAAACATGGTATAGAATACACTACGTTAGATTTTTTTTTGGTTTTAATTGAGCTTTTCAGTTTAGTGAACAATGGCGATAAGGTATTTTGAGATCTGTGACATACGTTAATGTTGTGTTTAGATAAAACGTATTTCAGTTTTTATGACAGTTGGTTTGTGTATGGTATTGATATGTATCTGTTATTATTTATTTGAGTTTGTTTTTTATTATTGTTATTATTGTTGTAGAATTTGTATGTGCGTTGTTTAAAAATTCGTTCTATGTTTTTTATCGGGTATCGATTGTTTTTTAGGGTGTTTTTGATATGTTTTGAAACTTCTGGACGGTTTTCAGGAGAAGTAAGTTTCATAGCTCGGTCCGTCAATCCAACAATTACACTGTTCACACTATTCTAATCATCCGAATGCACAAAAAAAACAGTGTAATTGTTGGATTGACGGACCGAGCTATAAAACTTACTTCTCCTGAATACCGTCCAGAAGTTTTAAAACATATCAAAAACACCCTAAAAAACAATCACTACCCGATAAAAAACATAGAACGAATTTTGAAACAACGCACATACAAATTCTACAACAATAATAACAATAATAAAAAACAAACTCAAATAAATAATAACAGATACATATCAATACCATACACAAACCAACTGTCAGGAAAACTGAAATACGTTTTATCTAAACACAACATTAACGTATGTCACAGAACTCAAAATACCTTATCGCCATTGTTCACTAAACTGAAAAGCTCAATTAAAACCAAAAAAAAATCTAACGTAGTGTATTCTATACCATGTTTAAACTGCCCGAAGAAATATGTAGGTATGACAACACAAACTCTAGAAAATCGCTTAAATTGTCACAAGTACACAAAAAATGCGTCCACCGCCCTACATGAACACGAAACCAGGGAACACCATGAATTTGACTTCAATAGCACAAAAATACTAACCCAGGATTCTAGTTACCATAAATTAGCAATCAAAGAAATGGTACATATAAAAAAAGAAAATAATTCATTGAACGATAAACAAGACATAAAAAATCTAAGTCAAATTTATCATAATTTAATTGTGTAATGAATTTGGAAACCAAAATATATACATCCAATAACAAAATAAAAATACTACACACTTTTGATTTCACTCGTATATCGTGAATTTGGTTCTGAGGTGAACACCTTTATTATTCTATCAACAAACTTGTTTTTATATGTTCAGTGTCCTTGTTGTACACGTTCCAAAATTGTATATCGATTAATTGTAAATATTTTATTCTGTCCAAATAAGACATAACATCTTTTTGAGAAAGCTCCCAACAAGGAGCGAAACGTCAAAGTATGTAGACGATATTTAGTTTTTTATTTATTTATGACCTTAACCCAAGAACAAGAAATGAAAAATATTTTAAATAGTCTAAGAAAATTAAGAATTATATATATATATATATATATATATATATATATATATATATATATATATATATATAGATATATATATAATAAAAGTAAAAAACGCTATATATATATATATATATATATCGGTACTAAAAATCATAAAAAAATATGATAAATCAATTCTGAAGCGAAATTTTTTTTAAAATCACTTCTGCGCAGTTGGCCCCGAAAGGGTTAATGCGTTGGGGAGTCCAGAGGACTCCAAAATATAAATAGGGTATTTCCTGTTGCACACTGAAATATTGTTTTTTCATGTTGTATACATAATCCAAGACGTATAAAAAAACAAACATTGTTTATTTTTAACCAACTTAGTAACAAACCAGAGCAAAAAATCTAAAACTAAAGATATTAATATTTTAACAAAAACAAAAATATATTCCTTTTATAATTATTTCGAAAGAAAAAACTGAAAAATAAGAACTTCTTTTATTGAAAACATATTTAGGAAGGTCTAAACTAAAAAAAAAATATTTACTTTTACAGTAAGTTGTAAAATATTAACAATGATCAGGTATATAAAATTTATATTATTCAGGAATACTCCCGATTTTCAATGCATTGAACACACAATTTTCTCGAACATTGCAAGCAAATTGTTTTCCAGCATTGAACACATAGAAATGCCGTTATTCTTTTCAATTGTGGGTCACATATAAAACAATACAACCTCTGAGTTCTAGGCAAAACATTTTGATCATCAGCTGCGGTTTCAAGTGCCATCTTCAAAATTCATGCAATACCTACCTTTAGCCCTCTTGATAAATGTGCATTTTGCACTCTTTCATGAAAAAGTGGTTCATATAGTTGTTTGGCCAGTGATCACAAAAAATTTTGTCTCTCCAGTTGATCTGCGTTGGAACAAGATTGATGAATGATATGAACATTCACTGAATACATATCCACAACTCTGTAAAACAGAGCCATTGTCCAGCGCCGAGTCCTTATACTACAGGTATATTCAGTGGTTCTCTCGTATACGGCATCCACTCCAGATTTTGTGTTATTATAATATGCATTAATTTCAGGCAAATCGGCATCAGCTTGTTTGTAGTGATGCATCGAAGAAATGAGAATAACAGCTTTATTTTTCTTTGGTACTCTGGAAATTAACGTTTTATTACTTGTACAGCCATATAATGTAGATCCTCTGTCTTGATTTGGAGTGTAGAAATTCTTCAGGTATTTGCCGTTTGTTTTTCTTCATGGTTCCAACGTAAGTGAGCTTATTTTGCAAAAGATAAATCAGTGAGCTCTATTGAAGAGAACCAATTATCACTCGTAATATTTCGGTTGCTTCCAAATAGTGGTTTGGAGAGACGAACAACAGATTGCGTTGGAATTGCGAACCGTTTTTCTTCATCTGTAATACCTTTCAGAGAGTCAGTACCCTTACCATAATAAATATATGTATTGTATATATAGTGGGTCCATGCATCAACAAAGCATTGGACTTCCAGGCCATATTTTACGGGTTTGCTAGGTAAATACATTTCACATTTGCACCTACCTCTGAAGCCGACCAGCATATCATCGACAGTTGCATTTGCTCCTAAAGCGTAACTTGATTGAGAGTTGTGGTTAAATTTATCAAATATATGTGATATCGCTGCAGCCGGGTCAGTTTTTACTCTTAGGATTCTCTCTTCATGAGAGTCGAACCTCAGGCAAGCTAATAAAATATCAAATATTTTTGCTGACATTAACAGTTGAAAAACTTCACGACCAGTCCCGTCTGTCGAAAGATTGATTTAATGGCCTCAATATTAGACTTAAAGGCAGCAGTTAAGAGCAGAAGTCCAAGAAAACCATTTATTTCTATGGAATTTTTTTCTCGGTATTTTGTGCGTTTCTGATTGCCCGGTTTATTACGAAATCCCCGAATTTTTGAATTTGTGTATTGCACTACAATATCTAGGATATCTTGCGAAAATATTTGCCTCCATGCTTCCAGCGGTGCAATTTCTGGTACAACATATTCATTCCTTGGCAACTTCAATATGGTATGCGCCGCTGTTCTCACGTTTCGGGTTGATTCGGTGACCGCCCATTTGTATCTGTTTTTTCCGTGAAATACTTGTGTCACTGTCGTTTCTACTTTTGGTAACCTGAATTCCATCTTCATAGTCAGAATCATCACCAGAAAGCTCACTCTCTGTTTTGTGATCGCTTGTAATAGCATTTTCAATAGTATTGTTGCTTTCGGGATCGTCATCTTGGTATTAACCTTCTGTATCACATTCCTCAAACCATCCTAGCATACATTGCTCAAACTTAGAGTCTGTAGGATTAACTGTTTTTGGATTCTTAGACATAGCCACTAAATTGAAAATATTACACTAGTTGCGCCGCGGAGTCCCTCGGACTCTAAGATCTTTGTTACACGTACTTGCTTTGAAAATAGACTGAAGTCGATTGAGCACGGGATAGTTTCCCCGCCATAGGAAGGTATTGAGCAGCGCCTACCGCCTGATCAACAAATACGAGAATTTCACAGTATCATACTTTATTAGAGTCTCAGGGACTCCGCCATGCCTGTTAAGGGTTAAAAGTAAGACAGCACCGGGAAAAGATGGTATTCCAAACATCCTCCTCAAAAGCCTACGTAAAAAGCATTTGCTAAGATAACTTATATTCCAAACTTCATATGCTCAATATTGCTAACGCCGTCCCAACAACCCTGTTATGTGGATAGTTATAGACCTATTTCCTTTTTAAAGAAGATAGCACAGATTATTTTTAAGACAATACAACACTACGTTGATAAAAATAATATAATACGTTTTGAGCAATACGATTTTAGAGGTAGACTCAGCACAGCGACTCAAATAATTAGAATTTTTAAATATATCAGAGAATGATTATATGTCCAAAACAAATATGTGATGGGCACTAGCTACTTATATAAAAAGGATGAGAGAAAATTGTATGCCCAATTATTTCTGTTTTTCTCAAGGGTAGGTTACAGCACGGTTATTTGAGGCTACAAATAAAGCGCTAGGTTCAGTTGTTTAACCATATTTGATTCCAACTCAAGAATAATAGTCGCAAGGTACTGAGGGTGGCGGCACTTGTGGCGCGATACAAGAATGGATAACATAAGGCCACTAGTGGCTGAATTGTGTAGCCTGGAGCAAGCCGTACAATTCAGATAATTTACAAGAAGCGGTGATGTTAGCTCGATTAGGTTTAAAATAAAAAAAAACAAAGTTTGTTAACTAAGAATAACAAAAAACTAAGTTTGACCATGTGGCGTGGCAAAACTGCCCCAATAACTATGTAATGAATATCTACAGCAGAGTATACTTTGCGTTAACATATTGCAAGTAAGCCACTTTGGAGTTTTAAAAATTGTACGTATAACTACAAACATTCACTTTATCTTCAGGCTGCTAACCGAAATATTTATAATAGAAAGCACAAGTACTAAAGGGTACTCTAATGTATACGCTTAATAAGCTAGGAGTTCAGAGTTCAATATTCATTGTAATTTTTTCTTCCTACGTGAATGTTAAAAGAAATATGTTGAAACCACGGTTTATAAATATTATGTTTTGTTTAGTTTCTTGTGATGCGATGCTGCTATGCTTTTCTTTTGCTAGGCAACTATGTTAAATAATAAGGAATTTAATATATTAGGATTTTACTACTGCAGTTCCAGAAAATGTACCAGTACCAACGTAATCTTGACTGGATGCCACTTCAGACGTATGGAAGGATAATTTCGTCTGTATAATATACCTGTATATTGCCGGATGTCATAACGGTTCAAATCTCGACCGGATACTGCTTGATGTTAAAATCGCGGTAGCTGTGGCGTCCGCGGCACTATGACATCCGATATACGGACGTCACAGTGCATCGAGCTCCAAAATATCGCAAACGGTTCAGTGAATGTTTGGGAATACATTGCTGAAGAAATCAGCAGGACGTCACTTTGGTCGTTTTTTGTATAAACATATACACCAAGGTTCACAGATTCTCCGTACGCGGCGTTATAAGAGCACACTTATATATTTATCATATATCTGACGCACAAAGTGGCATCCGTCAGTATACATATCGGAGAATGGTATAGTTTGGCGTCTGTATATGTATTTTTCTTGCATAGTGGCATCCTGGCAGTGTTGCCGATCTCACTGTTGGTTATAGAAAGCTTTTAACATTGAATGTGATGATTTACATCTGTTTTATATTATTGATACCATTGTTGACAGTGCGGAGGATGCTATTTATAGCAGAATATCTACTGTTATTAATAGAAAAATTATATATTCGTTTTACAATTCACGTAAATTTGATTTTGAGGCAAAATAAAACACTACTTGCGATAAAAATGAATAATGCTGGCGATAAAACAATCTAAAGAATTCTGAATTTCCGTAAATAAGGAGAAAATGAATTGAATTATCCAACGTAAACCACGAGATGAAGTAACATTACTACTCAATTTTCAGGTTAATTTTCGAATGTGTATATTTTCCTACTTCACTATAGCAGAAGTCAAGTTTTTTTTGTGAAAATTCCGAAAACCTAAATGCAATCAGATTACTAGGTGGATTGTTAGTAGTTGGCCTAGAATATTTAATTTCACAAAAATTTCGGAGACGTTGAAACTCACTCTGGCATATACAGGGTGTATCAATGATAACTTTATGGACGATAACTGCATCCTTATTTGATCTAAGGCATAAAATGTATCAAATAAAAGTTGTAGAGAGCAATAAAACAACACCATAGCGGTTTGTTCTGTTCATTACTACACCACCGGTTCCTAACAGTGCAGAGCAAAAATGAAAGCTATGTTCCAATATACAGAGAGTCTGATAAATGCAAAACTTAAACATGTGCTTATAGTTCTACTGGTGTGATGTCTACAGGGTGACCCAGACCAATATACAATTAATCCTACAGGGTGAACAAGAGCTCAAAATAGGGCGATTGAAATCCAGTTCCCTTTATATGCTCCATTGAGCCGTGTGAGTTTGATGAAGGTTTTTTTTCATACTCTTGTATAATTCGAAACCCGTGAAAAGCTAGGCTCTCAATTTTGAAGAAAAAATTTGAAACAGGATTTCAAAAAGAAAAGTGTGAATACGAAATTTCAAAAAAAGCCTTGAATTCACTTGAATTGCTAGATTTAGGTGTAACGCTAATGAAGATCATATCAAAAGAATAAGAAATCTAACGAGATAATGAAGTACTGTAGAATCCATCATGACTGAGTACAAGTTTTTAGATCAGTATCATCATTACAACTCTTTCTATTGTGCGTTTTAGATGGAATAGACATAAAAAAATATTTTATGAAACCTATACAAATGTTCGTACAAAAAATAAACAGTACATATTCCAATTGAACATGTTTTCTATTTATGTATAGATTGCCAACTATATTACTAGCCAGCCCGCTATTTTGTTATTAAATGGTCGGTCGGTTTGAAATTTGAGTGATTTGTATAGGTACATTGGATGAACATTTCAGGTATTCAAACATCTGTTTGTCATTTCCGGTTCAATCGGAAACTTAACGAACTTCGTCATTACGAAAGGAGCTCCCTAAATGTTTTTTAAATTTGGATTCTAAGAAAAAGTATGTTAAACATTTATCATATCCTTGACTTATCTTTGACGATTTTTGAGTCGTACATTTAATCCTCTCTAGCAAAAAGTGAAAGTGTGTGCGAGAAGTCCGATATTATTTTTCAATGTTATTTCGGGGGTATTATACGTATGTAGGTATGAGAAGAACAATATGATTCCTCACGATTCTACAAGAGGTGGTGTTAAATTTGACAGTCAGATGTTGATGACGTCAAATATTTATTTCAGGTGGAACCCAACTATTAAACCCCATATTCAAAATCTTCCAGACTGTTCTGGGTCTGAAGTTCCGATCATTATGAGGTATCATTATGACATTTTCAATGCTGGGATTTTGAAGTCCATATTTTCTTCCTTTTTCTTCTAGTTATACAATAATTTAATTTTAATTGCTTCTCTTAACGTAATCTAATTTTAATTTTGTTTGACGTTTGCATAATTATCTAAATTTTCCTGATTCTAATGAAAATTTCACACAATATATTTTCCATATTACCTACTGACACATCTTGGATTCTGCTGGATGCCACGGGCATGTGACAACTTTCCTTTTATAATACTTTTCATGTGAATGATATATACATTTAAGCCCTGATGATAGCTCAGTGTGCCGAAACTAGTTGCCCCTGTAACTTGTAATATTATATGCTGTAGTACGTATTTTGCGTTTTACTTATTACTATTTCCTTACATAATATATTTGAGATGGATAGTCTTTTTCATTAACATTGTAAGTTATAATCACTGATAAACTACAAATACAAATTGAAAATCATTTTAGATACTTTTGGTTGTGGTAAAAATGAAAAGTCAATTATTCACTAGCAGTTTGTTTGTTTACAGAGCTGATTTCAAGTTTTATTTCGTTGATATAGATGTTAAGTAGCTCTAAATATGATAAAAGGGTATATAAAATGAGTAATGTGTCTCTCCCATTTGTAATGAAGTATGTCAACGTACGCAACATTATAGAATCAATCTTCGGTAAGTTATAGCTATTTCTTTTGATGGATCCAGTCTCCATAGTGATAAACATCGTAAAATATTATCGTTGTTCCAACAAATTATCAAGAGAAATAGTTTATATTCATAACTGGGTTATGGGAAAGAAGTTTAAATTGAAACGAATAATAAGTTTTCTAGAATGTTATTCTAGGTTCCTAAAACATATCTTTGATATGTAAAATATAGCTTCACATGGATTTGTACCAACCGTCAACATCCATATTACTAGAATATATGTTTCATTGTCCTCTCTCAAAAGAAAAATAAATACATATTTATAATTACTGGAAGTCACTTGGAACGCGATCTATACACAATATACAGGACACACCGATTCTTAAAGAAATTCAAATCTACCTACTAATAATCGATCAAGGTCCCAGTGTTGCCAAATAATAGGAAGCTACTCTGTGCGTGATCTCTATGCATTGGGGCTGTTCTATATATATATATATATATATATATATATATATATATATATATATATATATATACATCACGCTATCAGTGCTACGTCCTTTTATAGTTCCGTTTTACGGCGTCCAGCAGAAATATGTAAAATATATAACAAATGATTCGTGTATATTACATCAATACTAAACACAACCTACGTAAACGGTTTAAAAACTGACCTTCTAAAAAAATTAATTTTATTGTGATATCAATCCTAGTTCCTTACAATGTACAGATATACAAACTCCGGATGTATATTCATTTTACATTAGTCTTAGAAAAATGCTACCAATGAGACGTCCGACATTGTTGCCATTATCTACAGTCATGTCATCTCTCTTTGTCCAATATTTGCAATTTTTTTAGCCTGTTTTTAAAATAATGAAAATAAATTACTGTTGTTACGTAAACTACTGAATAAAACACTTTTTATAAAATATGTTTTGCGTTCGTCAGGACTAATTAGAATATTGTGTAAATTATGAACCAGATGCAGGTGTGTAGTTCTTTGATTTTAATCGGTCACACTATTAGTATAATAAAGAGCGGTGATTATAAGTTCATACATTTTTAAATAATAAGTTAGAATAATTTCGTGTAGTGTCATCAACAAAGATATGAATTTTGAACATTTATTGATTATGATTAGTAATCTTATTTTATTTTAGTTTTGAGAAAATCACCAGAGTTGTTTCGTTTTAAACAATTTGTTGTAATCCACTGTTTAAAGCATGTTTTAAACATTTGCTTAGATTCAAAACAGTTTCTGTGTAAAGCAGGTTAAAACATGTTTAATACACTTAAATTAAACAAGTGGTTTTTTTATTTTCTTTATTCATCATAGATAGCTGAGAATTTTCAGATGGAACACATTTTTGAATATGTTTCTTCACACGCAGCACTAATTCAGCCATAATTACTTTCCATTTTTTAGATTTAGCAGTCACTGATTGTTTGTTATTATCTTTAACAACATCAAATAAATAACTAACAGTACAATAGACGTGATTGAAATAGCCAACTTGCAATGCGAACTTATAAATAATCTGTGGTTCCCCTGAGGCCAATAGTTCACCATTGTAATTGACTTTCTTATTTCGGGGATTCACCAGCACAGCCTCGCGGCAGTGGCGCGACGTAGTTCCTAACACAGCTGATCGCGCAGTTTAGTTCATAGTCGCACTTCAAATAACGTATCTATTATTTACATTAACAATACAATTACAATTTACATTTATAGTTAGGTGGTTATTTTTTTTATTAAGTAGTCACAATCAAATATAACATAACTGTATTTTTTTGGCTTGGACGGTTGCCATTCAGCCAGTCACATAAAAATTCAAGTTTTATTTTTATATTCTATGTAAATTGTACATAGTAAAGCTTGCACACATACCAACATAACATAAGATATATTAGTCCTAGCTCTGCTAAAAACTATGACAATTATTAAAGCATGTCCTTATCACCAAAAAAAAACAATTGACTATAATTTTAGAGTGTCCCATAACTAATGTACCATGAGGCAAGTGGAGAATTTGGAGATGAAAATGGGTCATTTACGCTAAATACGCCTTGAGAAAATGTTAATAGTTAATAGGATGCAGGGCGTTAAAAGTAAAATATTATTTTTGAAATATTGTGATAATTTAAAAACAAGCGAACGAATTAAATGCAAAATTAGTAGGTTTTATCAGTAACTTCTGAGAACAATAATAATTACGAAGAATTTTACGATGTTATTACCCCCACCGAAATTTTTTCAATAAAACAGTATAAACGCATTGTAATAAGAGGAAATATAGGCAGAGGGGTACATGTTTTATTTAGTCCGGACGTACAGAATCATTCAATTGTTTTACTTCATCACAGGAGCGAATTTCAAGAGAAAGAAAATCTCTACTTATTTAGGAGATATATTTCCTTTATTTATTTTTACTGTAAATATTGTTATTGTTAATAAAAGGTTTTTTGTTATTCTTTTAGTTTAGCAGCTTCTTTCCTCCCATTTAACTCTTTGTGTATCTAATGGTTGGCGTAATATAGGAAATAACCTTCTTAATCTCTATTTTCGACCATTTTTCACTGTTATATGTACCGTTTTTTGTCATAAAGTTGTAAAGACCGTATGACATGGTAATAGATCTAGTACTAGCATTAGAATTAAATTTAAGGCTTTTTCTAGTTGTTAATTTAGTTATATAAAAGATGGTTGACCATTTGCAACTTATAATTAACAACTCTAGTTACAAGTTTATTCCTTAGTAAATTGTTTGTATGTTCCTTTTTCATTAATGTAAAAATAAATTCATCTTGTTCAAATGGCATTTTCTTCATTACAAAAAAAATTATGATTCTAGTTCTAAATTAAACACTAAATCTATAACCGTGTCAAACGGCCTTAACTAAAAACCTTTTAAGAGAATAACTTTAACCATGGATGTAACTATGAATAATAAGTACTTACTTTTTTTATAGTATATAATAATATATACTAAAATGTTTTTAATTTTGTTGGACCAACATTTGTAATAGATTTATGTTCAATTTCTTGTGATTCGGTCCGTAGCAATATTTAAAAGAGACTCTGGGACATCGTGTAGTTTATTCTGTTTTAACGTTTTGGCTGTACTTCAAGCCTTTCTCAAAAGTTACGAAATGTGTACAATAGAAAATAATTTTCAAGTTTACGTCAATTAAAAATAATACAATGTGTATATTACTCACCATATTTAGATCAAGAATTTCATTTTGTGGCACGCCACGCGGTTAATAGTATATTACGTAACGTGTGTTGTAAGCAGCATTTTACGTACGAACGGAAAAGTTACGCAAGAAGCCGCGTAGCGGCTTCGTGCGTAATTCCGTGAGTGCGTAAAATGCGTTACAACATGAGTTACGTACTATACGTTACCTACGACCTACTTGTTAAGAGATTTAAAGTACAAATATAAACTACATTCATTTAATTTTGTCGTTGTTTTTCGAGGGGACTTCCAAAAGTTATTTGTATTATTTTTCTATAGTATTATTTTATTCAATTGTAATATATTTTACTTAAATTCAAGTTAGTTATAAAAGTCATAACCTCATTAAGAAACGTTTCAGCACAAATATCCAAAGATAAGAAAATTCATGTTATTCATGAAATTTCGTGTAAAGACTGCAATAAAGTGCATATAGAACAAACAGGTCAATATCTAAAAAATAGATTAAATAGTCGCAAATACAACAAAAAAATAAAACCACATTAACTAATCACGTGCCAGAAACTAAACATAACTTTATTTATTAACAAACAAAAATTCTAAAAACCGAAACAAACAATAAAAAACGAGAACTTCTTGAAATGATCTGTATACAAAAAAATAATAACACTGTTAATTCCAAAACGGATACAAGTAATTTTTTAAATTTTACGAATCTTTTGTGTCAAAACTATTTACTATCGGAAAAACTCCATTCTACTTTTTATTTATTATTTATTGACATTTGATTTAAAAAAACATGGGGCTGAGAAGATCTGAATTCTGGACTAGCTTTGATTAAATGTCAATGGATAGTAAATAAAAAGTAATGATAGGTATATGTAAACCATTTTTAACAATAGCGAATAGTTTTGACGTAAAAAACTCCTAAATTTAAAAAAAAATCGGTATTTAACGCCCCAGATCTCTGTAACTATCACGTTAGACCCCAAGTGTGATAGATCAATGAAATCAGATATTCAGAGATAATCCAAAAATGTCATAAGATACAGGATATTGCATTTAAAAAAATGGTTGATGACGTTATAACTTACATGTGAACGAACCTATGTAGTAAAAAATGTTTGCCTAATGTGGAAAAATAAAATTAAAAATCGACCTGTTTCATGTTTTCTTAACAATAATTCTGGTTTACGAAAGATTGCGTTCATTCCTTTCATTTGTAATATATAATAATTGTTTGGTATACACATTTTATGCACATTTATTTACTAACAGATTCATTTAACTTCATTACTAGTCCTTTTCTTCCTTTTATCATCTAAATTTTGATTTATACAGAAATTCTTATACAGGGTGGTCCGTAAGGTGAAATAAAAGATTCTTGACGTCAAAATATTACGATTTGACGAAACTTGCTTCAATAAAATATTTATAATGAAAAATATACAGGGTGACAAAGTTGAAATGTTTTTTCACAATAAATTGAAAGATTTTGGAAATACGAACGTAAAAATTTGAGTATATGGGTTTAAGTCATCAGAAATCATAATATGATATCCGTTTCGATGTATTTTTTAGAGGACGCAACATGAGCTATGTTGTTGGTGTAACTATGCGCTATCTCGCTTTTTATTCAAAAATATTAAAATCATAAGTCTTGAAAGTTGCTAGTTTTCGAGGTATTAGCATTTTTAAAACCCCCTACATAATTTTGATTTCATTTATTATCACTTTGACGTATTAATAAAGCAATCATTATAAACTCAATAATTTTTAATTAAGAGAAAGAATAATTTAATAAAAAATACAACAACAACAATCACAGTGATTGTTCAATATGTCCGCCATTCCTCTCGGTACATTTATCAATACGTTTCATGACATCGCTTGAAATTAAATAATTTTAATATTTTTTTTTAATAAAAAGCGCGATAGCGTTAACGATAAAAAGGTTAAGCGCATAGTTACACCAACAAACATAACTCGTGTGGTGTCCTCTAGAAAATACATCGAAACGGATATCATATTATGATTTGTAATGCCTCAAACCCCCCTTCTTCAAATGTTTACGTTCGTATATAAAAAAATTATCAATTTACTGTGCGAAAACATTTTTTACAGACCATTTCATACGATTCATGAAACCCTGAGTTCCAACGAAACAGTGTTTGTCTCGAGAACGTAGTCGTCCTGGCCGACTAGATACGAATTACAGATGCTACGTTGCCATTTTGATAGACGCGGTATTGATACCACCATAAAATCATAATATATATTTTCAATATACGGTAAGCGATGACAGCGCCACTAGCGTAAATTTTCGAAACTTAAAATGAATATATTTTTACATTTTGCAGATTTTGGGCGTCCTTCACATTTTTTGCCCTCTGACTTATATTGCCCTCTAGGATGCTCACACAAAATTTGATGACTTGAAATCGGACGTCCGTATATCGGACTTCGTATTTCACCTGGACGTTCCATGTAATGTAAATTCTCAATGTATGGACGTCTCATTGATAGTGGGATATATATATATATATATATATATATATAAATATATATATATATATATATATATATATATATATATATTATAACGTAGAGATAGAACTAGAAATATCTATCGAGGATTACTAAAAATTGCTTTGATCGAGAGACTTTCAAACCGTACTTTCATCAAACTCATAAAGAAATCAAACACTGTGTTGTTTGTATTCGTTATATTGTTGAGAAAAACTCTAAAATGCTGTGATACTTATGTTGTGGAATTCAATGTTCATGTAGTTTCTTTGAAATTGAATATAAAACACTAAAAGAAAACTTACCTTACTATCCAGTAAATGTAAACAAGCTGTTACTTGAAATTTGTAGTACACATAAAAGTTATGCAGTACTCCAAACTAAAATTGAATTCATATCGTGAAAAATTAAGTAAATTATATTAACGATTATCAAGGAAATAAACAAACAAATACCTAAAATGTTAACAATGAATGACTATATAGAATATTGTGGTTAGATTTTAGAATGACATAAGTGTTAAGTTTGTCCATAGATAAAATAAAGTTGTCTATGAATGATTATGGCAGGAGAATATTCAAACAGAAAACAGGGAATTTACATTTATGTATTATTGTGTCAGAAAATGTATGATATATTTTCGTGGGTAGGGAAAATAATATTGTAATTTAGTAGTTAGAAAATTAAAATTAGGGATCGTTTGTGTAAAATAGAATGGACATTAGTTAGATGAATTTATTAGGAAGGACTTAAACACATTTGAAGACAATTTCGTGTTAAAGATCTTATGAAATTAGAGATAATATTAAAACATACATTGTACAGCATTGTTAAAATATAGAGACTTTTTGCACAGATAAAATATTTTATATTGTGTATAAACCATTAAATTAAAAACGCAAATTTTATATCATGTCAACAAAATCAAAAGATACATGACTTTCGTTAGCAACCAGGGGATAATAATTTTTGGTTGACAGAGAAAAAAGTCGCTTGTAAAACATCAACTGGGGAGGACCGTTTGGTTTGCTAATCAGACTATATAAGAGGGTCAGTAAAACTGAGTTAGAAGTCCTGAAACAGTTTAAGATTTGATAAATGAACTTCTATGACTTTGAATAACATATTGATTATATATGTAAGACATTTTACGAAATTACAAAGGAAAAAACTGTAATTCAACCAGGCGGCAGGTGAAATCATTTGAGGGGGACTGAATCATCAATAAAATACATACAAAGCCAAGTGGGAGGATTTTGGGTGCAGTAGTCGAGGGTGAATTATCAAGGAAGAATTGTGTAATCTGAAAAAAGGGCGTACATACCTGTATACGACTGTTCTGACCCAACACATGGAGGATAACGGTAATCTTAATACATCAGGTTAGTGCGCGTTTATTACTAGCAATATAATAACTGATAGATGTACATCTAGAACGAGTGTTTTGATGAAGATTACCGACTAAAACAGTCACTTAATTAATAGAGTAAAACGTTAAATAGTACAACGATAAAATTATATTTACCTGGTAAATTCTTAACAATTCGTTGAATACTAATAATTTCATCAATTTGTTCACTTTTGTACATATAGTGATCATATATTCTCTGACAAATTCCATAGTAATGTAGTATTGTTAAAAGTAATTATAACCTTTCTTTTGATACGTTTGTTTTCAATCGTTCCACATGCCATCTATACGGATACGACTAAGTCTAAATCATTTTTCAACCATATTCATGCGCCAGTTGAATTCCTAACCATAGGCGTATCATAAATTATTAGAAAATAAATTAATTAAATATTGTGAAAATTATAAACACAAATAGTGACATATTTAAGGGAGTTAATACCGCCGGGACTCAGAGAGTAGAGAGAGTATTTCATGCTCACCGTTTATTCTCAAACATATAAACCAGTTAGCCGAATTTTAGAGTACTCAAGGTAGGTAAATGAATGAATAAAAATATAAATTTGTATATTCACACAAAATATACACAATAATATATATATATATATATATATATATATATATATATATATATATATATATATATATATATATATATATATATATATATATATATATATATATATATATATATATATATATATTATTGTGAATATATTATTCTTATTCTATTTCATATTTGCCTAGTATATTTATGTTCAATAATGCCACACAGTGCACTTACCTTACTGTCTCCTTTGATTATTAAAATTTTTTTAAATGAGCACTCAGCCTCTCAGGATGTTGGGTTCATAAGTTAAATATCTATATAATTCTTCTAACAATAAGCGCCAAATTTCAATATTTAATTTTGATAAAAAAAATTTTGTGAACTAAAATATCTGAATTCAATAGATTTTTACGAAACGGTCCTGTAAATTTTGTTTCCAAACCCCCTCTCGAGTTACAATAGGCTCTATCAATACTGCCAACCAACTGATAAATTAAACACTAGGAAATATGGTCTACAGCCAATATAATTTATTCTTCCAAATGGGAAGACTTGTTAATTTATATATAAAAAATACATTATCCTTTTTAAACATCAATTAAAAGAAAATGAACTTTCACACAATACACATTTACACAAATGAAATTTATGCTATATACATGCAAATATTCAACTTATTAACTATACGTTATATACATAAAAAAGAAGACAACCTTGAACTTATGATTCACAGAAGATTCTCGTTACTAAATGCATGGAGACTCCATAATGGATGAACGTCAAAAAACACACGTTTTCAGTATATTTTCAATATCTAATGTTCAAACACACACGGTAAGTTTTATTTAAAATAAGCAGTTTTTAAATACCTTCTATCCTCCGCTAATTATCAATAATTTGGTTTATTCATTGTATTGTCTCTCTTCTTTTTAGGAAGCTACGAAAATGTCGGGAATTTGATTCAAGAATCCATTCGAATCAATTTAATTTCAAATGCTTTCCAGGCATAGATTCTCTTCAAAGGTCATGGAGATCACTGTTCTCTTGATACGGGATATATGACTCTTCAGGAATGCTTTTTTTAAGGATAGTATCACTATTTTTAATATTATTCTACTTTAGTTTTAACAATTCTAATATTATTTCTCAAGAATAATGTATTTCTTTTGATTTTCCAATACTACTCGTCAACAACCTTCTTTTTCTCCCTAAGCAACCACTTTATTCTAAACAAGAAACCTCATTTTTCATTAGCCCTCTGTTTATTGAAATCATAAAAATATTTGTAACCAATCAAAATAACTCATAGTAGTTCAGTCAAACAATTTCATTTTATTATTTAAAATATTAACTTTTTTAATTATAAAACATACTTCTTAACAATTCTAAACTAACAATTCATGTATTTATCTTTTGCATTTTATTAATTCTTAAAATTTTTTTTTAGCTGTCATGGATTTTTCTCTACCGAGCTGACACATACTTCCAGAAGTCAAAGATTTTATAACCCTAATGTTTTTATATGGAATTTCAACTTTGGGTATATTACAAAAAACATTTCTAGGGCTTCTAAATAGTTTAATGGCATCTAATGGGAATTTAAGACATGCACAAACATTTTACGATTTCACCCGAAGAGTGCTCATTCATTTCATAACAGGTGATGTTATTTTTATAAACTTTTCTCTTAAATAGTTTGAATTCTCATATCGGTGTCATGTACATATGTACAAGGTACATTATAAAGTTTAAAGAAATTTCATTTGTTTAATTTAGTTTAAATTTGATTCTCGAATAGTATTTTTTTTTCAATAATTTTATACTCTATAATATCTCAAGTTGTTATTGATTCGTGTTAGATATATACAGTGTGTAGCCTTATTTTTTCACAATAACATCCCCTAAATTTTGCGTTTATCAAATTTTATTTCTAGGAAAAATTTTATGAACGCAAATTTTACTTCAAGTACTATATTCTAGGATTGTCTTTCAATTTTACTAATAATAAAATTTCTTTTTATTTAAGATCGCTGTTGTAAGATGATTCTGGAATCCTGTGTTGCAGTATCCTCTTCAGTTAGTTTTAATTTATTTATAATACTATAATCAAATGTATACATAGTTTTAGTTTATCTTTAGTTATTAATTTTTTTATAATTTTCATCCAAAAGAATTTGCCAAAAGTTGTGTTTCAAATCAATTTTTTTTAATTCTTCAGTGTTCGTTATGCGTCTTATTACTTATACATTTCTCGGAGTCTGTTATTTAGGTACAATTTATTGATTTACATTTCTTGTGTTACATCTGTCTATAATACTGTCTTTAACATATTTTGTATTTCTAGTTCAACCTCTTTTCTATACTTGTAAGGTATGGGATATGTTCTTACTCTGAAGTTCTCTATTCCTCTAGCTTCCATTATATGCACATAGTTCTTTGCCATTCTCATTTCTTTTCCAATCAATCCTTTCTTTATTAAATTCTCCACTTTCTCTTCATATTCTTTATTTCCACACACTAATTCCAATTCTTCCATATTTCCACTCCATTCTATATTCCATAACTTCTTATTATCCTCTTCAATTACCAATTCTTCCAAATTTGCATTTCCAAATTCAATTCTATTTCCATCAATTTCTATCTCCATCTTTTCAAAATCAAGTATCACTTTAAACTTTGTTAATTCATCAATTCCTATTACTATGTCTGTTTCCAAATTATTCACTAACAGTAATTGCATTTCAACTTCTTTCCCATCCTTCAATTCAATCTTTTGTATGATAGACTTATTTACTTCACATAGCTTCTTTCCATTTGCTCCTATCAATGTAGTTTTTGGTATTTTAATTAATTTATATTCATAATTTTCAATGTTTTCTTCTATTAGTTCTGTTTTAATTATGGACGCTTCCGAACCTGTATCTATTAATAATTTTATTTCTTTTCCATTCAATTTCCCTTTAATATTTATCAATCCCATTATTTCTTTCAATTCTAATTCTTCCCCAAATTTTATATATTTCCTTGGATGTTTATATGTTATCACTCTCTTTTCTCTCCTCTGAATACTGTTGTCTGTAATTGTTATTTTATTTGAAGTTTCTGTTATAGTTGTTTTTGGTTGCTATCGTTCTTATTATAGTTATTTTTTTTAAGGCATCGACTTCTGAGGTCATTAGCCTTATACGCATATGTAATCACATGTAAGAATGCATGTCACAGTTTGGAGTATATTCCTGTTTCATTTAGGAACTTCAAAACCTTTTTCAATGTATTCCATTCGTCTTCCAGACACGTTTGAATATCATTTGGTAGGGCAAGTCTTTGTCTCATTACATCATATTGAGGGCACTCTATAATAATATGTTTTACAGTCAACCTTGATCGACAGTAGTTGCATCTAGGTTGTCTGTCTCCCGCTAGCATGAATACGTTTGTGAGGCGGGCATGCCCGATTCGTAGTCTGGTTATCACAGCCTGATCTCGTCTACATTGGTAAGGTATTAGCGTCCAAGGGATTACCTTTGTTTTGATGTCTCGAAGTTTGGCATCTGTTCTATTCCACTCATTTTGCCATACATCCAAGAACTTATATTTCAAATGTAGTTTTATGTCGTCTGGTCTCACAGGTATATTTTCTATTATATCTGCTTGCGCAGCTGCTCTATCTGCTCGATCTGCTTGTTCATTCCCTTCAATTCCGTGGTGACTTGGGATCCAAATGAACGTTGTGGGTTTACCGTTAGTTTGAAGCAGAGTCAGTATCACCAAAATAATTTGGACCAGCGGATCTTTGCTGAATGGATTACTTAGGGCCTCAATCGAACTCTTGGAGTCAGTACAGATTATGTAATGCATTTTGTTTCCAAATCCAACATATCGTAGGGCTTGCATAATGCCGTATAGCTCCGCAGTATACACGCTGCTTTCCCTGGGCAATGCCCATGAATGGGATTTTCCAAGCGTAGTGAATGCCGAGCCACAGCCTCCCAGAGTTTTTGATCCATCTGTGAATATAACTTGGTTTCCTGGGTATTTGTCAATAATTCTGTTAAATTCTGCTCTAACAATTGTTCGGTTGACGTCTCCTTTTCTATGTATCCCTATATCCATAATTGCATGTAATGGAACGATCTTCCAAGGATGTATTTCTGGTGGACCGAATTTGAGAACGTTTGGAAAGGAATATTGCATGTAGTCAAGATCCTCTTTGAGACGGATACCTGCTGGGCGTGTTATTGTCGGTCGTCTTTGAAACAAGCCGTGTTCCTCATCATGGTATGGTGGATAGTTTGGATGGTTCGGTTGAGCCCATATTCCCATACAGTAGTTGGCTAGCAGTTGTTTTCTTCTGATACTTAGAGGTGGAATACTTGCTTCAGCACACAAGGATGCATAAGGGCTTGTTCGAAATGCTCCTAGAGCTAGTCTTAGAGCGGTGCATTGTACTGACTCTAGAACTTGGAGCCTTGTTTTTCGGGCTGATCCATAAATCATACAGCCATATTCCATTTTGGAGGCTATGAGTGCCTTGTACATCTTTAAAAGGACGTCTTTATCACAACCCCAGTTGCTGTTTGCTAACACTCGTAGAGGATTCAGTGCCTTTTTACATTTCAGAGCAAGTTCGTTGATATTAGTACTCCAGTTGAGTTTTTTATCAAATATAAGCCCCAAGAATTTTACGTTGTCTCTACACTCAAGATCGTCGCCATATAGTTTCAGTATTGGATCTTGATGAATGGATCTTAGTCGACAGAAGTGCACGCAATGCGTTTTTGTACTGGAGAATTTAAATCCCAGATATTTTGCTCGGCTAGAAAGAGTGTTTATTGCAGCCTGCAGGGTTGTTTCTCGGCCGCGTAGAATATTGTGAGGTCATCGACATATAAGCATCTTCCTATAGCTTGGTCAAGATTATCAAGGAGTCCATTTACTGCAATCGCAAACAGCAGTACACTCAGGGTGGATCCTTGGGGTACTCCATTTTCTAGTTGGTGTAAGTTTGATTGAGTTAACCCATTGCGTACTCTGAATTTTCTATGGAGAAGAAAACTCTGTATGAATCTCGGCATATTGCCTTTTATTCCCCATTTGTTCAGTTGATCGAGTATGTTGAATCGCCAGGTTGTATCATAGGCCTTTTCTAAGTCGAAAAATATAGCCACCATATGGCTTCTGTTAGCAAAGCAGTTTTGAATTGTTCTTTCCAACATGAATAACTGATCAGTTGTGGATCTATGGTTTCTGAACCCTGCTTGAGAAGTTGATAGTAGATTGTTTTTTTCCAGATACCATCGTAGCCTTAGGCTTACCATCTTTTCCAGCAATTTGCTCAGGCAACTCGTTAGTGATATGGGTCGATAACTTGCTGGAGATTTGGGTCTTTTCCCAGTTTGAGTGAAGGTATGATGATAGCTTCCTTCCACATTTCTGGGTATGTTCCGTTCGACCAGATTTCATTATATAGTTCCAGTGTAATGTGCCTTGTTGATTCTGGTGCTTCTTTTATGAAGTCGTATGTGATTCTATCTCTGCCTGGTGTTGAGTTTGTCATTTCAGAGAGTGCGTAATCAAACTCCAAAGTAGTGAATGGTATGTTGTAATCTGAGGTAATTTCTTCATGAAAATTGATTTCTCTCTCTGAATATTCCCTATGTTGTTGAGACTCGTGGTCCAGAATAAGTGTACTACTGGTAGTTTCGAATTCCTGAGCAATTTTTTCTGCGATTTCTTCTTTATTTGTAATCGTTTGTCCATTTACCATGAGAACTGGGGTGACATCTGATACTTTTTTTCCTATTGTAATAAACACAAGATATGACACAAATTCTAAAAACACCCTATATAGATAATTTCTTTTTTAATTCAAAATAGTTATCAAATTATCGACCTCAACTAAAGTAAAATACATAAACAAAACAAGGCTAACACACTATAATTTCTTTTTTAATTCAAAATAGTTATTAAATTATCGACCTCAACTGAAGTAAAATACATAAACAAAACAAGGTTAACACAATATAATAGATTACGAACAGGTCAGGTTCTGTTGACCACGAAATAAACAAATATGAATAATTAACCTTCATTGAAGGTGAACTCGGGAAATAAATATCAAAAAATATTGGGAACATTAGTCAGTCGGTGAGAGATAGGTATTATCTCTCCCCTGGTGAGGCAAGTCTGAGTCTTGACGGACCCTCACCCTCAAAAAGTAATAGTGTGAATATTTATGTGACCAGTGGGATTTTCAAAACGTAAGTTTTTAAAAGTACAAATTCATTTATTATATTGAATATTGGATTGTGTTATTATATTTTTCTTTGACTAAATCGGGTATCCCAAGATAGTTAAGGGACCCTACAGGGTGTTTCAGTCATATCGAGTGTTCCTTATACATCAGCGCCCCTCATCTACTGTTAAGGCCTAAAATTGTAGAGGCATCTTATTTAGTTATATTCAGGGATCTTTTTTTTAGAAGGTGCATATTATTTCTTTTTCATCTGATTAGTTTATCCAAACTACGTAGATATACTTACGTTTGGCTTGATATTGTACCTAATTCTATATTAGAGATTTTTCCGTTTTGCTCGAGATTGTATGTAATCCTATTTCAGAGCTATTTACGTTATACTAGGGATTATAGTTAAACCTAGGTTAACATATTGATATTCTACGTAGAGAGATCTACATTGCACTTGAGATTCATAAATTAATTCCAGAGATATTTATATTGTACACTTGAGAGATAGTTACCTTCTACTAGAGAGTTTTAGTTAATCCTAGATTAAAGAATTTGATAGACATTTATATTATAATAGGGGTCATAGTCAGTTAAAGCTAAATCTATTTTACTTTCGGAGTTTATTTTACACAGTTTTGTTTTTCTTTGTAATATATTGTTATTATATGTTCTAACCTTTCAATTTATCTCCATAACCTCAATCCTCACCACCCCATACCCGTCAAATAGGACGGACCAGCTAACCCTGCACTACGAACTCGGGCTTGGCACACTGTATAAGCCCAAGGGGCCCCACGACGTCTTCGACCGCTCGAGCCTGGAACAACCCCCCTTCCTCGAGGTAATCCCGCAGGGAGAATTCCGGGTTCTACAATTTTTTTTCTTGTGCCATAAGGCACTGGTGACAGCACGTTGCAAGGAATAAAAAAAAGGGAAGAATAATTCATTACATCGGTAGACAGAGACATTACACTAGTGACATCATAGGGAGGTAAGTAATATGGATAATACCGATCCTAATCAGTTATTACACTGGTGACAGCGCCTCCGAAGAGAGAAAAGAAAAACCAGCAGTTATTACAATAAACATTTAGACAAAAAAACCAGCAGTTATTACACTGGTGACAGCGGTTGTCCAAAACCATTTTCTCTCTGAGAGGTAATACCGGTTGACTGGAACCACACCCCACGAGCGGTGACAAGCGGTTCAGCAACCATACCCAGGAGGGAAAACAATGGTTCACAACCAGGGTCTAGTATAGCGCAACATAGAGCCTTCGGGACCACAGCTTCTGCTAGATCAAGACGAGTGTGCGTGGTGAAGAGCCACATCCTGCACGAGGTGTCACTGCCGACACAAAACACACTGGATCTAGACCAGAGAAGGTCGAAAAACAATCCTACTCAGCAACACCGGCTGAGTTGATCATTGCTTCACCGTAATAATATGGATAATACCGATCCATTTATTACACTGGTGACAGCAATAACCACAAGGCGAACATGCCAAACAGCGTAAGGTGGAATACTTTAGTCAACACAGAGTGACACGGAGTTTTTCTAACCAGGGTCTAGTAATTGCGCAACACATAGCTTCCACTAGATCAAGATCAGTGTGCGTGATGAAAAATCACACCCTGCTCAACGTGTAGCAAAACACACTGGATCTAGACCAGAGAAGGTCGAAAAACAATCCTACTCAGCAACACCGGCTAAGTTGATCACCGCTTCATCGTAGGAATATGAATAATATGGATAATACCGATCCTATTACAATTTATTACACTGGTGACAGCGGTGCTCCAGATACTGAGTCCGTACGGCAGAGGTTCACAAGAGGGGAAGTCCTGGCAATAATCCTTTTTTTTTCTCTTCTCTATCCCAATTAAACTACCCATTTCAGGCATCGTAGAAGCCCAAAAGGTAGGAGTAGATAGTTAAATTCAATAAGATTAATTAAGGCCTTGTAAATTTCACCTACATACGTTATTTTTAATTTCATATTTATATCACTAAATAAATATTGCGACATATGTCTAATCAAAACTAATATATAACCAAAGTAGTATAAGTTCAATCAGGTATATCCGCTTAGTCAGTTATTTTATTCATTACAAACGAACGTTGAAACCAAATCTATTTTTATTACATAAACATTTAGTCAACGTATGAAAAACAGCAAATATACAAGTGAGAAATACGCAAAGTCAGCAACAAGCTTCCGCAAAAGACGAAAATAGCAATATAAAATATAGTACGGAGGAAAGCTGCACGTTTGAGAAATATAAAATGTTTACAGGAAATTTGGTTATACTTTGACTAACGAACGGACTATTCTCTAAATGAACTAGACATTAACGATTTGAGAAAAGGTGTTAGGAAATATTCATACTTCAAACGCGAAATAATAAGTTAAATTAAATTAGGACGATTTTGTGCTGGGCTAATTAAAGTGAATAATACCGATTCATATATATTACACTATAAATAATTCTTTGTCTTTATTTTCCCAACTATCCATTTCAAGCATCTAGGTAAGTAATACTTGTGCTAATTAATTATAGGAACACTAGGAAATAAAACAATATGCCGTTAGAGTCCACAGGGGATTCGAGTAATATGCCAGCAGCACTAAGGATACCACAGGCACCACCACTAGGGGTGATCGCCTCAACTTTAACAGACTTCACGGGAAAAGACGCAGCCAGATATATAGAAAAATTGGAACTAAGGGCCAAACTCGACGGATGGTCAGAAACAGAAACACTAACACTACTGAAATTCAAACTCGCAGGCGCAGCCCACGATTTCTTCAAAGCCGACCCAAGATTAGACACAGCAACATATGTTGAATTTAAGGAGAAAATACTCAGGAAATTCGTCCGAAGGAAGTCGATCGCGGACTGGTGGATGCAGCTAGTCCAATGCTACCAGAGGCACGACGAAGATGTAGCAGCTTTCTGCACAAGATTACGGCTAATAGGGAATTAAATATTGGAGGAAGACATAAAAGGAACGAACAGAGAACAGATACCGAACATTCAAAAGAAACACAACGCGGTACTGATGAACCAATTCAAAGTAGGGCTAAGAAAGGACCTGCTTAGAGAAGTAGGATTTTACATATTGCATAAAGATGACCTCACACTAGAAGAAGCAGAGGAGATAGTAAGTTGCCAAGAAACGGCAGCCACAATGGTGAGCGGAAGGAATAATGGCCACAGAGTCGCTTTTACGAATGAGCAACGGAGTTGCACAGCATGTGGCAAATCGGGACATGAATCGGAAGAATGTAGACATAACGCAAAATGTATGTACTGTGGCAGACGAGGCCACTGGGCATCAAACTGCAGAACAAGAGAAGCGGAAGAAGAAAAAATAGAAAAAAATGCCAAATATGTAGAAAACAGGGACACTGGGCAGCGTATTGTAGAAACAAAGAATCCAAGGAACCATTAACAGATAGAAATGTATGTCACTACTGCGGAAAACAAGGCCACTGGGCCAAGGACTGCAGAAAGAAAAGGTTCAGTGAAGAAAATAAACAATGGAATACAAAGCAATGGAATCAAGAAAGAAGAATAACAACGCATCAAAATAACTACGGGGAATACAGCGGACAAAGGAATTCCAGAGAAAAGATTTGGAACAGAGAAGCACCACAGGCACACGGGCAACAGAATAGGGGACAAAGGCTCCAAAAAGAAGAGAACAGAAGAGGACAGTCCACAGAGAGAGGACACATAAACAAGGAAGACGGAAGAAAACATTTAAACTAACAAGGACCACCGTTACTCCCCAAACAAGTGGTCAAGCTGAAACTAGGGGAAACTGGACTCACACAGGAAAAAACTGGAATCAACAGGCAACACAAAAGGGTAACAAAGAAGAAGACAAGAAAGACCAGATAAAAACAATGCATCATAACGGACCGACGATAAGTAAAAGCGAAGAACCCCCGTATATAGTACTCCTAAGAATAAACGGTAAAACCGAACCCTGTATGATAGACACAGGCGGAGCATACTCACTAATAAGTGAATCCATAGTAGCAGACAACGAATTAGATACACGGATCACAGACCAATTAACGTTAAAAGGCATAACAGGACACACAATCCACTTATACGGTTCAACACAAATAGCCATAGCAACAATAGAAATGGACTATAATATCTACACGGAAGTAATTGCAGCCGAGGATGGTATAATGGGAGACACAGCAGTACTATTAGGAAGAGATTTCCTAGAAGAACACGAGGCAACTATTTCATACAGAGGAAAACCAACATTAGAAATATGGGGAAGAAAAATACCACTAATGAACCCAAGACAAATCAGAGATTTGTTGAATAATTATAGACAAAGGCGGACAGAAGCATACGAAAAAATAACGGCAACAAGGGAACAAGAAAACCCGAGGGAGAAAGAAGCGTGGCAGAAATGGCTAAAAACAGTGGAATCAATGTACAGACAAGAAATAATCAAACCAGAAGTAGACCTAAACAAATATGTAGGAAAAGTAAAGGAAACTACAAGCATGGACATAACCGTAGGAAGAGAAACTACACACACAAACCAAAAACCAATAATGAACGGAAAAGGGCGCACAGACACAAAACTTA
Organism: Galeruca laticollis; assembly: GCA_963921935.1. NCBI lineage: Eukaryota > Metazoa > Arthropoda > Insecta > Coleoptera > Chrysomelidae > Galeruca > Galeruca laticollis. Next base: position 239,736,677 of record OY998175.1, read on the forward strand.
AGAAAGAAAACGAAAGAAACGAAACAACCAAAGATATCAGGAATAGCAGAGAAGGAACAAAATGCAAAAGAACCAGCACAGATATATATACGGAGGACAGTTTGACCATACCAGCACTAACGGAGGTTCACACAATCGGGATCCTAAAACATGATATAAAAGGAAATACAGTCGTATGCGGAGCTCAAGAATACGGACAACACACAATCAGATAGGCAAACAGCATATCGAAAAACCAAAGACAAATTCCAGTAAGGATAATCAATACATCGGCGCAGGAAATAAATCTCACGAAAGGCACTAAGATAGGGAGAGCCTACGAATGCTCTGAAGAGAAACCAACTGACAATACTATACAGGGCACAATCAGAAAACTCGACATTAAAACAGACGACTGGATCCGAAATAACTTCGAATTAAACCACATGGACACACAAAGCAGAGAAGAACTAGTCAAGCTAATACAAAAGTACCACCATCTATTTACGGATGACGACGAAACTCTGACGAGCACCACTAAAGTCAAACACCACATAACTCTGGAACCAGACTCTCAACCAATATGCAAGGCTCCTTACCATCAACGAGAGACACTACAAAAAGAAATCGATAGGCTACTAGCATCCAAGGTAATCAGAACATCCTCTAGCCCATGGTCAGCACCAGTAGTCTTAGTAGTAAAGCAGACCCCAGAAGGAGAAGAAAAACTAAGAATGTGTATAGATAATAGAGCTCTGAACGCGGTAACCAAGAAAGAATATTACCCACTACCTAACGTATCAGACCTACTTCAAGGATACAAAGCGGGAGGCGAAACGTTATTTTCGGTAATCGACGTAGCGGAAGCATACCACCAAGTAGACATGAAAGAAGAAGACATCCCGTTAACAGGATTCAGCACTTACCAAGGACACTACGAATACACCAAAATGCCTTTCGGATTAGTAAACGCACCATCAACGTTCCAGAGATTCATGAACGACACCTTAAGAGGACTGACAGGAATAAAATGTATGGTATATCTAGATGATATCATCATATTTAATTACACAGGAAGCAGGGATCACTTAGATAAAGTAGAGGAAGTGTTCGAAAGACTTTCAGAAGCCAACATTAAACTAAAACCGAAAAAATGTAAATTCATGCTAAAAAAAGTAAAATATCTGGGACACATTATCTCACAAGAGGGAATAGCTCCAGACCCACAGAAGCTGGAGGCGGTGCACAAATACCCCCTACCAAAGAATGTAAAAGGAGTAAGAGGATTTCTAGGTTTAGTAAACTGGTACAGACGTTTCATACCAAATATAACAGAAATAGCAGCACCACTAGTAAACCTAACAAAAAAGGACACACCGTTCAAAGTATCGGAAGACGTAATAACAGCAATGAACCAATTAAAAACATCACTAACCTCAGATAAAGTACTAATATTCCCCGATTTCACCAAACCCTTCCTGCTATCAACCGACGCGTCAAACATAGGCGTAGGAGCAATATTGAGTCAAATAAGGGAGGGCAGAGAAAGACCTATAGCATACGCGAGCAGAACACTAAACAAAGCAGAAACCAACTATTCAACTACAGAAAAAGAATTACTAGGCGTTATTTTTGGAATCAAAACTTTCAGATGCTATATTTACGGAACAAAGTTCACCATAATAACAGACCACAGAGCACTAAAATGGGTACTGACACTAAAAGACCCAAACTCTAGCCTAACACGGTGAGCCTTAACACTGGCAGAATACGACTTCGAAGTAATACACAGAATGGGAAGAAGACACGGGAACGCGGACGCACTAAGCAGAATGTACGACAAAACATGCAACTACATAGAAACCACATACGAAGACTACTTACAATATATTGCAGAAAACGACCTACCAGGAAAGGACACAATAAACTGGGAAGAAGGAAATCTAGACTACATCCAAGAAGAAGAATCAGTAGCCCTCCTAGTGGCAAAAAACAGACCTAATCAGGAATCACTAATTAAAAAGATAGAAAACATATACACTCTACCGGATATCTCACAAGAACAAATAGAATCGGTCAAAGAATGGGACACATTAGACACGAAATTCTACGTAGCATTAAATAGGACATCAGTCAAAGAAGAAACATCATATGAAATAATGTGGAATATTATCCAAAAGCTAAACAAACAATGCGAAGAGAACGCGGAAAAACGCATAACATTCATAGCCAGTCAAGAACAAATTCCAGGACTAAGCTGGCACGAAATCACAAAGATGATACAATTCACATTCTACGGGTCAACCACCAAAGTAAGCATACTGAAACCGATACCAACAAAAAACACAGGAAAAATCCAAATAATCAAGGAAGAAGAAGAATGGGAACCGCTGTGGGACAAAGAATTACTGAAGAAAGAACAAAAACGCGACGATTTCTGCAATAGCACAGTACAACAGTTAAACCAAGAGGACGGAACAAAACAAAAATATTACATCGACAAAGAAGGGCTCCTATACAGACAAGATCAAGAGGACAACAGGGACCAACTAGTTATACCCAGGAAATATATCACCAAAGTTATAGAAGACTTTCACGACTCACCCATATATTGTCACCAAGGACAACAAAAAACGTTATTGGCAATAAAAAGACGTTGCTTCTGGCCAACGATGAGAACGGACATAATAAATTACTGTAAACGCTGCGACGCATGCAACAGACGAAAGACCTCACTACACTTTAAAAAGGCATCACTACAAAGATTCACAAAAGTCACAGAGCCGTGGGAAATAACGTCAATGGACATAGTAGGCCCGCTACCCACGTCAAACAAAGGAAACAAGTACCTGCTAACATTTCAAGATCATTTTACGAAATACTGCGAAGCAATTCCGATACCAGACCAGAAATCAGATACGGTAGCAAGAGCTTTTGTAGAACAAATAATATGCAGACACGGAACACCCCAGAAACTGTTAACAGATAGAGGAACAAACTTCATGTCAGAACTAATGAGAGAGACATGCAAACTACTCAACATAAAAAGAATACACACAGCGAGCTACGCACCAACAACCAATGGTCAAATAGAAAGACTACACAGAGTAATAAAAGATATGCTAGCGCATTACATAGCCCCAAATCAACGAGATTGGGATAGTTGGATACCATATGTACTAATGGCATATCGAGGAAGCATACATACATCAACAGGGTACAGCCCGTATTTTCTACTACATGGGAAAGATCAAGCACTACCCTTCGACAATTTCATCAAGCCAAGAAGACTAAAATACAACTTAGACGATAACTACGTGTCAGAACTAGAGACGAGACTCAACCAAATATACACAAGAGTACTAGAGAACACAGAAAAGGCAAAAGACGAAAGGATAAACAGATACAATGAAAAAACCACCCTAAGAGAGTTTAAACCAGGAGACCTAGTTTACCTCCTAGACATAAGTAACACAACAGGATTATCAAAAAAACACCAAAACCGATGGATAGGACCATTCGAAATAAAAGACCAAGTAGGACCAGTCACCTACCAAATAGCGTCTAACAAAGGGAAAAAGATACAAGTTGTTCACATTAATAGATTAAAAACATACTACGGCAAACTGAACGACAATCAACACGAAATTTTAGAGACGACAACGACCCAGAATGAGGAGAACACAACACGCGAACAGGAAGAGCCACAAGAAGAAACCAGCAACGATATAAACACAGGGAAGCTAGCAGCCTTACCATTATGGTCAACACAACCACACAGTGAAAAGACAGTACCCCGCACAAAACCACAAAAAGATAAGCCGAGCGGAAGGCTCCCCGTCTCACTAAGACCCCCACCGGAAATTCGAAGATCAGCCAGGATAAGAAATCGAATTCCAAACGCACCTAGCTACATTAATATAACATGGGCACAGGCGTCAAAACTATACAGAAAAAAGACGAAACTAACCAAACGCTATCACACACCACACAAAACCAGGCGGAAATATACACACAGACAACAAACATAACCGCCAAAAACACAGGTCACTCACACACACCGAACTCACACTAAAGTCAAACTTTGCTTTAAGAAGAAATAAATCTTATGAAACAGTAATACATATAGATATACACAAGCACTCATAAACAATAAGTGGTAAAATACATAATAAGTACACTAGAATTAAGACAAACACAGATTTATTAACTATAATTAAAACAATAAACAAGTTATTATTGTCGACTAAGACAAAATAAAACACGGAAGAAATTCCATCACACACCGACAAATACAAGGTCATAGTAGGTAATCAAATTAAAATTTTGTTGTTTTGCACCGTTGCAAGGTCAACCAAAGTATGGTTAAAAGAAAGATTTAATTCCAATAACTACGAGGTGAACACATAAGTTACACTCCAGTCACCAACTAGAAATTTAAGAAATAATCTTACACAGGAAACTCAATTGACAGTTCTAAATGATTGTACGGTTCGGTCAATTGAGAAAAAAATAAACTAAGGATAAAACGCAAATGCAGCGTTAACATGGGGAAAATAAAAGCATTATTTTTTTTCCGAAGGAATAGTAATAAATAACTGTAATAGATAAACATTATGCTTATAAATATGAAACCAATGAATGTTAACAAATGTAATTATTGATAGTTGTAGAGAACGGTAAGAACGCAAGCATGGAACGACACACCGCCCTCCTGACCTGGGTAACATTCGTTATGTGCGGGCTTCAAACAGCAATGACGTTAATTGCCTACGATTGTTCGAACCCCAATACAAACATTACAGTGATCTCCCTAAAAGACGTACAAAAGTGCCCGGAACCTGAGACGGCGTACGCGAGTGAAAGCAGGTACATCCAAGTGATTCAACGCAACGAAATCAAACTACAAAAAGTATGGGCCTGCCTAGCAGAAGTAACCAGACTCATGTTTTACTGCGGAATGCATAGCCACACATCCCTAGTCAACGAAGGGCTGTCCACCTACATACATAAACTGGGATCCGAAGAATGCAGAGCCATGCATCGATACAAAACAATACAACTGTATCAACAGACAATCGACAATATAATCATGAACGGGACTACAACAGCATCAATAAAAATAGGCGGGACTTTAGACAACACCGGAACTTGCAAGGGGACCTCCTACCAAGAGAATGGAAGAAGTTGGAACGACGTGGTAATAATAGCCACAGTCAAAATAACAACAAGAGACTATCTAGCCAGAGTGACTCTCGACACAAACGAAATCCATCTAAAAGAAGGCATAACATGCAAATTTACAAATGGATATTGTTCCGACACGACCACGGGCGAAGCAACCTGGACCAGCCATCCACATGTGAAGATCACCTAAGCCAGCTATACAAAGGCTTGGGAAACATAATCACAAACAAACAAACACAAGAGAAACTGATAGTCATAGAAGAAAAAGACAAAGTTTTCGCCTTAACACTACAGAAGAGAAACTTACTATGCGGTATCGAAGTCTGGCAAACAGAGCACCCCAGAATTGTCATTGGCCTCGAAGACAACCAAAACCTTCAACCGTCAATGCCAATTCTACCCCAAAACGTCGATCTCATGAACTACGTCAATAGCAAACTGTTGTATATAGAGCAAGCATATAAACGTGACATAAGCATGCTATATACAGACACAATACATAGAAGATGCATAATAAAGAGAGACGTACTAAAAAATAGACTAATACTGGCTCACACCTTACCAAACGCAGTTAGTCAATTAATGGAGAACGAACCTGGTCATATAGGTAGAGTTCTGGGCGAGGTACTTTACATAATGAAGTGCACACCAACCACAGTTAACATAAGAAGAACCGAAAAATGCTACAACGAGTTACCAATCGAAGTAAACAACGAAACGAAATTCATGGCCCCACTAACCAGAATAATCCAAAACCACGCAGAAGAAATAGACTGCAACAACATGATACCGCCCCTATACTACATAGAAGACCAATGGTTAGGCTTACACCCGCACCCCACAATAGCTAACGAACCAAAGATACTCAAACCAGACGAAGACATGGACCTCCGCTTTGGTCCCATCCAACCATTGGGAGCAAAAGGCCTGTACACACCAGAAGAAATTGACGCAGCGCAAAGAACCCTCACATTCGGAACCGAAAGAAAAGCGGTCGAAAACATAATCACCCGCAGAGCAGCCGGACTGAACGCCAACAGCCAAGGTTATTCAGTATCAGACATTTTCGATGCAAAAGAAATCAAAAACCTAGCCGAATCAACCCTAAAACATACTTGGGAATGGTTCACAGAGATAGGTTCAATAATAAGCGGTATAATTGGTATATACTGCACATACCAACTACTAAAATACATAGTAGACACGATACTAAACGCAATTCGCATCCAGCAGACTGTAGGAAGTGGGATAGCGATGTTATGCAGCATATGGGATTCCCTTATGGCATGGGTAATACATACCCACAGCAGAACGCAGAAACAAGACGAAGAGGCGATAGAAATGGAGCAGATACAGCATCAAGAGACGAGCCACCCCAGATCGCAACACTGGACGGAGAGAAATCACTCCATGAACGATCTACTAAGCAGCAGTGTCGCGAGTGTAAATAATCGTGTCCTAGGTCAGGGTCAAAACAGTTAAACCGAAACGCGAGTGAAGTGCGCAATACGTAAAAGTAAACTATAAGCAATACAAAGTTCACGGTAATGTACTCAAAACAATCAATGTTAATGTATTAGGTAAGGTTTAATAAAAAAAAAGGTGTTGGACCTGAAACGTCGCAAAACTTTTACAAGGGGGGAAGTGATGTAATAAACACAAGATATGACACAAATTCTAAAAACACCCTATATAGATAATTTCTTTTTTAATTCAAAATAGTTATCAAATTATCGACCTCAACTAAAGTAAAATACATAAACAAAACAAGGCTAACACACTATAATTTCTTTTTTAATTCAAAATAGTTATTAAATTATCGACCTCAACTAAAGTAAAATACATAAACAAAACAAGGTTAACACAATATAATAGATTACGAACAGGTCAGGTTCTGTTGACCACGAAATAAACAAATATGAATAATTAACCTTCATTGAAGGTGAACTCGGGAAATAAATATCAAAAAATATTGGGAACATTAGTCAGTCGGTGAGAGATAGGTATTATCTCTCCCCTGGTGAGGCAAGTCTGAGTCTTGACGGACCCTCACCCTCAAAAAGTAATAGTGTGAATATTTATGTGACCAGTGGGATTTTCAAAACGTAAGTTTTTAAAAGTACAAATTCATTTATTATATTGAATATTGGATTGTGTTATTATATTTTTCTTTGACTAAATCGGGTATCCCAAGATAGTTAAGGGACCCTACAGGGTGTTTCAGTCATATCGAGTGTTCCTTATACATCAGCGCCCCTCATCTACTGTTAAGGCCTAAAATTGTAGAGGCATCTTATTTAGTTATATTCAGGGATCTTTTTTTTAGAAGGTGCATATTATTTCTTTTTCATCTGATTAGTTTATCCAAACTACGTAGATATACTTACGTTTGGCTTGATATTGTACCTAATTCTATATTAGAGATTTTTCCGTTTTGCTCGAGATTGTATGTAATCCTATTTCAGAGCTATTTACGTTATACTAGGGATTATAGTTAAACCTAGGTTAACATATTGATATTCTACGTAGAGAGATCTACATTGCACTTGAGATTCATAAATTAATTCCAGAGATATTTATATTGTACACTTGAGAGATAGTTACCTTCTACTAGAGAGTTTTAGTTAATCCTAGATTAAAGAATTTGATAGACATTTATATTATAATAGGGGTCATAGTCAGTTAAAGCTAAATCTATTTTACTTTCGGAGTTTATTTTACACAGTTTTGTTTTTCTTTGTAATATAACCTTTCAATTTATCTCCATAACCTCAATCCTCACCACCCCATACCCGTCAAATAGGACGGACCAGCTAACCCTGCACTACGAACTCGGGCTTGGCACACTGTATAAGCCCAAGGGGCCCCACGACGTCTTCGACCGCTCGAGCCTGGAACAACCCCCCTTCTTCGAGGTAATCCCGCAGGGAGAATTCCGGGTTCTACAATTTTTTTTTCTTGTGCCATAAGGCACTGGTGACAGCACGTTGCAAGGAATAAAAAAAAGGGAAGAATAATTCATTACATCGGTAGACAGAGACATTACACTAGTGACATCATAGGGAGGTAAGTAATATGGATAATACCGATCCTAATCAGTTATTACACTGGTGACAGCGCCTCCGAAGAGACTGGTGAGAGAAAAGAAAAACCAGCAGTTATTAGACACAATAAACATTTAGACAAAAAAAAACCAGCAGTTATTACACTATAATGGCACGAATTTTCTTCCATACCTGTTACACCGGTGTCTCAGATGTTATAGTAGAGACATAATTTTCCCACGATTGTCTTTTACTATCGCGAATTTTTCGCCTAGCCTTGGCTCGTGTCTGTTTGAAGGCGATCATATTTTCTTGTGTGGGTGATCTTTTGAATTTGTTGAATGCTTTATTTTTTTCTTTAATTAAAAAAGCTGTTTCTTCGTTCCACCATGGAACTATTTTTTTTCCTTTAACGCCTTTTGTTTGAGGCACTGCTGTCATGGCGGCTGATATGATTTTATCGGTGACTATTCTTGTGGCTTCATTGACACCTGTAGATGGCAATTCAAAATTTTCCAAGTTCTCCTTGAATAATGCCCAATTCGCATTATCGAGTTTCCATCGTTTAGGAATGGCATGTGTTTCGGTTCGACCCACAAATTCGATTGATGTTGGAAAATGATCTGTCAAATGGTCGCCGAGGCATTTCCACTGAAATGCTGGAGCTACTGTAGGAGAGCAGAACGCTAAATCGAGAGCGGATAGGTTATTTGATCTTTGGTTCAGGTAAGTGCCTTCACCGGTATTTAAAAGGATCAGGTCATTATCGTTGAGAAGGTTTTCAATTAGTCTTCCTCTTCTGTCTAATCTTTCAGAGCCCACAGAGGATTGTGGGCATTGAAGTCACCCACAATCAGGACTGGAGTTGATAGTTGATCGATTACTTCTTGGATATCACTAGTATTCCAGTCACCATCTGGTAGATAGATGTTACAGATCGATAGTTTGATCGGAAAGTCCACACGAACTGCAACGATTTGAAGCATAGACTGGAGTAGAATTTGTCTGTTGGGGATGTTTTCTTTGATGAGTATTGCAACTCCCCCTCTGGCTCTGAGGTGTGGAACAGTGTCTTTTCTGTACGTCGTATAACCTTTGATATCGAAGATGTCCTGTTGTTTCAGGTGAGTTTCTTGTATACATATACAAAACGGTGATTTCCTATTCACTATATCTCTTAGCTCAGGATAGTGGTTTTTGCAGCCGTTACAATTCCACGAGATGAGATTCATTACATTATCCATTAGGATTGGTTTGTAAATATTTGGACATTCACTTTTAGTACATAGAAATATAATGGTATAAATAAATTATATATAAATGTATATGTTCTTATCTAATATCACAGATTTTATCTCAAATCAAGAAATACTGATTCTAGGTAGGTGTAGTTGGGGTAGACTTTTTGGATTTACCCTTTTCACGACCTCGCCTTGGTTTTGGTTTTTGTGAGCTCTCCCAGTGAATGCTTACGTCAGAGTCTGATTCCTCCACCGCTGATATATCGTCGGCAGATTTATTTGGAGCACATTTCCTTTTTTCAGCCGGTGTCACAGATACCGTCGATGTATCACTCAAATCTGGTACTGAATTGTTAGTTACTTGTGTAGCCTTGGGCGGGATATAACCCTGTATGGGTGGAGGCATCAGGTTCCTCATTTGTTGGTATGTATATCTAACTATCTCGGTACAGATTCTAGTTATTTCTGGTACAAGTTGTCGAATAATTTCTTCTATGGGTTGTTGTGTTGTTCTGGCAGCTTGTGCGTATGATGTATGATTCATTTGTTTGGGTAAGTTCTCTGTTACTCTTCTTCTTGCTTCTTCGTATGGAATATGATCTTCCACTTTAATTTTTTGTATTGCAGCTTCTTGTTTATATACTGGACAGTTCCTCGATCTAGCAGAGTGTTGTCCATTGCAGTTGATGCAAATTAGAGGTTCTGTGCATGGAGAGCCTTGATGTGGGGGTTTGCCACATACGCACATTTCTTCTTCATCGCATCTTGTAGAAGTATGGCCAAATTCCTGGCATTTAAAACACCTGAGTGGTGCAGGGATATAATTCCTAACGGGAAGGGAATGTATACCTGCTATTATTCTCTTTGGAATAGTTTCTCTGTTGAATGTCAGTATAAGTGATGCTGTTTCCTCTATCTTATCTTCTTTCTTTACCGTAATTCTTCTAACTTCAATCACACCTTGGTTTTCAAGATTTTCTATAATATCTGTTATCGAACAGTTCAATAGATCACGACATGTTACAACTCCTTTTGATTGATTGAGTGTTACGTGGGGGAAGACAGTTATGTCATACTCATGAAATTTTGTTAATTCGAGTAACTTTTTTGTTTGAGTGGTTGATCCAGTTTCAACTAATAGACCATCTCGGATTTTCTTTACACTCTTTACTATTCCTATTGCTCTATCTAGTGTTTTTTCTATTAGGAAGGGGCTAACTTTAGAGAAATCTCCTTCCACACGTTTCATTACCAAGAATCGTGGTACAACTTCCATATTTTCCTGGCTGGTCATTTGTAGCCTTATTTGGCTGTTTTTACCACCCCGACGGGCAGTAGTCGATGTTTTAGGTGGCATCTCACCAGTTGTGTCCACATTTAGAGAGCTGGACTGCTCCTTGTTTGGGTTTATATCGGGTTCCATCATAGAGTTCTCATGAGTACGGAACGAAAAGTAAGTCGACCGCAATAGTGCGCCCTTATCGCGGCAAGGCATATATACAACAGGGTGTACCATTTCCCTGAGGTTCAAAACGTTCACGGCTGGATATCCCCCAGTCATTCATCTCTTCGCCACGTTACCAAGCTTGAGATTGGAGATTTTTTCTCGAGGTTCACTCCTCTATTGAGCTGTCCTTAGCTTCTCCGCTCACTCTCGACCTTACCGACAAGGGTGGCCCTACCAGGAGTGTAATACTCCCGTCGGCATCGCTCTCAAGATCATTGCGGGTACTGAGCCCCCTCACCAACGTCAAGGTTCCACAGCTCCTTGAGGGGGTATAGTTATTGTTATTTACTAAATTGTTGTTATACTTGTTGTTTTTGTTATAATATCGATTGGTATTATATCTGTTAATGTAATTATTTCTGTATTTCATCATTATCTTTATATATCCTAATTTCTATCTATGTACAACATTATATTTACATATGTTTTTTTTAACATTATTTGTTAATTATAAACTTCTTATTTACATGTTGTTTTTATATCCCTTATTGACCTTTTACAATTCCTTATTCGTCTTCTAGATTTCAGTCCTATAATACAGCCTTGTTATTCAATTTTATTTTCTTTTCCTAAATTTCGTTTTATCCTCTTCTCTTATTGTTTGATTCTCTTGTATCCTAAATTTCTTTAAATGTTCCACTAAGTCTTTTTTTATTTTGTTATCCCATATCTCATCAATTTCTCCCAATGGATTCATCAAAATTTTTGTTCCAATTTCTTCATATTATTGTTTCTTCTTTTTATTATTTCATTTCCCATAGTACTCTCACTTCCTATCATTTCATTTTTAATTATCCTATCAAAATTTCTTGGATAAATTATCTTCATATTTCTGCCAAGTTTTAATCTCATTTCGAAATTTTCTGCATAAATTATTGTTTCTATATTCTGTCTTATGGTTTCTTCTATTTCTTCCTTAATCTCTTGTAGTATCTTATTTATTTCCTCTAACTGCCAATTAAAATGTATCCCCCTATTATTATTATTATTTCCTTTACCATATGTCACTATTCGTTTCAATATATTAACATCTGGGTCTGTTATTTTCCAATGAATCTCTTTTTCATAAATTTTCATGACTTCCTCACTTCCTAGATTCTGTAAATTGATATTTATCATCTCCTCATTTATTTGTCTTTGTATTTTAATAAATTGTATTTCTTCTGTTTCCTTCTCAACTTTTTCAAACTCCATCACACTTTGTATTTTCACTTCGTCAATTTCCATTTTATTACTTAATTTTTGTTCTATAGTATCATCATTTATATTTTCATTTTGTATCTTTACATCCATTGGAATCTCTCCTTTGAAATCCTTTTCTTTCTCCTCTATTTCCTTGATTTTGTTGATCTGTGAATTGTCTATTTCTGTAATTTTTCCAATCCCCTTTCCTCTTATTTCTTGTTTAGTGGATTCTATTTTATTTTTCATGTATGTGTTTGATTTTTCCAATATCTTCTCAAAATGCCCCAATTTTCCTTCCATCAATTTTATTATTAGGTCCTTAGTTTGTTTTATTTCTTCCTTATTTTGGTCCATCTTTATATTCATTTCTTGTTTTAATTCGTCCTTATTTTTATTCATATCTCCCCTAATATTATTCATATCTCCCCTAATATTATTCATATCTCCCCTAATATTATTCATATCTCCCTTAATATCATTCATATCTCCCTTAATATCATCCTTCATACTATTCATATTTTCATTTTGTTTATCCATTTTTCCATTTATATTATGTTTCATTTCTTTCATTTCTCCCATCATCATTTTAAACATACTCATTACGTCCATTTCCTTTTTTTCTTTAGATTCTTGTTTGTCCTCCTGTCTTGTTTCTTCTGACAATGGTGCATCTTCTTCTTCCTGTCCTTGTTCTGCAATATCTCCCTCTGAATGTTTTCTCCCCTGTTCCAAGTATTTTACCTGAAAATCTCCTCTACCATTGCTCCTTTCTTCTCTTTCTTCATCTGACCTACTTTCGACTCCTACCTGCTTTCCATCTCTTAATGTCATTTTCCGTTCCATTTTATGTATTTAAATTCTTTTAATATAGTCGAAAATTATTATTTCAAAGTTATTTATAATTATTTGCAAATTTTTATATTCGAGCCCTACGTTGAATGCGTCATTTTATTGCGAATATATTATTCTTATTCTATTTCATATTTACAATAAATTATTCTTATTCTATTTCATATTTGCCCAGTATATTTATGTTCAATAATGCCACACAGTGCACTTACCTTACTGTCTCCTTTGATTATTAAAATTTTTTTTAAATGAGCACTCAGCCTCTCAGGATGTTGGGTTCATAAGTTAAATATTTATATAATTCTTCTAACAATAAGCGCCAAATTTTAATATTTAATTTTGATAAAAAAAATTTTGTGAACTAAAATATCTGAATTCAATAAATTTTTACGAAACGGTCCTGTAAATTCTGTTTCCAAACCCCCTCTCAAGTTACAATAGGCTATATCAATACTGCCAACCAACTGATAAATTAAACACTAGGAAATATGGTCTACAGCCAATATAATTTATTCTTCCAAATGGGAAGACTTGTTAATTTATATATAAAAAATACATAATCCTTTTTAAACATCAATTAAAAGAAAATGAACTTTCACACAATACACATTTACACAAATGGAATTTATGCTATATACATGCAAATATTCAACTTATTAACTATACCTACGTTATATACATAAAAAACCTAACCTAACCTTGAACTTATTATTCACAGAAGATTCTCGTTACTAAATGCATGGAGACTCCATAATGGATGAACGTCAAAAAACACACGTTTTCAGTATATTTTCAATATCTAATGTTCAAACACACACGGTAAGTTTTATTTAAAATAAGCAGTTTTTAAATACCTTCTATCCTCCGCTGATTATCAATAATTTGGTCAATTTATTGTATTGTCTCTCTTCTTTTTAGGAAGCTACGAAAATGTCGGGAATTTGATTCAAGAATCCATTCGAATCAATTTAATTTCAAATGCTTTCCAGGCATAGATTCTCTTCAAAGGTCATGGAGATCACTGTTCTCTTGATACGGGATATATGACTCTTCAGGAATGCTTTTTTTAAGGTTAGTATCACTATTTTTAATATTATTTTACTTTAGTTTTAACAATTCTAATATTATTTCTCAAGAATAATGTATTTCTTTTGATTTTCCAATACTACTCGTCAACAACCTTCTTTTTCTCCCTAAGCAACCACTTTTTTCTAAACAAGAAACCTCATTTTTCATTAGCCCTCTGTTTATTGAAATCATAAAAATATTTGTAACCAATCAAAATAACTCATAGTAGTTCAGTCAACCAATTTCATTTTATCATTTAAAATATTAACTTTTTTAATTATAAAACATACTTTTTAACAATTCTAAACTAACAATTCATCTATTTATCTTTTGCATTTTATTAATTCTTAAAATTTTTTTTAGCTGTCATGGATTTTTCTCTACCCAGCTGACACATACTTCCAGAAGTCAAAGATTTTATAACCGTAATGTTTTTATATGGAATTTCAACTTTGGGTATATTACAAAAAACATTTCTAGGGCTTCTAAATAGTTTAATGGTATCTAATGGGAATTTAAGACATGCACAAACATTTTACGATTTCACCCGAAGAGTGGACTCATTCATTTCATAACAGGTGATGTTATTTTTATAAACTTTTCTCTTAAATAGTTTGAATTCTTATATCGGTGTCATGTACATATGTACAAGGTACATTATAAAGTTTAAAGAAATTTCATTTGTTTAATTTAGTTTAAATTTGATTCTCGAATAGTATTTCTTTTTCAAAAATTTTATACTCGATAATATCTTAAGTTGTTATTGATTCGTGTTAGATATATACAGTGTGTAACCTTATTTTTTCACAATAATATATTATATATATATATATATATATATATTGTGTATATCGGAGGATGCCACAGCGCTACAAATCTATACGGACGCCACTGCTACCGCTATTGCGATATATATATATATATATATATATATATATATATATATATATATTAAACATTTTGTTGAGAAGATATTTACCGAAACAGAAGACACGGATTTAGTGAATTATATAAAAAATATTGCTAGAATGCTATATGACCCTAGTATAAAATGTGTTCGTGAAGTAGCCAATAAGTTCGCAAAGGGAAATAATAGAAGGGTAACTCGTAATTGGGAAGCAAATAAGATTACTGTAGAAGAATCAATGCGCTGTTATATGAGAAGATATACTAATATTCTTTCAATTAGGAAACCGGAAGCGATCAGTTTCTCAATTTCAACTGGTTTCAATGAAAACAGCGCTACTAAAACCATCCTCAATACCCCATGGTCAGGGAGATCATACTTCGAAGATTAATCCAAATATAAAAATATAGTGGTTAAATTTCAGTCAATAACTTTAAAAACATTTCAAACACTATTACATTACACAAGGGATGATTTCCTAGAAGATGGAAAATATTTGTTTAATCAAACACGAGTGTGGAGATTATTATTGAAAACTTTGCTACCTACCTACGGTTTAGAAATATTATGTTTTATTTAGTTTGTTGTCAAGGGTTGCTATGCTTTTTTTTTAATAGGCAACTATATTAAATACTATGGAATATTACATTACACATGAGATGATTTCTTAAAATAGGGATGAATATTTATTTAATCAATCACGAGATTTGTGTTTAAAGACTTTGTATATAACGGTAATATTTGAAGTTGATTTTAGCAATATGACTTGAATTCGAATTGAATATTTATTATAAAAATTACTCCACGTATTGAACAAATAAATCTTTAAAATTTTTCCAAATTATCAGCCTAGAAAGTTGTTCTAAGTCCAACTTCAATTAAATCAAATGACAATAAATACCTGATAATTTTTTTGAATAAATGGCCTTGTCCGACAAGTTACCTCAATAGGCTCAAATGTGAATGTTTCTTATTACCTATTCATTCAAAATTCCTGATCAAATTTCTTTAACCTTTAACAACGATTATGTGAACCACCAACTGTATGACTTTAGTGCTTTTGTCTGAAATAATGGAAAATGTTCTCTTGTATGACATCATTCACCATTTGTAAATACTTTTAATGACATAATCCACTGATGTAGTTTTCTTATTTTAACTCATTTGAGATGATTATTTATCTATATAGCGATATTTATAAGTTTTAAATGTGATATTTTCGACACGTAATTTGAAACTAAATGATTTTTAATTAGATTTTAAAGATGTTCAAATCTTTTGAAATTAGGCAATCGAATTCAATATGACCCTGAAGTTGGAAGATATCCGCCTGAAAAATATTTTCCTAGAGAAAGAATAAAGTTACTAAAAACTCTAATATGAATCTTGTCCGTTATAACCGAATCTTCATGTGGCTAATATCAAAAATTATTTTTTTGCTAAATAACTTTTTATAACCAAAAATAAATTTTTCTTTGCCTTCAAAGTTCTCTCAATTTCTTAAAAGGAATCTACTTTCAGTTTGTTAAGTTAATTTGATAAAAACGTGCTATAAGTTCTTGTTCTTTTGACATAAAATTAATGAAAAAGAAGAATAATTATACAGTTGAATGTTTGTGATGTTTATTGTTTCATGATCTAAGAGTTTTCGAGTAATGGCATATTCACTATAAAAAATTATTGTGTAATCATCGAGAACAATGAACGATAAATTAAATAATAAGGGGCTATAATTAAAGGGATAATTGTCTCAAATAAAAAGGATTTAGAGGTTATGGGCCCAGTTCATGGAAGAGAAAAAATAAAACCGAAGAGGCACTAGGAAAAACTTCGTACCCTGATAGGGGAGTAATATTTAACATGGAGGTTTCGAATGGAAGTCGTAATGGCAGTATATGAAACATTGAAATGTATGAAAAATTGAACAGGCCTATCAGTTTTAACGGGAAGAATGGAAAGAAAAACTTCACAAAATAAACAATGTGTGTTTGATGCATATGTGAAAAATTTAGATAAGAAATATAAGGAAAAGGGGCTACCGGTGCAATTATTCCTAAAACAATAGATGCTGTCAATGAAGTTAAAGGAAGTTGAGTCAACAGAATGATTTATTAGTGAATTTGAGGAAATCCTGAGATAGTTAAAAGCCACTGAGGTGAAAATTGAGGTTCAACATAATATGCAATTTGTCATCCGATATATTACCATCTGAAGAGTTTAACAAAAATTTGTGTTTTAAATGAAACTCACGGTTTCTAGACAATTCCACAATATAATAAAAGTTATTGAAAATTCTAATAAAATTACAATGGTTTCGATAAATCAATATCATCGTCAGAATGACAGAAGTTACATTTCATTTGATGCCTACCTGATGTTTAGTAGTTATTTTTGGCTAGACCAAGAAGTGACCTAACTTGTGATTGACTTAATATATGTTAATAGAAAAAAGAAGAAGATGTGATATCACAAATATTGAAGCTTAGATATTATTAGCCCTATGGTGATATCCTGGATATCATTTTTCCAATTAAGATCAGTATGACTGTGCAATGATATAGAAAACCTAACTATATCTGCCGATCTTTACAATTATCACTTAAGATGACAGTTTATTAGTGGAGAACTCCCTAGATTTAACTGTTCATTGACAACTTCATATTGTGGGTTTCTTAAATGTTTTCTAATTCCCTATTCTTCAAGGGAATCCAGTTCTAGTTTATTTTTACAAATACGCAGCACTTCTAGTTTTGCGTTAGGTGTCAATGAATGATTGGTGTTAGGTAGATGTTTTGCGTAGTGGGATTTATCTGGTTGTTTTTATCTGTATGCTCGTAAGTGTTCACCGTATAGGATTTCAAAATTCCTTAGGTTCTGACCCAAATAGACAGCATTACATTCTGGACATTTGAGTTTATATATACCTGACTTCTTTAATAGTGGTATTTTCGTTTTTACATTTAACAATTTTGTACTAACGTTACTTTCTGTTTTAAAAGGAATTGTTGTATTCGTTGCCGAACATATTATCTTTGAAATATTATTAGAAATATTTCCTGCATATTTTATGGTTTGATAAGTTTTTATTTCATCAGCTTGTTTAGGAAATATTAGTTGTAATGCCCCTTTTTCCTCTTTTTTAATAATTATCTTATTTATCATATCTAATGGATAACCGTTGGATGTTGCTATTTGTCTAATTATATTATTCTCTCTATCAAAATTACATTTTTTGTTCATAGGAACTGAAAAAGCTCTATGTATCATTGAATTATATGCCGCTATTCTGTATGACATAGGGTGATTGGAATTGAATGGAATTGTCACATCAGTCTGTGTTGGTTTTCGGTAAATTAAATAATCAAGTACATTATTAACTCTAACCAATTAGACCTGTAGTTTCTTATGTTAATGCTCCTAATAATATATTGGCAAAGAGGCTCAACAATATACTCAATAGTTACGGATATGAATCTCAGTACTCAATTAGATATTCAATAGAACTAATTAAAAAGTTGAAAGCAATCCACTTGCAAGATAAACTCATTTCGTTCGATGTAACTAATATGTTCACTAAAATACCTCCTAAAGAATGTCTAATACTTACTAGAAGATAAAAATATTAATCCAGGAATAATATCAGATATACTTAATTTATTTGATGTATGCATTAATCAGAATTATTTCACTTTTGACAATAAGATATATATTCAAAATGAAGGTTTGCCAATGGGAAGCCCTATATCACCTATTTCAGCGAATATTTTTATGGACAATTCAGAAAGGAAGATCTTTGAAAGTAATATTTCGAAAAATGTTTTATTTTGGTATAGATATGTGGATAACATATTAGCCTGTTTTATAGGTAGTGAACGACAGTTCGATGTGTTTTTCAACCACATCAATATTTTACACCCAAAAATTAAATTTGCATTAGAAATTGAAAAAAATAGCTCAAACAATTTCCTTGATTTGAAAATACAAAGAGTTAATAATGTACTTGATTATTCAATTTACCGAAAACCAACACAGACTGATGTGACAAATCCATCCAATTCCAATCACCTCATGTCACACAGAATAGCGGCATATAATTCAATGATACATAGAGCTTTTTCAGTTCCTATGAACAAATGTAATTTTGATAGAGAGATTGATATAATTAGACAAATAGCAACATCCAACGGTTATCCATTAGATATGATAAATAAGCTAATTATTAAAAAAGAGGAAAAAGTGGCATTACAACTAATATTTCCTAAACAAGCTGATGAAATGAAAACTCATAAAACCATCATATATGCAGGAAATATTTCTAATAGTATTCCAAATATAATATCTTCGGCAGCGAATACAACAAAAATTGTTAAATGTAAAAACAAAAATACCACTATTAAAGAAGTCAGGTATATATAAACTCAAATGTCCAGAATGTAATGCTGTATGTTTGGGTCAGACCCTTAGGAATTTTGAAATTTGATACGGTGAACACTTACGAGCATACAGATTAAAACAACCAGATAAATCCCACTACGCAAAACATCTACTTAACACCAATCATTCATTGACACCTAACACAAAACTAGAAGTGCTGCATATTTGTAAAAAGAAACAAGAACTGGATTTCCTTGAAGAATTGGAAATTCGAAGACATTTAAGAAACCCACAATATGAAGTTGTCAATGAACAGATAAATCTAGGGAGTTCTCCACTAATAAACTGTCTTCTTAAGTGATAATTGTAAAGATCAGCAGATATAGTTTTCCTGGTTTTCTATATCAGTTATACTGATCTTAATTGGAAAAATGATATCCAGGATATCACCATAGGGCTAATAATATCTAAGCTTCAATATTTGTAATATCACTTCTTCTTCTTTTTCCTATTAACATATATTAAGTCAATCGTAAGTTAGGTCACTTTTTGGTCTAGCCAAAAATAACTACTTAACATCAGGTAGGCATCAAATGAAATGTAACTTCTGTCATTCTGACGATGATATTGATTTATCGAAACAATTGTCAATTTTTTAGAATTTTCAATAACTTTTATTATATTGTGGAATTAACTCGAAACCGTGAGTTTCATTTGAAACACTAATATGAGCAGATTCCACGAAGTATGGGTCGAGACAGTTAATTTCATTTAGGAAAAAATTATTAAGTGAAGAAGAAAAGAGATGCCTGACAGGAAGAGCAGGTCGACCTATTGCGGCTGAACAAGTTGCGTTTAGTGTATATGCATCATGTTATAGATGCGGGAATCGAGGACACTATAAATGGAAATGCAGGACGAGATTATCTTCAAGTTACAAAAGAGGTTCAGGAAAATTTACAAATATCAATTACAGAGCAAAGTTTACAGGACATAGAGGATGTCAGGTAGGTGGTAGTTGAAATGGATCATGTAAAGGTAGCGGTTTAAAAGATAAGAGAAACCCAGTTCAAAATGGAGAAAAGCATAGGAACAACTTCACACAACAGCATGAAGAGTAAGAAAATGGGGTTAATGAGATAAGTGAAGAATTTCCAAAGGTATGTTTGAATAGTGAATTGAATAAAATTGAAAATAACTGTGGAACATTACACGTTCAAGAATTTGTGATTGATTTAGGATATACTGAATTACTAGATAACAAAAATGTATTTACAGATCTTGTAATGCTAGATAAACCTAGCTAAGAATATAGGCTTCGCAAAAATTGGTAACTAATTACTCGCAGTTGGTGTCGGAAACATTAATGTTATGAGCAATGTAAATGGGGTTGTGAAATTAGTAAAGGGGGGTTTTTTAGAAGAAATATGTAAAAGAGATGGTTTATATTGATTCAAATTTGAAATAGGTCAACAAAAATGTTACTTTCCCCAAAATTATCGAAATAATGAATTTTTAAAATGGCATGAAAGTTTTTCTCGTTCAAATTTTAAATCATGAAATTAATTAATGGAAATTTAGTTTAAGGAACAGACAAGATTATAAATGAAATTAACTGTCTCGACGCTCATATTAGTGTTTTAAATGAAACTTTCTGTTTCTAGAAAGCTCCACAATATATTGATGAAAGGTTAAAAACTCTAAGAAATGGGCAATTGTTTCGATACTAATATCATCGTTAGAATAACAGGAGTTACATTTCATTGGATGCCTACCTGATATTTTATTATAATTATCTTTGGCTAGACCGAGAAGTGACCTACCATGAGATTGACTTAATATACAGTGTGTCAAATTAAGTCGGAACCATATGGAAAACTTTTTTATTCTTAGTTTCATGAAGAAAATTTATTCTTCATAAAAAGTTGTGCATTGTTCAAAACCTGGAATGCACTCATCAGATATCAAAATTTGTTAGTCGTATACGAGGTATGTAAAAAATATGTATTTTTGCTCAAGAGTAAAGTACCTTCATTTTCGAGAATATTGACAATTGTTATGAAAAAAAGTTGATCATCATTGAAAATGATTGTCAGTTATCCAATAATATACATCTGCCATGAAAAAAAAATTTTGTGTTCATTAACTTCTCTGTATCAGCATTGCCCTGACAAATTCAGAGATTGGCAATTTGCATATAGAACGATTTGTTATCTAGGATGCACTGACAGCAAACATCAAATCGCCAGTTAGATTTAATAAAATACAAGAAATGGCGGTTCGGTTAAGTAATAAGAAAAAAATTGAAATAGTGTTGATTGTGGGAGATAATTATAAGACTCATCGAGAAGCAGCAGCTATATTTAACAACAGACATCAGAATAGAAATATTCAGCATTCGACAGTTTCAAAAATTATAAATAAATTTAAGACATTTGGTAGTGTTCACAATAATTTTAATAAAAAACGCCAGAAGAGGGTTGCCAGTGAGGACACGCAATTACAAGTGATGTTATCTGTAGTAGAACATCCTAAAATGTCATTGAGAAAAAGAATGTTTTTGATCCGAAATGAAGTAAGTAGAGGTACAATGGCAAATATTATAAAAAATAACAGTTATCATCCATACAAACCCCAGTTTGTGCATACATTGAAAGATAGAGATTATGACAGACGGTTTGAATTCTGCTCGTTGATACAAGGAGAGTTTGAAGAGTATCCCTTTTTATTGAGAAATATAATTTTTACTGATGAGTCAACATTCACATCAAATGGAACTATCAGTTCACAAAATTGTCGCTGGTGGTGTGACAGTAATCCTCACTTAACCATCAAAACACGAGACCAATATTAATTCAAGACCAACGTATGGTGTGGTATTTACAAAAATAAAATC
The DNA here is from genome assembly GCA_963921935.1 of Galeruca laticollis. Lineage (NCBI taxonomy): Eukaryota > Metazoa > Arthropoda > Insecta > Coleoptera > Chrysomelidae > Galeruca > Galeruca laticollis. The sequence goes on from OY998175.1 coordinate 239,758,914, forward strand.
GTAGGACCATATTTTTTCCGACAATCAATGAATCCTGAACGTTATCTAAGTTTTTTACAAAATGAATTATATAATGATTTTATACGCGAATTATCCATAATAAACCGTCAACGTGCATGGTTACAACAAGACGGTGCTACATGCCATACCACAGTAGCTGTGAGGGAATACGTTGAATCGACTTTCAATAACAAAGTAATACACAGACATTCGCATATTTTTTGGCCGGCTAGATCTGCAGACTTAACCCCTCTGGATTATTTCTTATGGGGCTACTTAAAACATAGGGTTTACCAACAAAAGCCTTTCCAAAATATTGATCATTTGGAAAGGACAATTACAGAGGCATGTCAGGAAATTACTGCAGACATATTCAAGCATGTATTAAGGGAATTCAATAGACGAACTACTAAATGTTTAGAAAGAGATGGTCGATATGTTGAGGCTTTAGTCAATTGAAACAGAAAATAGATTATTTTACTTGCATTTTTCTATTATCTATCGATCAAATATGGAAAAATAACTATTTGAAGGATTCATTATATTGTTATGACTGTTATTTACTACTTATTAGCTAACTTGTTTATCTTTTCATTTGCAAAATAAAATATTATGATATGTATGCATTAACTATTCAATTGCAATGTACATTGTTGCATAACTTAATAATGAACCGAAAGGATATCACTTTCAATAAAATAGCTGATTACAAGATTTATTTATACCAAAAAATATTTTTTCATGGCAGAAGTGCAAATTATATTTTCGGTTTCGAAAATCAACTTTTTAAAAACAAAAATTACAATTTATTTCACGTAAAGGTATAACAGTGAAAATACAGAGATTAAAATATAACTAACAACAGTGAGGTCAGAACCAGAATGAATGTTTATCTCGAGAATTTATAATATAAAACTGCGTATTCTGCACTATCAGCGTCTGGCTGGAACAACACACCATTCATTGCAACAATGTATCATAATGGTTTATTGTTACAATGTAACTTTTCCATCCCTCGGAGAAGTTTTATAAGGGACGAATAAAACAGAATGATCTTCTTGTTGAGGGAATGATGTTTCTTCTTCTTCTTTTTATTTTTTACGCTTTGAAAGTGATGTCGATACCTATAGATTATAATACCGATGCAGATGGTGATTACAATGAATACAGGGGTTGTCCAGAAGTGTGTAGCGTCGGGAGGATTTTCTTCATAAGACATAGGTTGTAGGAACTGTTGTTCTTCATGAATTCTCTGGAGTTCATCTAGATGAATTTTTTCTAATTTAATTGCTTTTGGTTTTGCTGGTAGATAATTCGCAACTATCTGGATATTCGGAAGGGTGAGTGGTTCTTCGTATGTTATTTCTTTGGCGTTGTAGTAACTTTCTTCAGGTGTGTGGAATTCACATCCCAACGGTACTTCGAACAGGTAGACACAATGTATTACTTGAATGTTGCTGGTTGAACAGTGAGTTGACACTTTGGTTGGCAACGGGAAGATGCCAATGTAATGTGAGGAGGTAATTGCTTCAATTAACGTATTTTGACTTAAAACTGGAACGTAGAGGCAGCGAGCTTCTTCGTCGGAGATTCGAAGAATTTGGCTGATACAGTCTGAGGATTTGCTGTGAAACTGGAGATTAACTTTTTGACACAGATAAGTAGTGTCCAACTTTTTGCAGGCGGTTTCCGGATACTGGAAGAGTTCAGTACCTATTATCACATAGGGTGAAGTGGGTATAATTGTGGTAAGATTTTTGGTCGGGATTGAATACAAGTGATAATGAGTGAATGGTTCAGAATGAAGGATTGGGAAATGCAGAATAAACACAACCATATAATTTGAAAAATAGGCATCAGTTGAAATAATATCATAATATTTTAATAAATTCTCTTCGTCAATATACAATAATTGATTCTTTTTGTAGTGTTGAAGCATTATATGGATAATGGATTTAATTTCTCCCACTTTTATAACGCTATTATGTAGGGTGTTAATGCGAGCAAAAGAGATTGCGTTTTCTAAATCAGTTGATAACTGTATAATTAATTGTAGAGACAGATTTAGTTGATTAAGGGTATTTTGTATTTGAATGAATTTATCAAATTCGAAAATTAAGTTGTCCAGGACCATATTTAATTTTTCTACTTCCTTAGCTATTAATTTTTGATTATTAGTTAATGAAGTAATGGTTTTATTGAAATTGTCAATCAAGTGAGTGGTTAATGAAATTTGTTGATTAAATTTCGAAATAATATTCTTTTCATTATTTTGAAGGGATTCTATGGCTCTATCATACCTTTCGGCATCTGATTGATCAAGGTTTCCGGAAATTGCTTTTATGATGTTACCAAGGCCGTTAATTAAACCTCGTTTGGTTATATGTGAAGGATAAATTGTTTGAAATTTTCGTTGTGCTGATTGTAATTGATAACGAACTCCATTATCGATATTTTCAAGACTGTTCCAATGTAAAGTTGTGTTTTTTGACTTCAATATAGTATTAGTTATATTTTGATAATAAAATTCTAACGTATCTAATTCTAAGGCTATAGGGGTTAGATTATAATAATGAATAAAGTCATGTTGGCTGATTTGGACCTTTGCTGGGCCCAGATTAAGGGGAAGTATCCCTGGATTGTCTTCCAGGTTCTGGATTTTTATTTCTTGACATGTTATCGTTGTCAATCTGTAATAAATTTTGTTTATTAGTTTTCGTTTTCGGTATGTGTTTAATGTTCTTTTTATGAACTGTAGTTACTGTTACTTTGTTATTAGATTTTACCGTTTTTGGGGCAAATCTAGGGAGAAGTTTGTTTCTTTTCTCAGTGGTTTTCGTGAAAATTTTGGTACTGGGTTCATAATTAGTTGGGGGATCTCTATTTTGGTTTCTACTTTGAATTATTTTTTCTTTTCTTTGGATGGCTTTCTGATTAAGTTGTTCATATAATAATTTAGTTTTTTCGCGATATTGTTCTGTATAATTATTCAGTAACATTTGATTTACATCTACATCAAAAGGATCTCGAGTGTCTGAATGTCCATTTAAAATTTCAATAGGTTTTTGTTTAGTAGTGCTATGAATTGAACTATTGTATGCTAAGATAGCGTAAGGCATGTGTTCTTGAATGTCGAAAGAATTTTTATATTTTTCTCTTAACGTTCTTAAGTGTTCTATAAGGGTAGAATGAAAGCGTTCGATCATACCATTTGAAGAGGGATTATCTGTAGTTGTGTAATGAATTAATATTTTATGTGTATCCACAAATTCTTTAACAAGTCCATTTTCAAATTCCGTACCACTATCAGATACTATCATAAGTGGTACTCCATGGTGAGTAATGAATTTAAGTAGAGATTTGACTACATTTACTGCTGTAGCTCCGTCTATGGGGTATGCTTGTCCATACTTCGAAAAAGCATAAATTAAAGTCAAAAATTTTTGTCCGTTCGCTTGAAATGTGTCAACATGTATAATTTTGAGAGGTTTTACCGGTGTTGGTGTTAACATAAATTTGGGTTTAGTAGTATGTCTGTCATATTTATTTATTTGACAATTTTCACATGAATGTATATATTCTTCTAAATCATTTTTTAAAGTGGGCCAATAAAATCTTTTTCGAATTTGTTGTTCGGTTTCGTTAATACCACGGTGGTTTCTTTTTCCTCCATGATAATTTTTTAGAATGTCATTTTTGTCATTATTGTCTGTAACGTCTGAGAGTATTGTGGAACATTTAACTAAATTATATGCACTGTTTTTAAAAGTGCGTTGTAATAATGTAAAAACAGATTCATAATATGTATCTGGTGAAAAATTCATAGCGTATTTTATTTTTGGTTTAACAAATTCTTTGAAGAATGTTATTATATTATCGTTTAAGTTGTCTATTTCAATTTGAGCATGAATTCGTTTTTTACCTGGGAAAATTTCTTTGATTTTTGGTTTATTTGGTCGATAATAGACAAATTCTAATATTATTTGGTTTTTATAGTAATTTATATGTTTTTCTGTTATTGGGATTTCCAATATAGGGTTTTCTTGGCTGCTGTGGATTGTTTCGTCATCTGATATTTCTTCCTGAATATTTCGTCGTGGTTCCTCTTGGTTTTCTTGTGTTTCGATTGTTTGTGGACGGGGTTGATCCAAGTTTATTTGTTCTAATCTTTCTTCTATGGATGGGGGTATATCTGGTATGTTTTCGTTAACAAAATCCGAGAGTCTGTCTTCAGGTGGATTGTTGTATAGGGAGGCGTTTTCGTCATCAGGAGCTTCTAATCTTCTGTTAACTTCTTCGACATATTTCGCTAAGTCGTATAACTCTTTTGTATGTATTTCAACTCTTGAAAGGGCGTCGGCGTTTGTATTTGATTTTCCTTTTTTGTAAACAATCTCATAATCATATTCTTCTAACTTCAGTCTCCATCTTATAAGTTTAGAGTTTGGTTCTTTCAAGCTGAATAACCACTGTAGCGGTTTGTGACCTGATAAAATTTTGAATTTCCTTCCGAATAAATAAGGTCTAAAATATTTTACTGCCCATACTATAGCAAGCATTTCTTTTTCGATGGTTGAATAATTTTGTTCCGAATCGTTTAACGTTCTGGATGCAAACGCGATTGGTTTATCTTTGCCAATTGGTCCTTGCGAAAGTATTGCACCAATTGCAAAATTACTGGCATCAGTTGTTAAATTGAAGGGTTGTGTAAAATCGGGGTATTGAAGTAAGGGTTCATTTACAAGAAGATTTTTACAAGTTTCAAAACATTCGATAAATTTAGGAGTATGTTCAATTTTAGAATTCTTTTTCAAACAGGTGGTTAATGGTTTTGTAATTCGCGCAAAATCTTGGATAAATTTCCTGTAATAACCAAGAAGTCCTAGAAATGATTTAATTTGTTTAGTTGTTTTTGGTATCGGAAAATTTTTGATTGCTACGATTTTATCGGGGATTGGTTTAATTTCATCAGGAGTTATTATATGTCCGAGAGAAGCGACTTCCTTTTTTAGAAATTCTGATTTATCGAGTTGTATTTTCAGATTAGAATCTCTAAGTCTTTGAAATAATTTCGATATGTTTACCAAATGTTCTTGCAATGAGGTTGAAAAGATTATAATATCGTCCATGTATACAAGGCATATAAATCCTTGTAGTCCTCTTAGAATATTATCCATCACTCTCTGGAACGTGGATGGACTATTTTTTAATCCAAACGGCATTCGAACATATTCATAGTGACCATGTTCTACTGTAAATGTCGTTTTTAGAATGTCCTCTTCGTCCATTTCTATTTGATGAAACCCACTGGCCAGGTCAAGTGTCGTAAAGTATTGGCATCTGCCTGATTTGTCAAGTAAATCAGAAATATTAGGTATGGGATATTTGTCGTCTATGGTTTTTTCGTTCAATTTTCGATAATCTACGACAATTCTCCATTTAGTTTTACCTGAGGCGTCGGGCTTCTTTTGTGCAACCCAGATTGGCGAAGGCCACGGTGATTGACTGTGTCTTATTATACCTTGGTCTAACATTGATTCAATTTGGTTTTGTACTTCCTCTTGATGTATATGAGGATATCGGTATGATTTGGTATAAACTGGTATTTCATCGGTTGTCTTAATATTATGTTTTATTTGATTTGTAAACGTAAGTGGCTCATCAGGCCAATAAAATATATCTGAAAATTTTTTGCATAAACGTGTAATTTTTTCTTTTTTTTCAATGTTCATATGATCAGTTCGGATAAAGTTTTCTATATCTAATTTTTCGTCAGTATTTTGAAAATTTGTTGGTAAAACATCGGCTGTATATAAATGATATTCATTTAAATTTATCAGATCACTTTCAAGGGGATGTGTCAATGTCATAGAAATAATTTCGTCTGTGTCATTAATTAATTCAGCCCATGCTAATCCGTCTTTTGCTTCGGTTAGTGTTTCTCTTAAATATGCGCCATGAATTTTTTGATTAGGTGAAAGTATTGTACCTTTATTTTCTTTAACAGGTATTCGAATGGGATTTATTGAATGTGGATCTAATTGAATGAAATAAAATTGATTTTTATCTGGTTGATAATATTTAATTGGTAATACAGAATTTTCAGTTATTAGTTTTGATTTGGAAAAATCAATGTGAGATTTTAAAAGTTTTAAATTGTCTAAACCTATTAATCCATCAAAGGTTTTATGAAATTTGAAAAGTCCAAAGTTCAAATTGTGATTACTTTCAAACTCCATAAAGCTTGGAATATTAATAGAATATTCTTGAGAATGTATTTGAAAAACTGAGCTTACTACGAATGGTTCATGTTTTACATTATTTTTAAAATACTGAAAGCCAATATCAGGATTTGGAAATGATTTTGTTGAACCTGTATCTATAAGGAGTTTTAACGGTGGATTTATAATAACTATATACGGTAATTCCGTTTTATCACAAATAGTATTTATTTCTATTATCTGCTTAGATTCCGATTCGGATCTAAGTGAAAATTTTCATCATCGTTTTCGCTATCATAATTAACGTTTTTATTTTCAATATATTCATTTATTTCGGGGTTTGAGATATAGTATTCTTGGTCATCGTTTTGTTCACAATTGAAAAGTTCTTCCGATGTCCAATTTCTCTGGGGAGTGTGTCTTTGAAAATTATTTGGAGAATTTCGGCGAGCAACGAAGGGTACTTGAGATACTCATAGGGGTAGGTTTAGGATGATTTAAATTCTTATTGACCGTAGTCATTTGTGTGGGTCTTGTTTGAGATGTATTTTTACTTGCCCAAACATTCTCTGGTCTTTGGGGTTTGCCAAAAACTTGTTGGTTTGTGAAATATCTTTGGGGTGGTAATTGTCTTGGATTTATACTTACTGGACCTTGGGGAAATGGTCTCTGTTGAGTTTGTTGCCATTGTGGCCTAAAAGAAGGTTGAAAAGATGTGGATGGTTGAGGAGAATGTGGCTGATTTCTTGCAGAAAATTGAGGTTTTTTATTAGACAAGTTTTGTTGAGGGTTGTTGCTTTTTTGTAAATAATGTATATTATTTTCTTCTTGGATATACTGCATAGCAGAAGCTAATGTGTTGGATCGCATTGCTCTAATAGTAGAGCCTAAAGGTTCTTTAAGACCTGCGAGAAAGGTAGTTAAAGCCTGTTGTTGAAAGAATTATTTCTTATTTTGAATAATAAGAGCGTCATTATCATGAATATCAATATAATTACAAATAATATTTAATATTTCAACACATCTATGATAAAATTGTTGCGGTTGTTCATTATAGTTTTGCCTTAAATTAACTAAATCTCTCGTCAATGAATTTTCATTTCTTTGATCGCCAAAGTTTTCAATTAAAATTGTTTTTAATTCATTCCAGTCTTTATAACCATATATCGAAATAATCTCTTTAGCTTTACCTACGATTTTAGAGACGATACCCTGTAGTAACAGAATATTTTAAAAACAATTTTCGTTACCAGGTGTCCTATCATAATAGTAATTTAATAATGTTGTAGCGACTTTAATAAAATCATATAATTCGCTAGGTTTCCCATCAAAAGTTGGTAGAATGCAAAGGGTCTTTACATCAAATTGTGGAAGAGCCATTGTATTTCTATTAATATTTAAGTTATTTAAATTAGAACTATTTTCGCTAATACTCGAATTTGAGCTATTTTCACTGATACTCAAGTTTGAAATTAAGGCTGATAAATAATCTGCAGATAAATCGCTCAAAGGATTAAAAGCAGAGGAATCTGACATAGGTACTTACAGAATAAGGGCGACGATTAAATTCATTCCCCAAAACTGTAGGTGGTCACTGTTGGATGATCTGGTTTTGGATGAAACTTCGAAAGTTTTTCCAAACTTACACTTTTGTTTTCACTTTCGCACTTTCCGAGTTGAAAGTTTTTTTTTTCAAAGTTCGTATCGCGAATAAACGTTTAAAAACGACGAGTTTCGACAAAAGGACTCTTTCGCGATCCTACTGACTGCGCCAATTATATTTTCGGTTTCGAAAATCAACTTTTTAAAAACAAAAATTACAATTTATTTTACGTAAAATTATAACAGTGAAAATACAGAGATTAAAATATAACTAACAACAGTGAGGTCAGAACCAGAATGAATGTTTATCTCGAGAATTTATAATATAAAACTGCATATTCTGCACTATCAGCGTCTGGCTGGGACAACACACCATTCATTGCAACAATGTATCATAATGGTTTATTGTTACAATGTAACTTGCAATATTGGATATCTGACAATAGTTTTCAATCGTGATCAACTCTATTTATTTACAATTTTCGATTTTGTAAAAAATAAAATACTTTATTCTTGGGTGAAAATCATGTTTTTTGACGAATCTCGTATATGACTGATGAAAGTTGTCATCTGATGGTTGCATTTTACTTTTTAGATCATGCAAAATTTTCTATGAGGAATGACTTTTTTTCGTAAAACTAAAAATAAAAAGTTTCCCATAGGTTACGACTTAATTGGACACATTGTATATTAACATAAAAAAGAAGAAGATATGATATTAAAAATATTAAGGCTTAGATATTATATGCACTATGGGAATATCCCGGATATCTCTTTCCCATATAAGATCAATATAATTGTGCAATGATATAGAAAACCAGGAAAATTATATCTGCTGATCTTTACAATTATCAGTTAAGAAGACAGTTTCAAAGTGGAGGACTCCCTAGATTTATCTGTTCATTAACAACTTGATATTGTGGGTTTCTTAAGTGTCTTCTAATTCCTAATTATTCAAGGAAATCCAGTTCTTGATTCTTATCACAATAGGTAGTACTTCTAGTTCTCTGTTAGGTTCAATGCATGTTTGGTGTCTCTGGTTGCCTTAATCTCTATGCTCCCAAGTATTCACTGCATCTGATTTCAAAATTTCTAAGGATTTGATCCATATAGACAGCATTACATTCTAAACGTTTTAGTTCATATATATCAGACTTCTTCATGGGGGATATTTTTATTTTACATTTAACAAATTTGTACTCACATCATTTTCTGTTTGAAAGGAAATTGTTGTATTAGTTGTTAAAGATATTATCTTTTAAATGTTATTAGGAATTGTACCTGCATTTGTGACGGTTCTATAATTATTTATTTCTTTAGTTTGTTCAGGAAATATTAGTTGTAGTACCACTTTTTTTGTTAAGTTATTTATTTATCATATGTAATGCATAAACGCTGCATGCTGCTATTTGTTCCATTATATAAATTCCGCCATCAAAATTATGTTGGTTCGTAGGAACTGAAAATGCTATATGTATCATTGAATTATACGCCGCTAATTTATGTAACATGGGATGATTGGAATTATAAGAACTAGTTACATCAGTTTGTTGGCTTTCTGTAAATTGAATAATGAAGTTCATTATTAACTCATTGAATTTTTGAATAATAAAAATGTATTCAGTCATTTTCTTCAACTTCTAATGTGAATTTAATTTTTGGGTGTAAATTGTTAATAAGGTTGAAAAATATATCTAACTGTCGTACCTATAAAACAAACTTATATGTGTCAGGTACATATCTATACCAAAATAATATATTTTTTGAAATATTATTTTCAGATATTTTTCTCTACAAACTGTCCATAAAAATGTTTTCCAAAATTGGTAATATTTCCATTGGTAAACCTTCATTTGGAATATTTATTTTATTGTTAAAAGTGAGATAATTCTAATAAATACATACATCAAATAAATAAAGTATATCTGATATGATTTCTGGATTACTATTTTCATCTTCATGTAATGTCTAATATTTGTAACAAAATTACTAGAAAATAAAAATAATAATCCAGAAATAGTATCAGATATACTTAATTTATTTGATGTATGTATTATTCAGAATTATTTCACTCTTGATAATATGGTATACATTCAAAATGATGGTTTACCTATGGGAAGTCCTAGATTACCATTTTGGGCAAAAATTTTAATGGACAGTTAATAAATTTGACATTTCAAAAAATAATCTTATTTTGGTGTAGATATGAAGATGACATACTAGCGTGTTCAATAGGTAGTGAGTGGCAATTAGATATATTTTTCACCGTGGTAATAACTTACACCTAAAAATTAAATTTACATTAGAAGTTGAAAAAAATAACTTAATTACTTAAAGAGTTAATAATATACTTGATTATCCAATTTATAGAAAATTAATACACACTGATGTTACTTTTCCATATAATTCCAATGATCCCATGTCACATGAATTAGCAGCATATAATTCAATTATACATAGAAGTGAGTTTTTTGATATGTTAATTCAATACACTGACAATAAATAAGACTCGTCAACTAAGAGATTCATCAAACAGTATTGAAAAAATGATTTTTTAGGAATGGCTTAGATAATTATAGGTAAGGATGCTGTAAAATGGAAGGAAATTAATGAAAAACGTTTGTAGATCGTAAAAAATTATTTAATAATATGAAAAAAAAATATATTAGAATATATAAGATTAACAAATGCTTTCACAGAGCACAAATGAAACAGTAGTTCTAAATTAAATATTTGCGTCAAAATGTAGGGTTCAGAGGCACCTAAAAGCTGCGCGAGCTTCTTTTAAGTGACTCTGCCTTTCCAACCAAAATACAAAAAAGCATACATAAAAACAAATACATGTGCATTTTTTTAATATGTATGAACATTCGAAATATTTCAAAATTATTGAAATTGATTATATGCATAAATCTCTAACAACTACACTATAGAATCTACCTCAACTTTTATAATATTGGAGGCTTTACAACATCATTGAATAGAGCCATTTTACTTTTCCGTTCAACTCATCTAATATGCGAGAAAAGTATTGGTTTGTCCCAAAAAAAGATGGAATCCTGCCAAAAAAATTGAGTTATATCAACGTTTTCCATCAAGAACAATACGAAAAAACGGTTTTTAGAAAAAAAAACCTGTGTGTACTCATATATCGTCGTCGTCGTGGTCGTCGTTGGCCAGTTTTCGTTACATGTCTTGTTAGCACGATACAGCGTCCGGAGTGCAACAAGTCACCAATTTTATAATCGAATATTATTTTGGATATATCACAGATGAACCCTATCGATTTTCAACTCACGATATCCAGTATAACGGGTGCTAAGGTATTTGAAGTATGACAATTTAGTCATTTTTTGAAAAATTTCAGTTTGTTAGCACGATACAGCCCCCCGAGTGTAACAAGTCACCAATTTTATGAATGAATATTATTCAGAATGTCTTACAGATTAATTTTGTTGATTTTCAGCTCACAAGAGCCAGTAAAACAGTTCTATAGTACTGTAAGTACGACATTTCTGGAGAAATTTCAGTTTGTTAGCACGATACAGCCTCCGGAATATATACAAATGATCAATTTCATGATTGGATATTAATCAAGGCATCTCTATGAACCCTAATGACATTCAGCTCCTAAAGCCAGTACAACGAGTGCTATGGTACTTGATGTACCAAATTTTGGTCATTTTTGGAGAAATTTTAGTTTGTCAGCACGATAGTGCCTCCACATGGAATTAACCAATTTTATTATTGGATATTGTTCTGGGCGTCTTATAGATGAACCTTTCTATGCTACCTAAAGTGCCATATTTTTAGTTATTTTTGGGGAAATTTCGGTTTGTTAGCACGATACATCCCCGGAGTGTATACAAGTGACAATTTTATGATAGAATATTGTTCAGGGCATCTCACAAATTCAGAAAAGTTAGTTTTAACATTTAAAACCGTTTATTCGGTTTGTTTTTAAAATGAATTCTATTGAGGCTAGTATCAAACCTATTACAAAACCAATTAAATGAATTTACAATATAACTTGGAAAAGACTTATTTTAAACGTTTGTTCGATGGTGAGGTAGATTAAAAATATATTAAAAATGTTCATTCAAATTCTCACTTAGAATTAATATCACAGAATTTTTATTCACAACGAATATTGATATCAACATTGTATCACATACCGTTCCAACAATTTTTATGGAAAATATTTTTAGATTCATCCAATAAATGACAAAAAAATATTACTGTTTTCAATAAAAGATATACAGAAAAACAATGAAATGATCAAAACTACTTAAAAAATGGAGAACGTAATGTGAACATCGTTAATAAATAATAAAGATTGGATAGTAACAAGGAGTACAAAATCATCAACTATGGAAGTGGAACAAAAATCAAAATATATTAAAGAATATAATGTATTAGAAATGTTTATAAAAATACCTACTTTAATTTATTATCACAGAATTCTTATTTACAATGTCCACTCGGAGTGAATATTATTATCATGTACGGATGCTACAAATTTTTATGGAAAATATTTTCATATGAATTAATTATTATATGAAAAAATATAACAATCTTCAATAGAATATATGGGTACATGAAAACAAAAGAGAAAATATATTACAATATTCAAAATTACACAATAAATTCGAAAAGTTTCGATTTATATAAAACATCGGCAATAAATAATGTAGAGTGGATAGTAAAAAGGCGTACTAAATCATCATTTATGAAAGACATTTCTTGATTCGGTGACCAGTGGTGTACCAATTTCCGTTTTTAAACAGATATATCTAGAAAATTATGTATATTCTTCCAGATTCAATATAAAAATAAATTATTTATTTACTCACTTAGTCAATGTAATTTTATAAAAATAATGTTATTTTGGTTGAGTATATAATAATCAGTTTCAAAATAGTTTCATGAAACTGCTGCGTTAATGTTATCATGATAAGCAAGCATAGATTTGTTGATATATTTGCTGAGCAATGATGCATTTGATACAAAGCTGTTTTTATTCCCAGCGTGCAAAATTATAATTCGATTTCTTCTCGAGCTCGACGCATTTGAGACCTGCGTTGAACTACATTGTGAGTACCACGTTTTATCCAAATAATCTATATATCTATTACTTTCTATATAAATTAAAATCTGTCTTGGATAATTTTGACGAATTACCACAATACATGGCAAATCCATAATACACATTCAACTATATAATTTTTTGTAGTGAAAACCACATTCTATTGAAATTTCTCGGAGTGTTTCCAATAATTTATATATGAAATCGTCCAAATGTGTTATCTGTAATTTCTAATGTTGGGGACTTGATTTTCTTTGTATATATTGTAAAACGTTTTCGAATCACATCTAGCAGATGATGCATAATATATCCGACATTTTCTTAATTTATCGTGTTAAATCACAACGCCTCGATTAATTACTAAATAAATTGTGGAATTAGTAATTTTCGTTAACTTGCATATTCTTTTAATTATTACTTCAACTTTAGTTGAATTGACATTTTCAGCTTTTATTCATGAATATCTATTAAAAATTACTTGTTGAATTTGGAAATCTTGATATCAAAATTATCAAATAAAAATTTTGTCGTATTTTCATTGCTATCAATTAAAATTGCATTATTAGCATATTTCCTCAATAACTTTTCACAACTTTATCACAATTTTAAATTATATTTTCAGCAAGAATTTCATCATTAATGTGAAAATCGTCATTAATAAGTAAATCTTTAGATTCGGCATTTATCTTAAAATATCCAGATAGCCATTTTACAAATAATACAATATTATATATATATATATATATATACATATATATAAATATATATATTATATATATATATATATATATATATATATATATATATATATATATATATATATATATATATATGCACGGAATGGCTAAATACAATAGATTAGTCTAAACCTTCTAAAATTATTCAATAATTATGACAATTGATGAAAAACAAAAACAAATCTAAATAACATGCAATGAATACCAGCTTCTTCTTCTCAGAGTGCCATGCAGATTCCTGTGTAGGCGTTTGTTTTTTGGTTAAATGTTTCTGTTAAATGCAGCAATATGAATGTCTCAAAATTTTGTATCCCTGACCAGTGTCTAAGGTTCCGTAACCAAGAGACTTTTTTTCCTATTCACCTCTTTCCTCCTTCGATCTTACCCTCAAGAACAAGGCGATGGGACTTATAACATTCTCCTCTGATAATATGACATTACTTAAATATTTTTCTAAGCTTTGCCACTTCATAAAGCTCGCGATCTTTCAATTCTTTTCTTCGAAGGAATTCTGCATTTTATACGTGGTCTACCTACCCACGATATTCTTAGCATTCTTCGCAAACACCACGTCTCGAATGCTTCTAATTTATTAACAGAAGTTGCTTCTGAAATCTAAGTCTCCACACCATACAGAAGAAATGATGACACATAACATTTCTGTTCCGTATCTCAGTCACAGCGGATATTAACAGGGGGCACAAAATCAACCACCGAAAAAGTCAGTCTCCACTTTCCACACCATCAGCTCCAAACAAGCGTTGGCGTCCTCGAAACTATCGTGGCCGCCAGCGCTTCCTTGGATGCTTCTTTTCAAAATTGATGAACATAAAGCTCTCAAGGATCTCCTGTTAGGAAGTCCTTGAGAGTGCGGAAAGGTTTTCGCAGTGTCTACGACTAAGTAATGAACAATTTTCAAAGCGCGCAGGTCGTTCTCCAAACCGTGGCCGATGAGAATTGTTTGACTGGTGATGAAATCCATTATGTCATTTTGAACCTCCCTCAACGATTTGGTTTCGTGGGTGATATCATTAACAGTAATACCCGAAAATCGTGTATTAAAGTCAATGATATCACTTTCGGGACGAACAAAACTGTCATAAACGATTTCACCACCAAATCCCACAACGGTCACTTTGGCGATCTCGAGCCCGCGCACTGTGAAACACATTTCACAATCAATAGCATAGACACTGCAATCCCTTTCTGCATACGTGAATGGATATGGTGTGGGAGCTGAGACAAACTCTCTATGGAATTCATTAATTCCGGTGGTTAACCCGCTCCAAACATGCACTTCAGCGTTGCTGCAGCCTTCGGCAACAGCCAATTGACTGCAGCAACTGAATCGCCCCTCCTCTTTCCCATTGTAGACAACTGTCTGCAGTTTACCCCAATGGTACATGCAGCAGTCTGTGGAAATATATTCGAAAGATGTTGTAAGGAATAACTTTCCACATCTGCTGCATGCCCTCGATTTGCAGATGTTGTCTACACTGTGAAATTCGTAGGGGACGATTTTTTCCATACCGTGACCTCCCGGTATGAATTCATTTGCGAACGGGTTCAATTTTGTACCCCTTGTTCCATCGAAGCAGCTGCTGCTTGCTTTCTCTATCAATACAATTTCACACTCTTCTCCCGAATATAATGGATAACCCATTTCTTTCATGTCTTCTATACTCAATACATAATTCAGGAGAAGATTGTAAAATGTATTCTGGTCCATAATAGTGATTGTTAATTTCTGAAAAAAAAAACAGAGAGAGAAATTGAATGTATGTATTCAAAATATAATGAAAGACATATGAATAATGGGTTTTGAATATAGAATCCTCAGTGAGATTTATAAATACTCTTTGTAAGGATTTTATTATACAACCGATATTGTGAAAATATTTACATTATTTTCAAATCTTCTCTTCTCGAAATATTATGAGCTTTGTTGTTTCGAATAAATTTCCCTGTATATATTCGTTAAATCCTCAAGAAATCCTAAATGTTTTATGTGATATTTCCCATAGCTAGAAGCTGAAGTTGGAATAACATACTAAGATGGTTAAGACTGCGTCAATAATACTATTGACGTCTCATTGGAATATAATATTGTTGGTGTGACAACTAATTACTCTATAGGCAAATCCATTAGAGTACAAAAACATATTCAAAAGTGGGAATAGGTGTGGTATTACTATCATTAAATTAGTACAGTATTTTTTATTACCAAATGCCGACTGATTTCGACTTATAAAAGTCATCTTATGGGCAGGTAAGCTAATATTGTCAATTTTTTTCATAATACTTTTATTATTAACAATATGAATATTTCGTTACATTATATGGGTTAATTTGCTCGCAAGTGCTAGGTGAACTAGTGTCAATTATGTCTTGATGAGGTTCACATCGAGTGATGTAACGTCTAGTATTGGATTTGGATGAGTTTCTATGATTTCATTATATTTGATGATTCTCTCCTGGATAACTTCTTGTACTGTGGGCATTCTCAGTTATAGGTGAATGGTGTGATTTGATACATACCATGGAGCATCTACTAGTTGACGGAATATTTTAGATTGGTATCTCTGCATAATATTTACGTTAGATTTTGAAGACTAACCCCACAGATCAACTCCATAAGTCCAAATAGGATTAATGACAGATTTGTAGATAAGGACTTTGTCTTCTAGTGAGGCTTCAGATTTTTTTCTATTAGCCAATGTAGTTCTCTTGCTTTTATGTCAAGTTGTTTTTTCACTTTTCCGCCCAACCTATCTAATATGCGAGAAAAGTATTGATTTACTCCAAAAAAAGTTGGGATTTTGAAACTTTTTTTTGAGTTATTTTCACGTTTTTCATCAACAATAACACGAAAAAACGGTTTTTAGAAAAAAAATCCTGTGTGTATGTCGTCGTTGTCGTCGGCCACTTCTTCTTACATGTCTTGTTAGCACGATAGAGCATCCGAAGTGCAATAAGTCACCAATTTTATGATTGAATAGTATTCAGAACATCTCGCAGATGAACCTTATTGATTTTCAGCTCATCAGAGCCAGGACAACGGGTGCTATGGTACTTTTGAAGTACTATATTTTGTAATTTTCTGAGAAAATTGAGCTTGTTAGCACGATATAGCCTACGGAGTATATATTAGTGACCAAGTTCATGATTGGATATTAACCCTTAACTGGTTACCATGCGTCTCACAGACTCCGCAAGATCGTTTACGCGTTGGCATTCCCCACCACAGATACGTGGCGATTGGCCGTTTCGTGTAACTTCATAGCCTTTAGTGCTCTTACAGATGTTTTAGTGGGAGATCCGTCCGTAGTTTCATTTTGGTATTATTTACATCGCGGAGTCTAGTAGATGCAAGGTCATCATTAGTGATATTATAATATGGCTTGTTCTCGCCCCACTATAAGCGCAATAGACGACGATTTGGAGGAAGTATGCACAAAATGGTTTAATGAGGCGAACAGTGATATAAGTGATGATGAGGTGGACGAAGAATACTGTATAAACAGTGACCATTTTACGGATAGTGAGTGAAAATGAAGCAGAACATGACCCGGAAACGATATCCAGCGAAGACGAGGGAGAGAGCGTCAATTCCTATAATTATTACTATGAAAAAAATAGGTTTAAGTGGAGTGAAAAACAGCCAACCAGAAGCGTCCGAACATGCGCTCATAATATAATTGTACTTCCATCAATGCGTTCACATGTAGAAAAGTCAGAGAGTCCTGTTTATTACTTCAATAAAATGTTCTAGCCAGATATGTATAGTCTTGTTGTCAAGAGAACAAACAAAAAACTCGCAACTTTTCGGCCAAAATATAATGAAGAAAGAGCCGAGTTGGCTCATACCGACGAAATAGAATTCAGAGCTTTTTTGGGACTGCTTCTCTAAACATCCATATACAAGTCAAATCATGAGGAAGTACGAAGTCTTTTTGCTACGAACGGGAAAGGAAGGCCCATATTTAGAGCAGTTATGTCACAGAAGCGTTTTCTAGCCCTTATGGCTGGTTTAAGATTTGACGATACCTCGGACCGAGAACAAAGAGCAAAGGAAAATTCAGCTGCTGCTATCCAATAATTTTCTGATTTATTTATCCGCAATTCAAAAAACGCATATAAAGTTGGAGCCAATGTGTGCGTAGACGAGATGCTTCTAGGGTTTAGAGGAAGATGTCAATTTAAAATATATATTCCCAACAAACCCTGCAAATATGGGATACAAATCTTATGCATGCGTGATGCACGAACTGGGTATCTACACAACGCCTACATTTATGCTGGAAAAGGTTCAGATGAATTTAGCCTGACACCCGAAGAAATAAAAATGAGCATACCTTCTCAAGCAGTAATTAGACTGGTCAAACATATCTACAATACTAATAGAAATGTGACGGCCGATAATTGGTTTAGTTCAATTGAGTTAGTGCATCATTACCTACGTTGGCACAGTAAGGGAAAATAAAAAAGAAATTCCCCCACAGTTTTTTCCGCAACGAAATCGTAATGAAGGCGACAATTTATATGGATTTACAAAAGACATAACACTTCTATCCCGTACACCTAAGAAAAACAAAGTTGTAATAATAATTTCTTCCATGCATCACTCTATAGAAGTCGATCTAGAGAATGGATTACCAGAAATAAATTCTTTTTATCACTTGACCAAAGGAGGTGTGGATGCGATGGATGGAAAATGTGTAAAATATTCCTGTAGCCGCAGAACACGCAGATGGCCTATGGCTATTTTTTATAAAATAGTAGACATATATTGTGTTGATTCCTACAATATGTTTACTTCTGTACTCACAAATAATTGGACTAGATTCAGGTTTATAGAAACCCTGGCATATGAGCTAGTTTTCTCACATTTAAATAGAAGTTTTGATATGCCAACGATACAAAAGCAACTAAAACAACTTATTGGAAGTATCCTTGACATTCCCGAAAATACTGCTAATGAACCAGAAGAAAAGCTTGAAATAAGGAAGTATTGCCACATCTGCCCATCCAAATTAAGAAGAAAGACTGCATATCTATGCACTAAGTGTCAAAAGCCCATTTGCTTGCAGTGTTCACGAAAGCTCTGTAAAAATTGTGCCAGACAGGAGCGAGACTGATATATTTTTCTGGTCTCTTTTAGTGGTTTTCAGGTTTTGTGTAGAATCTATATTTTGTTACTTTTTTACATTTTTTATCTAAAATATACTTATTTTTGAACACTTATTATGTTAATTTGCATATAGTTCAGATTTTTTTTGGAATATCCCTTATATTAATTTTGTATAAGAAAAAATCTATGTTTTTATTTTTTATCTGTTTATCTACTTAAAATTTGATTTTTTCGTTTTAATAAATGTTAAAATAACATGACAATATTGCTTTATTAATTGAGAAAATGTTAATTCAATATTTTTTCAAAACGATTGAAAAAATCCGCTTTTTTGCTAGAAGTCTATCAGACTCATGGTCACCATGTATGTATGTATTATTAGGATCACCAGTTAAAGGTTTTTCAGAGCGTCTCAAATATGAACCCTATTGATATTCAGCTCACTAAAGCCAGTACAACGGGTGCTATGGTACTTGAATTACCAATTTTTTGTCATTTTAGGAGAATTTTCAGTTTGTTAGCACGATACATCCTCCGGAGAGTATACGATTGATCAATTTTATGATTGAATATCGTTCAAGGTGTCTCACAGATGTACCCTGCTGATTTTCAGTTGATTAGAGCGAGTACAGCGATTCCTATAGATTCAGATATACTACATTTTTGATTATTTTTGGAGAAATTTCGGTTAGTTAGCACGATACATACCCCGAAGTATATACAAGTAACAATTTTATGATAGAATATTGTTCAGGGCCACAGATGCGGAAAAGTTGGTGTTAATCTTTAAAACCGTTCATTTCATGGTGTGATGTTTCCAGTTAGGTTTTTTGTCTATGTAGATTCCTAAATATTTAGCACTACCGGGGCAGCTGTATTTTCTAGTGGGATTCGTCTAAACCGCAGTATTGAAAGTAATGGAAGACAATTTAAGCAGAGATAATTGTGCTAACGTCCCAGTTTTTTTATATTCTAGTGTAATTAGTGATTTTATTGTTAATTTTTGGAACTAACGTAACAATTTCTATTCGCATATTTTCTATTTTGATACTAATTCGTTAATTAAATGTTTGGTATTCAATATTTTCTCGATTATTTAAATAAGACTCATAGTATTGCAAACTAGAATTAATACTACTACTAGGTAGCTAAAGGTGACTAAGCAATCAATAACCCTGATCGAAATTAAAAAAAAACGAATAAAAAGATTGATAGGGTATATTGAATTTTGGCTATATTTTGTCTGAACACAGATCATGACCTGCTTGTTTATGATACAAGTACGCAAATGCCAGATACCAGAAAAAATAGTGAAGATTTGTTGATTATTAACAGTCCTCCCATTGATAGTGACATTTGTATTTAAGTAGTAGAAGCTGATCCACTGAAAGTGTTATTTTTGGCTACAACTTGGATTCAAGACGGAAGAAGTATGCGTTATGTGGTCAATTTTTTAGTAGTGAGTACTTCTACCATCAGTCGAACGTTCAGAAGATTTAGGGAAACTGGATCATACCATCCAGTCAGTGGTCAGGGCAGGAAAAAATCTCCAGCCACTTTGACGAGCGTTTTTTTTAGACAATATGTTTTAAGAAACCGAAAAATGACAGACAGAGAATTGAACTGTTCAGAAATATTGGAATTTCACATAAAACGGGAAGAAGAAGGATAAAAACTTTCAGATTGCCCAATAGAACACCAGCCCGTCGTTCTTTGCTTACAAGAAAATACAAACGAAGCAGGCTGATGTTTGCAAGGGATCATGAGCATTCGACTATTTATGACTGGTAAGACGTTCAGCGATGGATCCAGAATTAGTCTGAAATCACCCGATATATGTGACGGAATATGGAGAACTGAGGAAAAATTTAGTGAGTGTACCATTTCTACCACGGAACCTTTTGTAGGTGGCTTAAAAATTATTTGGACAGGAAGTTGTTATGACGTACTTTTGGATTTATTCCCCATTCATCGCCGGTCTATGAATGCATAGTATTATTTTGAGAATATTATTGAAGAACAAGTTATGCCATTTGCACTATAGAGGTGATAATTTCATTTTTGTATAAGTTAATGCACGGCCCCACACAGCAATATCTGTGATACAGTATTTAAATGAAATCACAACCCAAAAATTAGACTTTCCTTCACGAAGTGCCGAGTTAAACCCAATTGATCATCTTTGGGATGCTCTAAAAAATCGGTCCAATGTACCTGCTCCAATAAACATGAAAAATTTGGAATTTATAGTTCTCGCAAAATGTGAGAACATTCCTCAGCGAATTATCAATAATTTAATAGGAAATACCCCGTACAAATGCAAGCTGTTATGAGACCACGAGGAGGAAACGAGCGTTATTAATTTGTTACTCGTTTATGTTTCATTTTAATCTATTGATTGTTGCTGTTGATATTGAGAGTGTATCATTTTCTAGTTTTTTCTCAGAATAATAGCTTACGTCGGAAAAATTGTAGAGACCTTTATGAAAATTTGTATCTTTAGTAAAGAAAAAGATATTGGAATTAATCAAAAAACAAAATATCGAGAGATGCTCAGTCTTTCAAATCATCTTGAAAGAAAAAAATTGTAGCCTCTAGTATACCCCACAGGGTGTTTAGAATTTACGGTGTATAAATATTGTTTCATTCCACCTGGTATACTAAACTGTCAAATTCATTTTCACAATGCTTTTGATAATTTCAATGAATTTCCTAAAATGTTACAAACAAATCATTTCAATCGGTTGAAAATTAAAAGATTCATTCTAAATAAGAAATAAGAAAAGTGTGTGTTGCGTTAATTTTGTCCATGAGTTTATTCACTTGTATTTTATAAATTTGTGCCGTTATAGAAAAATTATAACATGCAACATGTACAAAAAGTACTTTTCGCACTCATGTGTTTGCGGTACTCACTCTTCAGGCTCGTGCCACTAACTTCCACATTCGCGAGAAAAGTTGAAATTTCCCCACTTGTTGCAAAATATACTATTTTGCAACTAGAAGGTTGCCCTGCACTTATATCGAGAAATGTGCGAGAACTTTCCGAACGAAAGTAACACCAGGATGAGGAAGTATATTTCCGTGGCCACCCCGACCCCCAGACCTCACCTGTTTGGACTTCTGTCTATAGGGTGCGTAGAAATATATTGTTCACCTAATTCCACCAACAACAAGAGACGACATGAAAGTACAATTACTGGATGCTATTCATACCCTGCCAAAAGCAGAAATTGAAGCTGCTGTAATGTCCACGCATGAGCGGCTTTAACAATACATTGAGTGAGACGGAAGATAGTTCGAGCATTTAAGGAGGCATTAGTTTTATTTCAGAATCGGTCCTTTTTTCTTCTTATGTCCCTACTCGCTTTTTTAAAATATTTGAACTATGAAAAATTCTATTATTCAAAAATTATGAAATGTTATCATTGAATTTTGGAAAAAGATAAGTAAATAAAAATAATTACCGCGGTAATAGCGTCATTTTCAAATTTTATAATAACTAAATTTTCATTTGTTGATATTAAGGCCAATATGGAGATACGGTTATCACTCGCTCATTCAGGTGTCATTTCTCTACATTTCTGTTGAAAAAGTCATATAATTGCATTCAATTATTATTATTATCTCTCAGCTCTCGCTATATATGCGGTTTTTCAAGGGCCATCGGCGGGCAGCAAGATGGCTCTCACTATTGCAAACTTACGACCTTCCTTACTATATTGCAGGTGGACAAGATGACAGATTTCTGCATTGTAGTTATATTGTTTGGATGCAGTCCAAGTGATTTGAGGTGGACCGGTAACATTCTAGGTACAACTCCCGTGGATGAAATTACAAGTGGGACTATAATAACATTTTCTTGACGCCATTCCTGTTTTATTCCATAGGCCACATCTGCATACTTTGTGAGTTCATTCGTCATTGTGTTTTGTAAGTTGTTACTGTGAGGAATGGCGATATCAATCAGCCAAGTCTTCTTTTTCAGCTTGTCTCTCCAAACAATGTCCGGTCTATTCGCGTGTATTGTTCTGTCCGTAATAATGCTCCTATCCCAATAAAAACGGTGGTGTTCATTTTCCAGCACAGCCTCTGGATTGTACTGATAATACGGTGTGACAGTGTCAATTAGGTTAATATTATGAGCCAGCCCCTGGTGGATGATCTTAGCCATCCTTAGGCATCCTGCAGTGATATGTTGGATTGTCTCCGGGTCAGACAGACATTTGCGGCATTTGTCATCCACCACAGTTCGATTTTTTACTACATATTTCAGATAATCTTTGGTTGGGATTACCTGGTCCTGGATAGCACACATAAATCCTTCTTTTTCTGGGTATAGATGCCCATGAGTCAGCCAATAGTTCGACGCTAGTATATCGACATTTTCAGAACTAAGCTCATGTGGGTGTCTTCTATGAAGTGTTTTTTGCTTCCAGATGTCCATTTTTTTGGTTCATGTATTCTAAATTCGTTTTTCCTAATCTGTTCGGAGGACTACTCAGATTTAAGGGCGTATATCCTTTGTCAGCAAGAGTGACCGCTTCATGAAGTGGGGAAACGTCGGCTTTCTCGAGAAAGTACTTTCGTAAATTGAGCTAAAGGTTCAAATCTGTAATTCCTCTGCCACCATGCGTTCTTGGCAAAGTCATACTTTCGATTGCTGACTTGGGATGATGAGTTCTAAACTTTGTCATGGACGTCCAGGGACTTCTCTCTATTCGTTCAATATCTGTCTTTGTCCACTTCACAATTCCAAATGTATGGCATATTTGTTAAGCGCACTGATCATGTCCTTACCGCATAGCTGGGTTTTGAGGATAGATGTTAGTCGGCTGATGTATTTCTGAATAGCTTGGTCTTTAATCTCGCTGTGTTCATTGCGGATGGATTACTGTAGGCCAAGGTACTCATATGTCTCGCCCTCTTACATGGGGTTAATTGATTCACCGTTGTCTAGCTCGAAAAGACCAGCCATCGTATGTATTTCACGTACTACAGTCTGAGTTTTACATTTTTAAGACCGAATTGCATTCCTATATCCCTCGAGAAAACTTCTGTGGTCTTAAGCAAAGCCTTGATATGCGACGGTGTGCTAGCGTACAGTTTTATATCGTCCATATACAGGAGGTGAGCTATCCTGTGTTGAAACTCGTCATCGGTCTTCAGGAGATATCCATGTTGACTACTGCTTAGCATAATTATGAGAAAGTGGATTGAGAGCTAAACAGAACCATAGAGGGCTTAATGAATCTCCTTGGAAAATACCTCTCCTGATATGAACAACAGATGTAGTTGCCTCTCCTTCATTATGTACGAGGCTTAGTTGGGTGTCCCATCGGCTTATGAGGTGTTTGAGCAAGTTTATAATTATTGGGTCTATCCTATATACTTGAAGAACTTTGAGCAGCCACGCATGTGGGACCGAGTCGAAAGCTTTTCTGTAATCAATGAAAGCCGTATACAGATTGCGTTGGTTAGTGATGGCCTGTTCCAGGATAACTGAGTCTATCAGAAGTTGTTCCTTGCAACCTTGCGACTTCTTTTATTATTATTAGTATTATTATTATTATTACTATTATTATTATTATTATCATTATTAATATTACTATTATTGTTATTATTATTATTATATCAAAAAGCGCGCTTTAACGCAATCACTAAGAATCAGACATTTCACAAGTAGGATGAGTTTGATAGAACAATAATAGCTATTTGTGTACCTAGGCGCGAAAGTTCTGGTTTTCCGGGCCTACAGAAGAAATGGCCAGGCGAGGCATAGACGAGCCTGGCCACTTCTGGAAGCTGTGTTCCACACCGGAAAAACACTTTCGCGGCGTGGAACACACAATCGTTTTTATCCTACACATAAATGATGTCATTCTAAAATGACAAAGAGAAATGCGGGAAATATTTTCATTATACCGTTCAATGTTATGAGATAAACGAGACATGGAAAACTGCAGATAAGTTGTTGAAAATAACATTTTCGCAGTATCTTTTAATATTATACAATAAACAAACGCCAATTCATAAAATGTTCATATCTTTCGTTATATTTACCCTCTCATTTCTCAAGTAGCAAATTTAGTGTAGCCTGTCTTGCTTTTTGCGTAATCTCTTCCGGTGTAGAATAACCGCCATCGAATTCGTTCATATTATGTAACACACTATTCTTCATCTTAATTTTAATGGCAACAAAACCCTAAAGCCCTAATTTTAAATTTAAAAGTGGCAGCCGCGTAGTCATTTATAATCGGGTGCTGTTGGTGACAATGAAACATTCAGTTTATAACACCAACAGAACGCTCCTTTGGAGCTATGAAAAAGAAGAAGCAATTGCATGAACATATTATGACACTTGTACTAGTTCTGAGCCAGGAAGATACGTTGGCTGGCAGCAAGCTAACAACAACAACTAATGAACATATTAAAATTAAATTTTATGATTGAAATTAAATAGTACAAATGTTGTGGCAATATTGCAGAAGATGCCCATCAGCTGTTGTGAAAAATGTTGATATTATAGTGCCTCAACTACTATGCTCGTATAAATTAAATCAAATTATAGTGTATAACAGGTGCCATCTAGTGTCATTTTTGTAAAGTTGTTTTCCCTGCCTAGCCATTATTTGCCATTTTTCTCGCCTAGCCCTGCAAGTACTTACTTTCTCGTCCCAATAGAACCACGAAAATTGTGTTTTCGAGTAGTGTAGGATAAAAATTGTTTTTCTAACAAGACGAAGTTTGTTAATATCCGTGCAGTGATTTAGGAGTTACATCCGAAAAACGTTCCCTAATACAGATATTAGTATTTTTAATTTTCTTCCAGTCATCCCCAGTTGAGGGGTCGATCAATTTTAACCCAAAACTGTATATTCGGAAAAAAGTACTAACTAACAAATTTTATAAAAAGTGATATTTTGTTACCTGTCAACAATGAAGTCTAGGAACCCTGGACCACGAATAGACTGAGGTATCTTATCGGAAAAAGCTTGATTGGCTGCCTGTACGACCTACTTGTATCTACAATCTACCTGCAAACAGAGATAAAATGTCAAAATATTTACCCGTCACAGCAAAAGAGACTTATGTTTAGACAAATTTTCTGAACTATACATTAGAATACCATAAAATTTCAGTGATTGATTACGTAGATCCATTTGATGTGTGATGACGACATGAAAGAACCTACATGACATAACGAAATTCAAAGGCGGCTTGTGCCCAATGGTTAACTATCCTTATTTTATCAAGGGTAGCGTGTGTAATGTCTTAATTCCAAACATGGAATTCCAATCTAGTTACTAATGGAAATGTACTGATATTCCAAGTCGACAAAATGGAAGGCTCAAGGGAAATTTGAATTTTCAGATCTGAGGTGAGTAGAGGAATGCCACTATCATATTTTACGAGAACACATATTCTTGAGAAAACTATAATTATTTTTCACCACCTACTAAAAATCATTTGAGATAGTATTAAGACGCAATAAAACAATTACTTTGTATATCAACTTTCAGTTTAAGCGATTAAAGTCTTATTAAGGTCCAGTTTTCTCCAGAATACTTATATTTACAGAAAATAGCGATGACACTTCACTACACACACTCAAATCTAAAAACTCTCTTCTAATGAATCGTTAATTTCATCGACTCCAAACAAGCGTAGGTATGTTATTAATAGTAAATATATTGTTAAATTTATTTTTGGAATTTGCAAAAGAGTCCACCCCGATATTTGGCAGTTTTCACTCAGATTTCAAGAAATGCTGGAAATGCTGTTTGTTCTATAGGGACACATTTTTACGATCAATATATTTGTCATTTGTCAACCCCCTTCCTCATACTTCCCTAACCACTTATTTTCAAATAGCGAATATATCATGTGTGCACATCATTAGATGGTCATTCATATGTAGTATTCAGACATAATGATCGTCGACGATTTTTTTCGATATTTAGAATCGCCATTTTGGAAGTATTCCAAAAATACCTAAATTTATTATCTAACTACAAAACAACAATATTAAATAAACTGTCTTGGTATCAAATTACTAATTTTTTGCCAAATTTATTTTAATTTTATTTGACAGAAAAAATAACATGAGCAAACCATAGGGGTTGCGTTATCTTTTTATGAGATGATACACTTTCTATGAATTGAGTCTTTTTTTGCAAAGGCGGTGTAAATATCGAAAAAAATGTTAACGTTCGTTCATGTCTGTATATTCAATCTAAATGACTTTCTAATGATGTATATTCCTTATTTAAAAATGAGGGGATGGAGAGATGGAAGGGAGGGAGTTGACAAATTACAGTGTGACCCTCTAAGAACAAACATCGACCTGTTTCAGCATTTCCTTAAAAGCTTTTGAATACTTCCTAATATCGGGCTGGACTGTATTTTTGGCCCAGTCTGTATATCTCGATGGTTAATTAAATAACAAAACTATAAGGGATTCAGTCTACTTGGTGGTTATTGAAACCTTTATCTACTCCCCAACTTTTCGAAAATGTTTATTTCCTTTAACAAGGGCTAAGATATAATTTCTACAATTAACTGTGATTATTTATGAATTTGGTGCTTACTGAAGGTGAGTTATAACTTTTGAATATACAAACTAGAACCAATCATTTGGTTTTGAGTACTTGAAAATTTTATTAATTCAAAACGAATTTATGTAAGTATTTTTAACGCAGAAGGAAAACTTGTGGTTGTTATCAATATTATTTCAATGAAAAATAACCATCCAAAAACTTCAAGTACAGGTCTTTAACGTTTAAGCTAATAATTACAAAATTAGGAGTTATGGTTTTCTCTGGTATGAAATGCGAAAATGCGAAAAAATATTTTATATGTAGCATTTATTGTTTTCATTATATCCGATAGTTGAAGTGTCTGTGATATTTTGGGCCAATTCAGTAGTGGATGAATGGATAAATGAGATGATAGGTTTAAGTAATAACGTGGTTTTGAGAATATTGGGGAAGCCACGGAATTTAGGTGTTGTTGCTGATGTCGTTCTACATTTCAGTATCAGTGACAATGTTCGAATATATCTTCGATAATCTGCAATTCATTTGTATTATAGTTGAAATGGGATTTCTTTATTTTGGTTCATAAAATTTGTTGTCTGTTAGAATGTGATTAGCAAGTTTATGATATTGATATTTGAGCATTATAGTCTATTTCTTAATGTCTGACAGCACAGTAGCCTCATTAAATATTCAAATAGAAAATTATCTATTACAGAGTAATCCTAAGAATTTTACAAGTAAATACTAAAATACTAATGCAAAACAATTAGGTCTCTGTATTGGTTCATCTGTACATCCCTGTTTCAGCTCAAAATACAATATGGTAATAAAACTGAACTATGCCAGCTAAACGATGAACAGTGCGGCAGTGGCGGAGATTACGATATTAGTTCATTTTGCTTATTTAATTAGGTTCGGTCAACATTACAGTTGGAATAAAATTCATTCGTTTAGGCCTATTAACAAGTTATATTTTTATTAAATCAAATTAATTATAGAAAATATAGTTTAATTTTCATAATTCAAATTTATGGACAATGAATTGATGTATATTAAGTAAAGTAAACATACCATTTATAGAAATATAAAACTAAATCTATAGTATCATCCTATTCGCTGGCCATACAAGAATCATCCAAAAGACTCGTCCAGAGAGATCACTATCGGTTCTATAGTTTGTTCTATGAGGTTATCTAGAACCCACATTTTCTCTTCCTCTTCAATTACA
Source organism: Galeruca laticollis (assembly GCA_963921935.1). Lineage (NCBI taxonomy): Eukaryota > Metazoa > Arthropoda > Insecta > Coleoptera > Chrysomelidae > Galeruca > Galeruca laticollis. The sequence continues at coordinate 239,787,459 of OY998175.1, forward strand.
TGATTCACAGCATCTCTCCAGTTCTCTTCAGTTATTGTTGTCAATGAGTACTTCATGAATTCACGAACATCTTTCATTTTAAATGTTTTATTATGTCTAACTACATAACCTTTCCTTTGGGCCTATATTGACTCTATCGCATTTAATTCACAATGGTATGGCGACAAACGAAGCACTGTTATCCCACGATTCTTGGCTATTTCATCAATAACAAACTTTTTAAATTGTAGCTTGTGATCTGAAGCAACTTTAAAAGTTTTTTTTTCAACATATTATATTCAAATGGTATATCTTTTATGATTAACCAGTTTCTAATATCAGCTTTTCTTCAAGAGGTAGATGGAAGATTTTCTGTTAATCGCGAATGATAAGTGGCATTGTCCATAACGATTACAGCATTATTTGAAATCAATTCGACCATTTGTGTAAAATACAGTTCAAAAATATCTGCAGTAATTTCTTCATGATAGTCTTTGGTTCATGTTGACTGAAACTCCATTAAACCACCTTCAACGAATCCTTGATTGCATCCAATATGCGTTATTATTAGTCGGCGACCAATAGGAGTTTTCAGTCCAGTAGATAAACCTTCTATGAAAGCTTGACGACTGGGTTGAATACTTTTGTCCTGCCATATTTTTTTTTACTGAATGTCTTTCATTGAGCCATGTCTGATCTGGATAATAGATTTGTCTTTCCTCCTGTCTGTATTTTCGGATATCTCATAAATACTGGCGTCTCCAACATATTATTTCTTCGTTGTCGATTAGCACTGATTTGCGACTTTTCTTCTCCCAAGTAAAATTTAATTTGTGTAATATTTTCCACAAAGTTTTTCTCCCTATGTCAGGCAAATTCTCGTCCTCCTTCACTATTCTTAGAATTATGTCAAGGGTTGGGATCTCTTTTTTAAAATATAATTCATGTACTCGTCTTATTGTATTTTGCATATGTTCAGCAAGGTCAAATGGTTTTCTTCCAGTTGACTTTTTAGGTGGAGATATATTTCCATTTTCCCTCTCTCTTAGAAGCCTGTAAATAGTAGATTCACTAACTTCTGTCATATTGGAACATGTCAAAAATATATTTCTATCAGAAGCAGCCGGCATTTGATGTACAACAGCATCATGCACATTTAACACTACAGTCTTCGTTCGTAAGCAAAGCGCGCTCTTACACTTTACTGGGGTAAAACTTGAAGACATTTTTCACAACACAGTTAACACTTATGGAACATAAGCGACTCTAAGCAAAACAAATTATACAAATTTGGGCGAGACCAAGTTTCACCGATATACCTGCAAAATTTCTATGTAGTCATTGGGACAATCCCTAGTAGGACCCTATTGTAATGTTTCCTGGAAATGTTATTATCAACAATTCGAAAATCAGAAAGTAATTATCTGGAGAATTAACTGTTAAATGGTTTGTTAATATGTCTCCCAAGAATTGACCTGCTTCAAATTCTCAAGATAAGTAATGACATATTCGGTCAGAATAGTTTCGTTACAAGATTAATTTAAAAATAATTTATTGTTTTAACTCTATGTACTCTACAAATGTATGAAGGTCAGTTAGTTGTTTTAACTAACCGAATTTACATTTATATTACCTTTATATATCAGATCGGGTATAAAATTAATTAGTTAATAAATTCCTTAGATGAACGGTGACGCATATGGTTTGGTACCTGACTAGCATCTGTGACCTTTCCGCGTGCTGTCAGATAATAAGAAACAGACTATAGTACATTAATATTACTTATGTCCGCTCTTGCTAGTATTATTTCTTCATGATTTTTGAAAACATTTTTAGTTTGGTGTAAAATATAATTGTAAATAGTGTTTTGTAAAAAATTAGTGATTCAAAACGAGAGCCATCAACAAAATCACTAATTTTTCACACCAAACTTGAAATGGTTTTCAAAATTATGGAAAAGTAGTACTAGCGAGTTTACTAGGGGGTCGCTATGGATGAGCTGATAGGTCTAAGCCGTAACGTGATATTGTGAACCTAGGGTAAGCAATACAATTTTGTTGTTGTTCCTAACGTAAATCTCAAGTTCTTAATTTCGTTATCAGTGAAAAAATTCTTTACATTTCTTCGTTAATGTGTAATTATTTAGTATTATTCTTGAAATAGGGTTTGTTACAATCTGTTGCTAAAATTTTATGTCTGTTAGAATAGTATTAGCAAGTTGATTTTATTGAGATTACCAGATTGAGATTAACATAACCTTTGTCTGCTATGGTCAGTAGTACTTTTCCGTGATTTTTTAAAATTTTAAGATTGGTGTGAAAAACTAGTTCTCATTTTGAATCACTATTTTTTTTACAAAACTAAACGCTTATTACAACTATATGTTGCTCCAAACTAAAAATGTTTTCAAAAATCATGAAGAAATAATATTAACAAGAGCAGACAAAGTAATGTTAGTGTACTAATGCTCAAATCTCAATATAATCAACTTGCTAATTATATACTAACAGACACCAAATTTTATTAACCAATAGAAGGAAACCCGATTTTAACTATTATACAAATGGATCGCAGATTACCGAAGAAATATTTTCAAAAATCAAAACGTAAAAATAACAACCAAAAACAATTAATACAGTTTATTCCAAAGCAAAACAAATAGATAGAGTATTTTCTCAAAAAAATTACATTTAAACTATCCCTTGTATGAACTGTGATGAAAAATATACCGGCCAGATCTCACGTACTCTACAACAATGCATCACTCAAGACAAAAGCAATTGCAGAATTTTTGAAGGCAATTGTGCCCTTACAGAACATGTAATGGACACCGCCCACAAAATGAACATTGGGGCAGCCGCGATTTTGAATGTTAAATTTAAAAAAAGGATATTCCAAGAATGTTTTTGTATTAAAAGCAACCATCCCAGCATGAATAAAAGATCTAATACAGAAAATATTAGTCAAATGTACACTTATTTATTAGCCTTATAAAATAACTCAAGGGAAACCTGTCATAATGACTCCACTGAAATTTTTTCATCACAAACAACACCATGACATATGTGTCAACTTAGAACAACAACCGTTGACTTAATACCAATCAAATACTAACATTTCTTCTTGGCCTACGGTCTAAACTTTATCAGGTGACATGAAAACCTAAATCAAATAATGATGAAAAAAATTAAGAAAAAAACAAGAAACATTTTCGCCACCCAATCCATCCCTCTGGAACTCTACAACCACTAAATATCACAAGAGGTAAATAGAAAACTATGGCCACAAGACCTTTTTCTGCCAAACGGGGGAGAGACCAAAGTTTGGAGTTCTCCCACGTACTCCAGAATTCCCAATAAAAAACATCTAACGAATAAATAAGGATTGAGTAACTGGTAATAATACATTGACTCCTCAGAATCCTAGAAAATATATCAAATGAAATTTCGACTTGAATTGAATCATCTCCTTAACAAAAATTAATCAATAATAATTTTCAAAAAATTTCGAATTCGCGCGTAAAATATCAGTTGATAAGCATTATCTTGGTATAAATGTTTGCAAAATCAAAGTATACCATTCACTAATTTAAGAAAAGACCAGTTTGTTAAGACGAAATGATTTTCAATGATTTGTTTCAAAATAGAAATTTTGTACCTAGTTCAGAATAACACAAAAATAGATGGAGAGGAAATGTTGATGTTTTTTGAATACATTAGAATTTTTTATTGAACTTAACTACTAGAAAGTTTAGTTGTTAATCCTTAACACAATGCTTAAAATCTAATCATTTTGTAGCCTTGATAAAGAAATTAAACATTTTCGAAATAGTGGCATAGTGAAAAAGAGTTTAACATAAACTAAACCCTAAACTCACTGTTTCCCCATGAGAATTGATAATATATACACATATAATATCCAAATCATGTCTAAATATAGGTTTTTATAAAGAAAAATTCCGAAGCGTAGTTAAAAATTAATTTGAACTTATTCCGAATTTTCACCATTAAGTTCCTGGATACCTTTTATATCCTATAATTTTGATATTTATTTATTTATTTATTTATACCCAAACAGGTTTACAACCTTATAACATGGATATTAGAAATTCAATAAACAAAAATTTACTTTATATTAAAATAATATAATGACATGATCTACCATATAAACACTATAAGCACAAGGATTTTAGAATCAAGACGACAGAACTCACACCTCTCAATTTCTACATTTGATTTGAATAATTTGACAATTAAAAATTAAGAATTGAGTATTAGGCATTAAGTGGCGAAAAGAGCAAGATGCCCACACACCCTCCCACGATACTCAACAATGGGTACTGTCCAGTCAATGTCAATAAATGTATTCAGATTATTGGCCAATATCAATATGGCTTCTAATGGAGAATGTACACAAGTTCGTATTCTTTCGAATCATAATGGACAGCGGGCTGGCCTCGCTGGAGCTTTAAATGGTATTATACCTAACAGACTACTTGAATTTATATCAATAATAATTATCTTATAGAGAAACATCATACTTGCAATTTTCCTTCTATTCACCAATGAAATTAGTCCAAACTCCTCTCGCAATCTAGATGACCTTATTGTCTTGTAATCTGGCCATACATGGTACTTCTTGAAATATGATTGCCAAAGAAATTTGTTTTGTACCTTTTCTACTTAATTTATATGCACTTGTGCCTGTTCACCCCAAATAATAGATGCGTATTCCAAGTTTGATCTAACCAACGTATTAAATAAAATCTTTATAGTTTCTGTACTTGAGGAGGAGCAACTTTGCATTGTTACAAACCCTAGCATGCTATTAGCTTTTCTTACTAATCGGTTAATGTGTGGTACAAATGATAGTTGCTCGTTATATATAAACCCTGAATCTTTAATTTCTCTAATTCGTTGAAGAGAATCCGTCCCATCAAATATATGGTATGAAATATGGGACTCCTGAGGAATACATTCCACAAGATATTGAATGATAATTAAAATGAAGCAATTGGCTGATGCCGTGAAGTAGAGTAAACGCCAGCTAAAGCATGAACATAATGCATCACAAACCTACTGAAATAATGGAATGATGTTCCAAAAATTTAATGAAATTTCTAGCTGAAGTACTTGACTAGAATTGAACATGATTAAACTCTAGCTCATGTGAAATATATACAATTTAATTTGAAGTTATCTTTGAAATTGGAACAAATCTAAAACTGTTGTGGAACGTTTTTAAAACTGAAAGTTTTTATGAAAAAATTGATCCGGAAGAGGGATTTTAACACATGACTTATAGAAACTAGATAATTTATATTTTGAGTGATGAATTTTGTAGAAAAATGAGTATCCGGAACACATTACCATGTTTATAAGTTACAGAATGTTGAAAAAAATATAAATATCAGATGTTTTAACTTACCTTGAAAACTGGAATTGTTTGTAAAAACTTCTAAAATTTGCAGCGGCAGCTGGGCATACACGACTTTGCTGTTGATAGGTTCGTTACGGTTTATAATAAATACTGAATAAAACTTTTTCACAGGTGATTAATAATAAATAATATCTCCGAGAAACTTCTGACCAAGAGAACTATTCTATAACTGAATATTTTTCAGAATGAACTCCTACAACTAAAATTTACAAATTTATATAAAATCGTATAATAGGTGTCATTAGTAGTACAAAGAATCATAGAGGCTTTCTAGATACTATACTTTGTTAATAGTTTTTAAATACAGGTAGTAATTGAACAATAGCTTTCACTACGACACATTAAATACCTCATCATAACCTTTTTAAAATCCCATAAATCCATTCACCATTCCATCGTAAACATAATACAGATAATGAACCTCCTTCATTCAAAATTATTTTTAAATTTGAAGATTGATAAATACTGACAGGTTAACCCCAATTTTCACATTTTCAAATATATCAGAGACTTAGAAGATACAAGTTGAACTGGAAAATTGTAGAAATATAAACGATTTTGAAATTCATAAAATTTTAAGATATAAGAGTGATTGGAAAGATTGAAACGTTAGCAAAATAATATTTAATTTGGATGAATAACAAGATATTTCGTGAAATATACTCTGTTGAAAGATGTCGTATGGGTTGCATTTCGTCAGAAACTGAGATGGTTGTCGATAGCGTTTTATCCAATAATATGTAATCACATGATATTTAGGGCTTCTCATTCCGCAATCATTCATTCAATAATTGATTAGAGATTGCCACAGTTAGGACAGGAAAAAAATATATGCATGGAGGATTCCTGAAAGCCCTATACTAACTTTTCCTATTTAATCAAGATCACTTGAGCGGGTATATGAAATAATCTTTCATTTTGAATTATTCAATAGTTGACCAGCTAGATTAAATGTGCCATAATGAGCACATGAGGAAGTTGAAATATTCAATGTCCTCAAGAACCATAAGAAGTTTATATCCACCATACAATAAATTAATACATACCGGGTGTTGTGCATATAAGTTTTCTATTTGACTTCATTCCACAATATACTTTTAAAAATGATGTATTTAATGGAAATGTTTCAATAAAACAAAGTTCAAGTTAAAACTATTTTACCCTTTTTACCAGTCACTCGTATCGAAGTACAAAACACGAGGTATAAAAAAATTATACCTACTAGTTTATCGACTATACAATATGCCATGTGCGTATCATAAGGTTTTGTACAGGGTGATAAACTATGCAGCTGAATCTAGGATATCTTTCACTGTAGAGATTTGGGAAAATATTTACAGTAATTGCGGCAAAGAGAAATAACTGGTTCATAATATGACAGCTAGGTGGCATAACACTACTTGTTCGAATTTGAATTAATTACAAAATTCTCCTGTGATTTTTTTATTTTCAACTTCCCCTGTCTAACACAATTCAAACTTCATTCCATATAAAAAACCACAGATAATTGTATAACAATTCCCTTCCTCCACAAAACTACCTAACATGACATATTGATTTGAATTTCATGCCAAATATTTTTGTCAAATAATTGAGATCATTGATAAAATGGATTCATTGAAAACACAACGTGCTAGTTGTAAGGCAGCAATTACTCGTATTCATAACTGATTTCATAACAATTTGGACGAGTCAGACAAGTATACTTTCAAATCCCGCATTTATAATTTAGATAAATACCACTCTAAATATTCTGAGATTCAAGATCAAATAGAAATCATAGCCTTAGATCCTGAATTAGAATTTGATGATAGAAGCCAGATTGATGAGAAATATTATGTATTACACTGCAGACTACAAAATGCTTACGATAAATTAAATTTCAAATTTAATCAAATTACTCAATCAACCTTACATTATCATAATGAAACACATATTAGATTGCCATCAATAGAAATACCTATTTTTTCTGGAGACAGCACAAAATATACTGCCTTTATAGAACTGTTCAATGCATTAATAGTAAACCATTCCCGGCTGACATCCAAAATTGAAAAATTTTTATATTTGAAATCATACTTAAAAGGTGACCCGCTAAATTTAATTTCCCAATTTTGATGTAGCTTTAGACTTATTAAATTCCAAATACAATAATATAAGGCAGATTGTTACTGTTCATTTTAACCGTTTAACGGCCTGCAATAATATATTAAAATGTAACGCACAGCAATTGAGAATATTCACATCTGAAACTAGATCTATAGTAAAATCATTATTAAACTTAAACATCAGTAAGGAAGATTTATCCGATGCTTTAATTGTTCACATATTGAAAACAAAATTAGACTATAGTACTAAAATATCTCTTGAAGAAAAAGAGATTGATCAACATTTAATCACTAGTGATAATTTTTTTGATTTTCTGGAGAAAAAATGTACCGTTTTGGAAAACTTGTTGACCCAAGATCCTAAACCTGATACATCCCATCATCATTCAGTCTTCTAATGTGACCACTCCACCCAACAGGGTAACTTTACTTCCAAATCAACACTCGCTTCCTGAACAAAACTCACCTCATTACAATGATCAACGCAATCAACCCTCGTCTAGTGCATATCATAGTTTCCCTTACCCATCTCCAACATGCTCATTTTGCAAGGAAACAGGCCATAAAATTCATGGATTTTCCCAATTCGGACGGCTTTCTATCTCTGATGGAAGGAAATACATTAGAGACAATAAAATGTGCTTTAGGTGTCTAGGCTATAAACAATTAATATCCAATTGTATTTCGGGAAAAACCTGTTCAATCTGTCAAAAACGACATCATACTTTACTCCATTCAGACAATTCTCTCCCTAGACAAAACTCTGACACAAGATCTGTCGATAGAAAAGACACTCCGATCATCGCCATGACCCATTCCTTTCATTCCATATTGAATGAACCTACACTCTCTCGCAACCCAACCTTCAACTCTACATTCACTCGCTGATCATTCGTTACCCAACTCATTTGAAAAGGACACCTTTACTCAGCTAGGTTGTAACACAACTCATAGTTCTAACCCTATCAACATTTCAACATGCTCATTCTGTAACAAAGCAGGTCATAAAATTTATTCTTGCTCACAATTCAGAACACTCTCTACACTTGACCGCAAAAAATATATACCAAATAACAAAATGTGTACAGCTTGTCAGGGCTCCAGACACACGTTTACCCATTGCTCGTCTACAGGTGTATGTGCCATTTGCAGAAACAAGCACCACACTTTACTTCACTCAAACCCTCACATTCACAAACAAAAAACATCATTGAGACCTTTGAACATAAACCCTAACCATTCACCACCAATGTAACAATCTTCAGAATATTATCGTCATGAAACGTACTGTTCTGGACAAGACTCATTCTTCTGGTGTGACCACACCACTTTCAAATCACAACTTACCCTCAAAAACACTCTTAATTCACAAAACACTCTTAACTCATAAATAAATAATTCTCAAACCAACACTTACACTCGAATAAACGATTCACTTTCTTACTCAACGGTCTTTCAGTGCAGGATAGCACTCATTCATTACTTAAACTCTTTCTCAAGAAAACAAAACCTTTAGTCCTCTGGAAATACTTGACACTCAAGAAAAACATAAAAAGCTTTGTGAAAAACTTAAACTTATACTTAGACATTGAGAAACAAATACTTTAACATTTAAAAACCCTGGACGATTAAAAAAGCTTTGACACTTTGACATGAAAATTACTCTTATGTGAATACCTGGATAAAGGTATTGAAAAGAAGAAGAATATAACTTGGTTAAAAAGGAGAAGATGATACTTGGTTGGAAAGATGAAGATACTTGGTTGAAAAAGAAGATACATGGTTGAACAATATGATATTTGGATAATATAAACACTTGGGTGACGTTTAGAAGAAAACGGCATCCCCTCTTACTCATATGTTACTTAAAAAATTACATTGACGACACTTTGAATTTAAAACGACTTGACAAAAACATTATATACTAATACATCTTACCCTCCTTTTCTTGACGAGAACAGAAATAACTCTCCTTCATATTAATTAAAACATTTTAAAAACTCATTCTTGCCCGCAAAAGAACCTGGTCACCTTAACACAAACATCTATAATTATAAAAACATATACAAAAACAATCTCAAAAGAGTTGGAAAAAACTCTCTCATCATACTTATATACTCGTGGTCACTACCTTACATTTACTTTCATGCTAACTCACACTTACATTATTACTTGCACTCGCATACAATTGCACCTTATTCACAATTATACTTGTACTTACATTTGAATTGACATTCATTCGTACTTGTTCGCACTTGTTGTTGCACGCACTCGTACTTGCTCTAGTCTCATGAGCACACTCTCTTACTCGCATATACATTCTCAATATAGATTGTACTCAATACATTGACAATTAATTCCAATATTACTTACACTCTCACTTGAATTCACAACCTCATTCCAATTATAATCACACTCGTAGTAGCACTCACTAGCTTGATATTACAATGAGAACATATACGCTTAGGACACAGTGGTCCTCAAAATGTATTAGCCTATATCCTTTTACAATTCTGGCCCATTGACGGCCTGCGTGAAATCAAGCGCATCATAAACAAATGTCCAATGTGCCACAGGTTCGAGGCCATAACAGCACAGCAAATTATGTCTGATCTACCTTCACGTCGTGTAACACCTTCCTGTCCCTTCCACATGACTGGAGTCGATTTCGCGGGACCATTCTCAATAAAATCATCTCATCTGAAGCGAGCTCCGGTATCCAAACCTTACTCTTCTACAACATATTCATGTTGTAATCACTGACACTCTTTCTATCTCTCTCCTATTATAATACATACATTCTTATTGTTTACAACTCTAGTCCATTTCTAGAATATATTGCATACATTCTTATCGTTTACAACTCTAGTCCATTTCTAGAGTATATTGCATACATTCTTATCGTTTACAACTCTAGTCCATTTCTAGAGTATATTGCACACATTCTTATCGTTTACAACTATAGTCGATTTCTAGAGTAGGGGAGACTGGGGAGGGTTGAGCCACTTTTTTTCATCAATCTGGTTTTCTGTCGTGTTTTAGTAATCGCATAAAGTTTTTTACATATTAATTAACTATTGGTTTTAATTTTTTAGCACAGTACCAAGATTATTTTAAAAATTGTTATTTAAGCAATAAATAATGGATTAAAGTACCACATGAACTTGTCTCAAACCTCCTTTATGAGGGGAGGCTTGAGACAAGTAAAGGGAGGTTTGAGGCAAGCATAGGGAGGCTTGAGACAAGTAAAGGGAGGTTTGAGGCAAGCATAGGGAGGCTTGAGACAAGATTAGTACGATAAAGTCTCGAGTTAAAATCAAATTTATTAAAGACAGTTAACAATTGTTTAACCCTTCAACCCTGCAATAATAATAATTAACAAAAAAATACACATACGTACTTGAAAAAATAAAAGAATACAGCATTCATAAAAATATTTGCCGAAAAACCTAGAATAAATTTTCATATTTGGAAAAATCGACTGGAAAAGAAAGGGTCCTATGTGTTCTTGCTGTTCCTCCAGTAAAGGAGGGGTTTGGTAACTTAACCAGATCGTCCCTAGGTGCACAACATTCATCGGCAACATCGGGAAAAATAAATTTGTATCCCGGAGGCTTTAGTCTCATGCATAATAAGTCGTATTCGTTGCCATTAATATTTGTGACCTTAGCAACGTAATGTCGGAAAGTCTTTTTGGTGGGAAATCGTACAAGAACATAGTCATCCTTACGAACTTCTTGATTCATAAAGCTTTCTTCAGCATTTTCTTTTTCAATTTGTTCCTCAATATCGGTTAACTCATCAGAACTCGAAAAATTGAAAGAATCGTTAGATTGTTCAGATTCCTCCATGACTATCTCAATCTTCTTTTGTTTAACGGGCACCTGTTTTTCATCTTCTATCAACAATTTTTTTTTAATCTTTCCACCCTTTCTTCCTTTTTTTTATTTTGCTCTTCCTTTTTCTTTGCTCTTTCCTCAAATTCTTTTTCTATTAGGTCTTTTTCGGGAGTGTCCGTTAAAATCCGTGTTTTTCCACATTTCCTTCCAGCTTTCTTTTTACGTGGAAGAGCTTTCGGAAATGGCCTTATAACTTCAGGGCTTACAAATGCATTTGGATTATTTTGGGAAGTACTAGGGACAGCTAAAAGTAAATTTTCTGTGGGATGTAAAGCTTCAGATGGATCTGGCCGGTCTGTAATTTCCGAACTGGTAAAATCACTATCTGAGAATACAGCTGGATTGTATGGACAAATACCAGTATGTGAAAATCCACCTACTATATTGGCCGGCGTGAAAGCGCGAACGTAAGCACTTGCCACAAGTTCAGGTATTTCTTTTAAGGATATCAGCTGTGCAGGATTGTTGACCATCCAGTTATCTGCAGCTTCATTATAAAACCCTTTAAAAGGCCCGAAAACATTGGTGTCCAAGGGCTGTAACTTATGGCTAGTATGAGGTGGAATGGTCAGTATCATTACTCCATTTTCTTTACAAATGTTCAGCCCCTTTGGGGAAATATGGCTATCATGGTTGTCTAGTATCAGCAGATACTTGTGATCCTTGTTGACTCGGGAATAGTTGACGAAGTGCTGTAAATATTTTTCAAAATTCTCGTGGGTCATCCAACCTGATGGATTAACAGCAGCATCGGCACCAATGGGAAGTCCTCTTGTCATATAATCCTGGATCCTAGCCCTCGGAAAAATTAAAAAGGGAGGAATAGTGTTACCAGACGCACTTATAGTGCATAAAACTGTTACCAGTGATCCTCTTTCACACGATGTTGCCTTTGACACCTGCTTCTGCCCTTTCTTCGCAATTATTTTTTGCGGTTATGTGCTGTTGTAACTCCCGTTTCATCTGCATTATATATGCAATCAGGAGTAATCTGTTCCCTTGTCATGATGGTTTTTAAATTGTCAAAAAATAGCTGCACGGTATATTTATTAAATGCAGTGGCACGTCCTACACTCGTGGCTTCTGTTGTCCTAAGTGATAAGTTACCATGTCTTGACATAAAACCTCTTAGCCAATCACGCGTTGCTGCTCTATTTTTCTCCCAAGCTGCTGAAATTTTTTTGTTATTTTCAGTTGCAAAGATGTAAGCAAACTTTCTTACTGCGATTGTAGTAAGTCCATAATGTAAGTCAGCGCATTTGAGCAGATATTGAACTAGCAAATATTCTTCTTGATTAGTAAAAATTTGCGAAGAATTAAAGTTTGCTACAAACGATACGATTTCGTTTGATTTAAATTTATGCACGTATCTAGATAGTGTCGTTCTATCAATATTATATTTTTTGGCGACTGTGCGGATTTTACCATTAGTACTACATATTTCCCGTACTGCAGTTTCCAAAATTTCAGGATCAGTAGGCACTCGGCCTTTCGATTTCCACTTAAAAGGCATCTGCAAAAAAATTATTATTGTAGATGATGCAGTGAAGATTTTAGCAGAAGAAACTAAAGACTAAACTACGTTGACCTATATTTTTTCACTTGAAAAAGAAAGAAAAAAAACTGGAAACGAAGTACAGGTATTTTCAAACCATGATGGGAGGTTTGATCCGTGTCTCAAACCTCCCACATGAAACCTGTTCATCCCTCCCCTCGTACCAGTAGCCACAACAAATTACGATTTTCAAGTTAAAACATAACCTAACAAATAATTTAATACTTTAGAGTATGTTAAATTATTATGTAATTCGTGTAATTCATTCATATATTTCCAAATATAATAATGTGAATAGAGAATCCTTATACATTTTGTTAAAAAACTTACATTGTTTAGCCTCAAAAACAACTTTTCACTATATCTTTCGTAAACGACTTGGATTTGTTGTTAAACTTAGATAACGTGAAAGAAGCACTGTCTAAGCATCCACTAAACGGAAAAGTAAATTTATTTAAGGATACGTTACCAATGAAACATTTATGTCTCAAACCTCCCTCTGGCTCAACCCTCCCCAGTCTCCCCTACATTGCAAACATTAGTGCCCTTAAAAAACAAGAACTAGCATACATCTAGACCTCTTGTTCATTCGTTACATTCATGACGTTAGAGTCCTTACACCACTCTAACATCAGAACCTCATCATTTTTTATATTCATGATATTAGAGTCCTTACAACACTCTAATATCAACCCTAAATATTCGTTTACGCTCATGACGCCAGAGTCCTTACACCACTCTGACACGAACATTAGGTTATTTTTACAACCCCTATACATTTATATAATTATTTACAATTATTCAATTTCAATCATAATCCTGTATCAGAGCCCTATACACCCTCACGCTATCTAATCCTTTCACTAACAACAGCATTCGATGTCTAAGAGCAGCCATCTCTCACCTTTCTTCCATTCTTTCCACGCCCCCAATATGTTCGAATTTGATTTAATTACAAAATTCTCCTGTGATTTTTTTATTTTCAACTTCCCCTGTATAACACAATTCAAACTTCATTCCATATAAAACCACAGATAATTGTATAACAATTTCTTTTCGCCACAAAACTACATGCATAGGCTGAGTTTCAACAGTCATATGACAGTTTCATTTAAATCTCATTTCCCATTGGTTACATTCTCACATAACTTTTCTTGTTATCACCCACTTCAAACGACATATAAAATTATCCATAACAACACATATTCAATTTTTCATCATCATACAAAAAACCGTTGTTAATCAAGTAACAAAAAAGCATAAAGAGACATAACACACATCTTGTCATGAATTAATCATAGAAAAGTAAAAGATATCGATTGCATTATATAATAAGCAGTCGTGATATTCTTATTTGTGACGCAATATGAACAAAATGTAAAACTATACAAATATATAGTAAATGTGCATGTAATCATTTAATATAACAATTAATTCATATACGTGTAAAAGCATTTATTATCGTCATATTAAGACGATTGGTCCTTCAGAGCTCAATACCATAAAAGTGAATACGACAATCCGCAATTTTGCTTTTCCAACATCATAAAAGAGGGAAACGCAGATCACTACAAGTAATTCAGAAAATTGGGGGTTTCTCTACAATTTGCCAAGATTAGCTGAACTGAACTGAACTGCATTTTTCTTGTATTTACTTTTATTTTCATGACTGTATTTTCCAAGTAGGTATGAACTATATTTAAATCGGTTTCGTTCAATGCAAGACTTTTATCTGGTGATTGAATATGAGATATATAAATTTTATTAATATTATATTCATAATTGTCAATTTCCTTATTTTCTATAACATTTTCAATATCAAATAAGTATGACAAATCTAATAATGACGCTATTTCATTGTATGGTAGCGGGTTATTTGAAGCAATGTTTATTTCTACTACCTCGGATTCCTTTTCTGAGGAATTTTTTTGAAAAGTTCATCATTATTTTCTTCTCTACGGGCAAAATTTTCAAAATCATCTATCAACTTTATGGTTTCTTCTATTTCTTCCACTTCGTTATAGTTATTATTATTATAGTTCTTCAGATATGAAGTTTGGTCTTTGATTATTATTTTGGAAGTAATGATTAGTATTTCTGAATCTATTATCATCATTATTAGTATTGTTATTATTATTTCTATTCATACAATTATTATTTCATTTTGGAGAATCTGTAAAATTTCTTGACGTTGTCGAGATGAGTTTTGGCCCAGGTAATTTGTGTACATGTATTTGGTGGGGTCTAAAAACATTTGATTCTTAACTAAATACTTGTGCATTAGTCGGATGTTATCGAGGTTGTTGTGGTTGTGGCTTTATGTCAATTGGTTGGCTTGGAAAGTTTTGCGGTTGTTGAAAATTATTGTAATACTGGTTATCATTATTTTTAAGAATATTTGGATAATTAAAGTTGTTATTTTCATTATTATTATAGTTATACGAATTATTATTTGGTGGCCTACAGCTACCGGATATTTTGAAATTTCTCAGCTCATTCAAATGACCATATAATCTTTCAAAATTCTCTCATGTTATTTTTGAGGACACCGGTACATCTTGTGATAAAGGTGTTCAGTGCCGTCTTATCACAATGATTCACGTGGCATCTTTTATCATTTTCAGTAAGACAAAAACTTTACGATTTTTCTGTATGATCTTACTTTTCAGCCCCAAAAATCAATTGAATTTTTATTTTCATATATCCTATTTCGTCTTAATTGCTGCACGATACAGTCGAGATCTCTTCGATCTGAAAAACACTGTTTCAAGGCTTCCTTTATCTTTGGAAATTTATTTACTTCCATTCTGTTTCCTACCATGACTTCAGCTTTTACTGTCAGTTTTTCTTGCATACAATCCATTACATGGTTGCTTATTTCTATGTCATTATATATGGCATACTTTTCGATTAATTTTTCCCATTTGGTTATAAATTTGTTTAATGTGTTACTGTCACCGTCATACGGGTTAATATTTTCCAATTTTAATTTAAATAGCTCCCAATTTCGGGTTTTTGTAGTAGCAGTAGCCATTTTGTTTATATTTTCAGAGGAAAATGAACTCGCAAAATTATTATTGGAATTATTATTATCTTTAATATTTATTTTAGTGATGTTTCCAATACATTTACCAATCCGTTCATAAAATAAATTGGTATTTAAATTTTTTATAAAATATCTCTCCTACTCTTTTAAAAAGGTGTGGAAAGGTGAAAAAGGAAACTTGGCACTTACAAGTGATTTGAAGATCTCCACTTTCTTCTTTCTTCGATAGTAGATGGCTCTGGAATCCGCGCAAGATGTCACCAAATAGTGAGCGTGGCTACTATCTCAATTACTATAACAACTTTAATTATGAACTAACAACATTTCTATATATATATATATATATATATATATATATATATATATATATATATATATATATAGTTTTTCTTTTTTTTTGGTTCTTGGTCTTTTTTATTTACTTATATATTGTTATTTTATATTCTTGTGATTGAGGACCATTTTTAAAGACATTTAACTAGTAGTTAATACATTTTTATTTTACGTTTCGGTCTTCCATGACCTTCATCAGAAATAAAATTTTTTGTTAAAACTAAAAGAAATGGTACAAGTTACAGAAAGAATTTTTAAAAACAAAACAAATAAATCTTACCTTCGACAGAACGTTCATTTGATTATTTAATATATTTTATAGATGTTTTAGGATGCATCACATAATAGAATACAACTCACACCACAAACCAAAACGAACATTTTAAAAATATGACATTCATTGATTAAAATTTGTATTGGAATATACGAGTATTTGTTCTATACAATGAAAGCAGCCGTAACGAGGTTTTAATGTGTCGTTTTTGTGTTGACTGGTATTAAATTGAAGTTTATATTCATATAGGGAGTGGTAATAAATGGATTTTATATTTATATAGGGAGTGGTAATAAATTTATTATATTTGGAATGTGCCACGTGTTTCTCTATATTTCTAAGTTTTTATAATGTTATTATAAATTTTACTAAGATTTTTTGTGTCAGTCTTTAAATTTACGGAACTAGTTTTTCTTTGTATTTCTATCATTTCTAGAACTTCGCGTTTTTTTGTATGGTTTTCACTTCGAAGAATTTTTGTGTTTTCGAAATCAAATTCGTGCTGGATTTCTGAAACATGGATAGTGAGTGCCGTTTTGTTTCGTTTGTCATATTTGTGACTATTTATTCTGCTTTTCAAATACTGACTTGTTTGTACGATCCTACAAATATATACCAGAAGAAAAACAATGCATTAGTAACAAATTGGGGAATTAAACATATATTTCTCCAAACACAGCAAAAAATTTGAAAATACAAAATTCGCTTCCACCTAGAATCTATGGCCTACCAAAACTGCACAAAGAAGGAATACCACTTCGGCCGATTGTTTCATGTTTCCAATCACCTTTCGAAAAACTATCCAAATATATTAAAAAAATTCTTGAAAACATTGTTTACCAGATTAAATACTACATAAAAGACTCGATGGATTTCAAAAATAAAATTAAAAACATCACAATACCAGAAAATTATATACTAGCATCCCTAGATGTTAAATCATTATATACGAGTGTTCCTATAAGTTTAGCAAAAAATATAATAATTAAAAAATGGAATCAGATTAAAACATACACTGATATACCTATGAGTGACTTCTTAGAAGCTATAGAACTCACTCTGAATTCCACCTATTTTTTGTATGAAGAGACGTTTTACCAACAAATTGAAGGATGTGCCATGGGGACCTCGATTTCTAGTGTCATTGCCCAATTAGTTATGGAAGACCTTGAAGAAACAATACTGACCAAAAACTCAATTCAAACACTATTTTTTTACAGATATGTTGACGACTGCATATTAGCAATTCCAAAAAATACAGAACATTTGGTCTTGCAAGATTTCAACAATTACCATGACAGACTACAGTTCACCATTGAACTAGAAGAAAATAATCAAATTAGCTTTTTGGACCTTACCCTCCATCATACAACTAACACCATAAAAACGGAATGGCACACAAAAGATACCTGGTCTTCCCGATATTTAAATTTTAAATCACAACACCCTCTAACACACAAAAAAACTGTCATTATAGGACTCGCAGATCGATCAATGAATCTGTCCGACCCCGAATTCAGAGAGAATGCAATAATAAAAGCTAAAGATGCCCTTATACTCAACAACTATCCCACAAATTTGATAAATAAGATATTTAAAAAACGTTTACATATATTTTATAACCATAATAATACAAAAACTAAAATAGACAATAAAACAAACAAATTCCTCACTTTGCCATATATACCAAATTTATCAGAAAACCTAAAAAAGACATTTTCGCACCACAACATACATGTTGCTCATAAAGGATACAACCTACTAAAAACCAATTACACCAATCTAAAAAGTTCAATCTCAGAAGAAAAAAAGAGCAATATAGTGTATGAAATACCATGTAAAAACTGTGAAGGGGTCTACATCGGACAAACAAGTCAGTATTTGAAAAGCAGAATAAATAGTCACAAATATGACAAACGAAACAAAACGGCACTCACTATCCATGTTTCAGAAAACCAGCACGAATTTGATTTCGAAAACACAAAAATTCTTCGAAGTGAAAACCATACAAAAAAACGCGAAGTTCTAGAAATGATAGAAATACAAAGAAAAACTAGTTCCGTAAATTTAAAGACTGACACAAAAAATCTTAGTAAAATTTATAATAACATTATAAAAACTTAGAAATATAGAGAAACACGTGGCACATTCCAAATATAATAAATTTATTACCACTCCCTATATAAATATAAAATCCATTTATTACCACTCCCTATATAAATATAAACTTCAATTTAATACCAGTCAACACAAAAACGACACATTAAAACCTCGTTACGGCTGCTTTCATTGTATAGAACAAATACTCGTATATTCCAATACAAATTTTAATCAATGAATGTCATATTTTTAAAATGTTCGTTTTGTTTTGTGGTGTGAGTTGTATTCTATTATGTGATGCATCCTAAAACATCTATAAAATATATTAAATAATCAAATGAACGTTCTGTCGAAGGTAAGATTTATTTGTTTTGTTTTTAAAAATTCTTTCTGTAACTTGTACCATTTCTTTTAGTTTTAACAAAAAATTTTATTTCTGATGAAGGTCATGGAAGACCGAAACGTAAAATAAAAATGTATTAACTACTAGTTAAATGTCTTTAAAAATGGTCCTCAATCCCAAGAATATAAACTAACTATATATATATATATATATATATATATATATTGACATTTTTTTTCATTAAGTCAAGAATATTGAACAAGAAGAGATCATAATTAAATATTGAGATGCTGTGATAAAATAGTCAAATGAAAAAAATTTGGTTTTCTTATTCCTTTTAAGTATAAAATAAATCAAGAAAAATTTTGAGAATGTTGTTATAGAATAAATTAACCTATAATTAATATTAAACTCGCTAAAATAGTATAAGAATATAATATCTGTCGGTTATATTACAAAATTTTATCAATATTAAATATTTAGAAAAATATTTCATCAATTCAATAGTTGAATAATCATAAATATAAATAAAAAGTCAAAATTAACCATGTTATAATAATTGAGAATCACAAATTGAATAAAACGCTAGACGTAACCTGAGACACAATCTTAACGTGAAACATAACGCCCCGACACGCCACGTAAGAAAATCTATTTTGAAACAATAAGACTGAACGTAAGTCAAGAAGCCAACAGGGCTATAATAATATACTAAACAAGTGGATTTGAATGATAGAAACAATATAAAACATAGTAAAATAATATCCAATCATTTCATGTTAACAATATAGACTTATAGAAATCTGTAATTTGTATACGAAATGTCAATAAAAAAAACGAAAATTATGATGTAATAACATGAGTACCAACTGATAATACAAAATTAATAATGGGTTCAATATTGTCACCCATGCCAAAAATCAAAAGTTTTCAGGCATACTAGGGCATCAGTAGGTGATTATGACGTTCCTAAAGGACGTTTTGAACATATCCACATACATATCGTTGGACCTCTTACAATGTCCCAAGGATGTAATTACCATTTAAAGAGCATCGATGGAGCTTCTACGTGGCCAGACGCGTATCCATTACGCGATATGTCAGCCGAAAGCATCGTAAACACTTTCTTAAATCTATATGTACCACGGTTGGGCATACCACTAAAAATTACTCATGATCAAGGTGGACAGTTTGAGTCGCACTTGTTCAAAATTTGAGCAGAAGGTTTGGTTTTCAGTCGATTCGATCAACCCCTCATAACCCCCAAGCTAATGTTATGGTTGAACGTTTCCATAGAACACTTAAATCAGCTTTTACGGCTAAATTAATTGAAAATGGGAGTTGGAAAGAACATATTCCTTTTGTATTGTTGGGTATTAGATTCACATTCATGGAGGATTTGCATTGCTCTACAGCGGAGTTGGTATATGGTCAATTTTGCGGCTACCAAGTGAATTTGTAGTCAACACCCAAGTCAAAGCAGATTCGAAGAAAATTTTAGACCATTTACGCCAAAATTTTAACAGAAACATTTACAAAACATGGAGATAGTGAAATATTCGTTTCGCCTGAAATAGAAAACGCTGATTATGTTTTTGTTAAAATATCATGGTTAAAACCTGCATGTTCTCCATCATTTGAAGGACCTTTCAAGATCATCAGGAAGGATGGAAATATGTTTACAATTTTTAAAAATGGCAAGTAACAAATTATTAGTATTAATAATTTGATGATACTTTATCAGTTCCTACAGTTACGGAAAAGAAAGTATCATTTACTTTGAATCCGATAGTTCACACTTATTAGAGTTTCCATTTTAATTTACTAATTTTACGCTCTCTTTCAAATTTTTAATTATTGTAGGAAATTTGTTCCTATCTTTTTATATCATTTTTCTCTTTAACGGGGTAGTAGTGTGGCGACCACAAACATTATAAAAAACATTTTTGACTTCCCGGTCTTTTAAACTAACATCATTAAAACTGACATATTGGTTGCGATTAGTTTGTATCAATCCCGAGAACGTTTTTAAATGGCTGAGAACGTAGATGACAGATATCTGACAAGCATCCGTCAGATTTGTGTCACATGTCGGCGCGTTTTCGAGAGCTGATCGACGCTAGAAATACGGCAAAGAAACGGAGACAATAACAAATGGTTCGCTATATCATAGAAACTAAAAAATTATTGAATCAACAACGAAATCAATTTAATTCATTCAACAACGACGACGTTCATATTATACATGTCATAATTTTAAATTCTTCAAAGTCAATATACGTATTCACCCCATCTGGCTTTTTGATCAGTTTATTGTAACGTACATCTCAACGAAGATTTATTTTAGTAACAACATATTCAACGAAGTAATAGTTGTGCTGAAATAATGTTTTTAAATATTACGGAGCAACAACAACACATCTACACTCTTCAGCAGTGAACGACAATTCGAAATCTTCAATTCAAAATTTTACTCTGGTCCATAGAATTTTGTATGCGAACAATGTAAAAAAATCGTGGTTATGTCCAAATTTATCCTGGACAGTTTTACTGTTATGATCCCCATATGTTTCTCATTTTTTACAACAAGAAACCTAGTCTACATCGTTCCAAAAACATTTGACGTCTTCAATGTTTACAATTACAAAAATACAACAAGCTGTAAATATAATCTGATGTTTTTAAGTTGCATAACAGAAGCTCAACAATATCCTTTCTTCAATTGTACATTTTTTAATAAAAACTCCCCTTCAGATTGTTATAGGGTGGATAGTTTTAATTGAAATGCTCTGTATACTTTTTGTAGTTATAAAATACTGAGTTATTGTTAGGGTGGTTGCGTTTATTATTCCTAGCATATGGTTCATGGACACGAGAACATTTTATTACCAACGGAAGCTTTTAGTGCTGTATATACCTAACAATGATGTATATCACTGCCATAAAGTTTATTGTTCTGAAGGAGACATATTTTGGTGGTAGTAAAATTATTTAGTAGGAGGCTGAATATCTTGTTTATTAATGATGTAATTCCCACTTTTGATTAAACCTCTTTTTTAATAATTTTCATTCAAAGATTTGGAGGTGACTGTTCCATCAACGTTAGTTTTCGCAATTGTTTTTGTAATTCAATTATTGGACTGATCTCATTTATAACCGAACATAATTAATGGTGTATTACTATAGTTTATTCATTCCACAAGCGTACTTAATATGAGTTTAAGAGTGAATCGATCCTATTTCTAATTTGTCCTTTAAAACGATCTTCATATCAATGAATTTTTCATTACTTATAGACAACAAAATCAAAGTTGTTGAGCATTTCAAGATCTCAACTTCGATCACGATCCTGTCCAACTAGAATTAAGTCATCATCCGATTCTTGGTCAAGAACTTCTTCTGGGTCTAGAGTTCCCTCTAGCTCTAACCCGTCAACAACTTCTTCTGAGTCTAGAGTTTCCCCTAATTCTACCTAATGGGATAACATATTATCGCCGTCTTTATAATTCGAATACTGGCGTGACTCACACGAACCACCAATAGATGAGCAAGGTAGCCCTGCTTTCTTGCATGAACATGTTGACTTACATTCTTTGTTACATTGACAAAATATCATCTTCAAGATTGCCGGAAGTGCTGACTCTTTAATGGTTTGGACCGGCATGAGTATATCCTCTGCACGTTTCCATCCCCATTTTTCTGATGACAGTTCGTTTCCGAGCTACTGTTGGACTTGCAAATATACCCGATAAAGGTGCTGCCTTGCAGCTTCGGGTGTGGGGGGCAAGGTTGAAAGTTTGAGCGCAGTTGGGTTTCTGTTTCTGTCTCTGGTGAATCGCTTGAAGATCTCGTATTTAATCTTTGTCAGGGTTTGGCCATCTGTACATCGATGCAATGACAGTTTGCCCGTCCTGAAATACAGTCTCGTGGGGAAGATTCTGGTTTTTAAAACTTTCAATGACCGCTTCCAGTTCCTTGTTGTTCGTTACTTTTCCCTCTATTTTGTCGACTATTGACCTTTTCCCTTTCCCGAAAAAAGCCGAAGTTATATCGCTTCCCGAAATAGCAAGGAGAAATGAAATATTATTTCTAACGAAGGGTCGTGCATCCATGCTCTTGGAGGAAAATATTTGCTGGTTGCTGGAGTTTTTTTCCCTTTCCAGGCTTCAAGAAATAAATTGTTCGATCTTTTGGGGTCAGGGCTCTTATCAGGACAAGAATGTGAATATCCTCTTCCACTACTACAATTGGCAGGCCGTTGACAGCATATTTCCCCAAGGCCATATGTACGATCAACGAGTCTACATCGTCTACTGCTTGTTTAACCGAAATGCCATTCTCTTCCAGAACACCCTTCAAATGCTGATTTCACTTAGAAACAAATGTTCTTGAATAAAAACAACATGACCAAATTCTCACCTTTTGCTCCAATTTCACAAGATTTGAATATTCACTTTCTATGTTTTGCGTTGGTGATAAAAGTTAATTTTAACGAAAAACGTCAATATTCTTCACTTTTATGATATTCGTTTCTATAATTGACGATAATATTTATCAAAATAATGACAGAAAACAAACACACTCATGCCTCCAAGCATGGCCGCATGGTTTTGCAACGGCCACTTCGTCGAAGAGCTACTCAGGCGTGGGTTATATACTAGTAGAGACTCAAGGAGTAGGTCTTACCGGTTCTCGGGTAATTCTACTTATTTTTACCTAACGAGACGGAAAGATAAGTGGGCGCCACTCTGAGTCCTACTAGTCTATAAGTTACCTCGCATCGACTAATTCCAGTCAACAAAACAAGAAGTTGGAGAATTATATAAAAAAATATGAACAACGTGATTTAAAATTTACAAGTAGTTTTATTAAGTAAAGTTATATGTTGTATGAAAATTGAAAAAGTTATTTACAAGTAGTTTATTAAATAAGAATTATATGTTGGATGCAAAATTGAAAATAAAAATGTTATTAAATTTTATAACTTAATTTATGAATTTAAAACTAGAACTGGAATTAAATTAACATTTAAAAAAATCAGATTCTGAGGGAAACTAAAGTTAAACAAGTATTAAATATTTTACAAAGATATAATTTACATCTGGTACAAACTATTGAGTTAATCAGTCGATGAACGTTAGTTGGAAAGAATCTATAGTTTTCAAAGATTGTGGACGTTAGTACTTTCATTGTTTTCTATTCCAATGATGATTTGGATAACGTCCAGAGAAATCGGGAACCAATCAGCTGGCTGCGTCACGTTAAGTTCAGTCGGTTGTGAATAGAGCCGTGGTCCCAGCAGGTAGACTTCATCAACGGAAAAGGCTTCGGTCGATACGAAGGCTTAGGCCAGTGAGATAACTTTGGGCCGGTACAGTAAAGTTTTAGGCCGGAAAGAAAAAGTGCTAGAAAAGACACTTGAATCAGATGTAGTTCTCGAATTCAGTAAAATGCAGGATATCTGGAGATTGAAATTACAGTAGGTACAAGTAACATACGTACAAAATTATGAAATGATATCAAACAACGTGGTTCATATATCCTGTATTTTACAATATTTTAAGAAAATTCATTTATTTTAGACATAAAATCACAATAAAAATCATGAGAAAAGTGACGAATTCATTTAATTTCATTTCAATAGTTTTCAACCTAGAATTCCATTGGTATAAAAAATGTATGAAGAACCAGAACAAAATATATATAACAAAAACGAAATCGATATAATATATCTCTGGTACTGAATGTTTTAAAGAAAAATCAATTTGAAACTATTGAGTACCATGCAAGAAAAAATTAACGGAGAAATATTATATAATGTAGATGGAATTAAGGGACGAACCTCAGCGTGCATTGGTTTAAATATCCAAATTAAACGAACTCTTCCGAAAACTTAAAACTCGAGAGCCATCGACCATAAGTATTATTTGATGTTACGAGGGGTAAACGAAATTTACGTTACTCTTTCATCGACGAGAAATATTACGAGTGGTGAACGAAATTCACGTTACAGTTTGTAGCAGATGACACGAGCGCCACGTAGAGCACACACGCGAAGAGCGACGGAGGAAAGAAAGTAATAAATTAGCGTGTACATTTAGATATAGGGGTTTTTTTCCCGGGGGATCAAAGGTATGACTTATATACATCGATGGAAACGTGGGAACTCCCCCGTTACACTAGTTAAGGTGTTAAAATGTTAGAAATTAAAAACAGTGAGAAAAAAACCACAAAAAAATTGCGTTTTTCCTTGAGCCCGCGATTCCTAATTTTATTGAAAAATGTACGACTTCTCCAAAAAAAGTAATTGCACAATCGAGAAGTAGACCTTCTTAGCTTCCAAATGATGTATAATAGAGACCAATGGGATAATATATAAATTTTTAATTGATGGTTGTTCACAAAATTTCCCCGCGCTCCAAAAACAGCAAAAATTTGGGATTCAATATACAACGATTAAATGAAAATTAAAAAAAAATAGGGTATACGAATTTCAGGGATGACAAAGGATCTTATGAGGACCCATAATCAAGAAAATTTTGAGTAAATTAGTGCAATACAAAAAAATAGGAGCAAACTCCTGGCGAGGTCAAAATCGCCCGGGAGCAGAATGTTTGACCCGTGTTTCGATATGGCCAAAAGAGTCAAGCGTGACTCAATTCACAGGTTATGATAGCAGCGGAATTCCTCTTTCACATGAACTATGAATCATGCGAAAATATGCATTTTCACAAAGTTATTGAATAATTTGTCCCTCCGCTGATGTGTAAATACACGAACTGTGCTCTCCGGCATACAGCACATAAGCTCATTATTCGAGGTGCGCTTGGTGCCGTTTTTCTCGAAATTGGTCAAATTTCCGAGAAAAATCATAAGGACCATTTTTGTAGGACATTTACTGAACTTCAATTTTTATCTGAACCAAAAATCTCTAACTGCCATATTTTAGGAGATATTGGCTGAAAACTTATTTTTCTGGTCTTTTGGGGCCATTTTCTCCGCCCTCGCACGCCACGCGTTTTCATGCAAAACTTTGTCTCATGTTTAATGAGATACCAAATGCTACTTCCAACCGGAAGATGAAAATAGGGCGTCATTAATGTTAACTTTGTCTTTTTTTCCTCCTTCATTTACTGGACTATTATGAGATACTTGAATATTTTGTTTTTTAAGTATATATTTTAATTTTTCTGGCATATCATTTGTATAAGGTAATGTTACATATTTGTGTGGGGTATTTATCTTGGTTTCAAATTTCGAGTTGTAATATTTTAATATTAGTCGTTTTTGAATGTTTCTAGTAGGGTTTTGAGAATAACCATTATCTATGAGTATATCTATCACTTTCTTGATTTTTAGAGTGATATGAATTAAAATTCAAATATCCACCTGACCATGTATGTTTGTTATAAAGTTTCGTTTTGATGTTGTAATTATTATTATTTCTATTTAGTGTTAAATCTGAAAAATTGATGCAACCATTTATCTGTATTTCATGTGTGAACTGAAGTTTGGATTTAAAGTTATTCGATTTTCTGGTATAACTAATATACAGTCATCTACGTAACGTAAGGGAATATCGAATGTACCTGAATTAAGCTTTGAAAGGGTCAATAAATAAAATAGAAATGTGTGGCTGGATGTCGCTATCAATACATCAATAGAAAGAGCTACTTCAATTTTTGTGAATTATGTGCTAAAAGTACTTGAAGTTTACTTGTATTTCTTGTTCTGAAATACAAGTAATATGTTGTCTAATTTCTATTTATTTTTGTTTCTCAGTAAGAAAGTTCATGTTATAAGTAGAAAATATATTCAGGTTTTTTGAAGAATCATCTCAATATTTTGAATATTATATTTGTAAACTGCCACAACTAAAATCCTCCGCTGTTATTGCTTTGCATTTACATGCAACTTGTATTGAGTACTATTCTAGGAGAAAAAGACGAAAAAGAAAGTTGGATGCCTTGTATTATTTGAAAATAACGTTACCTGAAAACTACCGTAAATATTATGATCATTAACTGGTCATTAACTGATATTGACACTGGTGATAACACTTACGAGTTATGTTTATCTAAGTTACCTGCCTGATTTCATCTCATAAATTGAAAGAGAAATTTAATAGCTATAGTGGGACAGTTCAAGTACGCTTGTGCTCAACGTGAGAAACTTTTTGTTAATATTGAGAGTTTCTGATTTTAAAAGAGAATCTATTAAAATTTGACTCTCTAAATATAGTTGAGTTTAGATGTTGACTTATACAATCAATAATTGATTAAACTGGAAAAATATTCTAATTTATGTGATTAAAACTTGAATTTAAGATACAATCACTTCATTAAAATATGAATGTTGAAGAAATTGTTGAAAGGATAACTGTTAATAAAGTATCTCAATAAAAATTGTATTCGGTTACAAAAACTTACCAAGTCAGAAAAACGTTCAGAGGGCAGTCAAAAGAAAGCTGAATTTAAAATTGTATACCTCATTTGATACTATGATTGAATATCCGGAAATGTAAAATTCTCATTAAAATTATATTAACTTTTCTCAAAAATGTGTATCTACTAATTTTTCATAAATATGGTGAAGGAATTAAATACACCAAAAAATTAAACTTTGCTCGTTGCTTGGAAAATATATATAATTTTAATATTGCTTTCCGAAATTTAGAAAGTTGTACATCTTTTTATCTTATTGAAAAGATTTCTTCAAATGAAAGGAGAGAAATAAACTTATATTATTAGTTATTGGTTCGAATACAAAAATGGCGGAGGAGCGTGGATACATTTAGATGCTGTATGGAGGGGTTTTGTGACTCGTAATAAAAGAATAACTTCACAAACGCTGATTGGCAGAGTAAAACACGTGGTTACTGGAATCCCTACAATACACTAAAATGAAATGTAATACTCAGTTGTGCATAATGTAAAAAAATAAACGGTTTTAAAGATTAAAACTAACTTTTCCGCATCTGTGACCCTGAACAATATTCTATCTTAAAAGTGTTACTTGTATAAATTTCGGAGGATGTATCGTTCTAACAAACCGAATTTTTTCCAAAAATAACCAAACATTTAGTATATCTGGATTTATAGGACCCGCCATACTCATTCTAATCAACTGAAAATCAATAGGGCACATCTGTGAGACACCTTGAACAATATTCAATCATGAAATTGATCATCCGTATACTCTCAGGAAGCTATATTGGGCTAACAAACTGAAAATTCTTCAAAAATGACAAAAATTTGGTACTTCAGTACCATAGCACCCGTTGTACTGGCTTTAGTGAGCTGAATATCGATAGGGTTCATCTTTGAGACGCTTTGAATAATATCCAATCATAAAATTGGTCACTTGGATATACTCCGGACGCTGTATCGTGCTAACAATCTGAAGCTTCTCCAAAAATGACGAAAATATCGCACTTAAAGTACTGTAGCACCTGTTATATTGGCTCTGGTGAGCTGAAAATCAATTGGGTTCATCAGTGAGATGTTCTGAATGATATTCAATCATAAAGTTGGTGACTTTTTGAACTCCGGAGGCTGTATCGTGCTAACAAACTGAAATTTCTCAAAAAATGGCAAAATGTCGTACTTCAAATACCATAGCACCCGTTGTACTGGCTCTGATAAACTGAAAATCAATAGTGTTCATCTGTGACATTGTTACGGGTTCATTATATTTTTTGACTGGATAGAGAGTTAATAAAATAATACTTACAATTTATTATAAATTCTAATAAAGGTTAGCTAATTATCTATTGAAATAACCTGTAGCCATTGTATACATTGTTTAATGTAAATTGACCTTGAACTAAATTTTTTCTTGAATACAAAATATAAATCCTACTCTAGTTCTGTGAGTACTATGGAATTGAATGTCAGCAAAAATTGCCTAGCTAAGGAAATTTTCAGGTTGTCTATCTCTCTTCCTTCTGTCTTTTCTTTTTTCTGGGCCGAATTTAGACCATGTGGTTTAATTAAAATCGAATTCTATTTCAGATCTAAAGAGCCCTAGTACAAAGAAAGTAACATCAAAGAGAGAGTACGATTGACATCAGTTGATGCACACATTCTGCGGATTTACGTACCTTTCTTTACACGGCCGCTGCCCATATTCGGTAAGATACCTTGATTTCCGGAGATGCTCATCTTATCCTAAATATTCGCAGTTCCAGGCCAATACTGGAATGACCAGTTAAATAATTAGCTGCGAACTATTTACCAGCAACCTGTCCATTACATCAGTTCCAGTAGCATCTAACACTGTCCCAAATTATACCAACGTACAGCCTGCTGTAAAGGTAGAGTCGCACCACCTGGAGTAGGAAGTAAGAGATTCCAATTATTTTCTCAGTTCTGCATATTGTGGGTGGATCCTGCTCCCGTACAATAAATATTGTCTGGTCAATTAGTTGTTAGAGTTATAAATTATTTAGTCCATTAGTTTTGCTTTCAACATGAATATTATTTGGAAGCACCTTATATATATATAGCACTATGTACGCCGTGTAGTACTACATGGGGCCATATTATCTGTGAATAAGCAACTAGACAAGTTGGGTAACTAAGCTGTTCAGTGTGAGGAATATAAAGAACCCTAGAAATCTAATTCTCGTATTTCTGGCTCCTCGACGACCCACTCTACCGGTCCGAATAGAACAACCGTATAATTACGAGCTAGTCAAACCTATGAAATAATTTGTTAAAACCTTTTATGTTTTCCTAGTAATAGTGGTGAAGTACTGTAACTGATACCCACGTAGCAACATGTCCTTAACAATATTCCATCATAAAATTGGTGACTTATTGCACTCCGGAGGCTGTATCGTGCTAACAAGACATGTAAGGAAAAGTGGCCGACAACGACGACGGCGACGATGACGACGATGACGACGACGACGACGACATACACACAGGATTTTTTTTCTAAAAACCGTTTTTTCGTGTTGTCGTTGATGGAAAACGTGAAAATAATTAGAAAATGTTTTCAGAATTCCAACTTTTTTTGGGGTAAACCAATACTTTTCTCGCATATTAGATACGTTGAGAAGAAAAGTGGAACTATGAATGGGGGTGAAGTAGATATACAAAATCTTGGCAACATCCTAATTTTGATCTAAAATTTCATGTGATGTCTACCTGATGTTTAATGATTTTTTTTTGGTTAGACCAAGAAGTGAGGATATCACAAATATGAAAGCTTAGATATTTAGATATTATTGGCCCTATGGGGCTATATTGGATATATTTTTCCCATTTAAGATCAGTATAAGTGTGCAATGATATATAAAATGAGGAAAACTATATCTGCTGAACTTTCCAATTACTACTTAAGAAGACAATTTATAAGTGGAGAACTTCCCAGATTTATCTGCTCATTGACGACTTCATATTGTGGGCCCTTTGAGTGTCTTCTAATTTTCACCTCTTCAAAAAAATCCAGTTCTTGTTTCTTATCACAAATATGTAATTATTCTAGTTTTGTGTTAGGTGTCAATGAATAATTGGTATCAAGTAGATATTTTGCGTGGTGGGATTTCTCTTGTAGGTTTGATCTATATGTTCGTTAGTGTTCACTGTATCTCATTTCAAAATTTCTAAGGGATCCAAATAGGCAACATTACATTCTGGATATTTAAGTTTATTTATACCACACTTTTTCAATGGGGACATTATTGTCTTCACATTTAACAATTTTGTACTCACATATCAAGTATATACTCGTAGGTCATAGGTCTAATAATATCTGAGTAGTAATATTTGTAATATATAATTTTCCTATTCATATACAAGGTGAGTTATGAATATTGGGAGATAGGCTAAAGTCGGATTGTTTCGACCAAAATCTCGCGATAGAACCTACTGCAGTTCCATGACTGATGTTTCAACACTACCAGTGGGTTCTCGGAGTTCCATACGAAACTTTTCTGCGACAATCTACTAAGTTCAACTGCCACTTTGGCATGAACTATCCGAATGCCCACTACTTCGGTACGTTCCAAAATGTCTGGTGTTCTGCACCTATTTCCAATTTTCACGGTAATAACTTAACCTGTCCATGGCTTGAATGGCGTCTTGCCTCCATCCCCCCTTGTCATTTGTCGTACTTTTTCCCAATTTCATAATAAAGAAGTCTGGTATATATAAACCTAAATGTTCAGAATATAATTGTAAAGTATACACATCTAGTGTAAAACTTATGAATTATCATTGACACGTCAGTTTAAATATAGCTTAAGCGCTTAAGCCTCATTTCACGTCCAAACAGAATTTTCGCAGGTGTTTCACACGTGGACTCATTGACGGCAGATCGATAAGCCAATGCGAATAGGGAAAGATACTGGTCCCAATCTCTCTAATGGCTGGAAACTACTTTGGACAGGTATTTTCCAATAGTCCTGTTCATACTCTCGACCATCCCATTTGGATGTGGATGTAATGCGGTTGTCCTGGTCTTCCTCATTCGCAAATGTCCTGAAATAGATGGCTTTCGAAATTTCGTCCATGGTCGCTGTGGACTTCCAAGGGTACTCCATATCGGCTGATAAATTATTCCACCAATACATCCGCGACAGTTGTAGCCTCTTGGTTAGGGATAGCGTAAATTTTCAACCACTTTGTGAAATAATCCATTACAACCACCAGTATGTGTTTGCAACCATTTTCTGTCGTCAGAAATGATCCAGCGACACCTAAAGCAATCCTTTCGAGAGGGCTTCCAACATTATACTGTTTCCTAGGTGCCTTTCTCTTGCGATATGGTCCATTACTCGTAGCACGAGTCGTACATTTCTTACACCAGTCTTTCACATCATCGGAGCTGTTCATCCAATAAAACCTTTAACGGACTTGCTAAAGGGTTTTCTTCACTCCCAGATGACCTCCCGATGGATTGTCGTGTAACTTCTTCAGTACCTCAGCTACCCTCGTCTGAGGGATAACCAGCTGTCTCTTCATCTCGGCACCATCATCGTTTTCAAGGATTCTATTCAACAGCTCTTCTTTTAGAACAAGATAGTCGCACTGAGCCCAATACGTCTTGAGTTTCTGTGAAAATCTTGACACCTCTTGCCAGGTAGGTCGCCGATTTTCTTCCTTCCACTGCCGAATCTCCTTTAGGCAAGGATCCTTCACCTGATCTTTTCTGATCCTGGAAGGTGACCATCCCTCGTTAACTACTCTAATTCTTGAAACAGCAACTTCCTTAGATTTCGACTTGTTGCATTTAGAATAGTCTATACGGCATGACCGTCTAGGCAAAGAGTTGACTTTTCGGTGAGTCACATTAGCTGGATGTTCACCCCTGTCTGATTTCCCCTGTGACTGGTGTTTTTGGGTTACAGGAGTCTTGGAGCGCTTAGACGGACTGCGTACGTGGTCTAGCTCGCCACACTTCCGGCGTTTGATCTTCTTCGACTTCTTCTCTGCCATACCTTTCAACAAGTTGACGATCTGGCCAAGTTTGTCATCGTCATCTTCTTCCTGCATAGTCCTACCTTTTTTATACCGCGAGCTCTTCGTGGCTGCTTTGCATTCAAGAGGTTCGTGGTTTGCAGGAATCGTAAGACGATTACACGAACTGCGTACCTGCTATAGCACGCCACAATTACAGCACCTGATTATCTTCGGCTTCTGGTCTACCATACCTTTCAACAAGCAGACGATCGGGTCAAGTCTGTCATCGTCACATTCTTCCTGTATGGTCCTACCTTCGTTGTATCTGGAAGCTATCGTGGCTGCTTCATATACAAGAGCAGCTGTCAATGCGTCGATCAATGTTTTCGGATGGGCTGAACGAAGCGTCCTCTGCATATCGGGATCACGTAAGCCATCAATAAAGGCTTGGATTCTCAGACATTCCATAATGTTCTCCGGTGCTTACGAATGAGCAAATCGAACGAGTCGGGCAATATACACTTCATACTCTTGAAGAGTTTTGTCACGTTTCCGCTTTTGATTCTTCAGCTGGAATCTGTACAAATGTTCCAAATGTTCGTGACCATATCGCATGTCCAACATCTTCTCCAGCTGCTCGAAATCAACCGTTTCTTGTAAATCTAAGGCATCTCCCCGGAGCGCGATAGTTCACTGCTTTCCCCTTGTCGTACCAATTATCCACTCTAGCGGCTACTTCAAACTGTTTCACATAATTGGTCCACGACATTTTTCCATGGATCGTTGGGGCCTCGACTCGGGTAAAAGTACCAATGTCTTCTAACTTATGGTGTATTTCTGGTTTGCAAGGTTTTGTTTGCTCGGTCTTCTTTTCTTCCGCTGGCGTGTCTTGAGTTCTTGTATCTGTCATCTTTCTTTCTAACTCCCTGATTTTCTCGTCCATCGTTGTCATCTTATTCTCAATTTCAGATTTTAGAGACGAAATTTCATTTTCAACGTCAGCGGTAATAAGATATCGGCAGATATATCGTTCTTCGTAGCAGAAATATCGTTCTTTTTAGCCGAAATATCGCTTCTCACATTCGTAGGAATTTTCTCTTCCATGGCAGAAATCTTCTCGTCCATGTTGGTAGAAATATTAGCAGAAATGTCATTCTTCATAGCAGAAATCTTCTCGTCCATGTTAGCAGAAATTGACAAGATTAAGGTGGAAGCCTCGTCACTAAATAAAACTGTTTCTGTATCAAAGCCGTCATTTTCCAGTGCCACTTTAAATCTTTCTACTAATTCACCTTTCTTACTGGACGTTTCCAACTCACGATCCTCCAATTCTGCTCTTAATTCCGTCACTTTCAGATCACATAGTCTCTTGGCCATTTTTACGTAGATATTTATCTGTATTATCCCACTTCTGAGACCAATGTAATGTTTTCCCTATCCATTTAGAATGTTTTATTACGGGTGGGATAAATTTATACACACGGTAGGTTCACTTACTTAATTTATTTATTCACTACACTATTCACTACACAGTATATTCACTTAAACTAATTCATATAATCGTTCAATTTATATTCACTTATTTACTGTTTATCTCACGATGTCAAATTATCAACTCATTAAACTTTGCAGGGGTCGGTTCCTTATATATTAGTGCCTTTTTCACTAGATAATTCTAGATAACAAAGACAATTGGCTTTCTGGCATTTTCTAGATAAGACTGGTCATAAAAACAATGTAGATAAGATAGTCACTATCGTAAACAATTCTAAGAATCCCTGCGCGCCCGCCATAATTTTAACTTTCATACCTGGCTTAGACCGAGTCGGATTGAGGGACTATACCAGTGTGCTGTTTCGTAACAATATGTACTGGCATCCCTTGATGTTGTCCTTGTATTTTTTGTGTAGAGCAATTGGTACTCCTTCTTTTGCACGTTCGTTTTTACCCACTCCGCTATATATCAAGAAGTAATCCCCGTATTCTCTCTGACATTTTCCCTTCTTTTTTGTTTCCTGTAGTGCGCATATGTCAATTTTTTGATCGTTTAATTCTATTATCAATTCTTAATCTTTACTATGGAAGGACCTTATGTTCCAGGTAGCAAATCGTATAATGTCCCTTTTTTCCCAATTCTTAATCCTTTTTCCAGCATGGGTCGTCACCTTCAATCCAATCGTTTTCCGAGGCAAAGTTTCGGTTCTATGAGCTTCGTGCTTTTTTCCCCTACGTAGGTTGCTAGCCTGACCTAGGAACCCTCCTCTTTTGTCCGGGCTTCGGACCGGCAGTGGCGTTACCGAGCTACGCAATCCACCCGGCAACTAACCACTGACAGAGTTAATAAATTGATTTGATCTTTAATAATACTTGTATTAGTAGTTACAATATTATTTTATAAGCCAAATTAAGTTGAAAGTGAACTGTCTCGACTCTTACGTCGTAGAATCTACTCATATTAGTGTTTTAAATGAAACTCAACGTTTCTAGCTAATTCCACAATATAATGAAAAATGTTGAAAATTCTAAATTAAGTTGTGCTGTGCAATTTATGATTATAGGTATAATTAGTTAACCATTAGCATAATGGGATGTTTAAGAGAAATTAATATTATTTTCACGGTAAGTTTGGAAAACCATGTTTTCAGTTTACAAAGAAAGGGAGATGTAGAGTAAAGACACCTAGTGTAAAACTTGTGAGTCATCATTGAAGCGTCATTCTGAATATAGTTTTCGTATGTCACATTAACCGCTTAGATTTGTTCTTTAAAATCATAATTAAACCAATAATTAAAACGTTACATGCATTTAATTCAAATTTGACTTATTTCGGGATTTTGTTATATTTATATACAATAACCGAATTAATGGATTGATTCCGTTTTCCTTTCCCACACTGTACATATATCTGAAAAAATTTGGAAATCGGTTGCGTACCCTTCACTATTTATTAAAACGCTATTGTGAGACCTCTGTAATTTCTGGCGTTGCCGCCTTCCAGCCGCCAGTTGCAAATTTTCTAATAAAGCAGCGAAATCTCTGTAGGCCTTGCTATTCCTACACGACGAAATCAATACATCACCGGGAATAATGAAGACGAATTTCGAAATAGCTTGAATTTATGACATTCCTTCTAGCGGAGGTAATTTTGCCGTCGTTTCAGTTGGAAAAGGAAAGGGACGACGAACCCAAACAGGTGTGGAGTTTCTGTAATAAAAATGCTCCTCAAAATGTCAACATAATATCTAATTGACTATAAAACGTACTAAGTAATCTTCTTGTCAACGCTTCTTCTCTAGATTATAATCAAAATTATTGAAAATACGTTGTTTGGTGGAATATGAAGATAATAGAAATATAGTAATACTATTAAATTTTTGTAAATATCATATTTAGTACAACTATTTTCATATTTTTGAAAGACATTACACGTCTATAGTAAAAACCGAATGAAGTTGCGTTTACGTCATCATTGTGAACATTTGTAGCGTTGTCAGAGTGTTCACGAAATATGGAAATTAACAGAAAATAACTGAAGTCAACAAAAAACGTAAATGGAGAAAATTTCACAATATTATAAATGAAAACTACAAAATTATCGATAATTTGATAGCTTTCGTTTAATATAGTGTGGAGTTTTCTCATTTACGTTTTTTGTTAATTAAATTTATGAACAGATTTCACAAAGTAAGGAATTCTAGAATAAAAGTGGTGAGGTTATTACTGACTTATCAAATCTTTCAATAAATAAATATAATAAAAATGCAAGCAATAAAATAAAATATGTTTAATAATGAACGTATTATCAAAGACAAAAACTAACATTAAACAAATCAACATATTGTGAAATGAAACTAGGCAGATTCAAATTCTTGTTCATTTTCTTCATCTGATTCAACATCAGTGTCACTCTCTTCACTATTAAAATGTATAACTATCGGACTAATTTCTGGACGATCAAATATTCTTTCCCTCTCATACCATTTAAATATCTCTCTTCCAGTATATTGTATATAATTTTTCCACATATCAGGAGTTATCATGTACAGTGCCTCGTGCCACATGTTTAGGCAGTTATTCGCACTGTTACCATCCCTACCAGTATGCCTATTGTAGTAATTTTTTGGTATGCCCCAAATTAATTCGATAGAGTTGAATATGCAATGGTTAGGAGGAAGACGTAAAACTTTGTGTCCATACTGTTCTGCCATATCGTCTACTATATACTTGATTGGTGGCTTATTTAAAAAAAACAAAAAAAATGTTTAAAATAAATGGCAATAAGTAAGAATATATCTGTATATTTACTGAGAAACGATTTGCAACAGTTCTGTTTTGAACATCATGTGAGAATAGGGAATGTTTTTTTTTTATCAACCATTCCTGAATGGCACATTTTGACCATCCTGTATTTGGAGTTTTATGCAATAACATGCTGTGATAAGGTGCATTATCAAGTATTATTAGAGAAGGATTCTCTGAATTTTGCAGCAACTGATATTCAAACCATATCAAGAAATTTGCCTGGTTCATTTCCCCATGATAATCATTAAGTTGGGTTTTTGAACAAAATATTGCTTCAGCACCTTCAATAAATCCGTTTTAATTTCCAGCATGGAGTATAATGAATCTGTAATAATATTATTTAAATAATATTTAAGTAACCCCTTATGTTTTAGTGGTTTTAACACTCTTGATATTTTCATTTTGCCATGAATGACCTATGATGCCATTTTGAAATATCCAGGTTTCATCGATGAACACAAATTGGTATATACCTTCGTCCTTTGCTTATTTATAATATCTTAAGAATTCTACTCTTTTCAAAACAACATGAGGTGTGTGTCTATTGCCTGGCAACATGTTTTCTAAAATCTGTCGACTAATTGTCAATTTATTCTCACTCTCTTGTGATATTACTACTGATAATTTCGAAAGTACATTAATATCCAACTTTATCGACTGAATTTCCTACTAGAACCAACAGTGGCCAATAAACCTCAATTATGGCCTCATAAATATTTAACAGTCTTTCGTCGAGCATTGCCTATGAAAACACCTCCATGTTTATAATTGACCTCATAAATTGATTACCTGAAGCAGAATGGGTCAAACTGACAAAACCCCCCATCATTTACTATTCGTGATCCGCAATCACTTGTGCCTAAAATTTTAACACACTCCACCGGTCTTTAACTGTTTTCTATTTATTTTTTCATTTTCGGAAATGTATTCAACACGCACAGACGCCTTCAGCACGCATCCTACCAGTGGCGTACAAACTAATATACATTCAAATACAAAGCAACAAAAATATTGAAAACAGCATAGGAATATGGACTGAGAGCATCCAGGAATGCAACGCTATCATATTATGAAGATCTTAAGATCACCATGAGGAAGGTTATTGCATACAACTCAAAAATCAGTGGTAACTTACGAGAGACGAAGTCCATAATGAAAGTTCAATGAAATATTAAATCTCTTGGAAGAAACATTAGAATGAACTGGAATGGAACAATTAGTTTCCATGAAAACAAATAATTACTATTAAATATTTGGAAGAATTGAGTACAACATTTTCTGCAATAATCAAAAACAAAAATAGACAATGCCCAGTAATGGGGACAAGATAAACTTGTGGTGCATAAATAAAGTAATTGAACTGATTTTTGTCTAGTATTCGTTATACCAATGTCTCCGTGATGGAAGGGGGGGCATTGGTTTGAATGCTCTAACCAATAGGAGACAACCTCAATCAAAACCTAAATTCAAGATGAGAAAAGTGGGTGGCTATACAAAGTGTCCAGAAATTCTCCTGCCAAACGGAAACTACAGTTAATAGAGGTGATTTTAAGTCCATTTAGCTCAAATTCTCTTCATCCGAAAATGCTTCCTAAGAGAGCTACAGCCCTTTGAAGAAGACGTCCTCATATGAGATTTCTTCAAATTACTTAAAAATACCGTTACTTAAAATATTCAAACTTGGTATAATCTATAAACAGTTACAGACCAGTCGTTTGCTGTAAATAAATTTTTTCCACATCCATCACAAGCGTGTCAGTTGGAGGGACCAACAGGTATTTTTATTAAAAAAAAGTTTTTTGTATCCGACATCCAATTTGGAAAATTCAAGATAATTTTCATGAGAGATGTTCTCTTCTTTCAAATCCATATCATGAACCGTTCTCGAGAAAAATAAATTCAAACTTATTGTGTTTCTTACATAAAATCATTTTGGATTATAATCTGTAATATCAAGTTGGCTTTGAAAAATCAACAAATTGTACAGATACTGGTAACAAAAGTCGTAACTATTATGTTGCACACATTGTTTTGGAAATTTTAAATTTATTTTATTTCGTGAGGGTATAGAACAGGGGTGGCCAAACTTTTGACCCGTGAGGTCTACTTGTGCTTGAAAATACTTCCTGCGGTCGACTGCAAGGTAGAATTTAGAAGAGAGAAATAAAACATTCTTGTAATAAGTTTGTATGTATGTATTTATTGAATATTACATACTTAATTCGAATTTTTCATTGCGTTTTACGCTTTTGAGTGGATGTTTGACACTGCATATTCTCCACAAGTTTATCATATTGGGGAGTGTACGAAATAACTGCGATGCGCAAACAGGAAGTTAAGTGAGCGTCTGTTAAGCGGGAAGGATTTTTGGTTTTTATTGCATTCATAGTTGAAAACGTTGATTCGCAAAGATAGGTAGAACCAAAAAATGGAGTCAAATATAAAGCCACCTTTCTTAGGCAAGGAAACTGTTGTTTGCAAATCAGTTTCCAAAATTATGTACTACCAGATGCTCTAGCTTTCAGAAATATATCGCTTCTCATTTTTATTATTTCTTCTTCGACCATGAGAGATTCAGTATCGGTTAAGTTGCCGATTTTAATGGTCAAGCTGTCAATGTCAATGTTTTCTTTGAAAGAGAATACCATTAAACTTAGCACTTCTTCGAGAGCAGCAAAATCTGCAAACCTTCTTTCGAACTCCAGATGCAAATGCTCCAGCTGTTCAGGGAAAATTGTGTAGTCTCGATTTGAATTGTACGTACATTCTTCTTCCATGTTTTTATAATTTTTTAGTTCACCTCGTTTTAATTGAGATGCATGCATTTGAATTTGATTTTTAAAAGTTTTAATCAAAGAACTCATGTCAATGACGGTTTTGTCTTTCTCTTGAAGATTTAGGTTCAACTAATTGAGTTTTCCTGTTATGTCACAAAGAAAGACCAGCTCCATGAGCCATTTTTCATCTTCAAGCTCAGGTATATTTTCTCCTTCTGATTGAACGAATGTCTTGATATCTGGCAGTAATTGGCGAAATCTCTTCAAAAAGGCACCACGGCTAAGCCACCTAACATCTGTATGTAGCAAAAGGTCTGAGTGTTCGGCTTCTGTCTCTTCAAGAAGAGCTCGAAATTGACGTCTTTGCAAACTTCTGGTTGAATAGAATTAACTATTTCAGAAGCAATTTTCATAATAACATCTGATTCCAGAATTTTAGAGCACAAAACTTGCTGGTGTATGATGCAGTGATAGTTGGTGAGACTTTGAATGTTGTCATCATTTTTGCACAATGAAATAAAACCAAATCTTTGTCCCAGCATAGCGGGTGCTCCATCTGTCGTGATAGCAACTAGTTTGTGTATCGGAAATGCAGTATTTTCTACAAAACTCTTAAAAGATCTGTGAATATCTTCACCTCTAGTTTGCCCCTTCAATGGAATCATTGTCAATAATTCTTCTTTTGATGTAATGTCTTCAAAAACTAGTCGCACGAAAACGAACAATTCAGCAATATCGGTTACATCGGTGGATTCATCAAACTGTAGTGACAAGAAACAACATTTCTGCAAGTCTTCATCAAGTAATTGTTCCAAATTTTCACTTGAGGCTTCACTGCGTCGCATTACTGTGTTCCGTGAAAGTGAAATGTCATTTATTACTGTAATAATTTATTTTTTGTTTTTAAAGTTATTAAAAAGTGCTTCTCCAGCTCTCTGCATGGCTTCATTGATCATTTCTTCCTCTTCGAAAGGTTTCTTTCGTTTTATTAATATTTCTGTAACACCAAATGACGCCAGTGTTGCAGTTTTCGATTTCGAATCTGGTTTTGTAAAAAAAGATTGTTGTGCGTTCAAACTGCTTTTTAATTCACGTACTTTTATCTTTTCACTGCCAAATGAAAAATCGGTGGCGTATTTGGAACGTGTAGTTTTAAAATGCCTTCCAACATTAGCTCTTTTCGGTAATGCGACACTTGAGTTACAGATTAGGCACACACATATATCCTTGACCATAACGAAAAAAATTCCTCTTCCCACTCACTGTCATAATGGTGAGTCTTACTTTTTTTAGCACTCGAACTGGATGGCCCACTCATTCTGATAAAATAGTTAAACTAAGTCTCGAGGCCCCTACGTTAACTTTTAATAATCGCGATGCAACAAATAAGTTGTAAATACCCACGTTCGCACTCAAGTCGAAACTAGTACTGACTCTTGTTATTATTTGGCCGATTTTTAGTGGGCGAGGTCACAAGAAGAGGAAACAATGCGAAATGAAAAGAGACAACAATATACTAGCGGTGAGTCGCGTTTACACGACTGACTCACATACACGCACGCCACAATATACCACGTTACGAGTTACGACAGACCGATGCGTGTGAGTACCTACTTATATAGACGTGTTCTTATTTTCTGTTCAGTTTATTTTCACACTCGCGGGCTACCTAAATCGTCTTCGCGGTCGACCGGTAGACCGCGGTCGACCTCTTCGCCATCCCTGGTATAGAACAACAATCAACATTAAAAAAAACAAAGTTAGAGATTTTTACCAACAGAAATAAAAGAACTAATT
This sequence comes from Galeruca laticollis, assembly GCA_963921935.1. Taxonomy (NCBI): domain Eukaryota; kingdom Metazoa; phylum Arthropoda; class Insecta; order Coleoptera; family Chrysomelidae; genus Galeruca; species Galeruca laticollis. The sequence continues at coordinate 239,828,820 of OY998175.1, forward strand.
TTACACCAGATGCTCTACATGACGACCATTTATCTCAATACACAAATTTATTCTTTTCTCTAAAGATAGTCTAATTTTTGCAAAAATTCCTGCATTATTTCTAATTTCATTACAAGCGTTTTCAATTCTTTGCCACAGCTGATTACGGGTTTCTATTGGAACAGCATAGACTAATGATTTCAAATAACCCCAAATACAAAAATTACAGGAGTTAAAATCTGGAGATCTTGGGGGCCAATTAACTGGACCACCTCGTCCAATCCATTTATCGTAATAGCTATTGTCGAGATATTGACGAACCTCCCTACTAAAATGAGCTGTGAAGCAGTCGTGCATGAACCATAATTTATTTCGAATCATCAAGGGAATCTCATCTATTAAATCAGGTAAAGCATTTTGTAGGAAATTAAAATATTCTTGTCCTGTTAAACGACGAGGAAGCTCTACGGGTCCCAGAAGCTGATTACCGATTACACCTATCCAAACGTTTATACTATATCTTTGCTGGTGCTTTCACTCTACTGTTGCATGAGGATTATTACCAATGTAGGCATAATGATGTGCATGATGTAAATTCAAAATTCCGTCTCTAGTTAACGTAGATTCATCGCAAAATGAAATATTGGGAAAGAAATTAGGATCCTGATTTTTTTTGTTCCGCAACCAGTTTGAAAAATCTATGCGGGCAGGAAAATCACCATCTACCATGGTATGAACTTTTTGAAAATGGAAAGGATGAAGGTTTTCTTTATGAATAATACATATGGAAGACTTGGAAATGCCAGGATACGTAGCAGCGAGTCGTCTGGTGCTAACCTAAGGATTATTTTCGATTTCAATCAAAATATCGTCTTCGTATTCCATTGTCACATCAGGTCGTCTACCAGTTTCAGTATTTTTAGGTACTACTGAGCCACTTCCTATTGATCTTTTGTGTACGGCTACAAATATTGCGCGAGCAGGATGTCTTCTGTATAGAAATTTTTCCGCATATCTTCGCTCTGCTGCACGAACGTTACATTGTACTTCCCCATAAACTAAATGCATATCAGCATATTCTTCATTCAAAAAATAAACCATTTTGATCAAATTAACTATAATTTTTCACCTTTCACACACAATAACAATAATAACTGTTTAGAATCAAAATAATTTGACACATTGTCAGATGTTGTTGATTTTTCAAAGGAAACTTGATATTACAGATCAAAATCCAACATGATTTTATGTAAGAAACACAAAAAGTTTAAATTTATGTTTCTCGAAAACGGTTCATGATATCGATCTGAAAGAAGCTAACATTTTTTATGAAAATTATCTCGCATTTTCCAAATTCGATGTCGGATACATAAAAAACTTGAAAATAATCTTCTTTTAATAATAATACCTGTTGATCCCCCAACTTACACGCTTGTGATGGATCTGGAAAAAAATTATTTACCGCAAATGACTGGTCTGTAATTGTTTATTGATTATACCAAGTTTGAATATTCTAAGTAACGGTATTTCTGAGTAATTTCAAGAAAACTCATATGAGGACGTCTTCTTCAAAGGGATGTAGCTCTCTTCAGAAGCATTTTCGGATTAAGGCAATTTGAGCTAAATCGACTTGAAATAGCCGCTAGTAACTGTAGTTTCTGTTTGGCAGGAAAGTTTCTGGACACCCTATATAGGGGAGTAGGCCTTGCTGGTTTCGACCTTGGAGCACCGGGATAAACTCCATTGTATTAAACCTCCACCGCTTCATCCGAGCACCTAATAGAAGGAAAAGAGGCCAAACGGCACCAATTGTATGCCGTTCGATCTGCCAAAACTAGGAGAAACGGGCAGTATAGACGACCCACTGAGAGAGGGCCTCAGTGGAGCAGGTGTGTGGAAATACCTGCGATTCCTCAATCAGAGAATATCGCCTGAAGAGGCCAGAAAGCAAGTTGTTCAGCGCCCAACACCCCCGAAGGAATCACCAACTGCGAAATACCTACCAGAAAAGGTAATTCCAACGTGGAATGTGAAGCAGAAGAAATGCCCGTGCCATATCACTCCTCCGCAGCGACCTCTTAGCAAAAAACCAAAAACAGCTGCAATAGTAACCAGGCAAACTACTGGTTAAGCAGCAGCTGCCAAAACATAGAAAGCTTTCAGGGTGGAAATAATTCCCAAGAATTTCCCTACGGTCATCCTGGAAGCAGAGCTGCTCTCCATCCTGAGAGACACTTTATTGGAAGAGCTGTGTCAAAGTAAGGAGACGGGAATCCACTTCTCAGGTATCCATTCCCATTGTGGAATGATACTGGTGGACTGTGGGTCCCAAGAACCGTCACACTGGCTCATGAGATCAGCGCTGAAACTAAATTGTTTGAAAGGAGCCGAATTGGGGACTCGAAGTGGAGACCACATCTTTACGCCGGCCACCATAGCGGTGTTCTTACCAAGAAGTCACGACATGAAGTTGTAGAAGATTCTCCAACTCAACGAGGTTCAGAATTCCAACCTCACTACTGGGGCCTGCATTCTAAAAAAGAGGGAACGGGAACTATCCTTACGATAGGCAGGATATTACGCGCTAAACTTCCGTTTTGGGCGTATCCCTGTCTCGAGGCTGGGAAAAAAATGAGAATCCCGCGGGGGATCCAAAGGACATGGAGGTCCCATCTACGTTCGGAGCCTCCGAAAAACGGGGAGAAGGCGAAAGCTTGAATATGGGTTCCCCCGAGAACAGCAATGATTGCAAGGTTGTTCGCAAACATATAACTTAATTGTACTGATTCATAAACGATGTATCAATTAAAGAAAGCCAAATGAATGGTTTGACATGCAAGGAATATACATTCATTTATGATCATAATCAAGTATTTCCGCGTGCCTCTGTAATCACAAGGAATAATATCAATATTTGTTTCAAAATACGTGTCACGGGACATTGTTCCAATCATGGTTCACCTCAGCATTGGGGGTATCGACCGCCTTTGCCTTGCTGGAGACGAACCGATGATACTGCAACAGCAGATGGCTACCAATCATAATTGGTTCTGATGCCAACGCACACAATACCGTGAAGAGAAGCACTAATAACAATGCCAAAGGTGAGTCTTCATTAGAATATCTCTTGAGACCTTGAACGTGGGGATAACCCCCAATTTTGCCATTAGAGCAAGAGAAGAGGTCCTGATCGTGACAATGGTGGATGCTGCTGCTAGAAAAAATAAACAAAGTGTGGAACAGATCGGTAGGATAATGAATGATTTTCATTAAAGTCGCCTACTATCAAATGCTCATTCTGACAAGGATGCTCCTTTGTGAAATGAAAACCTGTCAAACCGGAAATTGGCAGGGATATATTGAGAAGTTTACTCAATACGATAATGAGATTAAGGAGGCAAAAAGGCTTACTTTCCAAGCCTTTTGTGAAAAGATCACTTCCACTCATACAGTGACCAAACTGCAAAATGCGATGGGGATCATACACGGAAGATGAAGACTAACGAACGATTCTTCTTCTTAGAACCCACTTTTCATGTAGTGAACCGACAACAAGCACTGAAATGGCAATTCGATCAATAAACACGCAAGAAGGATGGGTACATTAAGAAAATAATTACCCGAAATCGATTGGAATGAGCAATAAGTACCTTTCAACCATAGAATCACGAGGATTGGATGGAATTCTTCCAGCACTCCTGCACTGTATACCGCTACAAATTGTACACCACTAGAAACATATATGACCTATCAGCGACAAACCTCCAACGGGGTTACTCGTTCCTCATATCTAACACCTGGCCCTGTATTTACCAAAATAAATGTGAGGCACAGCTAATATGATGATCCTGTGGAAGAAGCCGACAATTGGCTCTCATGGGCACTCAAGTTCCTAGCGCCATAGACGTTGCTGGTAATTTTGTTCAAGAGTGGGGACAAACAAATATTTAACAATCATTGATTCATTAGTTTATTGTCTAGATCTTCTAAAATATTTGAACTTGCGATTTCTAGAAGGTTTTTTAATTATTGTAATGATTGTGGTATTCTCAGTGACTCTCAGCATGGATATTGGGATAGTAGATCCACCCAAACTGCTATTTTTCAGTTCACTAGAAAGATCCTTAATTTAACAGAAAACAACATGATAGTTTCAGGTTTATTGATTGATCTATTAGAAGCTTATGACTGTTTGAAAGGAGAAATGCTTCTAAGAAAACTAGAACAATATGGAGGTTCGAGTCATACCTTTCAAATAGACATCAAAGGGTAAAAATTGTTAAAAACAAGAGAACTTTTAATTCAGACATAAAACTAAACTTTATATGTAAACCAGAAGGGAGTATATTGAGACCAATTTGATTTATTATTTTCATCAATCACCTATGCAGAATTGTTGATAATGTAAATCCAGGTATAATTAGAGAGCATTCGGTAGAGAGTCTTATTCAGAGGACTGATCAATACTAACATAGGGTGGAAGATTAGTTTTCAAATTGATTTTAAATGAAAAACAAAACTAATATTTGTATGTTTCAAATAATCAATTCATCAAGAGTAATACCAAATTTCATTAATTCAATTCAAATTGAACTTTTTCTATTAATGAATACACTAAATTCATTGGAGTGAACATTGATCGGTTTTGGAAATGGGATAATCATATAGAATATATTAGGGCCAGGCTAATTAGCATAAGTTTCAAAAGTGAAATGTTATCCATTTCCAAAATGCGACTGTTAATAAAAAATAGAGAAAAAAGACTCGAAGTCAATACTGCCGTGCCAAGGAAAAACGCAGTAAGTACAAAAAAGTAAAATGGCAGTTAAACACATACTCAAATTGAAAGACCATTTGAGGTCGTTCAATTCAAGATATATTCATGAAATTCAGTTCTACTCAGTATTATTGTTCCAGTTTCATGTTTTATGAATTTTGAAACAATTCGAAGAATATTTCAAAAAATATATCAATTACTGTGATTATGAACACGAGATTGAGCCGTTTGCATAAAATAAAACGGAGTAAGTAATTACTTACTGTATTTTAATTTATGTAAAAAATTCATATCTTGATAATCATGAAATAGTATGTGTTTTTAATAATTTTTCATTCAACTTTTCTCACTATTCACAAACTGAGATCACAACTGCAATGCCGCATTGGTAAATAAAAACAAAGGAAACGAATTATCAATATGTAACATATTAAATAATAATGGATACGAAATATCAACTGTGGGAACAAATAAATGAGTATTTTAAGTGGAATTCATTTTTTTTGACTGGGAGGTTTTTCCAGAACTGTAAACGAGTTTTATCCATCAATGGTCCCACTACTTTCAATAAAGCCTCCTTTTTGGTTTTCTCGATGCCGTATTCCACACTCAGAGCAGTGGGTTCAGTACCAATCGTTTTCATTGAAGCGTTTTTGATGAAATTTAGCACAAGCTGTTTCGGAACTGAAATGTGTTTTGTACTTCAATGTGAACTTTCCTCGCTCTGCGCGGATCTGTACAATATCACTCAAATATGGCTTAGGATTATTGAGTTTTGTATTATTAGTCTTTGCCACGGAATGAAGGTCTTTGCATTGGAAAAAATCGTTGATCTGCATGGAATTTACATCAACTTTTCCTGAATTTGATTTTGAAACTGAATCTACAAAGTCCAGGGAATCATATGTTTTATTTTTCTTTTTTAAACTTAATTCGACATGGTGGTGAAAGCTCTCGGCACTCATGAAAGTGTGTCCTGATTCGAACTAATTCACTTTCAAGTGACACCATGCTAGAATTCACAATATGCACACAAAAACTAAGCATGCATCAGTTTTTGTTCTGAGCGGAACAATTATCTAGCCAAATGATTATATTCTTGGTATCCCTATTATGCAAAAAAAATTGGTAAAAGGTGCTTATAATATCCTCCTTTTTTCGAGAAGTTATTGCTTCGTGCCACAAAAATGCGAATGGTCGTCGAGATTTCTCCACTCTTTCCACCGGTACGAAACTTTCTTTGTGAGATGTGAGGCGTCTGATAAAAATAACTGCCTTGAACATATCCATACGAGGTAACATAATTATCTTCCGTAAGTCAGCTGATATGCACAGGGTGTTTTCATCAAATATCGTATCTGCCTGTTTTTTGTAACGTTGCCTACTTTCTACAACTTTGGTATTATGTGCGGACCATTCACTGCATATTTCACATTTTGTGTCTAAATTGTTCTTGGTATGTTCTGAATTGTGTAAACGAAACGTCTCACAATGTTCACACTGTTCGTGACCAAGTTTTGTGAAATAAATGTTCATTTCGCCCACTACTTTTCGGTATAGTTCATATTAAAATTTTGTATTCGGGTACTAACGACAAAAGTCGCTGAACATGAAGTTAATTGTGACGTCATCCAGTAGGTATCTAACGTTGGGAGCGTGTTCCCTCCTATAATGAGAGGTTTCCGGATGAAAGGACTCAATGTGCAAATGTATTTGATCTCTGTTAATTTTAGCATTATTGGGATGATGCCCACGCCAATCGGGTGCAGGGGTGCTTGAAGTCCTCGCAACTGTTGATGAAACACGGAAAACAATGCCGTCGTTCTTGGGTTTGTAACCGAGAGTTGTCAAAAAAAATAGTTTACAAACGTGCCACTTTGTACCTTCTTTACTATGGAGATGATATTATATGGGTACATTTTGTTGAGATGATTCTGTTTTGAGCGCTCTGCGTTTAACAGTATTTCTCGAACACTGATGTAGAATGAATGATTTCTGTTGTTCCGAGTTTAACTTCCAGTACTCGCTATTGATTTTATACCTCTGCTCATTATCAAACTTGTCACCAAATTCCAATTTACACTTATCGACATTACATCCTTTTAAAACTCTATGATTTTCTTGCAATTTCAATCGTTTTTCCTGTAATTTTTCAATTATGGGCCGTTTGATTTTCCTTTTTCTCACTGTTCCTTTCTATGTATACTCTGAAACATTATTATAGTAATTTTTCAATTATGGGCCGTTTGATTTTTCTTTTTCTCACTGTTCCTTTCTATGTATACTCTGAAACATTATTATAGTATGAGCTAATTAATACTCAGAATATTGCAGCTTATACTAACCTCTTTCATTCGACTGGACAGTTGTTTCTTGTATTTCTGCTTGTGATATCTGGATTAGTTCTTCTCTTGATTCTTCTTCGAGCAATACTTCTTCCAATTGTGATAACTGCTGGTTTGGGTCAGGAAATGGTAATATTTCGTTGATTAATTACCTTGGTAATATGTGAAGAAGATTACCAACCTTCTGCTAGGATGACAAAGTTTATAACAGTACTATTCTCGTTTTCAAGATCTTCTTGAAATATAATTGGTATGTCGTCTATTTCTTTGTCACTTTCGATCGCTAGTTCTGGCATAATGAGAATACTTTCATGGGCATCTAATTGAACAAGCTCTTGAATAAAAACTGGTATTTCCACCAGTTCACTCCGTCCTGCTTTAGTTTTAGGAATAAGAACATTCCCACTTTTAATATTTTCAGTTCTCTGCAAACAATCTATTTCCTGATTAGCCATTTCTACTTCTGGTGTTGCCTCTGCTTACTGCTGCAACACTTTCTGTAATTTTTTATCGCGCACCATCGCCATTATCTTTGTTGATCTACTTCCAAGCATTTCCGCGTATAAATGAACATGCTCTCTGGAACTCTCTGGAATCAACGGAGACAACTGAGCTGAGCTCAGTGAGTTGAAATAATCTACTTGTTGATTCTCGTCCGTACACTTAAGACAGTAAGTTAAAATCTAGTATCTACGAATTGTAAGTTAAAACACAGTATCTACTTTCAGATACTGCTTTATTCCTTACTCAGATGCAGATACTATATTTTGAGGTGCAAAAGGAACGATTCCTGCACTTACTGTGATCATTTGCACGACGATATGTCAGCAATCATTGTATATACTGCATTTTTCTTGCATATTCGAATTCAGCGCGTTCGAATACATAGGTGTAGATAAAAAACTGGTTTTCGACTTTTTTGCACTTACTGCGTTTTTTCTTAGGACGGCAGAATATGTCACACGTTAATACTGATGTTACTTACAAAACTTTCATAAGCAACTAATTTCGGGCTTCAAAGGCTATCTTCAGGCTACAAAATTATTGGGAGATTAGAAAAGAAGATTTTTATAAATAATTATATCTTACCTAAATGGAAAAAGATTCTGCAAATCGTTAGGAAATTTTAACAATCCAGACAATACTTCTTGAAGAAAAAGTAGAGATTTCCTATTCACTTCCTTACTGTACGGAAGCGAATGATATTTCCTCACAGTTGTTAGTGTTCTACATAAATGATTGAAAACACATTATTTATATGGAATTAATTTATATTTTGAAAACATCAATACATATCAAAATACATTTTAAAATTGATTTGATATGTTCACTGTTATTTGACAGTTAGTACAATCATTGAACATTGGAGGAACATTATTAGAGCTATGAGAAACATTTTCGACAATATGCGGCGTGGTAGGACTATTTTGTTGAATATTTTATACTGTATAATTTTTATTTGTCACCTCAACATAATTGTTAAGAGATTCTTCGATATATCCTTCAGCGTTTGATCCGCCATGACTCTAAACTAGTTATGTCAACCAATATTGTTTTAGAAGATCGACGAAAGCAGTGACCAGTATATTCTGTCGGATTTACCAAGGTCAAAAAAGTAACAACTATTTTGGGCATGTTCCTAAATTGATGAAGTCCTACCACTTTTATACAACCTTTTCCACTTTTATATTTGAAGAAAAATCAGAAACAATGTGCCCATTAATGTACTTGTAGTTTATCATAATAATTCATTTTTGCATCAAAAGTTTACATCACCCCTTTAAAAAATTAACCATCTAAATTAATGTTATTTGTATTAGAATAACGTCATATACTTATTCATTGCAGTCTATGTCAAGTGCTTGATTCATTATTTAAAAGCAAACTCCAAAACTTTCCGGAATTAATTAAAAACAACGTTCATCAGAAATTTTTATTCGTGTAAACTGTAAAAGAAAACTTTGTTACGAAACTTCCAGCTCCGTACCCTCCAAATAAGAGAACATTAAGAAAAGCAGAAACTACACATCCTTTCCGCAACTCTCTACGGTGATGCTGACATAATCGTCCAGAAATGCTTTATGGTTCGAGTGTGATTTACGCGCATGTTTGCATACCTAGGTACGCGCGGCGGAAACCGAATGAAACATTGTTCAATGGTTAACTTTTTGAATTTATGTAGCGTACAAACTGTTTAGAAATATCTCGAGACTGAATGAATGGACTCAACTTTACAATATATTTTCTACGATGAATATTTCACTTCATTTTTACATATACTTATTTCACGGCAACCGGCAATAAGTATGTTATGATTTATATCCTACCCTTTTGAAAAGTTACACAATAGAAAACTCAGTGGTGTTTCACTTATTCTACGTGAGATTATTGATATTTTTTCCATTTCACCTTAACATGCATTAATTAACAACTAATATTGCTCTTAAATTTCATTTTATGGCAGGGGTTTGTAGCTTTGAGATACTAAAATTTTCTTGATGTCTGTGGGGCAGTGAAAATATACGTTGATTTTAGGTTGTAGACTAACTCGTTGCGTTCAAGCGTAGCGGAAAATTGGTTGCAGTCAGAGAGTACGAGCTTAACGGTTAACATAGCATTACAGCTACGGCAAACAGGACGACTTCCTGAACACTTCAGATAACCGTGTGTTAGTTTAGTGTGGCTAAATCGAAGACTTCTGATTATAGTAGCTTATCTCATTGTTTAAAACTTCAGTGAGGGAGAAGAAGTGAATGAATGGATTTCGTAAAGTGCCATCATACTGTTGCACTATAGCTATCGTCAAGATTCTTGCATAAAGTTTTTGAAATTGAACTTGAGGTCGGTTGCAAAATGGACAATGAATTTTGGATTGTTGCTAGAAGCAGCTTCTTTGACGTGGTGATCCGTAGTAGATTTTTCACAAAAAGAATGGAACTGGTTAATGCAAACGGTTCCGTGAATTTGTTCTTTAAACTGAAGTGACCCGTTCGATCGGAGAACAACAGGGCATCGCCAGTTTACTGAGAGCTGAGCTTAGTTGTTATTGTACGTATTGACTAACTATTTGAATTTGTAGTAGGAGAAATGAAACCCTAAGTCCATTATAGTTTTTTTGAAAATAAATAGGTGAAATTACAATTGCGCAGGTTCTTGTCCAACTGAATTTAAATTTGGAGACAACAAAGCCATTTCTCAGGGCTTTGTTATCAGATGGAAGTTACATAAAGAAATATTATGTTAATAGGAAAAAAATGAAGGGCGCCAGTAATTTCAATTATTAAAACCAAATTAGAAAAAATCAAATTAAAATCAACTATCTTTTAACTGATGTTGAAACGGTCAGAGTCCGACCCTGCTACATATAATTATATTTGTAATCATTTCTGTCAGTTTTAGTGATCACTCTGCCATCATCTCACCGGCGAATTGGTGCAGGCTGTAACCAATGTGTCATTGTATCTTGACAACAATTTTATATTTCTCACTATTTTTGCTGGGTAAGTTGTGAATGAAACGGTTTTGATTATGGTATGATACAAAACGTGCGCCTACATTTTGAAAAGACCTGTAACTAGTTTCTTCTTAGTTTTTTTTTTTGTATATTTCATGGGTATTAAGGGTTTATTTTCTCTCTCTCATGGTTTTTACTGTAGATATAAGTGACCGTGGGACTACCGATTTTTGTTTTGGTTACATCATATTGGGGGAGTTTTTGTAGTCTGAAAAACTTCCCGCTTTAACTGATAAGTGCTATAACTTATTAGAGTTCTGGTATAGCCGACTCCTTAACTTTGTCTAAAACATTTTACTAGTGTTAGGTTAAAATAAATTTGCTGTTTAGTCTAAACATACTTGTCTCCCGGATTAATTGTATATTTGATGTTCATTTAGGTACCATGTTATGGCTTCAATTATTATTGTCATATTGATCAGAAACTATACTGTTCACAACATGGATATCATTCGAGTATATTGTAAACATTTACCCATAAGACGTTAACTGTTTGATTTCATCTGATTTGTGTGATAATTCCGGGTATTTTGGCTTTGTACATTAATATCTGCGGAAGTACTATGGTACTATTATTGTTTACACTCATTTAAATAATTTCTAATACTTGAGAATGGCTATAATGTTATTTGTTGAGAAGTTTGGTTATGTTGGAAATGACAATTTTCTCGATGACAGATACGACTTGGATAGCTGCGTTTGTTTGTCGTTCCGCACTAGGAGCAGTCTAGATCTCTGTCTAGCATTTGGTGTTTGACTTCACGTGTCATAGACAACACATTATACGTACTTACGGATATCCTTTCTGATATGCTTGTAGATGACATGTGTTTTATTATCAATATTTTTGGGTTTACTCGACTTTTGTTCGATGTCTTAACTGGATTGTGCTTCTATGATCTGTGGTTAAGACGAATTCCTGTCAGCTGGATCGCTTTTGGTTGGAAAACTTACTAGAGTTTGTGTTGTAAGAATAAGTTGAGTTGCAGATGTTATTGGCGCATCCTTGATTTTTTACTTTCTTTTCTGATCCGAACTCCAAGATATCCACATGATTGTCAGTAATTTCTTAATTTATATGTGGTATTTGAAACCATCCCAGTTGGGGAGATTAATAAGGACTGTATAATTTATTCGGGAAGCTGTCGGTGGCTTTATTTTTTTGGAGATATTGTGGATGTTGGCCGTTTTTGGTAACCACGCTTGTTCAAGAATGTAAAATCTTGAATTTTATTGTTTACGATACCTTTTAAATATGTAAGATATTTGTATACTTCCTTTCTTCATTGTATATATTTAATGCGTAAATTCATTTTAGTTAATAGCGTTGTAAAAATATGTTTCAGAATTGATAAGATCTTTCATATTGTTGTAAATTCAAAGGATAGTTTCATTTTATTTTCACCTTTTGTTAAATACCTTTAAAATATCACGTTTTGCAACAATAATTATAAATAGTTTGGTTTGGGCATTGGAATAGCCCATTTTTGAAAGTCGACATCCTGTCTCATTGTCCTATAGTAAAGAAGATAGGAGAAGGTCACGTTTCACCCTATTATATATTGTATTGTAGAAACCCTAAATTTAGTGTCACTTCTGCATGAATTTTATGGTCGACGGTCGGAAGATATGAAAGCCATTTTTGAATAACCTTTCTGAGTAAGAAGGTTACAATTGCTATTGGAGTATTCGATAGAAATAGAACTATCTATTGACGGCACCCATAGTTGATTCTTGTCTAGGAACCCAACAAGTCAAATGATACTGGCCAATAGGAAATATTTATTTTCGTTTGGTAGATCCAATCCACGTGTAAACACGCCCCTCTCAGATTTATATTTAACACGTCTCACAACGTGAAGAAATCAGTTCTCTCACTCATCGGTTCTACACTTATCGACGCGAGTTTTACACTCATCGAATCGAACTCAACGCTTAACAACAAAGTTAGTTTTTTACACTCATCGAATCGAGCTCAACGCTCAATAACAAAGTTAGTTTAATATTCATCAAATCGAAACATAAAGTGTCTTCCGATCTGAAGCCACCGAAGTTCACCATTCACAACTTTGTACCATTTTGTAAATTTGTATATAATGAATTATTAATTTCGACATTAATTCTGTCAAATTAAGATTATTTATCTAGTTGAATGTCTACGCCAGTTGACGGAGTTCATCTAGGAATATAATCAAAAACAACGCTACCTGGTGACTCTTCGGATAGATTTTTTACTGGAATCATAGCGTCTTTTGGATGTGGATACCTTCTTCTGATCCTCTTTTTGACGAGACGATTGTTGGAGTTTCGAGGAAACTTTAGGTCCTCAATTAGAGGTATGTAAAAGAGATCTTGTACTGTTTTTTTTTGGAAAGTTAAGTCTAGTCATTTCTCACTCATTTTCTATAAGGATTAGGATTTTGGGTGGGTTTAAATTTATAACTAATAATATATCTTAATTCGTTGTTAATCGGTATATATTTATATACAGTTCAGGGGTAATTTTTAGTGTTTTGAACCAAAAATGTATTTTTATGGCTATTACCTAGCTGTGTTCTACTTATGATTGTGTATTTATTATTTTTCACGTGAATTTTCTACCCAAAGAATAGGTAATAGATGTCCAGTAGTTATTATATTGTCTGATCGAGTGACTAGCATGTAGATAATATGTTACGTATAGGATATCGGAATATGTACTTGCAATATTCTTAGTTGAATAGTTGAACGTACTGCAGTAAGGTGTGATCATATATAAGATAATTTTTGGCTTATTAATGTAATTTTTTATTTTATCAATCAGTTGCTATGCGTAAGATTAATTTCTTAGTTATCATTTGGATGTGGTATATTTTTAATTCACATAGTAGTTATTCAGGTTTTTCAAGTAAAACATTAACTCAATTAGTAGAACACTAGTAGAGAAGCATTTTCTGGTTCGATATGTTATTTTAATTTTTTTAAGCTGCAGATGCAATACTTTAGTAAATTAAGTGATAACTCTTCTAATCTGAAGATAGTTCAGTCAGTTAATAGTTTCATCGTTGATGATAACATTTCAATAATTCAATGTTATCCGTACGTTTAAGGTTTTTCCTGAGGGGATATCTTTTTTGGATACTTACATTTTCCTGGAGGGATACCTTTTTTGGATACTTACATCTTTCCTGGAAGGATACCTTTTTGGTTACTTACCGTTTTTCCTGGAGGGATACCTTTTTTGGATACTTACCTTTCTCCCGGAGGGGTATCTTTTTTGGGATATTTTCCTTTTCCTGGAGGAATACTTTTTTTCTTGGGTAGTCAACCATTTGCTTCTGCCTGAACAGGGATGATGAGGCGACCACCGTTCTTCTGGGCGAGAAGATAAGGGGATACTATGGGGTGGGTTCTTTTGATTATATTTATTTATTTAGCGTATGGCATAACACATCATTTACTATTCCTGGGTGTCTGGACCGAAGTCTGCCGTTCTACAGGTCAGGTATTTTGCGATGTATGGGTAACTGTGGGTTGTCAATCAGTTTCTTGTTTTCCCGAAGAAGAGGATTCCTTCGCTGGAGATCCACGGGTGGTATGTGACTCAAAACAGGCCGCTAGTGTGTTGGAGTTGAGCGAATGGTTCCGCTTATAATTCGCATAGTGTTGTTAAGCTGCACATCGATTTTCTTTGTTCATTTGTGACATATCAGAGATGATGTGTTTCAGATAGCCACGAGATCGAAATGATTATTTGGTCGCCAAATAGTGCTAGCTCGTTTAGTTTACGTTGTTAACAACGCTATTCAGGATGTACCACGGGCAGGCGAACTAGCATTACACCCCAATTGATTAAAACATATTAATATATATATATATATATATATATATATATATATATATATATATATATATATATATATATATATATAACAAAGAGATTCATGGGTAATTCACGCGAAATAAAGGGCTACTGAAATAGAGTGGTAACCCTCTATTTTGCGTGAATTACCCATGAATCTCTTTGTTGTTGTTGTTACCATATCACGCAATATTCCTACATCTTCTTCTATATATATATATATATATATATATATATATATATATATATATATATATATATGTATATATGTATATTATTATAGTTTGAATTCTATTAATGTATTCATATGTTAACTCTTAATTCAATTTTATTATATCTGTGATTTAATAAAGGTTCTTTTAATTTGCCCGGTATATTTAAGAAATTGTTTAAGTATAATAATGCCACAAAGTGCACTTACCTTTATATCTCTTTTTATAATTTTTTTAATGAGCACTCAGCTTCTCAGGATCTTGGGTTCATAAGGTTAAACATTTATATGATTATTTCTAATCGCCGAATCTTAATATTGAATTTTGATAAATAAATTGTGGAGTGAAATATTTTGGTTGCATAAATTTTTACAAGACGGTCCCGTGTATCTTATTCGGAAAACGCTCGTGGCGTATGTTAAACTTCAAAGTCCCCTACCAACTGATAAAAATTAAACGCTTTGAAATGCATTCTTCAGACAGTATAATTTATTCTTTCCGAAGGAAAATATTTGTTTAATTTATACAAGAAAATACATCATTATTTTCTATCATGAATAGAAAAAAATAACTTATCTACAATGGCGTTTCATACGACACATATTCACACAAATGAACTTATATTAAATACATACAAGTATGCAACTTGTTATACGTTTGAGACAATATACAATATGGAAATCACTCGATATTCACCAAAATTCTGGTTAGAAAATGGACGATTGTGAAACACACACGTCGTCAGCAGAGTTTCTATACCTAACGTTTAATACACACAAGTAAGTTTTATTTGAAAGGAAACAGTTTTAAATACCTTTTTATCATCCGCTGATTATCAATAGATTTCTTCACCGTTTTTTTAGGCTGCTTCGAAGAATGTCAGGGTCGATTCAAGAATCCATTCGAATCAATTTAATTTCGATGGCTTTTCAGCATATATTCTCTTCAAGGATCGTGGAAATTATTATTCCCACGATACGGGATATGTAGTCTCTTCTGGGATCGCGAAAAATGATATTTTCACTATACAGGATATTCTCTCTCTTCGGGAATGCTTTTTAGAGGTTAGTTTCACTGCTCACACCTTATTTTACTTATTTTTAAAACATTCATTATCAATTTTATCAAAAGAATAATGTACTTCCTTATTATTTCTAATACTCACGTTCACTCTTTATTTTCTGTCATCAACAAACTTTTTTTAAACAAAAACCTAATTTTTTCATTATTTAAGAATCAGCTTCCTGCTTATTGAAATCATATAAATATTAGTAACCAATCAAAGTAACTTATAGATGTTCATTTCATAGATTTCATTATATTCTTCAAAATATTTAATTTCTTAATTATAAACATCATCTTTTACAACTCTAAATAAACAATTCATATTTATATATATTCCATTTTATCAATTTTTGAAATTTTTCAGCTGTCATCGACCTTTCTTAACATTGCTCTACGCCAGATGACAAGTACTTCCACAGATATCAAAGATTTTATAACCCTAATGTTTTTTATTTTGAATATCACCTTTTGGATTTTGATGGTATCTAATAGGAATTTACGATTAGTGTTTTAAATGAAACTCACTGTTTCTAGCTAATTCCACAATATAATAAAAATTGTTGAAAATTCTAAAAAAATTGACAATTGTTCCGATAAATCAATATCATCGTCAGAATGACAGAGGTTACATTTCATTTGATGCCTACCTGATGTTTAGTAGTTATTTTTGGCTAGAACGAGAAGTGACCTAACTTGTGATTGACTTAATATATGGTAATAGAAAAAATAAGATGTGATATTACAAATATTGAAGCTTAGGTATTATAAGCCCTATGGTGATATCCTGGATATCATTTTTCCAATTACTATATCTACTGATCTTTGAAATTATCACCTAAGAAAACAGTTTATTAGTGGAGAGCTCCCTAGATTTATCTGTTCATTGACAATTTCATATTTAAGATAATACATAAATATTTAACGATTCCATTTGAAGAGTGGATTCTTTAATTTTATGACAGGTGAGTTTTTTTGTTAAATATTTTGAATTCATTTTATGTCTATGTCTTGTATGTATGTACAAGGTACATTATAAAGTTTAAATTAATTTCTTCAGTTCGATTTAGTTTAATTTTAACGAATAACGGATAGTTTTCCTTTCATTAATCTTATAGTCATGGATATATTTTAAGTTGTAATTGACTCGTGTTAGATATATACATTGTGCAGCATTTTTTTTCCATATTAATATATATATATATATATATATATATATATATATATATATTAAAGTAAAACATATCTGCCAGATTAAATTAAACCAATTAGCATCATTCGAATCATGTGAATCTTAGTGAATATTCAATAAAAAGGAGATAATTCATAAAGATATAGCTTGAACACATTAAGAAATATTTACGTATAATATCCATTTAATAAAATGATTTAAGAAATTACTATTCAATTTGGTAATTATTTTTCAAAGTATATTTCAAAGTATATGAAAATAACAACGACAAGTAAATTACGTCAAATATAATTTGTATATTATAATAATAATCCTTGTATATATAAAATCACTTGAATTTTGAAACAAAAATTCAACTATTATATTATCATAATTTGTAAACACTTTCAGAAACCCTGTATATTGCATAAACTTCCCAATTATTTTATATGAAATATCAAACCAAAATATCAACGCGGAAATCAACGTTCTTTCAATAGTTCGGGTAGAGTGATTCGGAGTATTTACTTAACAACAATGGACAATGAGAAACAAAAAAGAAAACAGTTGCAAGTTGTTGATTCTAAGCTTGGGAGAAGCCTCGTGAATTTATAGATCGAGGACGCGTAAACTTTTTCTTCTCCAAAATTGTTTAAAAGTTAACATAATTGAACAAAATCATACTGAAACGTTGACCAAAGTGTTCAACAAAGCTTTAATAGTAAACTAACTAAAAACATAATTGGTATTTACACAAATAAGTGAAATAATTGTGCTATCGTCTAGATTTGGTAAGATTGAACAATTACCTTATTAATATAGTTCCGATGACTATTTATATATCTTGCCATTGATTGTGGTATTCAATTGGTAAAATAATTCACATTTCATCACTTTCCACATCCTGAGTTGCGGTTTATTCGATCGTAGTCACGATCGTTTGCTTCACATGTATCATATCCAGGGTGAAGAAGAACCAACTATGAACACTATTGCTCGTTTATATATGAAAATTCTCCTATAAAAAACATTTTCAAGTATATTTACATGTCTAGGTTAAGTAATCATTCATATCAATTTCTTAGATAAATATTAGTTTTAAACATTTCAATCTCCACTAATATATCGGACATGAAACAAATTTTAGTACAATTCATATAAGTAACCTACGAGTATATTAAAATTATTTTTAACATCAAAGTAATACAAATCGAAAAAATTCATATTGACTTGGTAACATTATTAAATACATATATTGTTTTTTGAAGTTTCATCATAATTTTTGGATACTATTTGAAATGATTTATTATACATATATTCTACAACTTTACCTGCAATCTCGTTAAATAATGTAAGTACTTATTTATATAGCCTTTATTTTAATTTTTGACCATATTTTATAATTTTTAGTACTTGAAAATGAATAATGAATACGATTGTATTCGAAAGCTCGTAAAATAAATATTTGAAAGAGTACACTTGGTATCATTGCCACAAACCCAAAAAAATAATCCTATATATATATATATATATATATATATATATATATATATATATATATATACTACAATTCATATATGTTCTCTATTCGAGATATCAATGCGACTCAACATATATGTTGTCTCTTCGAGAGATGAAATGCGACTGAACTATTTTTTTCAATAAACTCTAACATTATTTTTGGTAGTTACCCACTCTCCTCTTCTTTTTCAAAACTATATTTGTTTTTCTTATTACAAATAGATTTGGGACTCTTTGATTTTAACTACATACCTGCAGTGACTTCTGTTTTCTTTAACATTCAAAATATTTTTCATTTGTGACATGTAAGTGTTATCGGAAATTAAATAGTGCCAAATCTTACATATTTCAGGTTTTTCAACCATATTGACTTTATAGACAATACTGGGTGTGCCAAAAGTATTGCATATTAAAAAATATTGAATGAAATTCTTTAAAATTTGGCATCCAACCTGAGTTACACTAAATCGCCTTGGTAATATAACTATCCCCTGAGTAAACGTTTGATTTCAATTTTGCATGGATGACGTATGTTATATTCTAGCTAAGTGTAAGCACATGTATAACTGATAACTGGTGTTCTGTGTAGCCCACTTATTTTTCAATTAATGTTTTTTATTACTAAATAGCTGATTCAATGATTGACAGACGTTATAGTCCAGTCATTTTTCTATTTTTTCCTGCGTCTTGCGAAATTGTATCAATTGTTAGAAACATTTCATTTGTCAAGAAAATTTCGGTAAACGTCATTTATTATTTTGGTTTGTCACCTAATTACAGCGACAAAAAACACGTTGGATAAGTATAGAAACCTGTTTTCATTAAAGTTTCCTATTTATTTGCTAGCGTTAGGATAGAAGAACAGAACAGAACAGAACATTTTGGCTGACCAGGAAACTGGCTGGCATCCATTTTATTTAATAGCATCCCGGACATCTCATAGTACTCACTCCCACTCACCGACTAAGTGGGCTGAACGCCTGAAAGGTTATCACCGGGGACAGCTGAACTAATCTGTAGCCCATAAGATCAAAGCTAGTGACCATATTGGGACGTTACAATGTTGTCAGTCTATAAAAAATGCTATAGCACGCTGATGTCAAGGTATTTTTTGTATATGTGTGATAAATAAAACTTTCAGGATAAAACCTATAAATATATAATGATACACATAATAATGAATTAGACATAGAGGGGTTAGTAAAAGGAAAAAATTACAAATTTTACGAGTATGTGAAGCCTACCAATTTAATAATATTTTCTTTACTTGTCGAGGATTCTTCTAACCAACATTATTTTTCCTATGATGGTGATTCCATCATCCGGGATCTGAATAAGCCGAGTATACTCGAGGTGTATTCCAGAAGCTGTCTCAGTCGGGGATCTGTATTAGCCCAGGAACTAAATTAGTCCAGGAACTGAATTAGCCCAGGAAGTGTCTTAGCGCAGGAACTGTATTATTCCAGGAACGAAATTAGCCCATAAAGTGTTTTATCCCAGAAAGTGTCGTAGCGCAGGAACTGAATTAGTCCAGGAACTATATTAGCCCAGAAACTGTCTTAGGCCAGGAACTATATTAGCCCAGGAACTGTATTATTCCAGGAACTGTATCATTCCAGGAAGTGCCTTAGCGCATGAACTGAATTAACCTTCCAAGACTCGCGCTTTATTTTGATACTTGAGTACTCGCGCCGGGTCCAGCAGATTTTTTTGTATTAGCTTAACCTCTTTTATATAAAAAAGGGAAATGGCATTTTAAATATGAAAAATATGTACAACACAAAAGTAATTCATTTTATTGAAACTACATAAACTTTTAATAAAAAAAAAATACAAAACAAATTATACTTATACTCTTACAAAACAGAATACTTGTTTATAACATATTATTATTTTTTTAATTTCTGACACATACTTGGCACAAAATTTGAGCATGAGTCAGACAAAAAAACTTTCTACACATTTGGCAAAAATATTTGGTTTTACTATCTTTCTTTCAAAAATAGCATCTCTTTCTAGTGCGAGGGGGAAAACAAGGCTGTTCTTGATTTAAATTTAGTATTCCAGCTGCTTCCTGTCTGCGTTCTGTCACTTCTCTTGGCAAATTTGTCAGTTGAGCTCTGCGTCTTTGATGATCTTCTGTTAGCTTATTTGCCAGTTCTTTTAGAAATTTTCTTCTTACACAGGAATACTTTTCATTATTCGCAGCATAAATTCTTTGACCATTGATATTCATTATATGGAAAAAATTACCATAGGCCAAGGTTGCGTGTTTCTTGCTACATTATATGTGGCACAAAGTTTGTCCACAGTATCCACTCCACCTTTGGTTGCATTATAGAATGTGATCATCTCTGGCTCATTTTTGTCACCGGTATCTGGATCGATTGTTCCATCGCGGTGCATGCTGGAAGCAATAATTACGTTCTTTTCTTTACTTGCTACATACGAAAGAATTGTGGTGGTTTCTTGATAACCAAAAATACTTGACAAGTCAGGACAACTTTTTGTATTGACAAATTCAGAAGGTAGCTCCCGCTTATCCTTTCGTACTGTTCCAATATAGGTCAAGTTATGCTCTGACAAGAATCTCGTTATAAGCGGAAATGAAGTAAACCAGTTATCACAGGTTACATTACGACCAGTGCCGGAAATAGGAGAAACAAGTCGTAGCACAATATTACATTGTGCATCATTTAAAACAGAATAACGTCCTTTAGGTTGTGTTTCAACATAAACTTCCATATTTTGAACATACATCATTTTTGCATCCACCATGGCAAACATTTTAATGCCATAATTGTTGGGCCTACTACCGATGTATTGTCGAAATGAACACCTTCCCCTAAAGGCCGGTAACTGTTCGTCGATAGTTGCAAATTGACAAAGAGTGTAGTTTTTCTTACAATTAACAACAAGAATATCAAATAGTTCTCTGATCGGGGCTAATTTATCTTCAGCTTTTCTTTCATCTCTTGTTTGTTTGTTGTCAAATCTCAAATATCTTAGTAAAAACAAAAATCTTCCTTTAGATATCGTCAGCCAAAACTTTTCAACGCCCGTACCATCCCTTTCTCATAGGTCATCAACATTTAGATGGCTGCTTCTTTGAGTTCCAGCTAAATATAGTAGACCTAACAAGGCTTTTATTTCGATTTCATCGGTTTCTTTAGCATCTCTTTGTCGGGAAAAATTAGATCTCTGCATCTGGATCATTTTATTCGTATTTTGTACAATTATTTCCAATATATTATTACAAAAAAATAAATTCCAATATTCAAATGGAGTCTTAGCATTCTTAGCACAAGGTCTAACGCCAGGAAGTGAAGTCACAATATTGCATTTTCGTGTTCTTACATTTTTTTTAGTGATATGTTTTTCCATGTTGTTTTGCCATCCTTTCCAATAATTGTTGCAATCCGTGGAATTTTTGCTGGGCGACCAAAATTTTCTTTGTCGGATTCTGCCTCTTGCTCAGTATCTGTGTCTTCGTTTCTTTTTTCAAGATGGTCTTCTTCAAGATCAGATGTTTCATCAATCTGCTGTTCTTCAATTTTATCTTCTTCAAAAAGACTGAAATTATCATCTATGTCGTGTTCGGGTGTAGGAACCTCAGCATTAATCCGTGAAAGATAAGCCTGCTCCTTTTCATAAGACATCTGAAAATATTATAATATTTAATTATGAGAGCTGGTTACAAATTAATTAAAAATATCACCTTTAAAATAGGTCCTTCATAGTCGGCGACATAAATTCAACAGTGACACGACTACTCGCGCCAGGTCTAACAGACCTTAATCGACAATTACTACTCACAAATAAGACTTTTTTGATATAGCGCGTCACGAGGTTAAATATCGACTGGACATGGAAAGCTACTGAGCATCCCAGTATCGAGCGTTGCCCCACCACCATATGACACGTAGAAGTAAATTCGTTGGGTATGTGAGACTTGGCGCGAGTTCTGGAAGGTTAACCCAGGAAGTGTCTTAGCCCTGGAACTGTTTTATTCCAGGAAGTGTCTTAGCCCAGGAATCGTAGTATTCCAGGAGCTGAATAAGCCCATGAAGTGACTTAGCCCAGGAACTGTATTATTCCAGCAAACTATTTATAGTGAAAAATTTCAGCTACCAGAAATACTGCACAGTTCCTAAATTTTTATTAGCTTGAAAGACAATCACGTACAAGCCAGCGAAAACCTCCCCGTTCATCTGAAGACCAGTTATTTGAATTTCGCGGTGAAGTTAGCAATAGGAACTAGAATTATTGATTTTCGAACCGACCAGAATGGTTGTCTATTCCCCCCAAAATTTATTTTGAGAAGTTATTCAATTCTTCTATTTCTTGATAGGTTAACTGCAAAATAACTTATCAAAAAGGCAAACACTTGTGATCTCATATCAGCAGATTCAGAACTAACAATTTAATGATTGAGTACTCGGATAGGTATAATAAAATTTAGATTCGACAGAAGTAAAAACTTTTTCGTTCGTAAATTACAAATTTCAAAACATAAAAATAAAAAGGTAGATCTTTTATTAAGCAGAGCCATGAAAATATTTAGTTGTATTGTTTCAAAAGTTTAAAATTTTGTACAGTGGTATTAAGAGAAGAACGTAAACATATAAGAAATATTGAAAAAAACTTAATTACAGATATCAATAGTTTTTGGAATCACATAAATAGTAAAAGAAAAATTAATTCTAATTTTGGCAATTACATTTACAACAAGTCTCGGAGGAGGAAACTGCTGATGCATTCGCAGATTTTTTTTCTTCCGTATACTCATCGGTAAAAGCATCTTATAACTTGAATTGTACAGCAGAAAAAACTTTTCTTAATGTTTTTGTGATAAGTTACATTACTGGATTAGATTTTAAAGCCGCAGTGAGAAAACTAAAACCAAAAAAAGCAGCCGGCGTGGATGGGATACCACCTTATGTCCTTAAAGCGTGTAGTGATTGGTTGGTGCATCCACTGCTACATATATTTAATTCAATAATCTCTACTAATAACTTTCTAACAATGTGGAAGACGGCTTTAGTACCTCCTATTTTTAAATCTGGTAATAAAATGCATGTGGAAAACTATAGGCCTATACCAATAATGTGTGCACCATCCAAGTTGTTTGAGCAAATCATTTATTTAAGTTTATATCAATTTACTGAAAAGTACATAGTATCTCAGCAGCACGGTTTCATGACCAATAAATCTACCATCTGTAACGGGTCAAAAATAACGTTACGAATTTTCGCATCTCTATTAATATTAATTAATATGAAATAATTTTTCAAAGCTTCAATGTGTATCGTTCTCCATAGAATTGACTTGCCATGTTGCCAAATGACCCTTTTTATTTCTTGTTAGTTATTATTGTCAATTATTTTTTTTTTGCTAAATTTCAGCGCAATTTAGGTTTATAAGGAGCTGATTAAATTCTTTAGGATTTTAAACTTTAGATGACAGTCTCTGTACCATATTCTAAGTTGTTTTATCGTGTTTTCGGTATTTTCCACGGAAACGCCATCTAGGTGTACCCAGTAGGAATTGTTAATACCATAATTGAAAAACTTGTTTTCGCTGAAGCGTGAAAGGTACTTTATTCCAGTAGGTTCGGGCGATTCTGCTTTTGACCTTTGTACATCGTGGTGTGACTTTCAATTTTAATCGTGATTTTTTTGAAAAAAAATCATCCTTCATGGGATTTATTTTGAAAGTCGATATCATATTTTGGGATTAGAAATTGTTTTGTGGCCAATAGATTATTTGGTATTTTTGGTTATTTCCCAAAGTTATTGCTTGAAACAAAGGATTTTTACACGACACGTGCAAAGTGTCTTCTAAGCGCTGCGTTTTACACCGACAGGTATGTACTTTACGATTATTTCTTCTTGTTATTTCACGTTTCCCTTAAATATATTGCGAAATAATAAGTTATTAATAGATTCACATTCTTTTTTAAGAGTAACGGCTGTTTCATATTGTAAATATAGTTATTCTCACACATTTGTTATATTGTAACGTATCTTATTTGGGAATTCTTCGTTCTAGGAAGAATATAGATGTATACTTTTTGCTAATAGCGCCAAACTAGATCCCACTAGTAGATATATCAACCCAAAAGCCCCTTGGCCAGGGTAAGTAATTTAAAATTATTTTTTTTTAATATTTTTCGTTTTATTTTACACGATTTTTCTGAAAAGGTATTCCCACCTCTAGTTTTTTTGGTAGGCTTAATTTTGGTCTGGTTTTTGTTTATTGAACACAATAGTTGCCAAACCTGATAAATATCGTCGAAGTTAAATATATTATTAGTGGCATTTATTATTTCTTTTAAACAAATATTGATATAATTAGTTATGCGTCAATTGAATTTTGTTCTCTTTAATAAATCGTTACTATTGTTCAACAGGTTATTTTATGAAGTCATTTAAATAGAAATAACAATTTGTTATACTTCTGTTACAGAAATAATGTTATTTATATTTATAGGGTTTTTATTTTGGATATTGAATTGGTGCTGAATTCCTTCAGTTCGATCGTTCTTCTTGGTGTTTTCCTTCTTCATCATATGCAGCTGTTCGTCTGCATTTTCTAAATATATGCTCCCTGAAGCAGT
Source organism: Galeruca laticollis (assembly GCA_963921935.1). NCBI lineage: Eukaryota > Metazoa > Arthropoda > Insecta > Coleoptera > Chrysomelidae > Galeruca > Galeruca laticollis. Next base: position 239,853,861 of record OY998175.1, read on the forward strand.
ACACCAGTGCTTCTGCCACCGGAAGAGTCGATCAACCACCGCTGGGAACACGCAAGTTTTTATATTTTTTGTTGAATTCTTTATTTTCGGATTTTTATTTAATAATTGGCATTGTATTTGTGCCGGTATTTAAAGACATTTAGTAATTCAGTAGAATATCGGCTTACTTGACGTAAGTTTATAGTAAATTTTCTTAGTTTTGCTTAACTAGATATCTATTATTTTTTTTTGTTGCACAGTAACTTATATTATGTGAGCGGGATACTAGGGTATCGGATTTTATTACTTTACATATTATGATTATAATTATTATTTTCTGCATAAGGGTTTTTGCCTGAGCTCAAGCAACGCCACAGTTATAAATATATTACCTGCCTACGTTTGTCTCTTACTGTCTTAGTGACGGGAGGTTATTGTTGTAACAGTAGTAGTGTTAAACCCTTAGAGTTCCGCAAGGTAAACCTTTACTTAAGAGTGTGATTTGTAGTTGGTGTTAATATCTTAGTATTAGTGTTTGCTTTAATGATTCCCATTTACGTTTTTTTTAATTCTATATTGGCAAAAAGAATCCATAATTTTACACAAATTTTGGGAATGGAATTAAATTAACCTTAAGATAAGTAAGACTTTGTTTTTTTTTTCTTGAAACGACTTTTTACTGGCCTTTTGTTAAATTGGTGGCCAGTATGACTACGGTTAGGTGCTTGGGGTCAATTTAACTGGCGCCCATTTAAACTTCGAAATAATTTTAGCTTAATTCGAGAACGGACCACTCCCGTCTCCACTTGAGTCTAGCCGCGAGCCCTAAAATTTTAGATATCGATTTGTCGCGTTACACATCTTAAACTTATTTATTTTCACCAATTATGCTCATGAAACTTTAGTCCCAATTAGATACCGTGTATACAGATTTCCGTAAAGCATTCGACACGGTTGCTCATGACATGTTATTGACGAAATTAAATAGGCTTGGATTATCCGACAAAGTGATTAAATTAATAGAGAGTTATTTGCAAAATAGATTTTTGATTGTAAAACATAATGAAAACACTTCTGGTAAATTTGAAGCCAATTCAGGGGTTCCCCAAGGCTTCAACTTGGGGCCTCTCTTATTTGTAATCTTTATTAACGATTTACCAACAGCTCTAAAATATTCAGAATGTCTCTTGTTCGCTGATGATCTAAAAATTTTCAAACGCATACAGACGGTTCGGCACTGTATATTGTTACAAAGAGATTTAAATAGTGTTTTTGAATAGTGTTCTCTAAATAAATTATACTTTATTGTGAAAAAATGTTTCACTCTATCTGTGACACGTTTGAAGGATCCTATTATTTTTGCATACCAAATGGATGGGGAAACTTTGGTGCGCTGTACAAAGGTAAGGGATTTAGGCATATTTTTAGTAATATTTAATGTCCCACCAAGAAGAACACGCACTGCGGTTATGTTCAATATTCCATTATTGCTGACTACCACCAGGGCCCCTCTTGTGACCATTAGCAAATAATTTTAATACCCTTACGGACTGGTCAGTCTCCCAAAATGTTTTTCGTGAGACAGTATTGAGACAAATTGTTATTTTATCGATATAGGAGCTGTTTTCGTCTCATCACTGTCATTCATTTTGATTAGACGTGTTTCATATTCCCTGTCATAGGTTTATTTTTGTGTAACTTAGGTTATAGCATAGATTTGAACTTACCTATGTTTGTTAATGTATTATATATGGATTTTTGTTTTAATTTTATATTATTCTTGTAATTAGACCGCAAGGTCTGTTTGGATATAAATAAATAAATAAATGAATCAAACCACCTAAAAGTCTGTTCAGTCTAGTTGGGCGGCTCACCAATGCCAAATTTCCGGGTGAAAAGGAGTATACAAAAGAGGAACAGGAACAGGTTTCAAGAAAAGAATGTAACAGTAAAAATTTGTTCTCAAATTTTTCACCTGTTCAATAACATCCCCAATTCGCAGTTTCATTACCAACGAGTCCAATGTGAGACGGAAGCAGGATGAGAGAGACCGTAACATCTCGAGCGAAGAGATTTTTATAGATGTCATGTTCATTGTGGAGAATTGGGTGGTATGTGAAGATAGTTTTAATTTACTGAATCGAAGAATGGGAATGAGGGGGAGGAAGATATATTTAAAAACCTAATGAGTGCTGTAAAGAAAGCTCACTCGTGTGAACACTACACGATAAGGCTAAGTGAAGGAGCCTATGATCCATGTTTCGACGTAACTGTAGAACCAACACAGATGGCAGTTTTGGAGGCATCGGTATAGCGTAATAAATCGAACAAATTTTTTTTAGTGTTTCCAGGAATTCTTTCTTTACAAGTTCACTGGGAGATTGATGCTTATAAATGGTGAATGAGGTATCGATTATGGGAATATTTTTGGCCCAAGGAAGAGAAGAAAGTAAAGGAAGAGGGGAGGTCAGTATCTTTTACTTAAGTTTTGAGCAATTGGGGAGTATATTTTATAGTTATTCAAGGGTGAAAAGGATTGATAAGATTTGATTATACTGAGGCAGCATATGAAAAAAGAAGGGGTGGTTCATTAGCTTTTATATAGAGACTATCTTCAGAGATCCGTGTCCACATCAGTAGATATGTACGTAGTTCGTCGCTGTTCGTCGGGGTATTTATTGATGTGGTGGGTGTGAAGTACCAACCCGGCGCGTCTCCAGGTGGCGGATAGGACAAGGGCCTCTGAGATGATTTTATATGAGGAGGAAGTCTGCGGGGAAATACCTGGGGCTCGTTGTGTCTAAAAACTCAACTGGCAGCCCTCCAATACCCTGCCGCGGACCAACTTTACCTGTCCCAGCTGTAGTATCGTGGCTCAGGGATTGCACACAGGGTTACGATGCCGGGTGGAATTTCGAGCTTACCTCGAAATCACATGTTATACCAATGTCTCCTGGCTGTCTGTGGTTAAGTCTCGCGGGCCAGTGGGATGGGGGGAAAGAAGAGGTAAAACTTTCACCGGATAAGTAGTGGAGAAAACCTCCATCTCTTCATCCGGGCACCTCACAGAGGGAAAAAAGGCCAAACGGCACAAAGGTCGTATGCCGTTCGACCTCCCAAAACCGGGAGAACCGGGCGGCATAGACGAAGAGGCATCAGTGGAGCAGGAGTGTGGACATACCTGCGACTCCTCAATCAGGGAATATCCCCTGAAGAGGCCAGGAAGCACGTAACTCAGCGCCCAGCCCCCCGAAGGAATCACCAACGGGGAAAACAAAGCTTGAAAGAGGCCCCGAGCATATTACTCCTCCACTTAGTCCTCAAAGCAAGAAATCAAAAACAGTTGCAACGGTAACCGGGTAAGCCACTGGTTACGCAGCAGCTGTCAAAACAGAGGAAGCTTTAAGGGTGGGAATAATGCCCAAGGATTATCCTGGGGTCATCCTGAAAGCGGAGCAACTCTCCACGCTGGAAGACACTTTGGTGGAAGAGCTGTGCCAGAGCAAAGAGAGGGGAATCCACTTCTCAGGTATCCATTTCCGTTGTGGAATGATACTGGTGGACTGTGGGTCACAAGAATCGGCAGATTGGGTTATGAGGTCAGCGCCGAAATTAAACTCTTGGGAAGGACCCGAATTGGTGGCTCGAAGTGGAGACGACATCTCAAAGCCGGTCACGATAACAGTGTTCTTCCCAAGAAGCCAAGACATGAAACTGTAGAAGATCCTGAAACTTGTCGAGGTTCAGAACTACAACCTCAGTACTGAGGCTTGAAAGATCCTAAACTCTAAAAAACAGGGACAGGGATTGGGATCGATCACCGATCTGGGGAGGCTCTGAAGGCAGGAGGTTACGCGCTAAACTTCCGTTTTGGGCGTATCCCTGTCTCGGGTCTGGGAGAAAAGAAGAATCCCGCGGAGGATCCAAAGGACATGGAGATACCCTCTACATCCGGAACCTCTGGAAAGGGGAAACAAGGCGAAAGCTTGACCTTGGGTCAGCCCGAGATCTCCTCCGGCTCTGATGGGTTGACTGGGAATGCGGAGACTGCCTCTGCATCCCGGGAAGCTGGGCGAAGCAGCCTGGGGGTCGAGAGTCTGACTCGAGATCAATAAACCTGCTCGATTACCGAGTGAGATACTGCCATGGTGGTCGAGGAGGGTCAGCGAGAGAGAAAGGAGGGGGTTGAATAGAGGCTGAGTAACTCGGCCTCTCTCATCCGTAATTATTCACCTAAACGTTCACGAATGTAGCTCAGATTAACCTGCATCACGCGAAGGGTGCTTCAGCCGTGATTGCAAGGTTGTTCGCTAGACTACAACTGGATATTGTACTGATCCAAGAACCATGGATCAACAAAGAAGGCCAAATCAAAGGTTTGGCATGTAAGGATTCTAAATTGATTTCTGATCAAAAGCAAGTATCTCCGCGTGCCAGTGTAATCATAAGAAATAACATAAAATATATTTGTGTTTCAGAATACGTGTTACGGGACCTTGTTCCAATCATGGTTCACCTCAACATTGAGGGTATCGACCGAGATATCGTCATTACCTCTGCCTACTTCGCTGGAGACGGGCCGATGACACCGCTAGTAGAGGTAGAAGAGCTAGTGAGACACTGCGATGGCAGACCGCTGCCAATTATAATTGTTTGGAATGCCAACGCACACAATACCGTGTGGGGAAGCACCAATAAGAACGCAAAAGATGAGTGTTTATTAGAATATCTCTTAGCAAATAACCTTGAGACCTTAAACGTGGAGACAACCCCCACTTTTGTCACGAGAGCAAGAGCAGAGGTCCTGGACGTAACAACTGTTAATGTTGCTGCTAGGAAAAATGTGAGATTGGAGGGTGATGAGCGAGCCATCACTTTCCGACCATAGGTTGAACGAACTTAGGATAGAGGGAAATACCACCTCGATTCCTACAATTCAAAATCCTAGAAATACTGATTGTTCTCTTCACAAGACCAATCTGAAGGACAATTTGGAACACGTCGAAGTGAATGGGGTAAATCGCCCGCACTACGACCTGGAACAAAGAGTCGAACAGATCAGTGAGGCAATAATGGAAGCTTTTCATTCCAGTTGCCCACTTTCAAAAGCTCGTTCAGAAAAGGATGCTCCTTGGTGGAATGAGACCCTATCAAACCTCCAAGAAGAGGTCCGTCGGCTCTTTAATAGCGCCAAACGTGACGGCAATTGGCAGAGGTACACTGAGAAGCTTACTCAGTACAATAAAGAGATTAGGAAGGCCAAAAGGCTTAATTTTCAAGCCTTTTGCGGAAAGATCACTTCCACTCACACTGCGGCCAGACTACAAAAGGTCATGGCAAATGGGTGAACTAACCCCACAATGTCGCTGAAAAAGCCAGACGGATCATACACGGAAAGTGAAGAAGAACTATCGATTCTTCTTCTTAAACCCCACTACACCAAAAAATCCCGCAGGGAAGTTTGGGACATTGCTAAGAAAATATTTACCAGACAACGGTTGGAATGGGCAATAAGTACCTTTCAACCATATAAATAACCAGCAAGGGATAGAGGAGATTCTTCCTCACCTGCTGAAGATTACAAGAAGCAGTCTAGCAGTGGGTCTAATACCTAGAAAATGGAGAAGGGCAAGGGTAACCTTAATACCAAAAATGGCGAAAAAAGATGGGACTGATCCCCGATCTTTTAGACCCATCTGTCTAACATCGTTTCCACTTAAATCGATGGAGAAAGTAGTGGATAACTACATAAGAACAGAGAATCTGGAGAATAAACCACTTCATAAATGTGAGCATGCCTACTGAGCGGGTCGATCAACTGAGACGGCTCTGTATCAGCTGACAGAAGTCATCCAGAGAACTCTGAACAACAAAGAAATCGCAATGTGCGCATTCCTTGATATATCAGGGGCCTTTGACAACACAACTCATGTGTCTGACTAAGAAGCACTAAAAAGGCGAGGAGCGAATGAAACCATTGTAAAATGGATGTATGAGTTATTGACAACGAGGATAGCTGAGACACAGGTGGGGAATCAAACCACCTCAGTTAACGCCACTCGGGGGACACCTCAAGGGGAAGTGATATCTCCCCTTCTATGGAGCCTCGTAGTAGATGAATTGCTTTACAGGCTAACGGTGCTTGGCTTCGAATGTACGGGCTACGCCGATGACATTGTTTTAATAGTCAGAGGCAAGTTCGAGAGCACCTTATGTGATTTATTACAAAAGGGCCTCAGAATCATTGAGCAATGGTGCTTGTCAGTGGGGCTAAACATTAAGCCAAGGAAGACCATAGTAATTTCATTTACCCGGAAAAGAACACTTACAGCCACGAAACCCATATCCTTAAACGGGGAAATCATAGAATGGAAATCAGAGGTTAAATATCCAGGGATAACCCTAGACAGTAAGCTTCTGTGGAATAAGCATGTTGAAATAACTGCTAGTAAAGCAATAAGAGCTTAGATGGCGTGCAGAAATCTAGCTGGTAAGAGGTGGGGCTGTAACCCAAAAATACTGCGATGGATGTACGCCATGATTGTGAGACCAGCAATTACGTATGGGGCAATAGTTTGGCACACAAAAGCAAGTTAGTACAGCACGAGGAAAACCCTCGATAATGTTCAAAGGCTTGCCTGTGTGTGCATCACTGGGGCTATGAGAACGTGTCCAACTAGGGCACTTGAGATCATTACAGATCTCACACCTCTACATCTGGTGATAGAAAGATCTGCCCAAGATGCAATTCTTATAATATCTAAGGAAGGTTCAGGCAATGAGAGTTCAAAAAATCAGGGAGCTTGGTCCTCTCTGACAAGATACACCTCATTAGCGAATCTTCCCAGTGACGAAATGATCAGGAAATTAAGAATCGGAAAGAATTTCATCATGATGCTAAATACGAGGAGAGACTGGGAAAGGGAATACACCACCTAAACTCTCAAATAAAACACCATTAGATGGTATACGTATGGTTCAAAAACCACCATTGGAGCAGGCGCTGGAGTATTTGGGCCTGGCACCAGATACTCATTATCGTTAGGATTCTTCCCGAGCGTCTTTCAGGCAGAAATACTTGCGATCGAAAGATGCGTGGAAATGAACCTAGAAAGAAACTACCAGAAATGTGACATATCGATCCATTCTGATAGTCAAGCAGCTATCAAAGCATTGAGCTCCCATATCATTGACTCAAACTTGGCATGGGACTGCCGAAGAAAACTTGATGAATTAGGCAAGAATAACAGGGTCTCTTTAGTCTGGGTTCCTGGCCACTCGGGAATCACGGGAAATGAAGAGGCCAATACACTTGCCAGGAAAGGACCACAAATGCCCTTTATTGGCCCGGAGCCTCTTTGTGTTGTAGCAAAATGCTCATACAAGAAAGAGTTTCGGAAGAAAGAGGAAACCGAAAGAGAAGCACTCTGGCGGTGCCTTCCCGGGTTGGAACATTCCAAAAAGTTCCTGGGGAACTTTGACACTGCTAGATCCAAAAATTATTTGGACCTCAGTAAAGATAAGCTACGGGCTTTCTTACAGGACACTGCCGCCTTAGGAAGCACTTAATGAGAATAGGTCTAGCAGAAATTGACGAGTGTAGATTCAATGGGGAGGAGGATGAAACTCCTGATCACCTAGTTCTGGAATGCCTCGCCATTGCAAGCCAACGCAAGAAATGCTTTGGACAAGAAACTTGTAAGAGTGAGGACCTAACCTCGTTGAAGCCGTCCCAAATACTAGAGTTCATTAGAACCTTGGAACTGGAAGGCGAGCTGTAGTAGTAGCGAGAACAGCTCTGATAGGGAGGGGTACAATGAACCTTTGGTCTCAGTGCACTGTAACCCCGTTAAAATCTTATCTAATCTAATCTTCAGAGATAGAGCAGAAGGCATCAAGGCAGAGGCGGAGAGCAGTATTGTGAACATAGTTCAATGAATCTGTAACTGATTTGTAGGAGACATCTAGATAAAGCTGTTGTTTTTGTTAATATATTCTACAACCAATGGAGGGTTATTTTGCCAAAAGAAACAAATACGGTTCCATCAGTTTTATCCAACATACCCGAAAAAAACTAAATTGGAATGATTTTTTGTAATTGGTTTATTTCTGTCAACTATGACACCACTTTTTCTCACTAACAGCGTTGGCTCATATTAAATTGATCCACACAAAATGTGATATATTTCTTACAAAAGCAAACAAAGTCAAGCTTCGTACGGAGGATAGATCTGTGAATTCTTAATATGGCAATTTCGTCGGAACTCCAATGAAGGTTACTAAGGGTTTTAATTATATTTAACCGCTTTAAATAGATGTCTTTGAGTTCATGGATATGGTGTTTCCAATTAAGTCGAAAGTTATTTCGATAATTTTACACTGGCTTACAAAGGGCAAAGGGGAGTTAATACAGAAAATGTAAGGTAAAGGAGAAAACGTTCTTCTTGAGAATTTAATTAGTTTGGATTTACTTTGAGATAAGGGTAATCCCTAGTGTAAAGATGTATCTTTGTAGGTTTACTGTGTACTGAAGGAATTCGAATGTGGATGGGATCGATTCACCATGGCAATAAACAATTAGATCATCAGAATATTGAACATATTTTATTGGAGTAGAAAAGTTGTAGCATAGCTGGTTTATTGTAAGGATGAATAGAGTAGAACTTGATACTGATCCTTGAGGGACACCAGTACTTTGTGGATGAGGCAAGGATAGCCTACCATTAGCGTAAACCTTGAAGGGTCTGCTTGTTAAGAAATTATGGATGAATGATAGAATGTTACCATGAAGGTTATACTGGGAAAGTTCATTTAGTATTGTCTTTCTGGAAATCGAGTCAAAGGCACCTTCAATATCAAAGATAGTTGCAACGACGTCCTGATGATCATTTACTAGTGAAGAGATATGTGTTTCAAAAAGAACAACGTTGTCGCGAGTGGATCGATGACGCCGGAAGCTTGATTGGGCATTGGGGATGATTTTATACCTTTCAAGAAATCAAAGGAGCCTTTTATTGATAATTTTTCCCAGGAGATTGTAGGTACTGCAAGTGAGTGAAATCGGTCGGAACGACTTAGGAGATATGATAGAGGATTCTTCTTTTTTAGTAGAATAACTATAGATTTGCCCCATGCGTCAGGGAACTTATGAGTACTCCAGATAAGGTTGAGTATTTGGAGAGGCTTGAGGAGAGAGATGCATTGGATAGTTTCTTAAGAAAGATGTAAGGAACGCCATCAGGACCGGTGGTGGAATTTCTACAAATTGACAAGGCTGATTTCAGTTCATTTAGATTGAAAGGGGTGTTGATGGACGCAACGTCATCAAGATTCAACTGAAGAGTGGAGGAATGTTGGATGTGAGAATTGTGAGAAACAGAAACGGGGCCACGGTTATTGAATTTTTGTGCGAGTGAATCGGCAATTGATTGGCTGTTGGAGATAACAGTAACCTTAAATATTAACAAGAGAATGTTAATATTAGTTTTCTTGTCTTGGATTTACACAAGTTCTTTCCAGACTTGTATTATGATCCATAGAGGAGATATAACTTTGCCATTAGGATTTTTTGCTTTGCTTGACTAAGAAATTAGTTCTAGCTTTGATCTTTTTATGTAGGAAAATGTTTTCTTATGTTCTATTAAGACTAACCTAACCTGTTAAGAGCATGTTTGGACTCTCGGATGGCAATTTCGAAAACTAGGCATCAATGCATAGTTTTTTGTGCCAAGTAAGTGTCATTTTTTTTCAGGCATCGGATCGATGAGGAATTTTTAGATTTCAATTATGATAGTACTGTGAATAAAACTCAAAGTCAGTGTCACAGAATTATTTAATAGTTAGACAATAAAAGCTACTAGTTTCGGCCTACAAACGGCCATCTTCAGGCTACAAAAACAGATTGTTAAAAAAAGGGGACAAATACAAGAACAAACATCTCCAACATTACCTGACACATAAGAAACAAATTAGTGAATTAACTGAAAAAGAAAAAAGAGAACAGTACAATTTAATAAAATAGTACTGTTCAAGTTATAGAACCATAAGACATAATTAAAATTGACTAGTTACACAAAATTATAAAACATTAAACGTGTACAAATTCATAGATAAAAAATAGATAGATAAAAAAGGTAGCTGTAAAAGTCAACCTTAGTCCAATTCACTTAAAAAAGAAGAAGAGATCTTAAACTAAATGTCTAAGATTAAAACAACAAAATATATACATACCAAAAACTGATACTAAGTAGCAATCAAATAAAGAATAAACAACAAGTTGATGAATGCATAAAAAAGTAGTTGAAAAGGTACAATACAAAATGAACAAAACAATAGTCTGAGAAAAATATTGAATTCAAAAACCCTGAAACGGAAGATTGAGGAACATGTACGGCTCAGAAGGCAACAATTGTTCATTAAGACAAACAACAGTAGTATCAGAACTAGTCTGGTTAATCTCAAACATTTCAAGTAAATTCATCCTAGGTCCTTTAAAACATTTATGAAGTATACGAGCATCAGACAATGAAAATTGATGGTTCTCTGAAATAATATGGTTTGCAAATGCTGAAGGGGAAGCAGGAGGGTCAGTATTCCGATACCTTTTGATACAACTGAGATGTTCTTTTATCCTTGTGTCCAACAGACGTCCAGACTGGCCCACATAGACAGCGTCACAATCCTGACAACAAAGTTTGTAAACGCCAGGAGAATCAAGATATGGCATGCAGTCTTTAGTGTTAACTAGTAATGATCTCAAATTGTTGTTGGTTCTAAAACCGAATTTAATGTTATGTTTTTTAAATATATCACCAAATTTATAGGATATAGGACCAAAGTAATGTAGAGAACCAGCATAATGAAGCTTATCACCGTCAGAACACACGTTGAGAGAATTAATAGTAGGAAAACTCAATCTGAATTTATTGAAAAATCTCATGTATAATTTGTTGAATAAAGAAATAGAGAAATTATTGTTGACAACAATTTGTTTGATGATATTGATCTGATTAATAAAGGCCTCCTGTGACAAAGGTAAAGAAAATGCTCTATGTAAAAGACTATTAATGGAAGAAACTTTGTGTGATTGGGGATGGTTGGAATTGAAATCAATGATAGCATCTGCCGTTGTGGGTTTTCGGTAAATCTCAAATTCCAGTCTCCTAGTGACGACATTCTTAACAATTAACAAGTCCAAAAAGGGGATGCGGTTATTCACTTCCAACTCCAAAGTGAATTTAATTCTGGGGTGTAATGTATGAATGAAATGAAGAAAAGAAAAGGCCTGTTCATGTGTACCTTCGAAAAGAACAATACAATCGTCCACATAGCGGTAGTAAAAAACAATGTGACTTTTAAAGGATGGATCACTTAAATAGGTTTGTTCTAATTTGTTCATAAAAATTTCAGCTAGTAGAGGACTGAGGTTAGATCCCATAGCCAAACCTGTTGTCTGTTCATAATATTTATTGTTAAATTGGAAAAAAATTTGTTCTAAAGACAATTGGAGTAAACCGAGGACATCAGAAACAATATTGGGGTTCAAATTATTAGAAATGAGCAAAGCCTCAACCAAGTCAATACATTCTGAAGGGGGTATGCTAGGAAAGAGGTTAGAAACATCAAGTGAAAGCAAAAATGAACTAGAGTTGGGAACTGTAATATTAGATATCTTGTTACACAAGTCTAAAGAATTTTTAATAGAAAATTTATTATTGAAATTAGTGATGTCTAGGAGTAAATTATTAAGAAAAGAAGAGAGTTTAGAGACAGGTGAATTAGAAAATGAAACTACCGGTCTAATTGGTATATTTTCTTTATGAATTTTTGGAAGTCCATAAAGAAGGGGGGTGATAGGAGCCATCTGTGTCAATTGGTAGAATTTAGTGTTAAAGTTGTCTAATGTATCAGAGTAAGTTTTAAGCCTATTCCTAAAAAGCGTATGAAACTTCAAGGTAGGATCTGAACTTAAGGGAGAAAAAGAAGTGTCAGAATGAATGAAATACTCAACCTTATTGACATAGTCATATCTATCCAAAACGACAACGCAATTACCCTTATCTGCCTTAGTCACTACTAAATCGTCTGAAGAGATTTTCTGTTCACTCCTAGACATCACTAATTTCAATAATAAATTTTCTATTAAAAATTCTTTAGACTTCTGTAACAAGATATCTAATATTACAGTTCCCAACTCTAGTTCATTTTTGCTTTCACTTGATGTTTCTAACCTCTTTCCTAGCATACCCCCTTCAGAATGTATTGACTTGGTTGAGGCTTTGCTCATTTCTAATAATTTGAACCCCAATATTGTTTCTGATGTCCTCGGTTTACTCCAATTGTCTTTAGAACAAAATTTTTTCCAATTTAACAATAAATATTATGAACAGACAACAGGTTTGGCTATGGGATCTAACCTCAGTCCTCTACTAGCTGAAATTTTTATGAACAAATTAGAACAAACCTATTTAAGTGATCCATCATTTAAAAGTCACATTGTTTTTTACTACCGCTATGTGGACGATTGTATTGTTCTTTTCGAAGGTACACATGAACAGGCCTTTTCTTTTCTTCATTTCATTAATACATTACACCCCAGAATTAAATTCACTTTGGAGTTGGAAGTGAATAACCGCATCCCCTTTTTGGACTTGTTAATTGTTAAGAATGTCGTCACTAGGAGACTGGAATTTGAGATTTACCGAAAACCCACAACGACAGATGCTATCATTGATTTCAATTCTAACCATCCCCAATCACACAAAGTTTCTTCCATCAATAGTCTTTTACATAGAGCATTTTCTTTACCTTTGTCACAGGAGGCCTTTATTAATGAGATCAATATCATCAAACAAATTGTTGTCAACAATAATTTCTCTATTTCTTTATTCAACAAATTATACATGAGATTTTTCAATAAATTCAGATTGAGTTTTCCTACTATTAATTCTCTCAACGTGTGTTCTGACGGTGATAAGCTTCATTATGCTGGTTCTCTACATTACTTTGGTCCTATATCCTATAAATTTGGTAATATATTTAAAAAACATAACATTAAATTCGGTTTTAGAACCAACAACAATTTGAGATCATTACTAGTTAACACTAAAGACTGCATGCCATATCTTCATTCTCCTGGCGTTTACAAACTTTGTTGTCAGGATTGTGACGCTGTCTATGTGGGCCAGTCTGGACGTCTGTTGGACACAAGGATAAAAGAACATCTCAGTTGTATCAAAAGGTATCGGAATACTGACCCTCCTGCTTCCCCTTCAGCATTTGCAAACCATATTATTTCAGAGAACCATCAATTTTCATTGTCTGATGCTCGTATACTTCATAAATGTTTTAAAGGACCTAGGATGAATTTACTTGAAATGTTTGAGATTAACCAGACTAGTTCTGATACTACTGTTGTTTGTCTTAATGAACAATTGTTGCCTTCTCAGCCGTACATGTTCCTCAATCTTCCGTTTCAGGGTTTTTGAATTCAATATTTTTCTCAGACTATTGTTTTGTTTATTTTGTATTGTACCTTTTCAACTCCTTTTTTATGCATTCATCAACTTGTTGTTTATTCTTTATTTGATTGCTACTTAGTATCAGTTTTTGGTATGTATATATTTTGTTGTTTTAATCTTAGACATTTAGTTTAAGATCTCTTCTTCTTTTTTAAGTGAATTGGACTAAGGTTGACTTTTACAGCTACCTTTTTTATCTATGAATTTGTACACGTTCAATGTTTTATAATTTTGTGTAACTAGTCAATTTTAATTATGTCTTATGGTTCTATAACTTGAACAGTACTATTTTATTAAATTGTACTGTTCTCTTTTTTCTTTTTCAGTTAATTCACTAATTTGTTTCTTATGTGTCAGGTAATGTTGGAGATGTTTGTTTTTGTATTTGTCCCCTTTTTTTAACAATCTGTTTTTGTAGCCTGAAGATGGCCGTTTGTAGGCCGAAACTAGTAGCTTTTATTGTCTAACTATTAAATAATTCTGTGACACTGACTTTGAGTTTTATTCACAGTATCACTGTCAGTCACATTTGTGTTATGGATGATATTCTCCTTTTATTTATGATAGTGTTTCGAGCAATACTACCAACTTTGAGCTGGGTGAGAAATGTTGTACATTTACTCCCATGTTTTAGTCTAATTTAACCAGACTATGGAGGTTGAAGAAGTAGCGGTTTTTGAGAACAGTGATTGTGAGGGGAGGTTTGACATATTGATTATATCCTGGATATTGAAGTAACAAAAAATAAACAGGACTCAAAAGGAATATATCATTAAATCTCAACTCAGGACACAATCTGTGACTCAGTGACTGGCATATTGAATTCCAAGACAAGTAAATGAATTTCAAGTATATTTACCAATTTTGTAGAAAAACAATTCTTTTACAAATTTTTGTTATAACATTTTATGAAAGACAAAAACTCGTTTTCATTTGATAGGATATTAACGACCTGAACCTAATGAAGGTGTTATAATTGAAACAGTTCAGAGTATTACATTTGTATACAAGGGAATGGTAGACCGTTGAGGAATAATTGAAATACCTTAATACAGTTTTTGTCTAATCTAAGATACAGGCTGATATAGTGTGTAGAAGAATCATATATTTTCTCGAGAGAAAGAAATATCAATTTGAAATTTTTTATAGGATATAAGCTCTTCAAAATAAAATAACCACTAATGGTTTTGTCAGATTCTACTGATTCAGTAACGTGTTATTAGGAGTTCGTAAACTTTTATCGTACCATATCCTTGAATCACCCTGTGCTCCGAGGTAATCATTTTTATCAGCAATTGTTCCTTCAATTTCCAAAAGGTACATTTTGTTGAACTCGCCACAACAACCCATTTAAATTTTATTTCATTTTTATGGCAACGAGAAAATCTTTTACATTGTATTTTTTTATCTACGGTTTGCACTCTATATGTCAAATATTGTACTGCCAAATACACCAGTAAGCAACGAATGACATACGTGGTTCTAATTGCTTGTACATTCTTATTTAACGAAGTGTCCCAGTTATTATGAGACGAATTTTCATGTATTAGAGCTGTAACAATTGTCTTATTTCTTCGTTCTGTGTGATTTCCTTGCGGATGATAACGAGCGGTAATAAACATTTTTGCACTTTGTACATTAGATTCTTAAAAAGAGAAGAAGTAAGAACATTGTCAACAGAAAAAAATTGTGGAATACCAGAAAGAAGAAAAACTTGATTTTCTATAAACATCACAATACCTTTAGCAGATGCGTGCGGCATTGGATGAACAAGACATAATTTTCTAAACCAATCGGTACTTATTGAAACGAATTTGTTACCAGATTTTGATTTTGGATATGGACCTATGAGATCAGCAGAAATCCATTGCCAACAAAAATTAATATCGTTGTTTTGATCCATAACACCAGCTTTAGATAAATTTTGAATTCAGATAATTTTGATTAGTCCCTTATCTCTCTTGTTGTGTGTATTGAGAATTCATATTTTTCCTTAACAGTGTTTTCCTTCTCACTATACACTTAATTTTTATCGCCCCTGTATGATAATACTAGTAAAACACGTCCTTTTCTTACATGACAATTTATGGATTATAAAGAGTTTCTAATCAGACTACAATGTCATCTTGATCATAGAAGAGAACATATGCTTCTCCACTGACTAAAGATTTCCACGATATTAATAGCACCCTCGAATCGTTATATTCGTACCACTCTCCCGTGTAGAGATGTCTGCAATGTGCTGTGAAATCACAATTATAAGTGGTTCTACAGTGATTTGATATAGCGTAGAGGTTGTACATAAAAGGTGCCACATTATCAGCCGCGTAATGGCTCATATCAAGCCCTTCTATTGGAAAATCTATTGCAACATTAAGTTTTCCACTAAATCTTTCTGTTAGCGGAAAGCGCTTTAGGGAATAACCAATATTTTCGGAAATTTATGAATTGAGAATGATTTAGTGCATCGTCTTCATTTCATACATTTCGAACATGTTGGTTTCTCATCATCGTCGTGTGTTTCTTCTCTTGTAAACGAATCTAAACATTGTGAAAGTCGTATTCGACCTGTTCTTTGGGGTATCAAAAGGGATAAATCCCAAAAGGGATAGTAGGTAGCTGAACAGTCACCACAGTGTGTGCACTTGATTGTGGAATCTAAGTGACCGACAAAGTTATTCACATCCTTGGAGTTGTCCATTCTCGGATATCTCAACCAAGATTCTTGTGTTTTCTCAATGTCACTAAGTTTGTCATCAATTTTTATCAATATGGGCTTTGGTTTTTCTTATACATTGTTGACATATTCGTGAGGTCCTGCTAATAGGTAACGAAAAAACTCCTGTGCATCATATTGAGTATATCCCATGAACCTTGAAGTGAATCGCTGAATCTGACTTTTCAACGATACTGTATTAACCACTCTGTCTGAACCGTCTTCAGACCAATGCTCCTGAATAACTTCAGCAAATGCTTTAATCAGTGCTCCTTTCATGCTAGATATGTTTATGTTAATATCTCTTATGTATGCGTCTTTCTTTACATATTATAATAGCCACCTTGTGTTTGGTAGGCATTGGATAATACTATTCATGAAACATGCGTTGCCAATATTTTTGAGGCCTTTGAGACCAAAAGATTCTTGGGGGATTCCCTTTATGGATCTGATTGTGGAGATATTGTTAAGAGCTCTTTCGCAACTACTATCATCGTACGAATAATCTCGGATTCTATTATTGTCGTTCTCACTTGATCGGCGTGGTGAGCAATTTGAATTGATGTGGCTCGTTATTTAATTGGATGTAGATATTGCGGTTTTAGAAAGTTTGGTTGTTGTCGATAGATCATTGGTCTGGTTCACTTTGTTAATATATTCCTTGTTATCTACATCATTTTTAGACATGTCTTTTTCTTCTTGTTGAGTTTCACCCTCTTTCTAAAAAGTTTTTATTGAAAATGAAATGTATGAAGAGAAGTTGTTTAACTCTAGGATTATTTTTAGAAAGGGAAATTATATTTATTGATTCCTCAGTTACTACGACCCTATCGACTTCTGAACCATTATTTGTTTCTACGTCTTCATTTTCTTCCAATTTTGAATTTGACTGCAAAATATCGGTGTTATTTTGACACTTGTTGAAGGCAATATCATTTTTTTTGGTCACCGAAAAATTATTACTAGATTTTTTAACTCTGGTTGATATTGATTTTGTACTTAGCGGTTTCACTCCATTGTTCACATCAGATATTTTGGATCCAACCTCAGTTGTCTTATTGGCGAGGTTAGTTACCATTTTTTACTGTTCTGGAGAGTTTGTCATTAAAAGTTTTACTCAAATCGGCTACTGATGTGTGATTTCCGTTATCATCTTCATTATACAAATTGTCTATAGTATTATTGTTAGAGTATGCCACACTATTAGTATAAATAACTCACATTTGGTCGTTGACCTTTTTATTTGATGTTTTCAACTCTATTGGGGGTAAACCAGTTTTATATTTGGTTTTGGTCAAAGATAATTTATTGCGTATAGGAATCGCATCATTTTCTAGCATAGTCATCTTCTTCAGTATTCCTATGAATGGGACATCATCTGGCTGGTGGTTATCTATATTTTTTAGTACAATGAGGCCCAATAGCTTGTTGGAGGCCTAATTTATAAAATTGTCAACGCATGTATTATTAGAAGGCACACATCCTAAAGAAGATAATGAATATGTTAAATCAGAATTTCGGAAAAAGGAAAGATCACATGTTTTAGGGTCGGTAATGTGAGAAAGTTTGAAAGTGGTACAAGAATTAGGTTTCTTATGATTAGGTTACATGAAAAGTTCTTCTAGAGACTGAGAACAGGAAAACGTACCGAGAAAAGATGAAGTGTTTCCTCTTTGAATTGCAATACTTATTTGTTGTATAAAGAACAAAGTTGCTCTCGAATCATTGGTATCTACTGATATTTTTTACCGATTTCTTTAATGAATTTCGAAGCTTCAGAACCGAAAACACCAAGTGTCAGTGCAAGTGAAATCCCATATAACTGGTCTGCCGCGTTGCCATGGAATGAGGGTCATACCATCTGGACGTTTACCGTCGTCGCGGCAAGTACCTAACGGTTCCAACGAACAAGGAATCTTTGCAGATAACAGGCCTCGTTTGATTAGGTCATTTATTGCAGAATGACGTAAAAACGGCCGGCACTTAATTTGCAGCTTAGGCCGTGTCTACCATATTGATCAACATCAGCTCCGCAACGACAGCGATGCTTTACACAAATTTGACAACCTAAATGGATACCAATAGAAATACGGAAACTTTCGTCATCTAAAAGCGTACCTAATGGGGCCGACGGTATAGCGTTCAACCATGCTCCTGATTCCTTTGAAATTGCTGCATTCAAACCAGCCTTGTCTGGTAAATTGATAGCTTTCTGAAGCATATTTTCTTTTTCAATGTTCAATAAAGGTATATCCCAGGATTTTTGAAAGGATTTATAGTCATCGGGTACAACTTTGTTAGACTTTAATGACCAAATATTTCATGCCTCCATTAATATAGGGTGTTGTGTGTGGAAAAATATCAGCAGAATGTATTCAATGGAAATTTTTGAACCATTCAATGATGACAAAAAAGAAGGAAGAGCTACTGAAACGATTGAGCGAATTCCTAAACCACCATATGAAACAGATAGTGAAGCTTGTTTCCAAGAAAGGTCCTCTAATTTAATGTTAATTAATGACTCTAATGAATGACGAATGGTATTGTCAAAATTGATTAAGATATAATTATGTAACCAGGTCGGACTACATCTTAAGATATATGTTAATTTTAGACTTAATAGGCAATTCTTGAGAAGGTAATAAGCAATATATGTCGGTAACCACGATAAACGAGATGACATTTTTTTTTGAAAAAGTTAGTTTTTCATTGAAAGCTGATAGAAACGATTCCTTTAATGAAATAGCACCTAATAGAAATAATTTTGTCTATTGGTAATTGTTATGCCTGGTACTACAGAATTAAATGTATCAATGTTTAGATTATTTGGTGATTCTAAGAAAAATAACTCGCATTTGCTGAAATTGAGTTCAAGACCAATATCTTCGGAATTGTTCATAATAAAGACAAGAGACTAGAACACGTAATTACTATTACCACCTAAAGAATCATCATCAAAGTACCAAGCATTGAATTCCGTGTCAATGTTGCTTATAGGTTTGTGTATAATTGGAAGGGAGGGTCTATTGATTTCGCAGTTAGGATCTGGGTTTATATTTTGAACAAGTCTCCTCCCAGTGCCATTGAATGATGTGTTGAATTCATTTGCGATGTCCTTAGGATTTGTTAACAACTCTCCTAGTTCATTTTCAATATTATCAATAGAGATCCTCGATTTTTTGGTGTAAGTTACTTCTTGACCCACATTCCATAAAACTTTTGTGTTTAATTTTTTGCGTTCGATCTTGATTTTATAGTATTTGAACTTAGTTTCTTCAATTAGAGTAGACAATTTGTTACTATATTTTTTGTATTGGAGTTTTAGTTCGTTGTCATTTGCGTTCCCTCTTAAAAGTTGAGCCATTTTATTTTTTGTGTTAGTTGAGGTAAGTAAAGCATTTGTCAACCAAGGGGCGATCTTCGTGTTTCTCCTTCCACATTTTTTTGTATATGTACAGTAGTCTATATATTTTTGAAGTGTTTCAATGAAGTTAGGATCTGGATTCAAGTATAAGAAATCCCAAGATTTTTGTCTGATTGTATTTTTAAGTTTTGTTTCATCTATGTATTTCACTATTTCTCGTTCCTTGGGTCATTTGGTATTTTCCAGTACTATCTGTAGAAATGTTGAGAAATGATCTGTAATGTCGGTTTGCAATACTAGGGGCACTATTTGATCGAGTACGTTGAATTTGGATTTTAAAAATGTGTGGTCAATGCCTGAACTACGTCCACCCTGTATTCTTGTTGGATTATCAATCGTGGAAATGTAACCGAATTCGTTGAGTGTGTAGTTATAGTCTGTATTATATTCATTATCTTCTAGTAGGTCGATATTCAAATCACCACTGATAATGTTATAAGTTTCTGGTTGGAATGCTGAACTCTCAAAGTAATGTTGAAGACTGATAACGAATTGATCGAGATTGCTTTTTGGAGATCTATATATAGCATTGATAAGAAAGTTGTTCTTGTCATTGAGAATGATTTTAATCTGCAACATGTTGCTTCCATTCAAAGGTATGATTGAGTATGTATAATTATACTCTCATTTTATGTATACAACAACTCCATCGTTTTGATTGAGATCCCCCTCATTATATAACTTGTTGTAACCCTCTAAATTATATAGGTCCGAATTTCCTATTGCCCATGTTTCTGATAAGACAATACAATTGAATCCGACATGTAAGTTCTCTTAGAGAATTTCAAATTCGTCTAGGTTTTTATTAATGCTTCGTATGTTATTATGGATAATTTTAAAATTTTCAGTCCCTGATAATTTCTAAAATATCTCTGCATTCTTGTACATGTTCCAATGAGTAAGTTTCTATTATATCAATGTCGAAGTCTCTAATATATCAATCCACTTGTTACTGTTTTACTCCTAACATTTTGATGTATTACTTTGAGGTTGTCTTTTTTCATAGTTTGTTATGAACTAAATAATATACAGAAAGAAGATGAATAAATTCAAAGTTACAGAAGTATCAACATAACTCAATCTCCATATAATTGACATTATTCTAAAGGAAGCATCATTAATTTTCCATTCCTAGTGATATTAAGATCGAATTCCTGATCTTAAACTCTTTTTGTTGAGGAGGACCAGATGTCTTCGTTGCCTTCTTATCACTTTCAGAGTTCGACGGATTAATTTTATTTTCTTTTTCTTTCGGTGTTAAATCTTGTCCGATACTTCCTTCAGTTGGATTATAAGCTGTTTCTGATTGAAACACAGGATGGAGGCTTCGTGAATTTGGGGTCGACGGTGCACTGTTTGGTCTTCTTTCTGTAGTATCGGTATTCTCGTTTTCTTCAAGTTCCTCGACGGTGTAAGCTCTGATGTCGATATACAACCTGTTTCCTTTTATATACGAGTTATCAGAGTTATGTTGTCTCGCTGTATTCAAGTGGTGCCTCAGTATTCTATTTTCGCAGAGTTGCTTATATGCTAGATCGTTTGAACCAATAAAATAATAGTTTATCCAATAAAATGTTTACATAGGCTATAGTAACAATTTTGTAAATATTATGAAGAAATTTTACGTAGCCCATAAGACCGGAAATGGTTGAAGATGGGTTTAGCTCAGTGATTCACAATAATAAAAAAAATTACCATCGTATTTCAGATACAGTACATTTGTACATTTATAAAAAAACATAAATGGGTGAAAACGCTCCCCTTAAATACTAAAAATTGAAATCAAGATTAAGACTAAAATTTGACCACAACATTCGAGTACTACTTATATTTGTATAATTTAGACAATACATTTTTCATATCTATTGATTTATGAACCGCTTTCTGCTCTACACCTTTAACAAAAAACTCAAATCTTTTTTTTTATCATCTCTTCCGAATTCAATGCAGTTGAATATATTTTATATATATTAGGTAGAAACACTAGTACCTTTTAGGAAAATATACGGAGGAGTCTGGGATCAACAAACAGTGCGGTATAGGAGGCGCACGAACAATGAGGTATATGAACTGTATAATAGCCCAAGTATAGTACAAGAAATTAAATCCAACAGACTAAGATGACTGGGACATGTCCAGCGGAGTAATGACTCAAGGCTAATTAAAATGGTCTGGGAAGAAGCCCCTAACAACAAAAGACCTTTTGGGCGCCCAAAACTTCGATGGCGTGATAATATACACAAGGACCTGCAAACTTTGGGAGTCCTTAATTGGGAAGAAAGTACTCAGGATCGACATGAATGGAGGAGAATTGTTGAGGCGGCCAAGACCCACCCCGGGTTGTAGAGCCATGGATGGACTAGTACCTTTTAACTTTTTGCAGTTTTTAATAACTTCAAGCTTCTTCAAATATGATATGAAATCAACTTTGACAGGGTTTTTATTCTTATTTCCTAAACTGTACAAATTATTTAAATCAGATACTTGGACATCAGAGTCCAATAATTTTTTGAGTTCTCTGCAGGCGGCGGGTGCAGATACTTCCTGAGAGTCTCCTAGCCCAAATATAACAATATTATTTTTATTACAAGTTACCTCCCATGCTTCGATTATATTATGTAGAACTTCATTCTCAATTTATACGTTATTTATTCTATAGTTGAGTTCTTCTATTTTCAATGATAGTTTTGCTTCAGACGCCTCAATAGCAGATTTAAGTTCCTTTAGATTTTTTCCTCCTTCAATACTTTTATTACTTTTTCCCATTAACTTGCCATTCTTTGAAATTCTAGATCGAATTCTAGCATATATGATCGCTTTTACTTCGAACACAATATTAAAGTATTCTTATCAGGCAATCCGAGATAAGGCAGAGTTATTTATTGTGTTGTATATTGTCTTGTATTGTCAGAAACCTTTTATTGTTCCAGATTTCACTATTTCCTTCAATATCGCATGCTCAGTTGATGGCTTATATTATATTATATAAATTATTTAAAATTTTCAGTGACTTATTTTCCACACCAATTTAGTAAAGACAATTGTATATATGGTAGTAAATAGTTCATTCGCCGTTCAATGATGTTGGCACAAATTTGTTACCGTATTTCAATTCGCAAACAATTCACATATATTAGGTATCAATCAACCGAAACAAGTCCAATTTACTGATATCCAAAAACAAATGTGGAGTATAGTCATGATCATTGAGATGTTAGCATTTCATATTTTATTACGTGTTACCCGTCTAATATTTCCTTGGATATTTTGCTAAAGCGTTTAGCATTTCATATTTTAGTAGAAGCTACTCCTTTAATTTTTTGGGCGTTTGGCGTCTCATATTTTCATAGAGGCTACCCCTCTTATTTAAGTTTTTTGGTCATATTAGAATCTCAGTACGGAACTAATAACTGATATCGTTTGATTTTTGATACATTTTTTTTGCTAATAGGAATGAGCTCCTTTTATAATTGTGCACTGCATTTTGTTCACATTTTTTTAACATAATTGCATTTACTTTGCAATTCTCATTATTGCTAATATGTATAAACACCTATTATATATTTACTTTTGTTAAGTTTTCCAAATGAATGAATTAGAAAACAACAATTCTTGGACATTCATTGAATATGTTCCTTTCTTCTTCTTATTTTTGTTCTCTACGTTCTTATCTTCTTTTCATTTCTTGTTTGTTTTCTTGAATCTGTAAGCACACAACTACAATTTGGAAAGAAATAGAAAAATTTACCAGCAAGACAGGTTAACACCACACACAAAATATTATTCGAAAACTGAATTAACTTACACATTAGTGATGGATGTTGACGATAAAGAGACCGATTCGACTCGAATCGTCGTTTAAATAGAAATTTTTACGAACGGGGTCACTCGACGCGTTCTCAACATGTCGAAATAAAATTATTTTCAATTAGAGGTGGGAGTAGCTGAAGAATAAGTAACGCTCCCAAATAATTAATAAAAATTGAAACATGTCAGGATGATACGTTACAAGTATTATAGACGACGTTTTCAAGAGAGAAGTTATAGAGAAATCGAATCTGGTAGAAATGCTGAAAAGAAAGAATTTCAGAGTAAATAATGAAGTGCAGTAAGTTATTTTATGATTTATCTATAGAATTTGTAGTGAAAATGTTACACCTGTCATTTTAAACCAATTACATACTGTAATTTCGATTCGGATTTTTTTCCTTCTGCTAAATTAGGCAAACAAGATTAATAAGTGGACATTTTTTTACATCTATCAATATTTAAAAAATCAGTAGCTAACCAGAATTTTGATTTGTAATGATTTTATTATTATATTTCCAAATATATTGTAATTAGTAGGGTACATGGCTGTTTCTCGGTTTTAATCCAAGTAATCCATTTTCGGAATTGGAAAGGAAACATCTACATATTATGTATTATCTTTTTTTCTTACATCAATATACCTATCTGTTGCTCAGTATTTTAGTAATATAGTGCAGTGGATTGTACCATCTCATTAGGGTGGTTTCGGATTTAAACTGGCGATAAATCCGTGGCGCACCATATTTCAAACATATCGAAATCTATATTTTATTGTTGAATCCACGTCCCACTGAGCTTCCTGGGTAGGTTACGGGCGTGAAATATCTATCGCACATTCACTGCTCAATTCTTATAAATTACGCCTCTAACAATGGATTGTACGCTATCGAGAACTACAAGATAATCTAAATTAGTTTCAACTAAATCAATTACCAAATACATCCTTGTTCAATCACAGAAACATTCGATACAAAATAGTCTGATACTGTCAGAGTTTGCACTTGATTTGAAATCTGGCTTCCCTCGCAAAATACTCATTAAGCAGCATAGAACTGCATCCAGTATCTACGTAAGCACGCGTTGGCAACTGACCTACAACATCAAAAAAATAATTATGGTTTATTGAAAACTCCCCATTCACAACGGGATTTTTTACGTCTGGACGAGCTTTTCTGCATTCGTCTGCAAAAGTCCCAAACGATTACAATATGTGCATCATATTTTGGCTCTAGGGCAAGTTGGTAAAATATGGCCTTTTTCTCGACAGTGGTAACCTTTTAATATCTCCATATTCGACTTCCCCTTCTGGGTTGGCTCTCTATGACGATGTTTTTCACATTAAGACATCGGGAAACGTTTTTGCAACAGGGTTATAAACGTGCTAGGACCTGGCGATGGGGACCTTTTATGCCTATCCATATGAAACTTACTACGTTGCTCAGAAATTGGACAAACACTTTGATCGGACCGCAATGTAGAAAACTATTCACCCAACAATTCATCAGGAGCATTGTACCTACCTGCTTTAGCACCTGTTTGAATGGATGAATCTCTTATCCCTTCTATAACACAAGACACTGCCTTTTTGTCTGTTATTTCACAAGTACTCAAAAGATCCATTTTGTCAAAGTAGTACTTCTCTGAGGAGTGATGCAAAATCCTGATGATCTGGAAAACTTCTGGTAAGAAGGACTTTCCACTCTTCCCGGTTCATGTTGTAATTTTTCAAGTTATTGTACAATTACCAAGAAAGACCAATCAACCTATTTTGCATGTAAAAAATGTTGGTATTCTCATCCCATTTGTTTATAGCTCCAAGTTGTTCTAATTTTTAGAATCCACTTAGTAACACTGAGATTTAGATCTCCTGGCTCAAATTATGGAATGCCTCAGGTTTTATGAACATTTTCTGAGGTTGACCTTGCTGTTGTCGTGGAATTTGATTCTCGATGCATCGTTCAACAAGCCTTTCCAATCTTAAAACTCTATCCGTTTGTTTCTGAGGGATATTGGTATAGTGGTGTGCCACTGTATTTCTCCACCGACCGGTAGTGGCGGTGTAGGAGATGTGCGTACATGTGATGAATTTGGATACGCCCTTTTATCTAACCGCTTTGAATGAGATTTGACTTCATTTGATTCTCTACTCTGACTGGCATCAGAACTTGAATCCGAATCCATTTCGATTAGATATACACACCTTTTTTTTAATACTTACTTCAATACAGATTTTTGTTTTTTCTCTGATTGCTCGGACTATCCAGGTCTTCACTGAATCTACTTCTATCACTAAACGCTATAATAGCTAATACATCTACTCAAAATACAGGACACTTTTCCGTATTCAGAACTTCAACGAATTTATTGTACGATCCCGCCACTGCTTTATTAAATATTAAAATGAAATTCGTTAGATAGTCTATAATAATCTATATTTTCCAAAACTATACAAATATATCTATAAACAATATCGCTCGAAAACCAACCTCGAATGAATCTGTATATTTTCTATTTCTTTTATGTCCACAAAAAAAACAGTTAATAATCCGTTACCAAAAAGTCCTGTCTGCTGAATAATATCAAAGATAGCAAAATGATATGTCGGCAGAGCACCTATCCCAAGAGTGGTCTCCTACACTCTTCCACCAGTGGTACCGCTTACACACACCATCCGTAATTAGCCCATGTTTCATGAGATAATCCCAGACACCAATGTTTTGTTTTTTATTATCATTTGGTCTTATATTAAGCATTTACTTAAGTGTATTATGAGAAGATTAGACTGATTAGTTACAGTTAACGTCTAGTAATAAATAGCGTTCATAACGTTAACAGGTTTTGTTTAATTTCAGTCCTCCCTCGAGTGTTCGCTATTACCTTATTTCCCCCTTAATTTTCCCGTCGTGGTAAAAAACACATTGAAACAAATCGAATTTCGATAAAGAGAAAGTTGATAAATTTGCTAGAATGATCTCATCAATTACGGATAATATACAAGAAGTCAATAAATAAAACAAGAATGAAACCACCAATTCAAAGAGAGAGAGAGAGAGAGAGAACTATTTTGACCTACTTTTTCCAAACTGTGTGAAATATTTCGTTATATTTGTATATCGCCGAAAGGATAATGATTTCATAGAGTGATGCACCGGGCGGTGCGTTGGCAACAGCTGGGGGAAGTAGCGCATAGTGTGTGGAGCAGTAAGAAGTGGTTTTCACCCCTCGCCGAACTGTTCTCCCTATTTGCCCTCGGCGACGGCATATTGCCGCCGATAGCGTGTGCGTATCTCACCAAAGTGATTGATCTTGTCGCTATATATTCTCCGCTAGATTTGTCAACTCCATTTTCAAATTCAGTGAAAGGTCATTACAAAGAAGAGGAAGAGAGGCAGACAAAAATGAGAGTTTGTGAATGAAAGCATTTCGTGTTTGCATATTGGCAATTCAAATTTCAATTTCTCAACTTCATATTCGTACTCGTATAATCCAAGCAAAAAACCTTTGAGGTCAAATTTTTGATTGTAGGTACCCACTATATAAATATTTATTCCAACAAGTTGAATTCTAATAGTCATGAAAATGGTGAGATATCATCGCAAATTAACTACAAAAGAAACCCAAAGAATCTCGAATTGGACAGCAGAATAATGTGACTGGAAAGAAAATCCTGAGGAAAATGTGTTTTTCGTAAATAAATTAGATAGTAGTCATAAACTTTCGAATGTGACCCTACACTTCCCAAAATTTAAACCACGTTGAACTGTGTAATCATCCATCGGAGCTCGGTGCTTCCTTCCAATCTCAGTAATTTTTAGATTTCCAGAATTAATGTCAACAAATACAGAATTTTACAAAAATTGATGAAAGAGTGATGGATTGAGATAAAAGTTAATAGCCATATGATTCTTAATATTTGAATTACCATATTAATTCAAGGTTATAGCAAAAAATACTTTTATTTATCGTGTTCACCTGCGCCCATGTTTTTTTCCTCATCATATATTGAAGGGATAAGTAAACTAATATATAATACATTGGTCACTCCATAAAAAAAGTGGCAGTAATTATACCCTGACAGATGTGCTCTAGCTGAACACGTATTTTATGAAGGCCATTCTATGAATTATCAATCTTCCAAAATTTTGAACATAGATAGTAATAAAATAAACGGTTTTAAAAATTGAAACTAAATTTATAGGATCCGTTTTACTCTTACTATTATCGAATTTGATAACTGAATAAAATTCTCGATACATTCAATGTAAGTAATGTTACGGTTTTAAAAAGTTTATTGGGAATGTAATCATGCAGTTATAACCAAATAGTTGACATAATAATTTCTCTCAAAAATATACTAAAACTTACCTCTTCAATGTTTACAGTAATATCAATAACTTCAACTTTAACCAAAAACCAATGGTTTGTTTACATTTGCAACAGAACTTTATTTATCTAAATCATAATAAGTTATCGTATCCTTTATCATTATAAGTTGGAAACACTTACTTACATTGTTATAAAAATATAATTAAAACTCGAAGCACTTTTGTTTAGTCTAATTTATTGTTTCAACCTTAACTTTACAAATTGAACTGTCATTTTATATTTTGATATTCGCTATCTATCATATTCATGGAAAACGATTTATTCTTCTCCTTTTACTATTTCATACCTATCCAACTTACTATTTCGATGAATGTTCTGTGACTTCTCCTGAGTTCTGTGGATGGCCTACAAAACCTACTTGATTGAAATTTGTTCCTTCTTTCTTTTTATATCAGCTCTCATTCCGAGCACATAGTTCGTTAATTCTTCGATTATAAGTCGGATTTTATAAACTGAAAAGAGTTAATTTTATTTGATTTTATTGGTCATAACTGTCAGTGTGAACAAAATTATTTATATTGGATCTGGACCAAAATCTAAAAACCTCTTTAAAGTCACCCTACAATTTGAGTAAGTAAAATCCTCCACCATTCACTTTTATTAAATTCATAACTTATATTTACTTTCATATTTCATACTTTTTTAGGCCTTTTTCTTCTATTTTTCTTCTGTCTGTTTGAATCTCGCTTAATATATTTGCTGAACTTAGCCGTTTCACTCACCGCTTTTCCTAAGTATCGCTTCCTCTAAGCTGTCTGATCATTTCCACATAACAGCATTCATCTGTAGTAGAATAATAGTACATGTAACTAGTAACCCAGCACTGTTTAAATTTGTTGCATGCCAAGCTATTCATATCATTAAATCTGAAATCCAGGAGGTTCCAGGTCAAGTCATCACAACTACCGCAAGAACTGACGTTGAACTTACGTGATACAAGTAAGAACTTTCCGATTTATCTTTACACTCACCATTTACAAAGGGGTGTTATCTGAAGGACAAGCATCTGAACCTGGAATTTTAACACATTTACGACAATTTATGCATTACTAAATAGCCTCTACTTCAAACATTATCATCTATATTTAAAACTTACCTCTAAACACCAAGGGATACCGCTCGGTCGTACAAATATCCTATGTGTGATTTGCAAATTAAAATGTCGATGGTTTCAATTTAAAAATGTTCAATTTACGAATCCATCCCTACTCTACCGTTGAATAACATTTTCTATTCACTCGATCTAGCTGGAATCGAGGTTTATATATATATATATATATATACACATATATATATATATATATATATATATATATATATATATATATATATATATATACAGTCGACTCTCGTTAATTCGAAACTCGAGGGACTCTTAAAATATTTCGAATTATCGAATGTTTGAAATATCAAATGGTTCGAAATTTGTGAGAGAAAATCAATAAAACTTCGAATTACCAAGAAGTATTGATCAGAATGTAATGTATTTATTAACTGCTATTCTATAACAATGAAAAAAGTTTGGAGTGTACATACATAAATCTATTCATAATGTGAATTAATTAATGTTTCGAAAGAACTCTGTTATACTGGTTTGCTTCAAAACACATTGCTGCTGCTCAGACTGCTCAATAACTTTTTTTAAGAAAAAAAGTGCCTTAAATGTTTTTTCATCACTTTCGTTTTGTAGACAGAAGCGTTGTAGGGTATCGAAGGAAAATCGTGCTTCCTTAACTGACACCTCTGTTACAGGTTCTGATGTATCGTCCTCATCTTCATCGTTGCTTTTTTCATTCATATCTGTCGCAGATAAAATTTCGCTATCAGTTAGTGCACCTGAGACAGCGACATCTTCATCTACTTGAACAAAGTCAGGAAAACTCACACCGCTGATGTCTCCTAATGGTTCTACTGCTGATTCTTAATAATCCATAAGTATTGGAAGATTTTCTGTTAAGAAACCGGATTTTTTGAAGCAGTTGAGAATCGTTAGGGGTGTTACAGCTCTCCATGCCTTGTCAATCAGTAAAATAGCTGTCAGAACCGTAATATTCGCAGTTAGCTGCTTGTCAAGAGATTCTAAAACGATCTTAACAATTTCTTTGCGATAGAACGTCTTAAAATTATGAATAATCCCTTGATCCAATGGTTGCAATTTCGAAGTTGTATTCGGCGGAAAGAAGTAGAGTTCCACGTTGGACAATGTAGGAGGACTGTTGTGTACAGTGCAATTATCTAAAAATAGTAAAATTTTCCGCTTTTGTCGTTTCATGTCCCCATTAACTGTTAAAAGCCAATTGTTAAAAAGTTCTGTCGTCATCCAAGCTTTTCTATTAGCACGATAATCAGTGGGCAACGATTTCACTCCTTTGTTTCATTGCTTTTCCTATCACTAAGGGCTTAAGTTTTTCGGATCCGTCCATATTTACTGCAAATGAAACTGTCAACCTCTCTTTACTATGTTTACCCCCGTGTCATTTTTCATTTTTAAAAGTAAGCGTCTTGTCCGGTAAACATTTGAAAAATAGACCAGTTTCATCAGTATTAAAAATGTCTCGGGCATCATAGTTTTCAATCAATGTCTTCAATTTACAGTGCCAATCTAAGCAAACTGCATTGTCAACACTTCCACTTTCTCCACAAACTTTTTTAAACACAACTCCATTTCTATTTTTGAAATTCGTAAGCCACCCTTCACTTGCCGCAAAGTTTTTGATACTTGGTTTAGTGCGCGTTGACCGAGAAATTGAGTTGGGGCTTAAAAGTGTCTAGAAAAGTTTTTAAAAGTGACTAGGAAAAATTTGCTAGAAAGTGTATAGGATTGAGAGTTGTTGAGTGGGCTTTTCGCTAGAAAGTAACCGGGGGGTTGTGTTATCTTGGGGTGTTAGGGGTTGGTGTTTGGAAGCAGCGAAGCTCAAAAGTGAGAAGAGATGGCGTGACAAAAGGTGTCTAGGATAGGGTGTAAGATGTGGAAGACGAACCATGTATCGTTGCCGATACTTAGATTTATGCGTTGGATTGGAAGGTGTCGGAAACTGTGAAATTAGGTGCTGTTGGCTGAATTTGAAAAATCTGAGATATCTCCGGGTTTTTAAGAGTAATAAATTCGGAATATTGAAGATTAACAATTTTTTGGTTCATGAAAATTGTGTGGAAAAGTGTATAGGAGAAATTTTTCAAAGGTGTATGGAATTAAATTTTGTTAATTTTAGTTGGAAGTTGCGGTGACGTGCCTTCGGTTGTTGGGACTGTTTTACGGTGTTCGGCGGTAAAATAATAATCTTAAATCTGAAATTGCGGGTGGTAGATCGTCGGTCTATTTGGCGAGTGAATAAATTCACAGAGTATACAGGAAAAACCGCAAAAACCTGCAACACCGACGTGAGTGGTGTGGAAAGGTGAAAATAGAAATTTGTTCGAAGTATTGAACAAATTAATGAATTTTGAAGTGATGGTTAGAGTTTAGGCTGATTTTGAAATAGTGTTGTTGGGTGGTGGGTGAAGAAGTGGGTAGAATTTATTGCCGTCGGAAGGATGGTGTGAGATTATAGTAATTTGTGTTCAATTTAACGAATTGAAATTGGGGATTCGTCTGGGTAATTGATATATTCGTCAGGTAGGTCGTCGTAGGCGGTGGCTAACAAGCGTAGAGGAGGAAAGGGGAGCTTCCTCTTGGGTTTTCTACCAAGGGGTCGTCTATTCGCGACACAAGGAGTGCGTAGAGTGTTTGTTAAGATTTCATAGCCCGATTCGATTGTACGACTAACGTATCGGGCTTGGAGATTATTGAGACGTTGAGGAATTGGCTCGATGTCGGTATTGACATAGACGGTGGCGCTGGGGGAGTATGGTGCTTTGTATTGGCAGTATCTCAAGATTGACTGCTCGCAGGTTCGTAATCTTTTGGCAAGATAGTCGGGAAGGGTGCAATAGACGTTTGCTCTATAGTCGATTACTGGGCGGATATAGGTTTTATACGTATGAAGTAAGGTGGTAGGGTGTGTGCGTCCGAATGTGCCACCGAGCGCCTTGAGAAGATTGACTCTCCGTCGGACTTTGTTTAAAGTGTCCATTAGGTCAGGCGTCCAGCTGAGAGTGTAAGTAAATTTGACTCCCAAATAGACGACTTCCCTTCGGATTTCGAGTCGATCACCCCAGAGCACGAGGCGGAAGTTGGTAGGAAGGAGTCGTTCGCTCATGGTATCAGGGTGTTGGAAGACGATGGCTTGTGTTTTTTGAGGATTGAGAGTCACCCGCCATTTCCTGCACCAATTAGAAAATTGGGACAGTAGATTTTGGGCTCGAATGTTGAGAGAGCGAATATCTGTGGCAGATATAATTAGTGCGGTGTCGTCCGCGTATAGTTGGATATTATCACGAGGATGCCGTGGAACAGGTGTATCATACGTATAAATAATGTATAGTAGGGGAGCGAGTATCCAGCCTTGAGGAACGCCAGTTTGGGGTGTGAAGGAGTCGGATATGCTATAAACAACTTTGACGCTGATCGAACGGTCGGTGAGGTAGGAGTATAATAATTTGACAATTTGGTTTGGTAATCGGATGCTCAGTAGCTTTCACCCTAGTCCGGCATGCCAGACTTGATTGAAAGCCTTCTGAACGTCCATGAGGATGGCGGCGGAACAGCGTCCTTGATTTAGAGCTCGGGTGACGATTGTTTGGAGGCTGGTGGTGGCGTTCTGACTAGAGTGGCCCGGCCTAAATCCGAATTGAAATGCCGGTATTATATTATTTTCGGTACAGAAGTCCCAGATTCTTTCCTTTAACAATCGTTCAAGGTCTTTACCTAGGACGCTGATTAGTGAAATGGGCCGGTATGATTCAGGCTTAGTGAGTTCTCATTTAGCGGAATATTGACGTGTGGGCTTCGTGTAATATTGCGGGTTAGGTGGTCTGTTTCGACGGCAAAGCCCTGAAGAAATCTTGTATTGTCTGGGGGTGAAAAGACAGTTTGTAGGTTATCTTTGAAAGCGGTGGCTTTGTCTTCGGAGGTGTAGATCTTCTGTCCTTGCACTTCGAGATGTGATTCAACCTTTCTCTTGAGGCCGACGAGGCGGTTGAATTTTTGCCAAAACACGCATCCTTGTCTGAAGTCCAGTCCGGCTGTTTCGGCCTTCCATTTTCTCTGCTTTTCAGCATTGATTTCTTGCCGAACCTGGGCGTTGAGACGGTTCCATTGTGTTTTAACGGCGGGGTCTCGAGTGCGGACGTATAACCTATATAACTGTCTTTTCTGGCGAATTTTTGGAAGAATTCTTTGAGGTAGGGCGTGAAAGTTAGTGTGTATGGTGGTGAGAGGTACGGCGACGTCTTGTGCATCGATTAGGAGGGATTGGAATTCCTCTGCGTGATTATCTATGTCATCAGTATTCTGATGAATGACGAGTGGAGGTAAATTGGTTGAGACGTGGTTTGCGAAGGAATCCCAATCGGCTTTTTTGAAATCGCGAAATGTAAAATTCGTTGACGGTGGTGGTATTGGGTTATTTATCGAGGTTTTGACTAGTAGTGGAACATGGTCTGAAGTGATGGGGTCGCCTATAAAGCACTCGTCGTCCATGCGTGTGTATAATCTGTCTGTGCAGATAATATGATAGACTATGGAGGAGCCAAGCTGACTTATTAGGGTTGGATTATTATTTCTAATCCGTAGGATGGGGAGTGTGACAAGTTGTTCGGCGAGTAGTCTGCTGTTGAGGTTGGTGTGTGTCTCCGAAAAGGATATTTCGTGAGTTTAAGTCACCCATAATTATGGCTCGTGGAAGAGAGGCTGCATATTCGAGGAGGTCGATTGATAATGGTTGGTTGGGATGTTTGTAATATGAAAAGAAAGTCGTCGTGGTATTATCCCACGATAAGTCGATGGCTATGCAGTCCAAGTTCTGTTGAGACAGAAGTGCGGGGGGAAGGTGTGGTGACGCGGGGAGTCCGTTACGGACAAGAAGTCCGTTGCCGTGACAGTAGAGGTTCCTGTCTAAGTGGAAAGTGGTGTAGCCAGTGAAGCGAGGGGAGTTTTTTAATATAGTATCAGTGATTGAAATTATTTGAATATTTTGGGAATGTAAAAGGTGTTTAAGAATATGTCGCTTCCTGGCTAGACCTTGGCAATTCACGGTCCCGATAACGAAGTCCATGACTTAATTTTGGCGTTTGGGGGTGGAAGCAAAGTGGACGCGGTTGCCCGCGCCACTTGTTACGGTACAATTGTAGCCGTAAAACGAAGGAACAAGGTGTGAGAGAGTGTTAGCCACCAGGCCGCGTGCTGTGGGGACGGAGTTCATGATCGTGGTTGCTAAAATTTCGAATAAAATTTTAGCGTCGGTCGTAAGGTCGTAGGGGGTTGGTGGTTTTTCAAGTGTTACCGGAGCGGTTTCTTGGGGGTTTTGGGAGTTTCAAGTCGCTTCGGACATTTGGGATGGTAGGTGGCGTGAGGACCGCCACAATTTTTGCAGGTAGGTTCTTTTGCCTTTGGGCAATCGTTTGGTTTGTGGTCAGATGCACCACAGGGAGGACAGACCGGCTTGGCCTTGCATGACTCGGCAAGGTGGCCTGTGCTGGTGCATCTTACGCAGTATTTGGGTACTGCGAGTAGGGGGTTTGTTGGATTGGAGGCCTCGCACGGATGTGAGAGACTATGGAATTTTATGCCGTGAGAGAGGGCTCAGTGGTAGTCCATTTCGGAATCGGTTAGGATTCGAAACATTGTGGTGGGACGGCCCCGACGGCGGGAGTGAATGCGCCAGGATCTGCTGTGTGGGATTTTTAGGTCGGTGAGGATTTCCTCGAATTCTTCTTCGGAGACGGAAGTGTCTACATTTTTGCAGACGAGTGAGAAGGTTGGTTTGCGATTTCGTGATTGCGATCGAGCGCGGGGGGCTAGACTAAGGGGAACGACGATGACTCAGTCGTCGCCGATAGTATTTTGTAGCCTTTTTGCAAAGGCCTCGTGAGGGATGTTGGCGCGGATCCTAAGAAGGGCGGTGCAGTTAAGATTCGCCTTCAAGTAGGAGATTTCCCCTCTCAACAACTCGTGCGTGTTGAGGAGATTGAAAAGCTCCCGCTGTGAGACGTATCTTTGCGGAAGGTTTCTGATGTTGAGTGTCTGAAGCGGGACTTGTTGGTTTTGTTGGGGAGTTGGTTGCTGTTGATGTTGGGTAGTGCGGGGTGGTTGAGTAGTGCGGGGTGGTTGAGTAGGGCAGGGTTGTTGGGAAGGAGGGGCCTGCTGGGTATTGTTGGCTGGTGGAGGCGTGGGGAGGATTCTTCGATCTCTCTTGGGTATCTCTCCCAAGAGAGTGAAGTCCCCTTCTTGTTCTCGGCGGTTGTTGGATTGTTGGTTGGTGTTAGGTGTTATGTGGATGGAGGTGTGTGATAGTTGCGATTGGGCGGAATGGACCGAGCGGGACTTGGAGGAGCTACGAGAGTTGGCTTGGGATTTTAGTTGGTTAAGTTCAGTTTTAAGTCGTTGGTTCTCTGTTTTTAGGTCGGCGAGTTCTTTGGTCATTTGGGCTAGTACGGCAATAGCGTCGGTGGGTAGGGGTCGAATCGGGGGGAACTCTTCGTGGGAAGAGATCGACGGCACCGCGTGGCTCCGGGTTTTAATCGGAGAACGGGTTGAGGAGGCCATTGTTGATTGTAGAGGGTGGAAGAGGACGAAGCTGAAAGTTGTTTCGTTGTTAGTTATTCAGGGAAGCGGACAAAAGCCGGCAGCGGACTCACTGCTGGAGGGAGTCTCCTCCCCGGTTAAAGGTTTCCTGACCCTTTCGTCTGCTGGTTAGTGTTTATATTCACCTGTTAAAATTGGTCCTCCGTTAGCTGGCTGGTATAGTTTTGATTCTAGTTGGTTACGTTCAATATGTTGGCTTCAAGCAATTCTCATAAATAAATTCGCTCTATGAAGAGCGAAAATTCATAAATAAAATTGAGCGAAATTTCACAAATAAGAGCGTCCTATGAAGGACGAGTTGAGATAAGAATATCAGTGTTTATTGTCGAGTCCGGTGGCAAGCGCTGCTGGAAGTGGCCTGGTTTGGATCAGTGACCAGGTTACTCACTGGAGCTCCTACTTGCAGGTAACCTTTCTCGATCGATGCGACGACACAACACCAATAAAATGTGTGTATATATATATATATATATATATATATATATTATAGTGGATATGTTTATATTTTAATATTTATTTATATGATTTACCTTTATTTACCCGTTTTTACCTTCGGCTAGCCCTATATGATTATATGAAATTTTTTAATTGTATGTATTTTTTAAATTTTATATTACAGTCGGAAGCATGAGACTTCTCTCTTTGAGTCCTGGACACCTATTAGAAAAAATTTTTACATATATGAACATTTACTTATTATGATTTCGTGATAGGTCTATTCCTGAATAAATTATATATCTTTATTTCAATCATCTCACCATATGATAATCGAATGAATGATTTAAACAATGTTCATGAAAAGTGTTATGGACATTGACTGGAATAAGAAAAATACCAACACTTAAATAAAAATATTTTAATAAATTGTTGATGAAATCTTCAAAATTTTACACACACAAATATTCCTGAACCTCCTCTGTATTCTTTGATGGTCATGCGCACTGAACGCTTATAGTAGCTGCTTCGGCGCAACGGAGCAACTCTTCCGGTTCAACGTTTCTCGTCGTCACAAAATTATAGTACACAGTTAACATGGAGGATGCACACGTTTAACAGTTCAATGTGCATCAATTTAGTGCATTTAGAATAATATGGTTGAAAACTTATATTAAACAGTTACATATATAATTCAAGTTGTGAATTAAGTGTGTGTTTGATAGTTATAAGAATAGGTCAGCATGCAAAGCGGAAATTAAGATTGGAAAAGCATTTATGAGTGGTGTGAACTTTGATTATTTTACAAACGAAAAACTTTTTACAAGTAAGTACATATTTAATATCTAAAATTATTGTTGCAGAAAATTAGAGTTCTTTAATTATCCATGGATAAAATTTGGTATTGATTATTTTAAAGTTTCTTTGGCCAATTTTAGATTATTTAAATTTAAATGTTCAAATTAATTTCAAAAGTTCACTTTTTCTTTGTTTGTTTGGAATTCCAAATTAAAAAAACTCAAATAACACAGACCTTATGTTCCATTCTCGGCGTGGTGGACCTACAACATCTCGTCTCTTTTCTTAGGTATTCCTTACCCAAGAAATACTCGTTCGGCACGTTTCACTTTTTCACAGGGGTTAATCGACATTAATATTGTGAATTTTTTATTGATTTAGATTTAAAATAATTACTTTTACTTTAAAGTTTTTACAAAAATCTTCTCAGAGAATTACATCCCAGTTCATCATTCCCCAACTAACTCTCGACTCTCTTTTCTTTTCAAAATCAACAACATTTTTACAATCTCTAAAACACAGCCTCCTAATTTGTTATTTTATTCAACAATTGTCAATGATAATGTTTTTTTATGGAAATACTGAATTCTTCAATTAAAATAGTCTTGGAGAGTGAAATCACTTGTATAAATGGTTTAACAATATCTTATAGAATATATAAATAGTCTTTCACATGTATTACAATGGTTTCAATCCTTGTAATTCCTTTTTTTTTAGTAAATTTGTTTACAATTAATATACAATTTCTACAATCTAAATTTATGATTTATATATATGGAACTGTTTATTTTTAATTCTTTAATTAGCACTAATTTCGCTTTATATAAACTCTAACTTATTTTCAAATTTACATTCTCTGTTTTATATTAACTCCCAACTCATTGAATTTAGGTTGGCAATATTATAACTAGATTCAATCACTTCCTTCATTGATTTCGATTTGATTACTAGATTTCTATGACATACAATATGGCTCTTATTCCGAATGTCATATTTCATACAGTTTTATTTTTATAAATTACTTTTTTCAAATTGCAACTTTTTATTGTATTTGCATATCGTTAATAAATTAGTGATTTGATTATTAATTCTTATTATTTTAGGTTTTGAACAAATTAACATCCTTTTCCCGATTCAAGTGTGGACATAGCAGCGTTCAGATTGATTTTAATGAAAATTGTTGACATTGACTTGACCTTAGGATTTATTTGTGAAGGTAACATTTTCTTAAGAATTAATTTCTATATTATCATTACCATTCTATTCCTTATCCTTAATCCATTTCTTAAATTGATGTACTCAATACTTTATAATACATTTGCTTAAGTCATTCATTCGTTTTATGTTAAATTTTGTTCTTAATTAGGTAGTGTCTAATGATACACCATACGTATATACAAAAAAAATTCCTTTTTAATTCAATCTAATATATGAATATTTATCTATACTAGAGGACTGGCTTAACTCCCCTCAAATTTAAATTTTAAAAGGTGTCTATTTAGATAACTTCTTAAAATTTCAATTTTCAATCTGTAATCCATGCTAATCGATCTATAGATTTCAGCTCAGTACTTACATTTCTGATAACATTTTTATTTTTATTCTTATTATTAAAATTTTTATGATATTCTTATAATTTAACCATATCAAACTCATTCCAAAATAATTTCTCATTAGGGACATAACAATAATGATTCTTACATTTTATTCTCATAATTCTTATTCTTGTTAAATTATTCATATCTTATATTCCTTACTCTTTTTCACCGTTTCTTATTCAAAATCTCAATATTTATACTTCCTCCTTTACCTATCTACTCTTCTATTTTTTCTATTTCATCTTTTATACTAAGAACATAATTTTTAATTATTTCAATGATTTCCTATAATTTCATATCAATTTTCAACCTATATTCATGTCAATTTATCTATTCTTATAGTCGAACCTTTAACTCTTTACTTTCTATCCATATTTATATTTATTTTCATATTTCTTAATCATAATTCATCAACTTTATTTCATAAATATATTCATTATATCATAATTTTCTCATCATATCTCCCTATCTCATAATAATTAATCATATCATATACTTTATAAATATTTCTTTCCATTATTTCACTATACTTTTCTCCCTAATTCCTATAAAATTTTTCTTGACATGAATATTTCCTACTTATATCTTGATTTGAAAACTTTCTTTCCTTCTCATCTCTTTTACTGTTTATTTAATTATTTCCTATCTTATCCTTCCTATTTCCTACCTGTCCTTATTAATGAGTGTTTATTTAATTTTATTATGTCCTTTATCTAAGAAATTCTCATAAAAATTTACTATTATACTGAAGCTTAACTTGCCATCTTTCTTTGATATTATTCATTTATCATTAATACATTATATCTATTTATGTTCCAATTTTTTAGATTACATTAACCACGGATACTGTATGCTGCCTACTAGTACACTACCTATGAAAATTGAAAATCTTATGTTTAACTTGGTCATTATCTTCACGTTGTATATGAGAATACATCTTATGAAGTAAAATCGAAAAAAAAACCTTACATCTACCTATACTACTATCTATTTACATGTAAGTAACATAATATTATCTATTCCTCTTATCACTCTTTTATGGTGAATTATACTTATAAATTGATTCTATATTAAAAATACCCCTAATCATGTTTGTTCCTGGGTATGCCAATTTATAACTATTTTGTGCATTATCATTTATTATTTCATAAGGTCCCTCGAATGGCAATTGCAATTTAATACATTGGTCTTCTGCTTTATTAGATGTCTTTAATGCTCTGATTATAACCAATTCTCCTTTATTAAAGGTTGTTTTCTTCTTAATTTTCTTGTTCTGATCCCGTATATATTTTTCTGCATTCCTCCTTATTCTGATATTCACCTTTTCTAGTGTCTCTTCTAGAGTAGTATCTCTATTCAGAATCCAGTTTCTTTTAGGTTGGATACCTTTCATTAAATAAATTGGACTTTCACCTGTTACCCCATGTGGTAAATTATTTATAAATTCTTCAATTTTGTCCAAATTTTCATCCCATCTAAGATGTGTCTTTTGACAAAGAATTCTTAAATATTTTAAGATTTCCTTTATATATCTCTCAGCTGGATTGGAGCTAGGTCTTCTAATACTAATAAATTGTAGTTTTATTTGTTCTTTATCACAATACTGCTTTAATTTTTTACTTTCAAAGTATGTAGCATGGTCAAGTATAATTCTCTCAGGTCTTCCTACTTCTTCTATATATTTTTCCAAACATTCTATTACCACCTTAGCCGTTGATCTCTTACATGGAAAAGTTTTAACAAATTTGGTATAAACATCAACTATTACTAGTAAATCCTTATTACCCGATTCACTCCTAATTAAGTTTCCTATAAAATCCATTGCCACAATCTGTAATGGTTTATTTGTAATTATCGATTTTGCTGTCATGCTATTGTGGTAATTTTTTTCTTTGGCCAGTTGACATATTTGACAATATTTACATATTTCTTCCACTATACTCAAATCCTTCTTTGCCACATAATTTTCTCGAAACAAAGTCCATAATTTTCTTGTTCCTATGTGTCCATTCTCTTTATGTAGATGACGAATAATTTCCTGTGCAAACTCCTTACTTATTACAAATACTTCTCTGTCCTCCAATTTCTTATACCACACTTCATCAATTTTATAGGCACCTTTAACTTTCTCGTTATCAAAATGTCTCTGATCTTCTTTAACCTTTTCCAATGTAAATATCTCCTCTGTTTGGTACAATTGGTTTATTCCAATTTGAAATTTGGTTTGATTGTTCCCTACTTCATCTACTCTACTCAATGCATCTGCTACCACGTTTGATTTCCCTGGAATATATTTGATTTCGAATTCATATTCTTGTAACAACAAGATCCATCGGTGTACACGATTATTGGCATAGCGGTTTTTCAACATAGCTGTAAGTGCTGAGTGGTCAGTTTCTAAAATAAACTTAGCTCCTAATAGATAGAATCTTAGTTTGCTAATGCAAAATACAACACTTGCCATTTCTAATTCTGTTATTGAATATTTCTTTTCTGCTGGCTTAGTCACTCTGGATATAAAACTAATAGGTACTTCTTCTCCATCTTGTATTTGAATTAATACCCCTGCCAATCTTTCTATTGAAGCATCTGTTCTCAAGATAAAAGGTTTGTCATATTGTGGATGAAATACTTTTAGGCTGTTAAGAAAAATTTCCTTTAACTCCTGAAATGCCTTTTCTCTTCTCTCGTCCCATTTCCATCTAATATCCTTCTTTAATAATTCTATAAGAGGAATTTCTCTCTTACTTAGATCAGGAACTAACTTCTTGAAATAATTGATGATACCTAGAAACCCTCGTAAAGTTCTTA
The DNA here is from genome assembly GCA_963921935.1 of Galeruca laticollis. Classification (NCBI taxonomy): domain Eukaryota; kingdom Metazoa; phylum Arthropoda; class Insecta; order Coleoptera; family Chrysomelidae; genus Galeruca; species Galeruca laticollis. The sequence continues at coordinate 239,895,022 of OY998175.1, forward strand.
AGTTATGTGGTGTTTTATACTCTAGGATTGCTTTAATTCTCTCAGGATTCATTGTTATACCAGTGTCACTTAAAACATATCCTAAATAATCCACTTCTCTTTTATAAAACTGACATTTCTCTAAGTTTAATTTAAGTCCGGCATTTTCTAATTCCTTTAATATTATTTCCAGATGTTTATGATGCTTCGTTTCTGTTTCAGAAAAAATCAAAATGTCATCTATGTAGTGGAGAGTGAAATCTTCATACGGATTCAAGATTGTATGCAACGTTCGTACTAAGGCTGCACAAGAACTTTGGAGTCCAAATGGCACTACACAAAATTGATAAACCACTCCATCTACCATAAATGCAGTGTATTGTCTACAACAATGATCCAATGGAATTAACCAAAAGCTATGCTTTAGATCTAATTTTGAAAATATATTAGCCTTTGTAATTCTTCCAAATATACCTTCAATATTTAATGGACTTTCGTATTGTTTTTTAGTAAATTTATTTATATTCCTAGCATCCAAACATATTCTAATATCCCCCGATTTCTTCTTTACACAAGTTATTGCACTTATGTATTGTGAATTAGATCTTTCAATAATACCGTCTTGTAACATTTTATTAATTTCCTGATATACCTCTTGTTTTAATTTATAAGGTATAGGATAAGTTTTGATCTTAAAATTTTTTATTTCTGGTATGACTTCAATTTTGTGAACATATCTAGTCGCAACGCATACTTCCTCATTGAACAGCTTTTCGTAAGAATCAAGTAATTCATAGACTCTCTGTTTGTATTCCTCCGGACATAATTCCTCCCTCATGTTTTGTTCTTCTTCAGCAATGTGATTTATTTGTCCAATTGCACATTCGTTTTTTTCTATATCTGTTTGATAATTTGTTATAAACGGTATTGTATGATTATTATATATTATGTTTTGCATTTTATAATTTATTATAATTCTATGTTTACTTAATTCATCTGTACCCATGATTATGTCATATTTTAAATTTTTCACAATCAACAATTGTACTGATAAAACCTCACCATTTAATTCTAGGTTTGTCATAATGGTTTTAGTAGTTTCATATAATTTTCTTTCATTTGCCCCTATTAATGATATTTTATTTGTATTTATCACCATAATATTGTCCTGTTTTAAATTGTCTACTATATTTTGATTTATAATGGAAACTTCGGAACCCGTATCTAATGAAACTCTACATTTAATGTTATCTAAATTTCCCTCTATAAATACTAATCTATTTAATTCTGGGTTTGTTGGTTCTTCATCTAATATAAATTCTCTAGGATGTTGATATTTAGAAGAATAGACAATATTATGCACATAAGAGCAACTTACTCGAAATTTGGATCAGAACTCGGGCCCTGATCACTATCCCTTCTTATCTCTTCCTGGTTTTGTATCATGTTCACCTGTCTTCTATCTTCACCTCCTCGACTATCTCTTCGATCATAATTCCTGTCTCTGTTTTCATTTCTTCTGTCCTCTTCATTATTCCTCCCCTCTCTTCTGTATTGTTGCCAGTTCCGATTACGATTGTCGTTATCATTCCGTCTTCCATAATTTTGGTAATTTCCTCCATTATATCCATTATTCCGATTCCCATTATTACCATTCTGATACCCATTACGATAGTTTCCATTTCCGTTTCTGTAATTATCATATCTCGGATTTCTATCATCCCGTCCTGGTCCTCTTCTCTCGTAATTTCGATTTTCATAATTTCTCTGATCATTTCTCCATTCATTTTCTCTTCTATTCTGTCCATTCCCATTTTCATTTAATCGATTGTCTCTTGTATCGTTATGATTTGTATAGCTCCGTTCCACTCTTTGTAGATATCTTGATAAACTATCCATGGCTTTAATATTATGAAGCGCTATTGTTTCAGCTGCTTCTGAATTGAAATGTCTGCCAATGTATAGCACTAATTCCTCCTCCTTCATTCCCGGATCTAAGTACTCGGCTACATTATATAATTGCATCGCATAATTATTCAGGTTTTTGCTTTTCTTATAATCAAATTTCCCGAAGTATAACCGCTCTCTGAATGTTGCTTGTTGCAATTCTCCCCAGAAATAGGCTAAGAATTGTTGCTCGAACTCTTCTAGGCTTTGTATTAGTTCTTCCTCATTACAAAACCACAATAAAGCATGGCCCTGTAATATGCTCCTTACAATAAGCTTGATCTCAACAATATCTCTGATTCCTTTAATTTTGTTTCTAATTATTTTGAGGAATACTTTGGGATGTATATTGTTAATATTCCCATCAAATTTCACTCCGATTTCTAAATTGTGGAAATTTCCTGGGTATATATTGTTTCCTCCATTTCTTCTCAAATTTTCCTCCATTTCCTCTATCGTGATCCTTAATTTCCGATTCATTTCTTCGATTTCTTTATTCATTTGTCGATTTATGTCGTCGGTTATTGTTAGACTCATCCCCGTTCTCTCTTCAATCCTGCCATCCAAATCCTTAAGTTTTCTATTTACGTTATCTTTCATCTGTTCCACTTCCTTTGTTATTTGTTTATTTTGTTTTGAGACCTCTACTTTAATATTCTCTGGTAAATATTCTTCTAGATCTCTTCTAAATTCTAATACTTCTTCTACTATGTTTTCTCTGATTTTCATACCATTTTCCTGTATTTCTTGTCTTATGTTTTTATTATTTTCCTCTATGTCTTCTTGTATTTGCCGAATACTCTTCTTATGTTCTTCTTGATTCTCCTTAAGTTCCTTAATCTCTTTGCAGTTTTCAAATCTAACCTCTTCTATCTTCCGTTCCAATCTGTTCATGTTTTCATGAATATTATGAATGTCTCCCCTCAAATTAAGCTCCATTCTATCCATATTTCCGTTAATGCTATTTATATTTCCATTCAACTTTTGATCCATTTTGTTCATGTTTTCATTTAACTCTCCCTTCATTGTATTCATCTGGTTCAACAATTGTTGCATCAAATCTATCATTTGGTTATCATTCCTTGTTCTTGTTTGTTGTTCCCTTCTCTCTTGTATTTCTTGACTTCTATCCAATCCTTCTTCTACTCGTTCTACCTCTATTTCATATTCTTCATCTCCTGTTCTTCTTTCTTCCTGTGCATCATCTTCCGATTGCTGTCCTTGGATGAGGTATTGCACCTGGAAATCTCCCATTCCATGGCTTCTTCCTTCTCTTTCCTCCTCAGATCCACTATCATTTCCAACCTGCTTCCCATCGCGCAACATCATTTTCCTATTTTCCATTGTTCTTTGTTTTTAATTTATTTTTATTTTTTTTAATATATTATTTTTATAATCGCCCCACGTTTTTGGGTGCCAATTTATAGTGGATATGTTTATATTTTAATATTTATTTATATGATTTACCTTTATTTACCCGTTTTTACCTTCGGCTAGCCCTATATGATTATATGAAATTTTTTAATTGTATGTATTTTTTAAATTTTATATTACAGTCGGAAGCATGAGACTTCTCTCTTTGAGTCCTGGACACCTATTAGAAAAAATTTTTACATATATGAACATTTACTTATTATGATTTCGTGATAGGTCTATTCCTGAATAAATTATATATCTTTATTTCAATCATCTCACCATATGATAATCGAATGAATGATTTAAACAATGTTCATGAAAAGTGTTATGGACATTGACTGGAATAAGAAAAATACCAACACTTAAATAAAAATATTTTAATAAATTGTTGATGAAATCTTCAAAATTTTACACACACAAATATTCCTGAACCTCCTCTGTATTCTTTGATGGTCATGCGCACTGAACGCTTATAGTAGCTGCTTCGGCGCAACGGAGCAACTCTTCCGGTTCAACGTTTCTCGTCGTCACAAAATTATAGTACACAGTTAACATGGAGGATGCACACGTTTAACAGTTCAATGTGCATCAATTTAGTGCATTTAGAATAATATGGTTGAAAACTTATATTAAACAGTTACATATATAATTCAAGTTGTGAATTAAGTGTGTGTTTGATAGTTATAAGAATAGGTCAGCATGCAAAGCGGAAATTAAGATTGGAAAAGCATTTATGAGTGGTGTGAACTTTGATTATTTTACAAACGAAAAACTTTTTACAAGTAAGTACATATTTAATATCTAAAATTATTGTTGCAGAAAATTAGAGTTCTTTAATTATCCATGGATAAAATTTGGTATTGATTATTTTAAAGTTTCTTTGGCCAATTTTAGATTATTCAAATTTAAATGTTCAAATTAATTTCAAAAGTTCACTTTTTCTTTGTTTGTTTGGAATTCCAAATTAAAAAAACTCAAATAACACAGACCTTATGTTCCATTCTCGGCGTGGTGGACCTACAACATCTCGTCTCTTTTCTAAGGTATTACGTACCCAAGAAATACTCGTTCGGCACGTTTCACTTTTTCACAGGGGTTAATCGACATTAATATTGTGAATTTTTTATTGATTTAGATTTAAAATAATTACTTTTACTTTAAAGTTTTTACAAAAATCTTCTCAGAGAATTACATCCCAGTTCATCATTCCCCAACTAACTCTCGACTCTCTTTTCTTTTCAAAATCAACAACATTTTTACAATCTCTAAAACACAGCCTCCTAATTTGTTATTTTATTCAACAATTGTCAATGATAATGTTTTTTTATGGAAATACTGAATTCTTCAATTAAAATAGTCTTGGAGAGTGAAATCACTTGTATAAATGGTTTAACAATATCTTATAGAATATATAAATAGTCTTTCACATGTATTACAATGGTTTCAATCCTTGTAATTCCTTTTTTTTTAGTAAATTTGTTTACAATTAATATACAATTTCTACAATCTAAATTTATGATTTATATATATGGAACTGTTTATTTTTAATTCTTTAATTAGCACTAATTTCGCTTTATATAAACTGTAACTTATTTTCAAATTTACATTCTCTGTTTTATATTAACTTCCAACTCATTGAATTTAGGTTGGCAATATTATAACTAGATTCAATCACTTCCTTCATTGATTTCGATTTGATTACTAGATTTCTATGACATACAATATGGCTCTTATTCCGAATGTCATATTTCATACAGTTTTATTTTTATAAATTACTTTTTTCAAATTGCAACTTTTTATTGTATTTGCATATCGTTAATAAATTAGTGATTTGATTATTAATTCTTATTATTTTAGGTTTTGAACAAATTAACATCCTTTTCCCGATTCAAGTGTGGACATAGCAGCGTTCAGATTGATTTTAATGAAAATTGTTGACATTGACTTGACCTTAGGATTTATTTGTGAAGGTAACATTTTCTTAAGAATTAATTTCTATATTATCATTACCATTCTATTCCTTATCCTTAATCCATTTCTTAAATTGATGTACTCAATACTTTATAATACATTTGCTTAAGTCATTCATTCGTTTTATGTTAAATTTTGTTCTTAATTAGGTAGTGTCTAATGATACACCATACGTATATACAAAAAAAAATCCTTTTTAATTCAATCTAATATATGAATATTTATCTATACTAGAGGACTGGCTTAATATATATATATATATATATATATATATATATATATATATATATATATATATATATATATATATATATGTATATATATTATAATGTAATATACCGCTGTAAAACTAGCATGTCACAAGTTATTTGGCGAAAGAAGTTATTTGATATGAAAGTCTTATCGTTTATTTGTAAGAGGCAAGAAACTAAACTAAAATGGCATTGTTATGCCAAAAATAACAATAAATTTTTAAATCATAACCAAATCTAGTCATTATAAGAAGTTAAAATTCAAATGAATCGTTTAAGATATTTCTAGTTGCAAGAAATGAAAAATATACAATTAAAACCAGAATATGAGTGATATATTTCTTAGACCATATTGTTTTTAACTAACTTTGAGGTGTGTAAGTAATGATAAAATGATTACTGTCAATTTCTAAACATAATATTGATATTTTAAAGTGAACTCAATCAAAATCTAAAATACAATAGAAAACTTATGAATATTTTAAGAATTTGACAAATGTCAAACCAAAAAGAACCTTAACTTATTTATAAAGAAGAACAGGAATTACTCCAAGTAGTCCAGAGTAGTCTTCTTAGCCTTTGTAGGTTGAACATAGAAAAAAAGACTACATTGTTGCTAGGCGACAGTGATGTTTTTTGCATAGAAGAGAGCAGCCATATTTTTTTTGGAGTGGTATGAGATTTTTGAATGTTTAGTCTCGAAATAGAAAAAATTGATTGCGGTTAGTTACATTTCACCAATCATATGAAAGTTTGAGTCCAAAACTCAACCAACATAATAAAATGGTTTACACTGCCAGTAGCTGAATCCCGATATTCGACGACAGAAGGTATACCTGAAGGAAACACGTATATAAGATCACCAGGTATAAACTATTTATAATATTTTGCAAAATATTCGCACATAAGTACGTTAAATTCCGTTATCTTGGCCAAATGATATATAAATGAACATTAAAGTGAATTTAGCTAGATTCTGAAAACTTTTCTTCGCCGCGGAAGAAATTGTGTAAAATTAGAACAGAAAAGACTTTGAATCACATACCTAGGTTCGAATTAATATTTTCATAATTCTAATTGCAAAACAATTATTAAATTAGTAAATTAATTTAGATTATTAGTTAGTACGTATAATTTGAGCTTGAAATACGTTTTGCTGCAAATTTTTATCTTACAATTTACTAAAATTATTAACAAACATAACCTCAGAAAAAGTTCGGAAACACAACACGAATTTCAAGATCCACGTTTATTTAATACTCATAAGTTGGTTTTGGTTTAATATTCTGAAATATTTTGGGACAAAATTGCATTACAATATCTAATGTACACACCTGATGTTCAGGAATAAAGTCACACATCAAATGCAATTTGCGTAGGTGACACATATCACAACTTTTATAAACACAATTACATATTTTTGTCATTTCTCCTATATTCCAACAGCGTATAAAATCATATTATATATTTAATAAATAATTTCTATAACACCAAACGACTTCTTCTTCTTTTTAAATAACTTGTCTCAATAAACACAACTGAACAGCTGATTGCAAAATACGGTGAATCTCAAATCATTACACATAACTCATGCTACAGGATGACAGAACTGAAGCACGACCCAAATGAGATTTTAAGATTGTTGTAATTGGGTTTTTTTTTATTCTTTCTTAATTATAATGAGGTAAGTAATTTTAACAATAATTAAATAAATATTGTCTTTGTTGCTTGACATACTTATTGTTGTCACAAGGACAAAGACTGGCGTCCAGCGGGAAATTTAAAATACCTCACTGATCACAAGTCAAAAACAGTAACATTGTATATATCAGACTCATATAAATTGTAACCCACGACAATAAATATATATATATATATATATATATATATATATATATATATATATATATATATATATATATATATATATATATATATATAATAACTCTTCCACCACATTGTGGTGTAGAGTAATAATTTCACTCTTCTATACATTTTTCCACTCCTTTCTGTCAGTAGCCAATTTTTTAGCTTCCATCCGAGCTTTCCCTTTACGCTGTAATATTTCTCCTATTGCTTCTTGGGTCTACCTCTCTTTTTATTCTTTTAGATTTCTGCTCCCCATATTCATTTAGTCAATCTAGTTCTTCCATACGCTGCAAATGTGACCACTAGCCCAGTTGTTTTTCCTCAATATATTCCAAAATTGGCTGTATTTCAAGTTCTTCTCTTATTATCGTGTTTCTTATCTCATATTTTTTGTTACTCCTCTTATTCTCCTTAGATACTTCATTTCATCCGCTTGCATTTTCCTCTTTTGTGTCCTATCAAGTATCCACGATTCACATCCATATGTTAACACTTGTCTGTAAACCGATTTAAATACCTTTAATTTAGTTGTTCTTGAGATTTCTTTATTATCAATAAACTTTTTATCCATATAATAATATAGATTGATTTTTTTTGCTTACTTTTATTCATTTCTGCTTCTTAAGTTCCCCCCTGATCTACATCTACTCCAAGATACTGAAATGATTCCATCTGTTCTATACTTTGATCTTCACTATATATTTATATCTTTTCTGTTTTATCCGCAATCACCATAGCTTTAAACTTATTAGTACTTATTTTCATTCGATACTCCTTTAATGTTCCATTCCATATGTCTAGGTTTTGTTGTAGCGCTTCTTCACTTTGCGCAAATATAACAATGTCGTCTGCATAGGCTTCATTTGATATTTCGACTTTTTGCATTAATTATTTATTTTCTTCATTATTTCATCTATAAGCACAATGAATAGAAAAGGGCTAAATCCTTCACCCTGTCTAATTCCACTTTGAGTTGTGAATGCCTCTGATCTTATGTTTTGGCTTATAACAGTATTTAGATTATCATATATTTTTTGTATCATTCTTATTGTTTTGTTATTTACCCCTCTTTTTTCTAATATTCTCCACATTTTTTTCCTTGATGCCATATCAAATGCGTTTTCTAAGTCTATCATCTATCTGATTTACAGTTATTCTATCTGGTGCTTTCCAAGTTCCTTCATGTATATTAATTTATTTTTCTTTAGCAAGTGCTATATGTTTTTCTCCAATTTTATTACTTTTTTTTGCATACTATTCTTTCTTATATTTGGTTCATACATTTGTTCAGGGCCGTATCTAGGTTTTTGCCGCCCCTAGGCAGTCTATCAGCTACCGCCTCTTTTTACCGCACATTAGTTTTTTGCTGGTAAAAATATATATCAATACCACTAGCATAAGTGAAAATTAAATCAGCAAATTTTTATTCAATAGGGGAAGGAACATTCATTCATTCCATAGAACAGGCTAGATTTCGCCCCGGGCGCAACTGTACAGATCAGGTTATGTCACTAACAACCTACATAGAGGCTGGCTTTGGAAATAAATTAAATACATCAGCTGTATTTATAGATATGTCTGCTGCATACGATACTGTCTGGAGACATGGCCTGCTTTACAAGTTCATCCGAGTGATTCCTTGCCAGATGATTACCCGACTCATTGACAGCATGCTGACCGATAAAACATTCCAGGTAATAGCAGGAGAACAGTCAAGTGCCCAAAGAATCTTAAATAATGTCTTACCACAAGGCTCTGTGTTAGCCCCGATATTGTTCAGCTTACATATCGCCGACATGCCAGATACAACTTCCAAAAGGTTCGGATATATTCATGTCTGTTCTCACTACCTGACCAGAACACTATATCGTTTTCCATCTCCATATTTCCCGTTCATGTCCATATCACTCCCTGTATTGCAGTTATATCTATCTTATATTTTGGAAGCTCTTTAACCACTCTCGTTGCTATACCAGGCCTGTACCAACTCAGCACATACCTTGTTCCTAAAAGAATATCCTTTTTTCGTTGCTTACGTCGTTTATTCCTTGTATCCGTCCGATTCCGAGGCAATAGTTTCCGTTTCGTAGCTTCAGGTTTTTACGCGTATCGATTGCTGGTCGATAGCACCGCCCCCTTTTCAGTGGACCATTTCTCCCGCTCTCGTTAGCCCTGACCCTGTTTCCCACTGTGATTGGTTACCACAGTCTTCCACAAGGTTACTCAGGTTACCAAGGTTCACCCCGCGGAGTTGGGAGTCGGAATTGAGTAGGATAGTCTACTTGACGCTAGCTGGATACGGCGTCATATGTTGCACTTCACTACCCCATTGAACCCAATTCATAAGCTTCCGCTGAAATACTTCTTTCTTCAGATATCTACAAGGCTCAGTAAATTGTCTTTTGGGATTAGCAAAATCTAGGTCAAGGTTTTGCTTAAAGCCATGAGTAGCTACGAATTCCCGTACATATTCCATTATTTGCCAATTAGCAGGATCATCTGATGTTGGTACTATTGTCGGTGATACTAACGGTGGTACAACTAGTACTGGTACTGGTTGTTGTTTATCAATGCTTTCGGCTTCTTTTTCTGAATAGATACTGCTGGAACAGCCGACAGATGCACTTGCAGACGGAGATCCGGATGCAAATGAAGATTCAATATTAGTGGAACTACAACTATGTAGCGAAGGCGAATGTGCCGGTGTCGTAATTTGAAAATTATTAGTACATTATTTCTTAGAAAGAAAATCTGTAATGTTTTTGCTTCCTGCAGTAACCTTAGCAATTTTATCGGCCTTTATTTTGGCAATCTTTTTGAAAGCTGATTCTCTCAATCTCATCCTACCGTCACTCATTCTTAATCTAGAAAATGAAATTTACTCACATTTATTGCCTGCCCTTTCGATGTAGGAAAATGTAGTGCTCACTTAGTCACTGCTCAACTTTCAAAAGGAATTCAAAGAACAAATAACGGATGTTAATATAGTTTAAAAATAGGAAGCAACTGCGTAATCATACTATTTCGCACCTACAAAGTCAAAAAATTATTTGAAGCCATAAACCATATGAACCAAAATGATCGATGAAAATATGTAGCAACAACGCTTTTAATCTCCGAAACCGAACTGCAAAACGGCACTGGCAGAAATGACAAAGTTACAAACTACAAAGGAGCATTATCCATCCGCAGATTGCTTCTTTCACCACTTATCGCTTGCCTCCTTCTTGGAAGTAATAAAGGCAATAAAAATAAAGTTTTCCCGAAGTCCAAGTCTATTTCTGTTTGTAAATATAATACTTATATCGGCAGTCCGCTGACCTCTAATAAATAAAAGACTGTGAACTGTGAACATTATTTCATTGTAGTCACATTCAGTTTTTGAGGTCAATATTAAAAAATATTCTCGTAATGCAGGCAGTTCGACCATCTGGCATCTGAGATACCTAAAGCTACAGAAAGTATGTGTAAGGGTTTAGGATTATAAATGGTAAACATTTAAACGGCAGTTCGACATTCCGATAACAAGTACCTACTTGGGGTTCTTTTTAGTTAGCATAATGTTTACAATTTACGACGTTTACGTTGAAAATTCCTATAATAAAAAATTTATAGATTTAAAATGATAATGGGAAGTAATGATAATAAAATTTGCCGCCCTCCAATTTTTGCCGCTCTAGGCAGTTGCCTACATTGCATAGTGGATAAAATGTTCCTTATAAATGTTGTCATTGGCATTACCTAGAATTACTTATATATCAGATTTAGATATTTTTAATAATTCTTCAACTAGCTTATCGTAGAATTCATCATTTACTGCTTAGTTTTTGTCTGCTTCTGGAGCATGAATATTTTATAATGCTAAAATTGTGTGAAATATACTATAGATCATAGTTATAATGATATGATGGAGATATGGTTTGAATTTTCGCGCTCTTTAATGGCACGCGCGACAAAAAGTAGATTCTTTAAAAAGGGGGAACAAAAACACATCCTATCCGTCTACCTACTACGAAAAAGGACCTCTAATTTACTGTATACTCAGTAATGTTCATTCCATATCTATATCATCAAAAAATCATATAAACTCCGTTTTGATCACTAACTTTAAATTGCGACATAATAAAAATACTTGTTGAAACGTATGAAACATTTTTATTATACCTTGTGAAAGGAAAGATTTTATTTTGCTGCATGTCAACCCGAAGGGACGTTTACCCCCTATATTACTATAATTTCACAGTAACAGGTGCATTTACCTCTGTACCCATTCGATAGAACGGTATAGCGTGAAGCGTATGCGTGTAAGTCTTAACATGTCACAACGTGAAAACATGATGGAATTAAAAGTCTCACGTACTGTTTCAAGCACTAGCGAAATTACGTAGGAAAATATAAACTCGCTCGATGAGTTTATTCGTTGTTGGCTTGAATATTGATATTATCGCTGTAATATGTACTTTTATGATCGATAAATTCTTGTTTGTACAGCTTTCTTTTTATAATACGTTAAAAAATGATGCTAATAATACAGGGTGTGGTAGAGCAACATGCTCATTTGGATTTGACGCTCTGTGATAGGCACAAATCCTATAAGCGAATAGTAAAATAACGTGCCGCTTGTTTAAGTTATCATCGTAAAGTAGGTGAAAATCGAAAGAGCGCCGCTTTCGAAGCGTATTTGGTTAATGGTCGCTACATACCACGATACACTCACAACGGTATGCTTTTACGCGCATCCAACGTGTGACGTCACTGCGATGCAGTATTCATTTGTATATTATGGCCACGAAGTATTTATGGCGATATTTGTTTGACGGGATGATTATACAAATCTTTATTGTTCATACTAAGAGATAATTCATATTATAATAATTAAAATAAACTCAAACTTTACCGAAACAGAAAAATAATTGAACCTTTTTCAGTTGTTTCAAAAGTCACATTTTAGGGCAAGTCCAAATATGAGGTTTTCAGAGGTAATCTGGATGCATTAAAGCATACAAAGACATTGAATAAGATGCAACTTACTTATTTATAAATAACATGAAATTAAAAAAGGTTTTTCGTTTGCAAATATTCACTGTTGCGATCTCATTTTCTTTTTAATGTTCGTAAATTTTGAAAGTTTTTTCTCCATTTATTTCGCTTTCAAATTTTGCAAACTTATTTGTTTATTCAGATCTTGGAGTCTAATGTAAGCTCTTGTTCGACTCAAACAATAAATCACTTCATATGGGATTGTTCAGTTTCGCAATATCATTTTAAATTTTTTAAAAAAAATAAAGTTAACAGGACGGTCTGTGTGCCTTGATAGAGCCGAGCCAGCTGTGTGGCATTTATTTTGTTGCTATGGAGGCAAATATATTGAAATAGTGTGACAGTTCTGTCAAGAGTAAAAAAATATACTTCAAAAAAATAAGAGCAGTGTTTTTTTCATAAAAATAATATAGTTTCTCACGAAGTTCTCGTTCGTTCAGAACCATATAAGGAACTGACGGCAAGGGAACGCAACATTGGTCCTTCGAGAAGGATAGTTAGCCAGAAAACGAAGCTTTGCCGAAGCGAAAATTGAAATCGAAGAGCGGATGTCAGGCACACGTGTATGCAATCATTGAAAACCAAGCTGGAAAACAAATTGAATCGACGCAGACGATAAGTATTCAGCAGTTCAGCACCTTTTTAGTTGTACCATTGTGATAACACGCCACATAAGAATACCACATCCACCAAATCAAGCTCTTGACAGAACAGAAATAATTACTTCCAAAGTCAGGTACAAATTATGTATTAATTATCCTTGCATTGCTGCTGATTTTACGTTACCTAGTCGGGTTTCCACTTGTTTTAATATGTATTTTTCAATTTTTTCGCATTATTTTTAACTACTTGTGATAATTTCGTGCATTTCTCGGCAGGCTATAGACAACTAAACTCACTTAGTCTCAATATATTTCTATTGAATAAAATATTTGGGTGGTTAAAATTTATCAAAACAACCAAGTTTCTCGTACACTCGTTTATATAATCAATTTCAAGGTTTAATTAACTTTATTTAAAAAAAATTGAATACAATGGTAAATGCAAAGGAAGAAAGAAGGTTAATAGCTCGTCGCGCACAAATTAAAGCTGAACTTACGCGTTTTCAAACTTACTTAGATAAATATACTCCCGAAAAATACTCGCTAACAGAAATCGAAACTCGCTACGAAGTCACAAAAAACATTTTATCCGAATTTAAAGTTATACAGGGTGAGCTCGAAGATATTTTACTCGTTACAGGTACCTTAAATGAAGAAAAAGCTAGTTCGGAATGCGAAGAATTTCAAAAAAAATATTTTAAAGCAATCTCTACCGCTAAAGATTTGATTTCTAAACGTGCCCCAGTTCCTATACAGATCGCTACTCCCGTAACATCAGTACCACAACAGGTACAATCAAATACAAAATTGCAAGCCATGAAAATTCCCGAATTTTCTGGACAATACTCTGAATGGCAGGGTTTTAGAGATACTTTTACAGCCTTGGTACATAATAACGGTTCATTACATAATATTGAAAAATTCTACCACCTTCAATCATGCTTAAAAGGTGAGGCTGCTCATGTTATCGCATCCTTACCTCTTTCTGACGCTAATTACGTCACCGCCTTTAATTTATTATCTGAAAGGTATGATAGTCGGAAGGCCATTATTAATGCACATCTTGAAGAAATATTTGAGTTACCATCTCTACTTAGAGAATCACACGTCAGCTTACGCAATTTCCTCGATACATTTTTAAAAAATTTACGCGCTTTGAAAAGTTTGGGTGAACCAATCGACAGTAGTAGTACCATTTTATTATATCTTTTGAGTTCAAAGCTAGATTTTCCTACAAAACGTGAGTGGGAAAACTTGAAATTGAAGATTTTTCTAAATTTTTAACTCAAAGGTGCCAAATCTTAGAGGCTTTAGATATAAAACCACCAGCTGACCACCGCGTAAACCGCACAAAACAAAGTTCTCAGTCTTTTAAACAAACCGATCCCGTTTGTCCTTCTTGTAATGATAAACATTTCATTTATGTGTATCCAAAATTTAAATCTTCTTCGGTGTCCTCTCGTTTTAATGAAGTAAAACGCTTATATTTATGCTCAAACTGTCTCCGGAAGGGGCATAGGAATTCGGATCGTAGGTCATCTGGTTGCAGGATTTGCAATGGACGCCATTCAACGCTTTTACATCAACCAAAAAATGTTGCAAAATTCAATAATAGTAATAATGATAGTTCTCAGCCAAAACAGCAGAATCCTCGAAGAAATGTTAATTTTGCACAGGTACCTCCTGCAATAAATATTGATACAAGTAATACTACTCACGATAATTATCAAAATACTCCAGAGCCAAACGAAGTTCAAAATTGTACAGTATTGTCTCATCATTCTCAGAAAACCTCAGAACCCTTTGTTTTATTATCGACTGCTATTATTCACGTTTTTGACGTAAATAATGTTCCAGTGCCGTGCCGTGTTTTACTCGATAGTGGTTCACAATCAAATTTTATTACTCGAAATATGGTAACACGATTAAATTTAAATACTCGAAAGGTAAATATGCCGGTTTCTGGAATAAATCAAATAAAAACAACAATTAACGAACAAGTTAATATAACTTTTTCCTCGATTCGTGTTTCACACAAATTAAATATTTCTTGTTTAGTTATTGACAAAATAAGTGATTTTACTCCGCAGGTGTCATTTGATGTTTCGAATTTAACTATACCCGATCTTCCTCTTGCTGATCCCAATTAAAATGTTGCTTCAAGCATCGATATGCTTATCGGTTCGTCATTGTTTTACAATTCACTTATTGCGGGTCAAATTAAGCTTGGTAAAGGGCTGCCCCTACTACAAAACAGCGTTCTTGGCTGGGTAGTAGCAGGTCCCATACCGATAAATCTACAACAGTCAAAATGTTTTTTTCTAAATTCGCAAAATAATGACAATGAGTGTAATTTAAGTGCACAAATAGAAAAATTCTGGAAAATCGAGGAAGTTCCTCAAAACCCAGAAACTTCTTTGACCCTTGAAGAACGCGAATGCGAACAACATTTTCTAAATACTTTTTCCAGAAATGAGCAGGGAAGATTTGTTCTTAAACTACCATTAAAAGGTAATTTTTTGAGTCTTGGAGATTCAGAAAACCGCGCGTTAAATCGTTTATACTCGATAGAACAAAAACTTTCGAAGAACGAAAGCCTAAAAACACAATATACTGATTTTATGCACGAATATGAAAAACTCGATCATATGAGACAAATTTCACGAGACCAAATTTCATCAACCCCGATTTTTTACTTATCTCATCACAGCGTTTTAAAATTAGATAGCGTCACAACTAAAGTGAGAGTTGTATTCGATGCTAGCGCTAAAAGTTCTACAAATTTGTCTCTTAATGATGTTTTAATGAACGGACCTATTCTACAAAACGATCTTTTTTCAATTTTGTTACGTTTCCGAAGACACAAGGTGGTTTTTATTGGAGACTTAGCAAAAATGTATCGCCAAATATTGATACATTCTGATCATCAAAATCTGCAACGGATACTTTGGCGAGATAATCCCCAAGATAAGGTAAAATATTATAATTTACAAACATTAATTTATGGCGAAAAACCCGCATCATTTTTAGCCACGCGTTGCCTCAGACAAATTGCAATCGAAAATATCGATAAATACCCCATTGAATGCGATATAATTAATAAAGATATGTATATGGACGACGTGTTAACAGGTGCTTCGAGTAGTGAAGACCTAATTAAAATTCGTGCAAACTTATTTACTCTTTTATTGGAGTATGGTTTTGAAATACGTAAATTTCAGTCCAATGATAGAGATTTTTTAAGCAACATATCTTTGATTTCAGATACACAGTATATGATAACGGATGACTCTTCTACTAAAACGTTGGGTGTAAGTTGGATTCCTTCTTTAGATGTTTTTCGATATAAAGGCCAGGATATAAATTTAAATTCTGATGTTATAACTAAAAGGAAAATACTTTCTTTCATTGCTAAAATTTTCGATCCTCTTTCTCTTTTGTGCCCAATTTTAATACGTGCAAAACTTATTATGCAAAATTTATGGCTACAACAATTGGAATGGGACGAGCCATTGCAAAAGCGAAACGAGCCAATTTTTGTTCAACTTTCTACACTATGGCGTAATTTTCAAACTGATTTATATGGAATTCAATCTTTGCAAATACCCAGGTACATCTTAGTCAACAATTCTCGTAACATTCAGATTCATCCTTTTTCGGATTCCAGTGAAAAGTCGTATGGATGCGCGATATATTTACATTCTATCAATGACCAGGGTCATATCGTATGTAATTTACTTTGTGCAAAATCCCGCGTAGCTCCGCTAAAGTCGATTTCCCTACCTCGTTTGGAGCTTTGTGGAGCACTATTAATGTCTCGACTTTTATCGAAATGTTTATCGATTTCAGATCTTGTCATTGATGAAATATATCTTTGGACAGACTCTACAATAGTCCTTTCATGGATAGCAGCTGAACTCCGATTGTGGAAAACCTTTGTTCGTAATCGAGTTTCTGAAATACAGTCTTTAACCTTAGTAAAAGTCTGGAATTATATAGCTTTATCTCTTAATCCCGCTGACATTATTTCTCGAGGTTGTACTCTAAATATTTTAAAAACCTCTCAATTATGGTGGCATGGGCCTGATTTTCTTCAGAAATCTTCAGAGTACTGGCCAACCGATTGCAATATTTCTAATTTTGCAAAAAACTCTGATAAGATTCCTGAATTTAATCCCCAAACAATGACATTTTTCAACACTGATACCGAAAACCTTAATATATTTGAAAAATATTCTAATTTCAATAAGTTAATACGTGTTTTTGCTTATTGTTTAAGATTCATTAACAACTTAAAAGTTAATATGGGAAAACGAGAGCTTTCCAAATTTTTATCAACTTCTGAAATAAATAGTAGCATAGAAGCTCTTTCTAAATTGGTGCAACTGTCCGCGTTTCCTTTGGAGATAAGTTCACTCCAAAAATCTGGTTCTGTGAGTTCTAAAAGTCACTTGAAATCTTTATCTCCAATTATGGAAAACGGTTTGATTCGAGTCGGCGGTAGGCTTGAAAATGCTAATATTTCTTATAACTCAAAACACCCGATTATTCTCCCTTATTCACATCCATTCACTCGTTTAGTGGTTACAAATGAACATGCACGCAGCTTGCATGCCGGTACTCAAACTACCTTATCTTTTATAAGACAAACGTTTCGGCCTTTAAATGGTAAAAATGTAGTCAAAAAATGTATACGAAAATGCATAACATGTTTTAAGGCAAAACCAAAAGGTTTAACTGCCCAAATGGGTCAATTACCATCTTCACGAGTAATCCCTTCTTCTCCATTTTTGTCCTCATCGGTTGACTTTGCCGGACCTTATGAGTTAAAAGATGGCAAATTAAAAAACCGTGAAATTATAAAGGTATACATTTGCGTTTCCGTATGTATGACTACAAAGGCTGTACATCTAGAGCTCATCTCTGATTTAACTAGTGAGGTTTTTTTAAATGTTCTAAAAAGATTCGTTTCTAGACGAGGTATTTGTACAAATTTATATTGCGATAATGCTACAAATTTTGTAGGCGCCAATAACGAGCTATTAGCTATACAAAAATTAACATATCTTGATAGGGTACGAAACTATTTACTTGAAAGTCAAATTAAATTTCATTTTATACCGCCACGATCCCCAAATTTTGGTGGACTTTGGGAGGCCGCTGTCAAATCCACGTAACATCACTTGAAACGTGTTCTAAACCAAACATCTTCAACTTTCGAAGAATTTTATTCCATATTGACTCAAGTGGAGGCGGTAATCAATTCACGACCTATTATCCCGTTGTCTGAAGACCCGCTGGACCTGGAAGCTTTAACACCAGGACATTTCCTTATCGGACGAGTTCTAACTGCTGTTCCACAGAAAGATTTAACCGATGTAAAAACCAATTACGTCCAAAGATATCAGCTTACTCAACAAAAAGTTCAACATTTCTGGTCAAGGTGGATGAAGGAATACCTGCACTTGCTACAACAACGAACGAAATGGCAATATGGTAATCCACCACTCAAGGCTGGAGAGATGGTCTCATTAAAAGAGAAAAACGTACCTCCTCTTTGCTGGCCACTTGGCAGAATCGTCGAAACACATCCTGGTTCAGACTCGATAGTTCGCGTCGTAAGTGTGTTGACCAAGAATGGTCTAGTTAAACGTAGTATAAACAAGATATGTGTCTTACCTATTAGTTAAGGGATTTATCAAAAGTATGCTTAATCAGTTGATTATGATTATTTCAGTGTTTTTTTTGTGAGACTATTTAAAGATAAACTTTCCTTTCATTGAAAGCTGAGCCTTTCAAGGGCGGCGGAATGTTCAGTTTGGCAATATCATTTTTAAAATTTAAAAAAAAAATAAAGTTAACAGGACGGTCTGTGTGCCTTGATAGAGTCGAGCCAGCTGTGTGGCATTTATTTTGTTGCTATGGAGGCAAATATATTGAAATAGTGTGACAGTCCTGTCAAGAGTAATAAAATATACTTCAAAAAATAAGAGCAGTGTTTTTTTCATAAAAATAATATAGTTTCTCACGAAGTTCTCGTTCGTTCAGAACCATATAAAAAACTGACGGCAAGGGAACGCTACAGGGATTTCAATTTGGTTTTGACCGACAATGCTAAAAGATTTATCAGCCAAAATTTAAAAAATATTTTCTTCTTTTGATAAAGATGTTCCGCGAAGTGA
Source organism: Galeruca laticollis (assembly GCA_963921935.1). Classification (NCBI taxonomy): domain Eukaryota; kingdom Metazoa; phylum Arthropoda; class Insecta; order Coleoptera; family Chrysomelidae; genus Galeruca; species Galeruca laticollis. The sequence goes on from OY998175.1 coordinate 239,914,279, forward strand.
TCGAAACTTGAGTTCAAGAATTTCCGTAGCTTTCAAAAGATCTTGATTTGGCTGTAATAAACCACCCCTCGATAGAAAATGTACCCAATATTGAGCTCCAACGGAAATCATCTCGCTGGTTTTAGTACCCAAATGAAATGTATCTTTAAATCTGTACGATATGTACCTTGCCAGATATTTACAAGCTTCTTGACGAATTATTTCGGTACTTTCAAAGGTTGTCAATAACTGTAAAGACTCATCATAAGGAATATATTCTGGTTGAGTGAATGTATATGGAATAAATGTTTCTTCTTCTTCAAGTATATGGGTATTTGTTATTTGAATATTTTTGGAGACATTAACTAGTAGTGTTTCAGTTAAGCAGATGGGACGCGATTCTTCTGATTCTAATGGTTGTATTAGACATTTTTCATCAGATTCCTATGTATTTTTGGTATCCTAATGGACGAAAACTTACAAAAATCAATGAAAAATTTTGTCCTCCTCTCCGAAAGGGTAGTCATGGTTCAACTGCTTGGTAGACCCATTAACATCAATATTATCCAGGTCTATGCCCCAACAGCGGATAAACCAGAAGAAGAAGTCTATAAACAACTAGATCAGGTCTTAAAACTCACAAAGCCGAATGAAATTAATATAATTCTTGGAGATCTAAATGCCAAGGTTGGCAAAGGCAGAATGGGCTCAGTGGTTGGTGATTGGGGCTTGGGCGAGAGAAATGACAGGGGTGAAAGGCTGATTCAGTACTGTGAGGAGAACAATCTTACAATTGCGAACACGTGGTTCAAACTGCCACCAAGACGACTGTACACCTGGAAAGCGCCAGCGGACAATGACCAACACATTATCCGTAATCAAATAGATTACATTACAATTAACCGCAGGTTTAGAAACTCTATTAGCAAGGTTACAACAATGCCAGTTGCCGACATCGCATCAGACCACATCCCAGTGTGTGCCAACATTGTTCTACGCCTTGCCAGACCCAAAACAAAAAACTTCAGGAAGACGCTGGATCCACAACTACTAAAAGACTAAGAAACAAGAACACTGTACGAAGACCAACTTAATAAAGAACTAGAAAGTATTATCACTTCAAACGATACTAACAAACACTGGCTTGATCTTAAACAAGCGTTTAAAACCACGAACGAAAAATTTCTCTCAAAAACGAAAACAACAACTAAGAATAAGTGGATGACCAAAGATATTTTAGAGTTAATGGAAGAGCGAAGACAATGTAAAGTTCAGAACGATCACAACGGGTATAGAGCCCTCCAAAGAAGAATTCGTAATGAAATTAGAGCGGCAAAAGAGAAGTGGCTACACGAAAGATGCCAAGAGGCTGAAGATCTGAACAGACTTGGGGATAGTTTTCACCTTCATAAAAAAGTCAAGGAAATAGCTGGACTGTACAATAATAGACCGTTGGGTTTTATTAAAAAGGAGAACAACGAACTAGCGACAACCGAAGAACTGCTGCAAATCTGGAGAGAATATACAATCAGTCTCTTCAATGACGACAGGCCAGGGAACCCCGCAACAGAAATACCCACTACATCAGGACCAAATATATTAAAAAGTGAAATCATACATGCCATCAAAGCTAATGAAAGATAAAAAAGCTGCGGATCCGGATGATATGTACTCGGAAACGTTTCACTTAATTAACGAACAAAATCTAGAAACAATCGTAAGACTCTTCAATAACATCTACGACACTGGACACTTTCCTGAAGATTGGCTCCGCTCCACGTTCATCACAATACCAAAATCAAACAACGCAACCTCATGTAAAGACTATCGTCTCATCGGTCTAATGAGCCATTTTCTAAAACTATTCCTTCGAGTTCTACACACAAGACTCTATAAAAAATGCGAGGAAGTAAGCGGTGTCAGCCAGTTCGGATTTAAGAGCGGATTCGGAACTGGAGAAGCCATATTCAGTCTCCAGACATTGGTCCAAAACTGCCAAGATCAAAGAAAAGATGTCTTCATGTGCTTCATTGACTACGAAAAGGCATTTGACAACGTTAAACACAATCTTTTGATAACGTACCTCAGAGATTTGGGACTAGATGGAAAGGACGTGAGACTGATTGGTAATCTGTATTGGCACCAAAAAGCAGAAATTCGAGTAGGCAACACTGAGACAACTGAAGATTTTGAAATTAGGAAAGGGGTTCGCCAGGGATGTGTCCTGTCCCCAATGTTATTCAATTTGTACGTGGAAAGGGCATTCTCCGAGGCAATTTCGGACAGCCCCTTTGGTATTAAAGTAAACGGAATCCCCATTAACAATATCAGGTATGCGGACGATACCGTAATAATAGCAGAAAACGCACAAGATCTGCAAAGTCTGTTGGATCGGGTTAACGAAGAAAGCCAAAGACTAGGTTTGAAAATTAACAACAGCAAAACCAAGTTTATGATTGTCAGTAGAATCGATACTCCACAGACTCGAATTCATATTAATGAAGAAAATATCGAACAGGTCACACAGTTTAAACACTTGGGATGCATGATCAATAGAGAATGGGATCCGGATCAAGAGATAAGGTGCAGGATCGAGCAGGCTAGAACAACATTCCTAAGACTTCGTAAGTTCCTTACAGACAAGAACTTGGACTTCAACCTCAGGTATAGGATGATAAAGTGTTATATTTGGTCCGTTCTCCTATACGGGGTTGAGGCATGGACGTTGAAAGCAGCAATCATCAACAAAATAGAAGCCTTCGAGATGTGGACCCTGCGCCGAATGTTGAAGGTGTCGTGTGTCGACCATGTGAGAAATGAGGACATTCTCCGAAGAGCCGGTCTAACGGATCGAGATCGAAAATATCAAGAAAAGAAAAATAGGTTATCTCGGACACATACTGCGCGGAGAACGCTACCATTTTCAACGCCTCATTCTTCAAGGTAAAATAGAGGGAGGGGGAAGAGGAATAGGCAGGAAAAAATTACCATGGCTTAGAAATATTCGTCAATGGACAGGGATAAAGGACTTCCAAACACTGCAGTATGCTGCAATTAATAGAAACATATGATAGGAATAGAGAAGATGAACGCCTACGCAGGAATCTGCACGGCACTAAAAGAAGAAGATGTATTTTTGTTCTCTGTAAAAATTGCCGCCGTGTTTTTACCTAATATATACCACCTCAAACGATACATAAAATCTAGAGGTTTTGGATAGTCATTTGTAGCACCCATGCCTCTCATATAAGAGAAGAAGTTTCCAACAAGTCTTGATTCAGACGCGAGGTCAAGATGTAATCGACTCCTTTATAGTTTTCCTGCAAGTAAGAAAACAATTCTTCCAGTGACCTATTTGACAACAGAATTCCTTTTTGAAACGGAATGAGAGACTTATGTTTGCATACGGTCATATTCCCAATAGTTTCGGTCACCTCTTTTAACACTTTTTTCTGCGTATCTACATCTACTCCATACGCATTTTTAGTTGTACAATTTGCCACAATTTTTGTATGAGAATTAAAAAAATCAATCCACTCATTTATTAACTGTACAAAATCAGAAACTTCCTTCCACGGTAAAACAGATGGCAGTGACCTATTTTCTCCACAAAACCGAATACTGTTTGCAACAGAATTAGATAATAGTTGAACGGCTGGTTTAACTTTTTGTTTGAAATCTTTTAAATCTAAGTGGTATCGGTTAATTTTATATGTGATGGTTAATTCGGACGATGACAGTTGCAACAAATTCTCAAAACAATCTATATTAATTAATGTGCTCTTTACCAAAAACCCTGATTCAATATGTGGTTCCTTAATAATTTATAAGATGAGGAACGTCACTAAACACATATACGTTTAACAAACTATTGCTAGGGCGTGGAAAACAACAATTTTGGTCATGTCCAATATTCAGTTGTGACCAAACTTTAACGTTAGATGTATATGAATCACTGACAATACCCACAACTGTGAAACCTGCATCAAAAAGTTTTGATATTATAGAAAATAATACGTCGATAGTCATTGCTTGATCGAAATTATAGAAAACAGGTTGCTTCTAGTTACTAAAAATACCACGTGCTATTACCGTTTGATACGTTTTATGTGGCCCTATTACTTTTTGATGTCGTTTCTCAATATTTATGCGATTAGATAAATATATTTCGTCAAATGATAAAATACACAATTTTTCAATATTCTTCATATCAGAAGATTTTCTAGCCATCAAAATAACAACGTCGTTCAGAATGCCCGGTTCTACTGAGAGTGTCGATGCCCATCTGCGTAGTGTCGAATGCGCCGGTAAAGGATAAACGTTTGTTCTTAAGTAGCGGTATGCTTTGGGGCTAACACTCCGTAAAGATATCGAACATGCTATTTCATCTGGCGACCATCGTTTGGCTGTACATTTTGAGTGTACTATTCTTTTCATTTGACTTTCTGACAAAAATTGTCGCAGTCCAGTTTTCATCTGCTCCAACTCAGCTTTCAGTGCACAATTCTCATTGTCAAGGAAATTGTTTTCTTTCTGTAGTGTTGCAACTTTTGTTTGAAGTTCAAGTATTTGGTTTCCATCTCACTGAAATAGAAGAATAAGAATCCACATAAACTGTCTCAACCCTTACTTCGTGGAATCTACTCATATTATTATATTAAATGAAACTTATTGTTTCTAGATAACTCCACAATATAGAAGAAAAAATGTTAAAAATTCTGAGAAATTTGAAAATTGTTTCGATATTAAATATCATCGTCAGAATGTAACTTCTGTCGATGATATTTCATATCGAAACAATTGTCAAATTTCTTAGAATTTTCAACATATTTTTCAATATATTGTGGAATTATCTAGAAACAGTAACTTACATTTAAAACAGTAAAACAAGAATTCATGGAACGATTTTTGATTTCTTAAGTTTACCTTACAGATGCTCGACTTAATGTAATGTCACTATCCGTTATTCCTATTTTATCTTCACAACTTTGAGAAGTGATCGAGGCAGAAGACATTGTAGCTTTTGCTAGGCATTCAGCTACCAATCGCCTTCGTTTTATTCGAACTACTTTTTCAGAATTTCTAGTATTTTCCCTTTTACCGGGCAGTTTCAAAGTGGGGATTTCATCATATTTTAAATTTCTTATATTTTTCCCTGTATAATTTGAAAGTTTCTGTCTCACAGAAATATCTTCGAAACAATCTTCCTCAAAATGTATTGAGCAGATACATGCTATGAGGAAAACAAATGTGTAAACATAGTGATCAGTGATCATTTTTGTAATATACCGTTTTTCATATTAATGTCGTCTTGCCGGCGACACGCAGTTAACCACAGTTTACAAAATTCATCATTTTTTGGGAACCTAAAATATCTAATGTCTGTTCCCTTAGTTTTCCTATTGTAATTTGCACATTCATAAATAGCGCAACTGGGCATTTTAACCACATTCAAAACACACATTCCATCGTTCACGTCGACTAATTGTAAGAGTGAAACCCTGTCGGCCTTGTAGGGTTAAATCGACGAAATCTAAAACACTTTGTATATCGGTCCGTGTTCTACGATCGGTGCATGCATCGCAAATACGTCATCTGCGCGCAGAGGACGAATTTTCGTTTCCAGTTCATCATACCGTTGTGAATGTATCGTACTACGTACCGTGCATTGAGGTTAGGTAAGTTGCACCCCCCCCCCAATAGATATGTTCAAAAAGAAGATATATTATCGTTAGTACTCCTAATGCACCAATACGCTACATGAATGATTTTTTATGCATGACATTCTGCAAAAGGCAACAGCTGTCTATTTATTGGGCGGGGGAAAATAAAGTAAAGCCCCCTCCCATTAACAATATTCAAGAAAAAAAGATATCGGAAGCTCCTACAAATGTATTCCTAAAACAAAATCGACTATCCCCTAATTAGTTTAACCTCCTTATACATAGTAAAGTTGCCCCCCCCCCAACGACAGTTTCAGAAATATCTATTGGGCACTTATAATGTACTCATATGCACCATCAACATAATTCCCCCTACCCTAAGTTAGTTAGGTTCGGAAAAAAATTTATGGCACCGGTTTCCACTTCTTATGCACTATTATGTAACATCAACAAAATCAAAGTATTCCCTCCTTTTCCCCCCAATATTAAAAGTATATTCCTTCTCCTAAGCCAAAAAAATTGGAAAATTGCCATGAGTATGGCAAACTTTAGTGAAAAAGGGCTCGGAAAATTATCTAGAGAACAGAAAGTGTCTGTTCATTGGTCGTTTGAAAAAAAAATCATTTTTTATTGTTAAGTGAGTAGTTTTCGTATGCTAGCAGGAAAAAAGTTGTAAACCTAATAAGCGCGTAACGTGACCTTGCGCAGTGCTTCGGTGAAGTACTATGAAATGTCAGGAGTCACAGTTTCGACTGAGTATATCTTGCGTACCATGCTGGTGCTTGAGAGTTTTATTTCTCCTGAAATAATTCAAATGAATTGTCTACAAATATTTTTTAAATCGTGAGGTGCGGAGGAACTCATGTTGTATGTGCTTATATGTACAGACCCATTAGATTAACTCTATTTTCATATTTATTGCGGTCGATATTCCTTTCCTACTATATATGTATATACAGAATAATTTATCCAGGCTATATCTCTTAAACGAATAGAGATATCCGAATGAGACAGAAACTGATCTATTCCATTTCTAACACACTTTAATATGGCGTGAAAAAATCATCCCCTAAATAGATAGATAGATAGATAGATAGATAGATAGATAGATAGATAGATAGATAGATAGATAGATAGATAGATAGATAGATAGATAGATAGATAGATAGATAGATAGATAGATAGATAGATAGATAGATAGATAGATAGATAGATAGATAGATAGATAGGTGATAGATAGATAGATAGATGAATAGATAGATAGGTGATAGATAGATAGATAGATAGATAGATAGATAGATAGATAGATAGATAGATAGATAGATAGATAGATAGATAGATAGATAGATACATACATACATACATACATAGATAGATAGATAGATAGATAGATAGATAGATAGATAGATAGATAGATAGATAGTTAGATAGATAGATAGATAGATAGATCTCTCTCTAGGGGAATCAACACCTTGTCGTTGGTGAGAGAGCTCAGTAACCTCTATACCCAGGGAGCGATGCCGGCGGTAGCGTAGCTACTGGTAGGGTCACCCATGCCGGTAAGGTCTCGAAGTGGTTGAGGTAAAGCTAAGAAGATTCCCACACCGCAGCGTCTGACCCAGAGCGGGCTGCTTTTGAGGAGTTAACCTCGAGAAAAAATCCGATAATCCTAAGGTGTAAACCATCGTGCCCAGGGGATGGATGGCTCTTCCGTGAAGGAGTCTCGAACGATGTCCTCCGATCACATGGTCTAAATCGTTTGTAGCACAGACCTTACCGTAGTAAGAGAGCACTGCTACGGTGGACTATTTTTTTCTGCCCGACTCGTGGGAATTCTATGGAAATTGAAGAGAAAGAATATGATGGCGTAGGCCAGGAAAATTTAGGAAATGAAGAAGCTATCTTGAATGAAGATAACAACTTCCCAAGTAGACATTTACTGATGAGGTCCCCCACGAGAGGAAGGACACAATCAATGTCACACTTGGAACAGAAGAGCAAGCGTAAAAGAATGGACGGTACAGAAAACTCCAAGGAGGCTGCCCTTGAAAATGAGTTCAAGAGCAGTAGCCGATTCAAAGAGATCATGGAAAAAATGAGCTCACAAATCAAGCACTTTGAGAAAGTGCTCAGTGAGATGTATAAGCCAAAGAAGGAATTAACTGATATTTCAGGACAACTAGTCTTCCTGCTAGAGAAACTTCAGACTGCAGAGATGAAGAGTTGGCTAGAAAAGTCAGTATTTGAGGAAAAACAACAAGAGGGGGAAGAAAATGAAATTACTAGACTCCGCAATCAAATGAGGAGCATGGAAACATTGCACAGAAAAGAATTGTAAAGAGCTCCTAGTTACCAAGTACAATGTGAGAACTGCAGAGAAGAACAAAGGAAATTGACCAGAAGAGAAGGCTTAACCTTAGATGATAGTTATGAAAGCTTCAAGAAGATAACGGATGAGGACTGGCAAGACGAGATACTTTCAAAAATTCAAGAGCGCTGTGGAGACATTTGGGAAACTCCAAGTGAGCATGTACTTATTCTCCTTAGTGATACAAATATTAACAACCCGCAGAAGACAATTGGAAGTGTGATAGACAGACTTGGAGGGAAGGAAGGTCTTAAAAACCAGAAGAAGAAGGAGGGAGAGGTCGCAATGATGGTGCACTCATTGGCCTTCCCCGATGAGGAAGGTAACCTCAAGCACAAGTCGAGAATGATACTTTATCCAATATTCTTGAAAGAAGGAGCTAATGAAGGGACTGAGGACGAGACCATCCTGCGTTCACTCACTACCGTCAAATCTTTGATGACGATCCATGGAAAAAGGAATCTGGCAATACCCGAAATGGAGGGAATAATTGGGAAAATGGTCTGTAGAATCCTCGAATTCCTATTCGCCCAATCAGATATAGAAATAACACTGGTGAAGAAGAGAGTAGAGTTGGCCCCAAAAACTAGACAAAAAGTAACGGGGACCAAAGCACCTATGAAGAGAAAAATGGCAAAGCAGGATGCACTACTTGTTAAAATGCCTAACGTCAGTTACGCAGATCTTCTCAAGTCAGTGAAGCAGACAGTTGATCCAGGCGAGATTGGGGTTGAAATACAAGATCTGAAAAAAACTCGAAGTGGTGAACTCCTGCTCACCGTGCAGCATGGTCCAGGAAAATTAGAAGCCCTAAGAGACAAGATCCAGGAGAAAATGCCGGATGTATCTGCATCCATTCGTGTGAGCAGAAAGGTCCTCCATATCAAAGACATGGATGAAGTAACGACCACGGAAGTCATAAAAGACGCTATCTCCAATTGCAAGTTATCGAGACCAGAAGATGTGGAAGTCAAATCACTTCGCCCTGCCTTTGATAATAAGCAGAATGTTACTGTGGTACTGTCGGAAGCAGATGCTATCAAACTCACAAACCTGGGTAAAATAAAGATTGGTTGGAAGCAGTGTAGGGTACTAGAGAGGAAAACAGCGACAAAGTGCTTCAAATGCTGGAGATATGGACACAGAAAAGCAGAGTGCAGAGGACCAGACAGAGAAAACCGATGTTTGAAGTGCGCTCAGGAGGGGCATAAGGCAGTGGACTGTACTAACAATCCCTTCTGCATACATTGTCAGAAAGAGGGGCATCAATCTGGAAACTCAAGGTGTCCGAAAAATAGGGGAGGGAAAAATCAGGAGGTATCCCAGTTAATAGAGCAGAATAGTGAGCACAATAATGAAGCTCAAGTTTCTGCAAATTAATGCCTTCAGGAGACGCCCGTGCCATGACCTAGCATTAGCCATGGCCAAAGAAATAGGAGCCAGCATGATTCTTATGAGTGAACCAAACCGCAACGCTATTAGAGATAGAAAAGACTGGTGGTCTGATTCAGACGTGAATACAGCTATCAAGATTATTGACAGTAGGATCACCGTAAGTAAATATGGTAAGGGGCACAGTTTTTCGTACATCGTAACACCTGAATTCACAGTGTACAACTGTTATGCTTCTCCAAATAATGAGTTAGATGACCTCGAGCAAATTTTGTGCGAAGTTGAGAGATTGATAAGGCTGAATAAGGAAAAAGCAATCATAGTCGGCGATTTCAACGCGAAATCCCCTCAGTGGGGCAAGAATATAACAGATACAAGGGGACAAATGGTTACAGAATGGATAGCACAGAATGACATAGTAGTGGTGAATGAGGGAAATAAGCCAACCTTTCAAAGACGGGACTACTCCTCAATTCTAGACCTGACATTAGCTACAACTGACATCCTGAATAGAATAACAAACTGGGAAGTAAGTGACCACAACTACATAGTATTCGAGGTATCAGACCGAAAACTTGGAGCACTAGAGAGATCGAGCAGAAATGGAGGATGGCAGGTTAAGAAGTTGGACAAACAGAAACTCCAACAACTTACGACAGCCCCACAACAGAACATGGCCCCCTCAGCAGAAGCTCTCACTCGTACACTGAAGCAGATCTGCAATAAAACTATGCCCAAGAGAGGTGATAAAAGGAAGCGAGTGCCCATGTATTGGTGGAACGAGGAAATCGCTGATAACCGTAGAGATTGTACTCGCAAGAGACGAAACTATACGAGAAGCGTAAGAAGGAATACACCAGAAGGAACATTGCGCCGGTGGGAGGAGTATAAACAGAGTAAGAAAACACTACAATATAGTATTAAAAATCCAAGAGAGAATGCTGGAAAACAATATGTGATGAAGTAGACTGTGATATCTGGGGGAATGGCTACAAAATAGTCATGAAGAGCCTAGTTGGCTATCCACCCAGACAAGACTTGCCCATGCTAACAATGGAAAAGGTTGTTGACCACCTATTCCCAGTGCATCGGGAAGTAAACTTTGACTCCAATAGAGATGAGACATTTCTAAATTTTAACGTAGAAGAATTACGCATGGCATGCTCCAAATTAAAGGTGAATAAGGCTCCTGGACCTGGACATATTCCAGCGGAAATAATTAAAGCTATGTCCTTGAACAAGCCGGAATTAATGCTCACTGTATATAATGGATTAGCTGGCCGAGCAGAATTCCCTAGGGAATGGAAACGAGCCAAATTGTTGCTCTTGAAGAAAGCGGACAAACCTATCGAGAATCCCTCAGCGCACAGGCCAATATGTCTGCTCGACATAGAGGGCAAATTATACGAACAACTGATCCTGATCAGGCTGAAACAAAAAATAAGACGAACAGGCGGCTTATCAGAGCGACAGTTTGGATTCGTTGAAGGTAAACAAGCGGTGGGCGCTATAGAAGAAGTTTCAAAAATTGCCAGGGCAGCGGAAGAAGAATACTCTTGGGCACACCGAAGACTTTGTGCAATAATAACGTTGGATGTCAGAAATGCGTTCAATACTGCAAGCTGGCAGAACATTCTTGAAGAGTTGAGAAGCAGACGCGTTGATGAAAGCCTCATCAGTTTAATAAGGGCCTACTTATCCGACCGGGAAATAATCCTGGAAACAGAGGAACAAATAAAAATAAGGGAAATAAATAGTGGGGTGCCACAGGGGTCGGTCTTGGGACCAACTCTATGGAATATTCTTTACGATGGAATATTGAGAGTAGCGCAACCTGCGGGTGTTACGTTAATAGACTTCGCTGATGATGTTGCAATGGTTGTAGTTGCAAAATCCGAAGAAACCCTGATGAACACAGCCAATATCGTACTACAACGGGTATCAAACTGGCTCGAGCATAAAGGGCTAGAATTAGCCCCTGAAAAGACAGAAGCTGCTCTACTTACGAAGAAGAGAAAGATGAATCCGATTCAATTCGAAGTACAGGGCGTAGTAGTAATCCCCAAAAAAGCAGTTAAATACCTAGGAGTTTGGCTAGATACGAAACTGAATTTCGCCGAGCATATTGCGAAAGTTTCTGAAAAAGTAGAGAAAACAGTGACAGCCCTGTCCAGACTTATGCCCAATATTGGTGGAGCTAGATCTTCCAAAAGAAGAGCACTAATGAGTGTTGTACACTCGCAAATCCTTTATGCTGCACCTGCCTGGCACTCAGTGACATGCAATAAGAAACTGGTTTCCAAACTTGCCAGCGTCCAACGCAAACTCTGTATTAGAGTATGCTCGGCGTATAGGACGATATCAACAGAGGCAGTAGGGGTAATAGCTGGGGTACCTCCAATAGACTTGCTCGTACAGGAAAGACGGGAAAAATACCTAGGGATCGGCAGTGCCATCGCAAGGACAAACCTCATGATGCAATGGCAAAACTGTTGGATAACCGGTAAATGGGGAAGATGGACCCATCACCTCATACCTTACATTGAAAAATGGATCGGCAGACCGTTTGGCGAGGTAGATTATTATATCACGCAGGCAATCTCTGGTCATGGCTGTTTCAGGAAATACCTGTATAACCGAATGAGATCGGTTACTGGGGACTGTCCGTATTGCGGAGAACAAGACGATGCGGAGCATACGATGTTTGCATGCGTCAGGTGGGAAAGAATCCGGATAGGATTCCTAACAGAAACTGGAACGAAGTTCGATGCGAGAAATATGATGACATCATTGGTCTCAGGCGAGAAGGGGTGGAATATAGTGTATAAGATAATAAGACATATAATTGATACGAAAGAAATGGAAGACAGAGCACGACCATAGACGGAAGTAATACATCACTATGAGGATAGTATGACAGCCCTCTCACTGAAGTAATGCGAAAGCCGTTCCAGTGCGAGGAGCGAGACGATAGGGGGAGGGGCTTTTTTTAGTCAGTAAGAATCTGACACTACTCACTTTCAGTGAGTGTCTTTGGAAGATTTTTTACCCTCCCCAACTAAAAAAAAAAGATAGATAGATAGATAGATAGATAGATAGATAGATAGATAGATAGTTACACTTAATTGCTCCGTATGGCTCATATCTGGTGTACAGTCGAGAATTATAGAATAATATTCATATTTTCTTACTAGATCTAAAATAGTATTTTTAATTTTTAAACCGATTAATTCGATCAATTTATTTTGAATTTTATCACCTAAATAGTTTCTCGTTACGATATCATTGCTTTGATTTTTATGTGTGCGACGAACATGCTCCTCCATTACAGAATCAAATTTTGAGAACGTTTCTATTAATTTTAAGAAATTTCCATTATTATTTTCATATAATTTGCTAGATGAACCACGTAAACCTAGACATTGGCGACATAAAAACTGTATTGCTGAAATTATTCTTTCAATTATACGATACCAGTATTTTTTTTCTACATCCAATAAACCTAATTGACTCTGATTCATAGCAACTTCCTTAGATACCATAGTTGACAAATTTAACCAAGTTCCGATATTGGTTTTATGAGAGTTACTCTTTTCGTGTCTGCTTAGTACTAGTGACAAATGTTTCCAATCAGAACATCCTTCCCTATTAGACAAGCTAGTTACAGACTTACCAAAAAGTTTACAGCAGAAGCAGTAGACCGAATCTCTTGATATAGAGTGCATAAGCCACTCTCTTTTAACTTTCTCTCCGTTGGTGAGGTTCCGATAAAAATAGCTGGGAGAAAACTTTCGGCCGTGTGAATCTGCTGAATAAATCCAGTTCGTTACTTGACGGGGTCCTTTTTACGTTAAAAATCTTGCATCTGTAGATGTAATTATTTCAGGCCATTCTCCAGGATCAGCAGATATTACGATGGAATTGGAAATTGGTACATCTACATCTGATGCTGATGCGAAGGCAAGATTTTCAATATTATGTTCCTTGCTAACATTTGTCTCACTATCAGAAACAAACGAGGTATTCGAAGAGCAACTAGTGCGAGCATCATTGTCGGTATTCTCAAGCTCAGGAAAACCACTTGTTTGTTTTTCTGACGGCTTCAACTATTTTTTCAAAGAATCGGCTAATTTTTCCTTCGCTTCCATTTTCTCCTGTCTTTGTTGGTGATATTGGTAACCTGATAGTCGTTTTCTTTTTCTGTCCTTAAACAGAAAATTTCATATTCAAATCAAAGGTAATAATTAGGTGAATAATCATATTAGTGTTGTAACAGGATTGTATTAATACTTTGATAGTTACTTACCATTTTTACAATCAAATGAGTTCACAAACTTTTTAATCTTCACTATGCTACTAACTTAATTGATAATATGAAAATATACAGAAACTGGTTCTTGTTTAAATAATGAATTGAAATGACCCTTTCTGCAAAATCAATACAAATTTATATTCATTTTCACTTTTGTACGGTTTCCGACTTTTTACCCTTTGTATCTAGCCGCTGCCGCTAAATAGAATCAAGTACCGACAAAGCAGCACGTGCCGTCGGCCGTCGGCGTCGGTGTCATAAAAAGATCATCACTTCGAGCAGCGGTGGCGTTAGAGAAGAGAGAGACGGTTAGTCAAGTGTCTGGTCTAGCTGTTTTGCCGCCCCTTGACTTGGCCGCTTGTGTGTTTTGTACACATTCGCCACATAGTCGGCGCGGCCCTGCCTAGCTGGACACGTTCGCATAGCTTCAGTGATGCACACACAGGCAAGCCTTTGAACTTTGTCGAGGGTCTTCCTCGTGCTGCACTGACTTGCTTTTGTGTACCAAACTATTGCTCCATACGTAATTGTTAGTCTTACAAGGTGCTCTCGAACTTGCCTCTGATTCTAAAGAGCTCTCCAAATATTGAAAAAGTTGTCCATATTCTTGCGAATAGTGTTATCAATCGTATAAGTTGTTATTCGGTTCACAAATATTGTAAATTCTGTGCGTGTTTTCGAGAAAAAATTCGTGATTCGGAAAGTTTAAAGATCCTGAATTCTGAGTTGTATTTAGAGTTGACCCGGATTGCAAGTCCTAATCGGAACCATTGGTGAGTCTGTTCCAAATTAATAATTGTTTGGAATAATGGATTATTTCTAAAAAAAAAACAGCAGGCCTTTATAAGATAAATCATAGACTTAAAAATCTATAAATTTTGAATTCGAATTAAAGAAATAATTAAAGTAAACTTACTGAATGATTATACAATTGAAGGACTATATTGGATAACGTTAGGACAGTGATCGGTTTTTGGCATTTCGTAAAATTGATTGACAAATATCGAAATATTTGACAATTACTATAAATTTTATAATTTTTTTGGTGAATGTATTGGGGATTCCAAGAAATTTGAAAGCTACAAAACAAAATATGAGTCACAAAACCATGAGTGGCGTTCCGAAAGAAGTAGCCAAATTTTTAAGAGGAAAAAATATAAATACTTTTACTGCGCACACTTTAAGAAGGACATATGCCACTATATCAGAAGGTGGAATCGATATTCTCTCTTTAAAACGCCATGGCGGGTGGAAAGTTCTGCAGTGGCCGGGTTTATATAGAAGATTCTATTAAAGACGGAAAACGCATAGCAATATTGGTACAAAACATTTAAACAAATTTTTGATGTTTTACTGTTCCGACATAAAATATGAAATTGTCAATTTGTATTGTCGGTCGGATTTTGGACGGGTCACCAGTCACTTCCGTTTCACGTGACATGACAGCTGTGCACAACGAAGGCAACCGATAACACATTTATTCAATAATTTTGGTTTTGATTTGATAATAAATATTTTGTAAAAATCGCTATTAAAACTGCATTGATAAGTCAATGGATTCTCATTTTTTTAATAGGTTGGTGGATATAACCATTAAATAAGGAAAAATATTCTTCCATTTTGTATTTGTATCAGTTAATCTCACATTCTATCAAATGGATTGGGATTTGGTACTTATCAATTAGAAATGCCTGTGGATATGGTGTACACACTAGATGCAAATTGAGTGAATGAAAACGACGAATACTCAGTGTGTATTAGTTTATTACTTTCAGGCTAAGCGCTTTCGGCTGTTAAGCCATTATCAAAGCCGTCCTATGAAAAATTACAAAGCTTGTGAAATTTTGAAAAAACAATTTAAAAAAGGTTGAACTTACGTCATCTAGAAAAGTAGTTGTCAAAGCCATCAAGTTGATTAAAAACAATACTCAAGATAGAATCATCGTTATGATTGAGTCATTGGAATAAAAACATTGAAATACCCTATTGTAAGGGTGTAAAATTATAATTCACATGATGTAAATTCACTCAAAATTAAAAAACTGAATTAAAACAGATGACAAGTTTGACATTAGAATTACGGTGGCTAATAAGCCAGCGCGCCGTAAAAACAAGTGCATGACAATACAACATATTTACACGACGAACACCGAATCAAAAGCATGATTGAAAAGATGAAAAAAAATTCCTATAGTGAACTGAAAATTGTAGGGAACCCCGAATATTACATTTATTTTTAAATTTGAAAATGAAGTTAAAGATGTGAATAAAGCAAAAAAAAATTGAAAAATTCTATTCAAATTCAATTCCCAACATTCATCCAATTTAGATGAATAGCAAAATCCCCCTCATCCCTCAGCTGCATACTGAAACTGAATTAAGAGGTTGGATCCATTCCCCAGCCAGTCAGGAACAAGCGTAGTAACCTAAACGTGCGAAATGCTAGATAACATAAATCAAATATTTAGTTGTAAATGCATCCATGGAGGAGCTTATATAATCTATTGACTAAGGTGGAAGAAATACGCTGGCAAGGTGAACCCAACAACCGACGGTCTCACATATGAATTAGATGTAATGGCATAGTGATTGTGACCTAATGGACCAAACTATGTCCCATACATAGCCCGACGTCAAGAACACAATGTGATTATGAATTTAAGTCAGTTGTTACAAACCTAGACCCATACTAGGCATGTACAAGAAGAGAAGAAATCATAGGAGTATGTTAAGAGTGGAAGGGGTAGGACAGAATGTGATAAGAGCTGCAAGATAAAGAAGTTGATGAACCCAACTATGACCCGTACATAGCTAGGTTAAACGGGAACAATGAGGTTAAGAAATTTTGGTAAGTATGACAAACCTAGATCCATACTAGGCATGTACAGGAAGAAACGGGGTGGGGTGTAAGGAGAAGACAGAGAAGGCGTGTAGTTATAACAAACCTAGATCCATACTAGGCATGCATAGAAGAGAAGAAACAAAGTTTATAAAGAGAAGAAAGGATAGCAGCCATGCCATGGCTGTGACAACCCTAGATCCATACTAAGACCGTCAAGAACCAGGCATGCGCAAAATAATAGGAAAATAAGGGAAAGTGAAAAGGAGGATGATTTGGTCAAGTTATTACGTAGCTTATATGCTCAACCAAACTATGACCCATACATAGCCTGGTGTCTAATAGAAGATAGGAAAGACTCTTTCATTCGCCTTTTACGAATCAGTAGAGTGCTGGGCGAAATATTCTTGGACCGGATCGCCACGGTGAGAATGTAAGTCGAACGCCGTAGAGGACCACAAGGTCTTGAACAGAGGTTGAAATTTACAATTAAGATGTACCTGTGTGTTGAGGCAGTTTTCTGAGTTAACATTCATTTCTCTGAGTATTTCTAGATCCTCAAGCAAGTCCATCTTTCTAAAGTTGTTCCTGGGAATGTTATGTAAGATTTTTGAGTTACGTGATGGAGAAAAGTTATGGTTATTGAACTTAATGTGGAAGCCGAAATTCGATGAACTGGGTTTATTTATTATTAAGGAACATCTTAATAAACCCACTTCATCGAATTTCGGCATCCACATTAAGTTCAATAACCATAACTTTTCTCCATCACGTAACTCAAAAATCTTACATAACATTCCCAGGAACAACTTTAGAAATATGGACTTGCTTGAGGATCTAGAAATACTCAGAGAAATGAATGTTAACTCAGAAAACTGCCTCAACACACAGGTACATCTTAATTGTAAATTTCAACCTCTGTTCAAGACCTTGTGGTCCTCTACGGCGTTCGACTTACATTCTCACCGTGGCGATCCGGTCCAAGAATATTTCGCCCAGCACTCTACTGATTCGTAAAAGGCGAATGAAAGAGTCTTTCCTATCTTCTATTAATTCTTTACCTCTATTTCTTCTTTCTTCTATTTTAAGTTCGCTCAACCTTATTCACTTCTCACATTTTTAGACACCAGGCTATGTATGGGTCATAGTTTGGTTAAGCATATAAGCTACGTAATAACTTGAGCAAATCATCCTCCTTTTCACTTTCCCTTATTTTCTTATTATTTTGCGCATGCCTGGTTCTTGACGGTCTTAGTATGGATCTAGGTTTGTCACAGCCATGGCATGGCTGCTATCCTTTCTTCTCTTTATAAACTTTGTTTCTTCTCTTCTATGCATGCCTAGTATGGATCTAGGTTTGTTATAACTACACGCCTTCTCTGTGTTCTCCTTACACCCCACCCCGTTTCTTCCTGTACATGCCTAGTATGGATCTAGGTTTGTCATACTTACCAAAATTTCTTAACCTCATTGTTCCCGTTTAACCTAGCTATGTATGGGTCATAGTTGGGTTCATCAACTTCTTTATCTTGCAGCTCTTATCACATTCTGTCCTACCCCTTCCACTCTTAACATACTCCTATGATTTCTTCTCTTCTTGTACATGCCTAGTATGGGTCTAGGTTTGTAACAACTGACTTAAATTCATAATCACATTGTGTTCTTGACGTCGGGCTATGTATGGGACATTGTTTGGTCCATTAGGTCACAATCACTATGCCATTACATCTAATTCATATGTGAGACCGTCGGTTGTTGGGTTCACCTTGCCAGCGTATTTCTTCCACCTTAGTCAATAGATTATATAAGCTCCTCCATGGATGCATTTACAACTAAATATTTGATTTATGTTATCTAGCATTTCGCACGTTTAGGTTACTACGCTTGTTCCTGACTGGCTGGGGAATGGATCCAACCTCTTAATTCAGTTTCAGTATGCAGCTGAGGGATGAGGGGGATTTTGCTATTCATCTAAATTGGATGAATGTTGGGAATTGAATTTGAATAGAGTTTTTCAATTTTTTTTTGCTTTATTCACATCTTTAACTTCATTTTCAAATTTAAAAATAAATGTAATATTCGGGGTTCCCTACAATTTTCAGTTCACTATAGGAATTTTTTTTCATCTTTTCAATCATGCTTTTGATTCAGTGTTCGTCGTGTAAATATGTTGTATTGTCATGCACTTGTTTTTACGGCGCGCTGGCTTATTAGCCACCGTAATTCTAATGTCAAACTTGTCATCTGTTTTAATTCAGTTTTTTAATTTTGAGTGAATTTTTATCATGTGAATAATAATTTTACACCCTTACAATAGGGTATTTTAATGTTTTTATTCCAATGACTCAATCATAACGATGATTCTATCTTGAGTATTGTTTTTAATCAACTTGATGGCTTTGACAACTACTTTTCCAAATGACGTAAGTTCAACCTTTTTTAAATTGTTTTTTCGAAATTTCACAAGCTTTGTAATTTTTCATAGGACGGCTTTGATAATGGCTTAACAGCCGAAAGCGCTTAGCCTGAAAGTAATAAACTAATACACACTGAGTATTCGTCGTTTTCATTCACTCAACTAATCAATTAGGCTATATATCAGAGCATCATTTGATGTCCTCCTTTCTATATTTTTCTATCTTGGTTAATAATGAACAACTTTTCAACCTCAACAATATCAATAAAGTTAGGTTTAGAGGCTAGTAATGAAAAAATATATTATATTTCAATTATATTCACAATATGACGGTCGATGGCTGATGGCCGACTGACAAATCAAATGAGACAGAACAACAAAATTATCACGGTACATGAAATTTAACATACAAAAGGTACACTTGATTTGGCGATTAAAAAACAAAAGATGAACGAGATGTGACTTTTCGCATTTTAAACACTAGTGTTTAAAGAGTCGTTTTGTGAATGTCAAACCCGTGTTCATAATGCGGTTGTAGTAACGGAAGTAGAAAAATTTATTTAAATGTTGACCTAAACATTTATTCAATATCTCATCTCAGGGGTATGATATGGTATATTTTTCGAATCAGAAGAAAAACATCTTTCCAAAATTCAATAATATACAGAGTGTCTCATTTAAAAAACGAATAATTTTTTGTGTACTCTAAACTACGCACGCCACTGTACTTTTGTTAACGTTATAATAATATTAGTTTATAACTACACAACTTTTATATCAAAATTTCTTTTGTTTGTGCAATAATAGCTATGATAAGAGCTGGGACATTTATAATGAATAACCCTGTACCTCTCTCTCACTATATTGCTTAATTTTTTTTAATAATTGTTTTCTACGGCTGTTGCCAACTCTCTCTATCCGATGTCCTCAAATCTCCTTTTCACGAACCTACCTCATCTGGAACTTGGTGTTCCATATTATCTTTCATATCTCCATTTCAGCTATGCGGTAGTCTGGTATGTTTCCTTCTTTCTGGCGGAATCAATTGTCAGGTACTTTTCGGCTAGCGATTATTTTCCATCATCTCAAGATCCGTTATTGTAATCTGAAATTAAGTTTTTGTCTTTTGGTATGAGAAACCTAATAATTTTGGAATTTATGTCAATCTTGACAATCTCTCAATACATGTTGATGATTTGGAAGTATGCACATCATCCTTAAAAGAAGAGATCTTTTAGAAGAACTTAATATACTTCAAATATATTGTTTTTAGTATTGAAAAGAATTTTCAAACCTTCTTAATGTCACGCCGCTGTCTGTCCGAACCGCATTTTTGACAATAACATCAAGGTTTCTAATGTTCTATTTCCTTAGTAATTTATTCTCATTTAGGATTCAGCTATTCCGCATATTATCATGGAAAAGTACCAAAAAATGTTCTGGGAAAAAATTATTACTTGTGTTACTAATAATAGCATATCAAAGTATTACAAAAATCCACCAACTCCTAAAAATGCATGTATAATATGGGAGTAATATCTCGTGTCATGACATTTCCGGGGCAGAGTGTCGCTTATCATGCAAGGCGCTAGATCTTTATAATTTCGTAAAATGATCGTCGAGTTAAGTGTGAAACATTTTGCTTTGAGTTTTGGATGAAATTTTCAGTCTCTAATTAAACGGAATACATGTAAGATATTTTTTGAAATGCACTAGCTGAATTTAGTATCAGTTATTATTGATGATAATCGTTAATTATGAATACCAACAGCATTTCTGATTTTAATATTGTGGTTACTAATGATTTTCTGATTAATTTTTCCAGAATGGAAGCTTATGGATAAACCATTAGTCCATACATCATATAAATTTCACCTCGGAATTAGAAATACCCAGCTATAAACTTGTGTTTTGATATCCTGTATGTTATCTCAACATACATATGGTAGGGTGTAATCGACTATTACAATCTAAGGTCAAAGTTCAGAAAAATAGATTTTTTGCACATAATTTGCAAATATCTCGTTTCCTATGTGTTTTTCACTATAAGAATTTATTAACAATTTTGTAGAAAACCAAATTCCCTACAACTATGGTTGCAAAATTTTTTTTACCGTTAAATCGTTCTCGAGATAAAGGGAGGAAGCGCTCGCGGTTAAAGCATCATTTAAGGTTAACTGGTTGTTCCGGTCAAAAACATGCCATACAAAGTCTATTAATTATTAATAAATACATAATTATTAATAATTTTAATTTCCTATTAACTATTACAATATATTTGATAATTATTTTACTTAAACATCTATTTTTAAATAAGTATCAATTTATTTAATAACACTTACCTTCCCGTGTAGTTATAGAATTTTTCAGGATAATACCCAATTTATATTTCAATTCAAATATAATTTGTATTAATAACTCCCTAAATAAGCGAAGTAAGAGAAAGAAATTCGCAATTAATTTTTTTACTCAAAAATATCATTCCACACATTTATGATGGTGGAATTTGAAAAAATTGAATAAAACTTACAGAAAATACAACTTCATAGTCGTTTTCCGACCGGTCTTCAACTACATTTGTCTTCATAATCCATTCATCTTAGGTTTTATCTGCGGAAATATTCTTAGTGAGCTGAATTTTTGTATACACCTTTATTACGGCATTGTAATGAAGATGTGAAAAATCGATGTTGATATCGTGCCGGCTAAAAAAGTTATAAAGGTCAAAAGATCACGAAAATCAGTTTTTCGCAAATATCTCTCGATCTATTGCTCAGAGGTCAATAAAGGTCATTATAAAAATTGTTTGTCGTGAAATTGTCTACAAAAAATGTCTTCCGCATTTTTCTGTAGAATTAACCTTTTTCGGAGTACAGCGCCGAGAAAGCGACTATATTATAACGATGCATTCGTTTCCTCACCACCTTCGACGTAGAATACAGGGCGCGTTTTTTTTACATGGTTTTCTCCGTAGGCATAATCCATAATGTGTATTAAGAGGTTTTTTTACGAGTGAATAATTTTTTATTTGAAAACAGAAAAATTAACTTTAGTATATAATTTTTTTTAACATTCATTGTCGATATCTTCAGTTTCTGTGTCATCAACAGTTGCTGACAAAACGTCGAGTGGACTTATTCTTATATTTAAATCAACATCTTCATCATTGGTTGACTCTGCGTTTAAGCATGACTGATCACGGCAATGTCCACAAACTTTTGAAAATCTTAATCCAATTTTCTGCATCCACATTTGCCGCTGCAACCTTTTGTACAATTACAGAAGATTGTGTTCAGTAGATTGTCGGGCGCTGGTGGTAATAAAGTTGTTATTGGTTGCAGTATATTATTTTTTAACTCCCAACCCCACTGTTCTGGATAAATTTCTCTTCCTAGCCAGGTTTGTATTTGACAATACACTCGATAAATATGCTGTTGAGTTGCCGAAGAAGTAGGTTGTAATAAGGGAAATTTTACAGCTGTACTTTGCCTTGTTAGTTTAGCAAAGCTACAGTATCTTTAATTATCTATCGAAAGCTCTGATTTTGGAGCACCGTACATTGCTAGTAGAAAATGTGTCCCAGCATTGACAATGACATCTCGTGAGCAATTTTCTCGTTGGAATATTTCTGCAGAATTGGTTAAATCGGGTCTTTTTTCAAACATCTTCATGATTTTCAATTTTCCTTTACCAAAAAGCGCTGAAGTTGTATCACATCCGGTCATGGCATGTAGAAACAAAATATTTTTCTTGCAATGTTGATATTTGTTGAGGCTATCAGTCAAGTATATTTTTGTTTCAACATTGTTTTTTCCTGGTTTTTTGAAAAAAATTATGTAGACTGATCAAGTATTTGTGTGCGTGCTATGAGAAGTACCAACAGATATATGTCTTCTCCAACAATAATTGTAGTATTATTCATTGGTTTTTCAATCGCTGTTTCAACTATTAAAACGTCAGCATCATCACGTGATTGTCTTGTAGTAAAACCAACTTCTTCGAACTTCTCAATAAGCATTTCAATTAATTTTTTTTTGTTAAATCGATTAGATAAGAACTTCCATCGATTCATTGAAGTGCACTTCACAAGATGTAGAAACAGCAGCGGTTCGTCTTAGTTGTTCCATCGCTTTGATATTTTTACTGGTATCAGAGTGACCATCAAAATGACAACAGTATTTGTCCCGAAATTATTTGATAAATAATTAATATATTTGTGAATGACAATATGAAATGTATCATTTTTTTGCGATACGACACGATGCGAAATAAATCCACCATCGATTATGTATGTTGCATCACAAACTACTTGATAATTAATTGGCTCGAAGTAGTCGTATATTTTCGACTTTTGAGTTTTTCTTATGCCAACATTATCAAATAGTGCTGTTGGGTATGGACTTGTATTATAAATATTCACAAAGATTTTCCTCTATTTTTTATTTAAACTAATTCGTTGAAATAGCAATAAAGGATCGATTGTTACCTTGCAGGCATGAACCATGATAGAAGTGTTTACTGATGATAATGGAAGAACTCTGTCAGAGCGTTTTCATTTAAATTCGTCAAATGTTACTCCTATAATTTTTTAATTGACAGCAGACCATTTTTTCTTTGGCATTATAACAGTTGATTTTATTATTGACAACAATTCCTGTTCATACAGAAGCTAGTTGATTGCAACTTGAAAGAGGATTATGCAAAGCAAACGACTCTACAAGTTTTTTAATGTCAGTATTATCACTTTCAATGCGTGAATCTCTTGAGTCTATATGTTGATCTGTGGTATCAAATGAAAAGTCGCACAATTTTTCAATTTCACCACAAATTGCATTTCTCGCATGCATGCCATATATCCACTTAGATAAGACGCTTTCATGAGTACTCCTTCCTCAAAAAACTCCTCCTTCAGTCTTCATAGACTTCATCAAACTTTGTTCAATAGTCATGTCGGTCCAGGTTCCACAGTTGAATTTTTCTGTGCGTCTCACTGCAAATGTTTTTGTGAAGTTTATATAGTCTTGGTGTCTCATTTTGTCTTTCAAAGCTAATATATTTTGCAAGTATAAATGTGTAGATTAAGCATACAGGAAATTACCAGATGCATGGAAATATGGACGCATTCGTTGAACACTTGTAAGATGATCATTCCATAACCCTAGTCTCTCAGCGCGAATTAAATCATTAGCTATTGCTATCATTCCAATGTATTGTAGCCATAACTGAGCAGTAGGACCATCGTTCTTCAATTTAGCTACTTCGTCATTAAATAACTGTATTAATCCGTTCAAAACATCTTCAGATTCTTCAATGTTATCATAAGAAATCGTCCCTCTCAGAATATCCATGATGTAACCATCCAAAAACTCCTGCAGATTTTGATCGATTGTTAATTTATCATATATAAGCTTCATTAGTGCAACTCTAGAAAGTCAATGTCCTCTTACACTTCTTGCAAAAGAATGGCCATCTAACAATTTGTCTACTGAATTTGGGGCATTAATAACACTGAGAGCTTCCTTGCGTCCACTTCCTTCCATTATATATCCTATAGATCCAAGAAACGACATAAGCATATGAAAACCACCTGGTCTTACAATAACATTGGATATATCAGATTGAACATCAGCAGCAGCTACAATTGCGCGAGCTTTGTAGTAAAGTGGCTGATCAGAAGTAATGATGCAACAATTGTGTCCATGTGATTTGGCACTACGTACTGCACAATCTAATGTGGTGTAAATTGTATCTTTAGTACTTGCAGGATGATAAATGAAGGGGAGGAACATTATGGTCGATGTTGGAAAGTCTTTATTATTTTTTGTTAGCTTCTCTAAAATCCATTCCACCCTGGTAGACCGTTGACATCTCTCCACTTTGCGTATGCCCACAATAAGTCGACTTTACTACAAATTGCTTCATATAAAATAACATTATCATCGATTCCTTCAACTATAATCTTACTCATTCCAGCTACTTCATTATTTTCGTAAGTTAAAAGAGGTACGTGTGAAATTGCAGCTAAATCCTCAGCGCGTGGTTTACTCTTACATCTAACGGTGGGCATATCAGCCACAACAGCGTTACTTGGAGAAATGATTTTTATTACACCCATTATATGCACAGTATTATGCCCATCAATAGTGGAAACATTAATGTCTGCATTATCTGCAGCATACTGTAAAATTACGTCAGGCTGTGAGAGAATACGAGGTTGTGGATGATAAACAGTTGACACTTCATACGTCACAGCATCGCTATATGAAGCACACAATCCAAAACTTGACAATACATCTAGTAATCTTTTTGAGGCATGTCTCCTATGAAGGAACACAGAAAGGCTAAGTAGCAGCTGTGACGAAAACGATCGTGGACGCATTACACTCATTATAGCATGGGCTATGGCTGTACATTTTGCTTCATTTTTTTGTTTGGCCTCTTTTATTCTTTACAATTAATTGATGCAAGAAATGTGATGAAGTGTTAGGAATTTCGTCATTAATATTATCTAACATTCGACTTGGTGGTGGATATGAGTCATGAATAATTGTAACAGAACGAATATCTTCTTTAATTATTGATGCAGCAGCTTCTACAATTCGATGACGTTCATCACAATGATTTTGTTTTTTTCTTCGTACCACGAATTTGTTAAAATATTACTTGCAGTATCTCGAAAGCAAATAATTGTTAATGATTTACTCACGTGGTAATTACAATATTATTCCCATATCGAGCAATCAATGTTTTTATTATTGTTTTATCATCTGGAACGTAATCCTTCATTATATCTTTTAACTCAACCAATGTGAATTGACAATCGTCATTATTTTCTATGTAATGAAAAACATTTTCCATGACAATTCTAATATTTTTATCCAATGGACGGCCTGCGTCACCCTTTCCACTGAAAAATAAAAAATTTGAGAAACATTTATCATGATACTTAGCTTTGACAGATACTAAGTCATACTCAAAATTCACACGCTCCTTTACATTTCTTCCATATTTATCACCACGCTCCTCTGCAGCTTTTAATACTGAGAGTACTCACTTCTCTAATAACGCGTCTGTATTTTTTTTCTTTTTTTTTTCTCAATTACCTCAACGCTTCTCCTCCACAAAACAAACATACTTTTTTCAAATCAAAAGAGCTGATTCTTTTCTTACGTGGAGATATTGATGTACTCGGTTCTTCTTGGCGTCGTTTAAAAGCCGCTATACTCAAAGTGTTCGTATAATTTTTACAATTGCTATGAACATTTATAAAAGTCACAGTATCTAAATATTCAATATTACCAACCTCTAGCGATACTAGCATTTTTTAATGTCTGAAGAAAATATTGGCGAGTATTGCATTATAACTTCAATTTTTGTTTGAAACATTATACATTAATGTACTTGTAAATTCCATGTCTCTGATGTCATCTAAATGCGCATACAAACCCGTGAATTTTGACTTTGTCGCAAACGGCTTCAACATAATATAATCCACACCGGGATGCCATTAACCAGAAATGTATGTATGCAGTACGTCTTTTCACTTGGAAAACGTATTTTCGGACGTTGTGTTAAAGTGCATTATTGTGTATAACGAGTTGCCTTGTTGCTGGCTTGTATGCCGTGCGGAACTTTGTGCATTAATGTCGTATCATTGCTAGACAAATTTAATTAAATTGGGTCTTTCTAGATATATTAGCCATTCATGACGTCCACAACGTAGACAAGCCGAATACAGCAGTATAGGACGTGACAGAAATTATCAAAAATATGTATTGTCGTCCTTCATTTTCATATTTTCCGAGATGAAATACCAAAAATTGTTTCGCGAGGAAAATATCAAATATTCAATAGTATTCAAAAAATCCAAGTGGAGCAAACAGAGAAAATCAAATCAAATCAGCGTCGGATGATATAAAATGTTCCTAATAACATTTTGAACTACCCAGTAACTCCAGTTCATCGCCCGAGGAAGGTGATACAATCAAGAATTGGTCACTGATTCAAACCAATTCGCGCGACTTCACCGGCCCCGTGGACGCCTCCACCGAAGAAATCCATCAAATCCACATGTTCTGCCGAACTTTTTAGCTCTGCAGTTCATCAAATACACTAGGAAGTGTATCCAATTGTTTCTTTAGAAACAAATCTCATTTATGAAAATAAATTCCTTTGTATTTAATTGTGTTTTATATTAGATTCCAAAATAAGCAAGCCACACCAACGAGAAGAAGGAAGGACATTCAGAACCAAGGTAATATAAAAATCCTGGAAGCTAATAAGTCAGGAAACATATAACTAGAGAGGCAACTCCCTCCGGCAGTAACTCCGCTGTCGATGTTAGCTTTCACCCCCAAAATCCTATACCACACTCACAACCTCAGATTAATAAATAAAATAGACATGTTTGTTTTGACTTTTTCCTGCCCCAAACATTGAGTCACATTCTAGGCTCACTTGCGGGACACTTCCACTGCTTTGCCATATTTACAAATTCTCTTTAGATGGAGGAAAAATGAAATTGGAAATTTTGAGAATTTCTTAAAAAGTTATGCAATTAAAAAAAGTCATAATAATTTATGCATTTGAGTCACTGCTTTCAAAATTATTTATTAATACTTGAATTTTATATAATAACGGCATATTCTAATATAAATTTTAAACAAGTACTTGTTGTAACTAAAGGTGGCAACATTGCTGAGAATTTCGGTACCTGCTTTGTTTGTCTAGTATAAACTATTTAGTAGTTAAGTCTTTGTTCAGTTACGATATAAAGAGAGATGCAAATATCTTCAGAGCGTTCTCGACTAACATTTCTATTGGATTGTAGTATTATAGTTAATACTGTCAAACTTGGTTTGTATATTACGAGCGCCATTTGGACTAGCAAGTAAAAATTGAGTTATTTCGATGTTATGTGTGTTTTTCAAGACTTTTAGTGACAAAATTTGGTTTTAAGTTAATTAATTTAGTGTTTTTTATTATCATGGTTCGTAAGTGCCAAGTCTGTCGGAAAAACGACCGAAATTACCCCGAACTCTGATTCCACAGGTATGTAAATATTTGAACGGCTATCCAGTGTCGGCGACTTTCATTATTCATTTCAATAATATCTAAAATGCTTGAAACTTTTTAATTATTGAAACCAAATTTCTATTTGGCGTTGTTTTATTCTAGTTTTCACACCAATTTGGAAACAAGAAGAATTTGGTTTGCTTTGCTTGGTCTAAGCGAGAGTCATGATCTACCAAAACGACCTGAAATTTGTTCGAAGAATTTTAAACAATCTGATTCTATATATAAGAGTAGTGGCCCTAAGTTTCTAAACAAAGATGCTCTTCCCATGTCAGTTTTTGAATTTAATCCACCAGATGTATTGCAAGTACCTACACATTTTCTTGGTACTTAAAGTAATGCCCAAAATAAAAAAGTCGCTGTCCTGATAAACAAAATTTCCTTTCAATATAATAAGTTCTTTTTATTACAGCTGATAAAGCGGCCATAATAGTAATTTGTGAAACAAGTGTCACAATGACTCGTTTTGTAGTACGAGTGAAGTTTGCACAACGAACCGCGAAGCCGTGAGTTGTGCAAATCACGAGTACTACAGAAAGTCATTGTGGCACGTATTTTACACAATATTTTTTATAATTAGCATTTATTTAATTATTTAAATAAAATAGAAATTCATGTAATCCTTGTTTTTAAACTAGGAGGAGTGGTTTGAATTTGGGTTGGCAATTCTGTAGATTCCTAATTGATCAGATCACAGATGGTTTTATTCATCACTTCTGACTTTTGACATATTATAACCGAATTATTGTGTAAATTATAAACAAACTTTCATTTAAGCAAAAAGAGGATGATTATGTTTAAAAGAAAGCTTCTTCGTTTATGCTCTTGCGATCTATTTATATTATAATCATGAACAGAATTATTTCTGTAATACATCTTCACATAGATATCTGGTAATTTATCCCAAAAATCGAACGTTTTGTATAACTTTATATTGATCCTATACAATATAAAAATAAACAATTGACAAATCATTGATAAATAAGAGTTAGCGTACTTCATTCATTAATATTTTTATTATATAAATCATTCTAATTTACCTTTATTATTATAATTTGCTAGCTAGAATAACGCTAGACAATTTTATTTATAATTTGTGTCAAAGTTAAAGTCAAATGTCAAATAAAAATATAACTAAATTCAATAACCAACTGTACACTAAAAATTACTATAACTGTGTTCAAAGAGCTTCATTGTGACACTGTAAACATAGTTATAATGAAGTCTCTTTTATACGCAAATAATAAAAAAGACAATTTTCAAACAGTTTATTAATTATAAGTCTTTACTTTATTGGGCGACTGGTGACACTCTGGGTTGTCTAGATAACTAATATAGTTCAGTTCCAATATAGTAGGCACTAAACTAAACTAAACTACAATTGTTCTTGGATGAATGCAATATTTCTGAGAATTTAGTGTCTACTATTTTGGAACTGAACTGTATTTAAAAATTAAATTATTATTTTAATTTTTCTAAGAGGTCATTTGGCCATTCAGTTAGAAATTATGACTAAGTTAGTTGACTTACATTAAATTGTTAAAAAAATACGTCTATTTTAGGTCTTGAACAAATAAGTCAGATTGTCATCAAAAAGATTTATCAGCACAAAATGTGTCTGAGAAAGCTTCTAGTGCTACTCTAAGTGGTGTCGAAAGGTGAATATTTAAGTAATTTATTAGGTAGTATATTGTTTTAAACTGCTTTTTAATAAAATTTACTGTTTCGACCTTTACTCTGTGGAATCAACTCATATTACTTTTTTAAATGGAACTAACTGTTTCTAGATAACTCCACAATATATTGAAAATATGTTAAAAATTCTAAGAAATTGACAATTAGTTTCATTTAAAAAAGTAATTCTTTTTAAAAGTTTGTTAATTGTGTTTTATTTTTAGTTTACAAGTAGAAGAAGTTGTTGATGATCTCGTAACAGTAACTGAGAATTCATTTATGAGTGGTGTATCATTGCTCACTCCAGATTCTTGTATACTTGCATATAGGTTAGTTTTTTAGTTAGGTTTGTTGTAGTATATATTTTCTCCTACATGTTTTAAGGTTTTTGTAATAGGAGATAAAATTTATTTACAGTTTGTTCCAGTGACTAGAATCAACAACCTATTCTGATTTATGTGTTTTAGGTTTACGGAACCTGGTCCTTCTGGACTTTTTAAATATAATACGCCAGCTGAGTAATTATCTCCTACTACCAGCACTGCTCCTTCAACTGAAAAACAACTTTTAGGGATCCTAAAAGAAAACCCAAGTGAGTTGTCCGTCCTTATCTGATTTTAGACGTGCATTGAAAATGGTGAAAATAACAAAAAGGTAAAATTAACCCTGGAACAGTCACGTTGTTAGATTTTGTCTAACGTTTTTAGGTTTTCTCTTATGATAACTCACTAAGTAACTAGAATTCTGTCGCCATCTAGGAATGCCCCCAGGGATGACACATACCAACGCTTGCAACAATGGAAGGTGTACAAACAACTGTTACGAGAAATAAAGGCACTTATTACTGTAAATCTATCACGGAATCGTTTATTTATTCCATATTTTACGTGTGTGTATATGGGAATAAAGTTGGTCCAGTGTGCATAAATTTACAATATGATCAATCTAAAATGATATGCAGATACTGTCTTGACAGAAAAACAGATTAACGATACAACAATGTGGAACATATGCCTCCCCTATATGTAAAGAACATAAGTACCATAACTACATTAGCTAAATGTACCAACTGTGCAGCCCATGGTGAGAATTCTGACGGATAATTGAATGAATAGTGTGGGCAATATATCCCTTTACTATTTTCTATTTAAATCAAAAATATATAGACTTTTTTTCAGATGAGAATATGTTATTTGATCAAATCTAACACGCGACATCTTAAGTTATGGTTATTAACGCGACCGTTCCCGGGTTAAGTTTGTCGCTTGATTTGAGGCACTCGCCATAAGGCACGTGCCACAAACTTCAGCACTAGTGGAAAAAGTGAACGATATAGAAGTTGATAAGCTGCAGCGCTACCTGTTGGACTGGAAATGTCAAATTTTATTTTGACAATCTAAACTTATCTTTGTAATGAATTTCGTTGACAAACACTAATATTACAATTAATTATAACTTATTATCAAAAAAGATAGACCAGGCTAAACAATTCAAAATTATTCAAATTTCATTATTAACTGTACCTTCGTTCAACTAATTTTTCAATATTCATTCTTTAAATTATTTCTGTTCAAAATTTTAATAAAACAACTATATAAGTTACCTTTTCTTTTATTAATAAACGGAATCGTAGAAACAGTATTGTGCACAACTCGTACGCAAATCTCTTCTCTCGCTCCATTTATTTTCAGCTCTCGCCTTACGTGTTGTTCCACAAACTTCTGCGTTTGTGGAAAAAGTAAACGATGTAGAAGTTGATATGCTGACCTGGTGGGAAGGAAATCTCAATGTCAAAACCCCTATTAACAATATAATATTATATTTATAATGAATTTCGGTGACAGATATTAGTATTCGAAATAATTGAAACTTATCATTAAAAAAAATACACCAGTCTTAACAATTCAAAGTTGTTAAAATTTCAAAATTAACTATACCTAGGCTTAACTGTTTTTCATTTTTTAAATCCTTGCAGTTCAACGTTTGAATACAATACCTATATTATAAGTTACTTTTTGCTTTTATCTAGAAACTTGGTCGTAGCAAAAATATTGTGTACAATTCGTATGCAAGGCACTTTTTGCACTCTCTTGATATGCAGCACTCTCCTTACGGCTCCTGGCACAAACATTTGTACTCCTGGAAAAAGTAAACGAAATAGAAGTTGATATGCTGCAACGTCTCCTGGCGGGAAGTTACAATCAAAAGGATAGGAAATACAAATTCTGCATAGAAAAATACATACATATATACATATATATATATATATATATATATATATATATATATATATATATATATATATATATATATATATGTATATATATATATACCCAACCCCGAATAAAACAATTATAAACCCAAACACAAATAAACTCCGAACTTATGAAACAAGTGACTAAAGGTGTTTTTAATATGAGGTGCTTACTATACTTTTTGTTCGCCAGCAGGAACGAAAAAATAGATCTTAATTACATTATATGCTAACTATATTCATAACATCTTCTTCTTTCCTTCATTTAAGGCCTCAGCTGCCAAGGCTATTTGGCATATATACTCATAACATTGCAGACGATGGCTGACAGCTGACAGACAAATTAAATGACACAGAACAACAAAATCATCCCGGAATATGAAATTTAAAATTCAAAAGATACACGTGATGTGACGTTTAAAAGACAAAAGATATAAGACATGTGACTTTTCGCATTTTAAACATTTAAATACTAGTGTTTAAAGAGTAGTGTTTTAACGCGGTTTTAGTAACGGAAGTAGAAAAAAAGGCTTTACTTACAATCGGTTTTTGTTCCAAAATTACAGTGTCCGCCAAAATAAACAGTACCGAAAATAAAAATAAATTTCTTATTTCTGTAATGTAAGTGTTCAAAATGTTCACCATTTCGACGCAAACAAGCTTCATATCGATTTTGTAAGTCAATAAACGTATTTATAAAAAGTGGTTGATGTAACTGCCGAAAAATATTTTGTATTCTTTCCCGTAGTTCGGCAATATTCGCCGGCGGATTTTCCGAGTGAAATATTTTGTCCTTCATTATGCCCCAAATGTATGCGTCAGGTGGCGTCAGATCAGGTGAATGAGAAGGATAGTCGAAGTCTGTTCCCCGAGAAATTATTCTATTATCGAAATGCTGACGGAGTAAGTCTAAGGTGCGCACAGCTGTATGGCTCGTTGCACCATCTTGTTGGAACCATTTTGTGCGAAACTGTAGATTTCGTGCACGGCAAAAGTTATTTAGATCTCTCACAAAAGGTGTAATAATTTTCTCTCTATAACGCTCTTGGTTGACAGTAAGTGGATTCTGATTACCATCTTCAACGAAATAAGGACCAATCATTCCATGACCAGATACCGCGCACCCAACGGTAACTCGAAGACTGTGGAGTGGTTTCTCTACAATGACATCAGGACGTTCAAATCCAAGGAATCTGGTTGTTTGTTGATTAATATAGCCGCTAAGATGAACGTGACTCTCGGCTGAAAACCATATGTTTTTCAAAAATTCGGGATCTTCGTAAATTAAACTCAACATGCGACCACAGTAAATTTCTCTGGCACGTTTGTCCGCAGCATTTAGTCGTTGTCCAACTTGAATACGGTATGGATAACCACCAATTGATTTGAACATGCGACGTAAAGACGTTTCACTAATGTTGAGTTTACATGCAGTTCTTACAAGACTTCTTCGAGGTGATTGCACAACTTGGTTAAAAACACGTCCTTCATTTTCGTTAGTGCATACTGTTTTTCGACGACCTGAAGAACCTTTACGTTGACACAATACACTACCAGTGCGACGAAATTTTTCAACAACAGCTAACATCACACTTTTACTAGGAGCTGCTTTATTAAATTTTTGTTGATATTTTATTGATATCTGTTCAAAGCCTGGACCATCATTACGACCTTTTCCGTATGAACGAAAATATTGCTCTACCAAAAAAACTTTTTTTTCCGTTGTTAGAACCATTTTTAAATCAAATTCAACTGCAGCGTACTATTATTAATATATCAACTAATGACAATTAAGTCAAATATGACAAATCCATATTACATAAACAACTCCACAGCACTCTCTGTTTCGGTACTGTTTATTTTGGCGGATACCGTACAACAGATCCAAGAATATAAATATAGCCGATGACGTGGCGTTCCTTGAACTTGTGGGCATATCCAGAGTGTGTATGCGCCCGCCGCATTATCCATATGTCTTGATTCTACAAATAACTTTATCCCCGGTATATATTTTTCGCCCCTACATTATTTCGACTGGGTATTCCCTGAAAAACAGGGTCTCAATAGTTGATAGGGGTTTTAGATTTGAGAAAAGCAACATGGCAAATGTTATTTTTGGTTTATTTTAATATATTGTAGTTTGGGGGTAATTTAGTATAGTGTAAAGGGCTGGGTTGAGATTATTCCCCGCTTTAGATATGTGGGTTTTTGGAATAACAACCAAGTTATATAATTAACGCACCATGCAGAAGCCTACACCGACTTTTTTGGGTAACTTCGTCTTGATTTACGGTTTTGAGTGCATTTCAAAGATTTCAGGCAGACAGTTATCGTAAAAATTTTTGGAAATTGTTGCTATGGAGCCTTTGATAGTGGGTAGGTCAGCTTTATCATGTAGCTATGGGATTTTAGGGAGATCGGTGTGAGGTATTGAATGTTTAAATACCAGTCTACAACACTTATTTTGTACCACTTGCAAGGAGTGAAAGTTATGTTTTGTTCCTGTGAAGTAGACTGGTGCCGAGTAATTCAGTATGGGGCGTATTATTTGTTTGTATATAATTAATTGGATTTCGGTGGAGAGTTTACTTTGTTTGCATATTAATGGGTATAACTGGTCCATTACAATCTTAGCTCCACCAACTTAAGTGCTAATATGCGCATTTTCATTTGTGTTAACTTGAATTGTGTATCCTATATATTTTAACGTTGTGCTAGGGGCAATATTATGCCCGTTTACGCAAAGCTGAGATTGCAATCGACTGTTTTTTGTGGTCCTCCTCCTAAGTACTAAATACTATGTCTTGGAGGCATTTATGGTTAGTTTTTGATTGTTGAAGTATGGTATGTTTTTAGCGTTAATGTATGTTTGTAGTTTATTGAGTGCGTGATCCGTATTATTTGCGATACTACAAAACAAGTGTCATCGGCGTACATAGCTGTTAATATGTTTGGGGTAGCTGGGATCTCGTGGATGACTATTGAATGCAGCAAAGGTGAGAGTACTGAAACTAGGGGGATACCGGCCTGTATGAGGCAGGGCCCTGCAGTGTCATCGTTTATTTTGGAGAAATTTTTTGTTTGTTACATATGAGTTAGGTTTTTAATTAGGTAATCCGGTATATTTAACTTGATCAATTTGTACAATAAGCCCTCGGGCCATACGGTGTCAAAAGCTTTGAGATGTCGATTGCAACCGTAACGGATTTGTTTTGCACTCGAAAGCCTCCTTTGATGTAATTTAACACACGAATTGTTTGTGCAATGGTGCTATGACCGCTTCTGAAGCCGTACTGCTTGGAGGAAATAATGTTATTTTTGTATACAAATGTTTCTAGTCTTTTTAGTAAAATTTTATCTATCACTTTTGCGATATTGTTCAATAAAGATATGGGTCTGTAGCTATCTACATAACTTGGTTGTTTGTTTGCTCTTAATACTGGAACGATGTTAGCGACCTTGAGCATATCGGGATAGTGGCAAGATTTGATTATGAAATTAGTAGTTATATAAGTTGCACGAGTGCAAGTGACAGTGACGTAATAGTTATTTATGTAACAGGGGAATTCTAAGGGCCTTAATTACCGATGGCAAAGTTTGCGTCCCGAGGGCGTCCCACCCGAGGGACAGCAATTGCCTGAGGTTATTAAGGCTCATTAATTCCCGTGGTACCGATTTCAATAAAATATTACTTGGAAAAAATTTACCAATTTATTACCTTCCCAGTATATTTGAATCAGGTACCATTGATTATGAGAGTTTTGTTGTTGCTAAGTTGTTGCTATGTTACGTGTTTATAAACAGAATTGTTACTGGTTTATGAAAAGAATTTTGTTATCAAGCTGTGTTTGCGTTAAAAACGTGTTTTCTACCCCAAATATAATGGAGCAGATTTTGAAAAAAGCTGAAAAGCAAGAGAATCATAAATTCCAATGAAAAGTGAAGCCGTATACCAAAAAGAATACGAGAAATATCTGGAGTGGCTGACACGGAATAATGTTATGCCAAAAGATGCCACTGAAATTGTATACCTGGCATATTTTCAAGAATTGGTAAGGAATATTCTATGTTTTTGGGAAGATTTGGTAGTAATTGTGCTTTTTCGTTGCAGTCAGAAACGTATAGTCCGAATTCTTTGAGGACTAAAGGGTCAATGCTAAAACCGAAGATGAATATGCATGAGAAACGAGATATCGCCAAGTTCAATGAACTAGAGGCTTTTTTGAAACGGGAGAGTAAGAGTTATAAGCCGAAAAAGACTGCTGTTTTATCTCCTAATGATGTTATCAGATTTCTGAAGAACGCTCCTAATGAAATTCATTTATTGCATAAGGTAATTTTTTTCTTATTTTCCTTTTTGTGTGTATTTATTTCCTTTTTTGTTTTAGGTTGTTTTGATTATGGGTTATTTTGGAGAATGCAGATGTCAGGAACTTTTGAATATAAGGATACCGGATATAGAGGACCGGGATTCCGTTATGGTAGTAAACGTACCGGAAAGTAAAACTGATGTATCGAAGAAATCTACAATTGTGGATGAAAAAGAGTTCTCTTCTTTGCCTTTATTAACACTTCATATGTGTTTGCGTCCTAAAGGTATTGAACGATTTTTTTTGTGTTTCCTACAAAATAAATGTACATCTCAGCCAATTGGAAAAAACATGTTTGGGAAAATTCCCAGCAAAATCGCAATGTATTTAGGATTGCCAAACCCATCTTCCTATACGGGACATTGCCTTCGTCGCACTTCTGCTACTGCTCTAGATAATGCAGGAGCAACCATGACTAACTTAAAAAGACACGGAGGTTGGACAAGTTCCACGGTGGTGGAGGGGTATCTGGAGGATAACATCGAATTGAGAAATAAAACGGCGCGTATGTTGTCTACTTTGCCATTAGAAGAGGCAAGTACCTCAACTGTATTGTATAGAAGCTCCTGCCATACAAAAGAAGAAATTTGTTCCAGTGGCGTTAGTAATTTTCAGGGAACATCTCAAAATTGTACATTTATTACTTGTAATGACGCAAATAAATAAAATATGGTTCCGTTTTCATTCATAAATATATACACATATATGTATATTAGCATTTTTTATTTTATTTTTACTTGAGAAAGGGAATGGGAATTATACAATCTATAATGTCCCAAGGAAGTTATGACTCTCTTTATTGATAACGTAACTATGACGATATACGCTTTGTTGTTAATATAACGCTCGACTAGATAGTTACTTTCAGGGACATAAATTGAAGAGGAAAATGATAAAAGTAATCCCGTATCTATCTATTTGATGATCCTTCATGTAGCTAAATGAAAAACAAGCAAAATCTCGTTATTTAAAGGGCAATTTGAATAACTGGTACATAGTGAGTAGGTAGAAAATTAAGACAAGTAAGGTAATATTTTTCATTAAAAATACGACACACTGTCGAAGGGCTTAGAGCAGATCCATTGCGTTGGAGAAGCCAAGAGTGCAGTGCAGATCATTGTATCACTGTTTGTTTCCAGCTAATTTATTAAGGTGCAGAGACGGACTGGCTGCGATCAAGAAACATTAATTACCTTGAAAATTTTGTCATGATTAACACATGACTGCAGCTGTGGTTGATGAGCAAAATTGTTTTAATATTTGGATCATGGCGCATGATTGTTAATGTTTCTCTTTGCCTCTTTTAAATGTTTTTGTCAATAAGTCACGTGACCAGGTTAATGAAGCTATCAATCCCGATTCCGGAATATAAATTAGGCTAAAAACATTTTCTAGTTAAGTAAACTAATAAAAAAAGAATAAATTCAATTTTTCCTCATACTCTTGGAAAAAAATAGACAAAATGGACAAGCAACAATCAGATTGGGACAATGCACAGAAAAATAGGAGAAGCGCTAAGGGTGTAATTACTAGAATTTTAAATTGGTTAATTTCAAATGCAACTAATGATGCTATATAGCAATATAAAGGCCGTTTGAGTTAATTGGATGGAGAGTATGCAAAATACGAACGTTCTCAGGATTGTATATAGGATTTGATGGAAAGTGATGGCAAATTATTTCATGATCAGTAATCGATACCAATCATTATAACATAATCATCTTGTCTTCTAACATAATCACACTTTATCCACCGGGAAATGAAAATTCCGTTAATTGCACAGGAAATTGTAACTCAGATGTAACTTTACCGAAAATTCACATTCATACGTTTTCAGGTGAAACTTCCGAGGAATTTAAAGCTTTTTATAAACTCTCCATGTCGCTGATTATTGATTACAGTATTGTTTCGCGATCTAACTTTATTTGAGCAATGTCGCAAAATGCGGGAAGGATATTAACTTTCACGTTGACTTGACCATCCACAACATTGTGGCAATAATTACTTTTATATGTAGAGGAATTATAGAGTTGAATAAAGTGAATATGGTTGCACTTTTTGTATATTTGAAATATATTATACATATTGCTCATTTTGCTGAACAATTAAGATTATCACTGACTATTAGCTGTACGATGTATTATTCATCACATTATCTGATATTAAGTAATGAGAGTTTCAGTTTTA
Source organism: Galeruca laticollis (assembly GCA_963921935.1). Classification (NCBI taxonomy): domain Eukaryota; kingdom Metazoa; phylum Arthropoda; class Insecta; order Coleoptera; family Chrysomelidae; genus Galeruca; species Galeruca laticollis. The sequence goes on from OY998175.1 coordinate 239,952,808, forward strand.
CTTATGCCGAAAATGCTGGCTCAATATATAACATGAGTACCATTTCAAACGATAGGTGACTGAGAAGTGAAGAAAAGTTGGATTGTAGCCATATTTTTGAGACGCTCAAAGTGGGTGTGATTAGGGGAGATCATGCGGGTAATTGAACAATAAGTGATGAGATTTTAAACTCTAACCGTCATAAACGGCAGTTGAGTTGGGTATCTGCTTGGTCGTTTCTTTTGTCATGAAAAAAATTTATTTTCGTTAGATGACGAAAGCTTTTAAGATAGTTTTTGTATGGATAGATAAGGTTAACTTTGATATTTGAGGGATTTGAAGTTGTTTTTTTATGTGAAAGGGGCGGTAAATGGATATTTGCGTAGATAAGGAAATATTTGAGAGATAAGAAGAATGAAATTTTTGTGTATAATATATACGGAATGCGTAAATTTTGGTATACGGGGTGAAATGTAGGTAAGGATTGCGGGAAGAATTCGAGTGTGAGTTCAAATTCGTACAAATACTTTAAAATCAAATACTGAAAAATTCTTCTACTTAAAAACTCTCCTTGAAGGACAAGCACTCAAAACAATCGACGCGCTCAAAGTTACAAATACTAATTTTCCAGTTGCTCATAAGTTGTTGGAGAAAAGTTATAAAAATAACATCATACTCATCAACGCTCATTTTCATGAAATAATTAATTATCTACAGTTTATTAAAGGAAATGCTAAACATTTGAGAGAATTCGTGGCCAACTCTCGTCAAAATTCAGAGTTTTTAGAAAATGCAAACAACAATGACAAGGAGATTAGAAGCCATCTTTGTCAATTTATTTGAACAAAAAATTGACTTCCAATCAAGGAAGGAATTTGAGAACACCCGTAATTCGAACACTCTCCCTATTACTTCCGAATTCTTTGTCTTTGTAGAAGACCGGTGTGTAGTTAGAAATCTTCATAGTTTCAATGAACCCTTTTTTCAGAATAATAAGAAACCTTCCAAAGTCGGACTCCATTCCACCTTCCAAGACACCCCAACAGGGGGACACCCGTCTAGTCTCCATATTTCTGAAAAATACATATACTGTAGATGAAATCACATTATTTATAAACGTGACAAATTCTCTACTCTCTCTCCCCCGGATCGTCAAACTTTGCTCAGTCGAAGCAGCTCTATCACAATTGTTTGGGAACGAGACATTTCTCAGAGGAATGCAACAGCATACACACGTGCAGTATATGTCATAAACGTCACCATAGCCTGCTGTATCTTCCTAATAGATCAAAAAACTACTCACACTCAGATAGGCTATTTCAACATTTCAATTCAAAGAATTAGAAGTCACAAGCGAATCGTACCTTACAATTACCTCAAAATGGTCCTCGATCAAACTACACACAACATACAGCAAGCGAATCAACTGGCACCAATAATAGTCACACGCCGCAAAGTAGGCAATTGCAAGTCTGAACTCCCTGAGTTGTCAATTTATCATCCCTTTCTTCGACCAACTCATTAATTCTGTTGGATACAGTAAAAGTGATCGCGTATTCCAAATCTGATGAACCCATAAATTTTAAAGTGGTTTTCGAAAGCAAGAATACGAGTTCATTCATCATTTCCGCTCTAGTAAAATCACGTTACCTCACAAAACCTCTGATTTATGATTTAATGGCCCTGTTTTCTCATGGTCACCAGGGAATCAACTCCACAGATTATTTCGAAATTATAGTTACATGGCCAGAAGAAAGAAAAGTTGTTCTATTAACAACACCCATTGAGGTGTCCATTACAATAGAAAACAAGCTAGCAGATAGTGTCCAATGGGATTCGTTTTTGGGAGCAAATGTACCAATCGTGAAGACCACTTGGTATAACGTAGTGACAACATTATTGGGAATGTAGTGACAATTATTGAGAAAGTAGTGCCACTGTTATGGTCAATTGCATACGAATTATGGCCAATTAATAACCAATTATAATCGATTGAGGACCAATTATGACCAATGGAGGACCAATGGTGGACCAATTATGGCCAGTGGAAAACCAATGGAGACAAATTAGGGGACCAATGGGACAATGGGACTCATAGCTGTTGAAGTGTTTGTTCGATCAATAGTCAAACTCTGTCCGTTGCCTATATCAGATAACAAAGAATGATGATGATTCGTACACCAGTTTGTTTATTTTGACTCCTGTCTCTTTTAGTATCTGTCTGTGCTTTTCAGCCCCGCTCCCTCCCCCCAGTATGGAGGAAAATATTCCTCCAAGGTAGATTATATAATTGTATGATCTATGTGACTCAATTCTCAAATAGAACATGTATATATTCTCAAGTTTTTAGCACTTAGCTCTTCCGATTTGCATAAAGAAAAATTGTCAAGTGAAGTGACAGTGTCGTAAAATTTTTTTGATTGTAAAGAGAAAAGTATTTTTCTGTAGTCTCTCTTCCAACATTACGTGGTCACAAATGTGTTTTAAATGTAATCACTTTTAGTTGTAATTCGTGTAACCGTTTTGATTATTATTTTATTGAATTTGTTTTGTTGTTAATATAATTCTTGAGTAAATATTTACTTCTAGTGATCTAAATCCAAGAGGAGAATAATAAAAATTTCTATCTAATTTCCATTTAAAATAGTTAAAAAATATATTAAATAGCATTGAAAATTGAAAAACCAGAATTTTCTAAATAACGACCTTATCCACTCAGATGCGCGTTGCACCAGTTATGTACACCAGAAACCCGGAATGTTCTATTTATGCCGTTGGAAAGATCTTGAATAGAGCTACAAAAAACATATCAGTTATTTTTTCCTCTATCTCTGGATAATAACCGTCTAAGTTGGGAAAACTTGAAAAACGGAAAAAATCAAAGGGCGGACCACTTATTTTGGCTATAACACCATACGACTACACCGAAAATCTCAAATTCAACAAACTATTAGAAAGTTCTTGAATAGATCTACAAAAAACATGAGGGGGGTTCATTTTCCTATTTGGGGTCAAAACCGTTTAAATTGGAAAAAAATAGAAAAATCAACGGGACGGCCCACTTATATCAGCTATATCTCCAATATTATATACCGTTCGGCCATTTGACAATTGACATTTTATATTCTTCATTTTCTCTTATCCATTATTGGATGTTTGCGACTACTTCTGACCATTTCGTTCTGTCTCTGATGGTGTGGATTAATTCTCCTGTGGTTCTCATTCCTGTCCACTGTTTGATATTTCGGAGCCACGACATCCTCTTTCTACCCACCCCCCTGTTTCCGTCTATCTTTCCTCCTACTAAAAGGTGCAGCAAGTATCTCTCGTTGCGTATCACATGTTCCAGGTACGCTGTTTTCCTGCGTTTTATCGTGTTCAGCAATTCACGTTCTATTAACAACACCCATTGAGGTGTCCATTACAATAGAAAATAAGCTAGCAGATAGTGTCCAATAAGATTCGTTTTTGGGAGCAAATGTACCAATCGTGAAGACCACTTCGTATAACGTAGTGACAACATTATTGGGAATGTAGTGACAATTATTGAGAAAGTAGTGCCAATGTTATGGTCAATTGCATACGAATTATGGCCAATGAATAACCAATTATAATCGATTGAGGACCAATTATGACCAATGGAGGACCAATGGTGAACCAATTATGGCCAGTGGAAAACCAATGGAGACAAATTAGGGGACCAATGGGACAATGGGACTCACAGCTGTTGGAGTGTTTGTTCGATCAATAGTCAAACTCTGTCCGTTGCCTATACCAGATAACAAAGATTGATGATGATTCGTATACCAGTTTGTTTATTTTGATTCCTGTCTCTTTTAGTATCTGTCTGTGCTTTCCAGCCCCGCTCCCTCCCCCCAGTATGGAGGAAAATATTCCTCCAAAGTAGATTATATATTTGTATGATCTATGTGACTCAATTCTCAAATAGAACATGTATATATAATCAAGTTTTTAGCACTTAGCTCTTCCGATTTGCATAAAGAAAAATTGTAAAGTGAAGTGACAGTGTGGTAAAATTTTTTTTAATGTAAAGAGAAAAGTATTTTTCTGTAGTCTCTCTTCCAACATTACGTGGTCACAAATGTGTTTTAAATGTAATCACTTTTAGTTGTAATTCGTGTAACCGTTTTGATTATTATTTTATTGAATTTGTTTTGTTGTTAATATAATTCTTGAGTAAATATTTACTTCTAGTGATCTAAATCCAAGAGGAGAATAATGAAAATTTATATCTAATTTCCATTTAAAATAGCTAAAAAATATATAAAATAGCATTGAAAATTGAAAAACCGGAATTTTCTAAATAACGACCTTATCCACTCAGATGCGCGTTGCACCAGTTATGTACACCAGAAACCCGGAATGTTCTATTTATGCCGTTGGAAAGATCTAGAATAGAGCTACAAAAAACATATCAGTTATTTTTTCCTCTATCTCTGGATAATAACCGTCTAAGTTGGGTAAACTTGAAAAAACGGAAAAAATCGAAGGGTGGACCACTTATTTTGGCTATAACACCATACGACTACACCGAAAATCTCAAATTCAACAAACTATTAGAAAGTTCTTGAATAGATCTACAAAAAACATGAGGGGCGTTCATTTTCCTATTTGGGGTCAAAACCGTTTAAATTGGAAAAAAATAAAAAAATCAACGGGTCGGCCCACTTATATCAGCTATATCTCCAATATTATATACCGTTCGGCCATTTGACAATTGACATTTTATACTCTTCATTTTCTGCTATCCATTATTGGATGTTTGCGACTACTTCTGACCATTTCGTTCTGTCTCTGATGGTGTGGATTAATTCTCCTGTGGTTCTCATCCCTGTCCACTGTTTGATATTTCGGAGCCACGACATCCTCTTTCTACCCACCCCCTGTTTCCGTCTATCTTTCCTCCTACTAAAAGTTGCAGCAAGTATCTCTCGTTGCGTATCACATGTTCCAGGTACGCTGTTTTCCTGCGTTTTATCGTGTTCAGCAATTCACGTTCTCTTCCTGCCCTCCTCAGAATTTCCTCGTTGGGTTTTCTTGTCGTCCATGGAAGTTTAAAGATTCTCCGATAGATCCACATTTCAAATGCTTTCAGTTTGTTCATGGTATCCACCTTCAGAGTCCAGTCTTCCTTGCCATACAATAGGACGGACCATACGTAGCATTTTGTTAATCTTATTCTGAGATTGAGGTCGAAGTCAGAATTCGTGAAGACGTTTATGAATCTCATAAATGAGGTACTTGTTTTTTCTATCTGGCAATTGATTTCCACGTCTGAAGACCAGTCTTTACATAGCCAGGTTCCCAGTATTTAAACTGTTTTACTCGTTCTATGTCTTCACTATTGTATGATAGCTTCGCATTCTGGAAATCATCTAATTCACGGGTGATTATTAAGAATTTTGTTTTACCTATATTGAGGTTAATCCCCATCAACCGGCTATGTATTCCTACCATGTCCAGAAGTCTTTGAAGGTCATTCAAGTTATCTGCTATCAGGACTGTATCATCTGCATACCCTATATTGTTGATCCATATGCCATTTACTTTGATGTCCAATTGTTGTCCTTCGAGAGCTTCTAGAAAGATATCTTCAGAGTAGACGTTGTTGAACAGGAGTGGGGAGAGGAGACAACCCTTCCTTACACCTCTAAGGATTTTCTGTACTTTTCTGGCCTCGTTGTCAACTCTAACTGCAGCTGTTTGGTTCCAGTAAAAGATTTTCAATACAGCGTATATCTTTCTGATCTATGTTAAGTCTCATTAGTATTTGAGCGCCCTTTCACAGTCTATAAAACAAATCACTACATCTTTTCTCTGGTCGTAGTAGTTCTAAATTAATACATGGGTTGCGACCTTAGAGTAATAATAAACATAGAGAGGGCTATTCATTCATAAACACGTTTAGTTTTGCTGCCAACAATTTTAAACGCCTGTAGTGAAATAATGAATGAATTACAAATAGTGGGGATGGTATTGTAGATAAATGGCATTGCTAATTTCTGCTATTTTTCTGACAAACTTGGCACCGACGAACCATGATAATCCAAAAACATTAGATTAATTAACCTAAAAGTTCATTTTCACACTCAAAAGTCTTGAAAAACACATCAAAACGAAAGAACTAAATGTTTACTGCCTAGTCGTAATGGCGCTCGTATAAACATACCACGTTTGACATTATTTACTACAATACTACGGCGTATTCGAAATGATCGTCGATCACACTCAAACTGCTAAATGGATTACTATTGACACATTAACAGGTACTGAAATCTTGAGCAATGTTGCCACTTTTAGTTATGAAAATAAAGGTATCTAAAGATACGACAAATTATTTTTTTAAATTCATATAAGAATATGCCTTTATTAAATAAGATTGAAGTATTATTAATTAATTTTGAAAGCTGCGACTCAAATGCAGAAATTAGTATGATTTCTTTTTATTTGCATAACTTCTTAATAAATTTTCAATTAAACGTCTAACTTCTTTTTTTGCCCGCAACTAAAGAGGATTTGTAAATATGCAGTGGAAGTGTCCCGCAAGTGAGCTTAGAATGTGACTCAATGTTTGGGGCAGGAAAAAGTAAAAATAAACATATCTATTTTATTTGTTAGTCTAAGGTTGCACTAGTGCCTCCCTTGTACCGAGACCCCTTCTAAAACCGAATTGTGAGGATCCAAAAACGCTTCCGCATTTTGTGGAAATTCTGTGGTGAATGACCTTCAGAAATATTTTAAGAATGTGACTCATCAAGCTGATCAATTTGTGGTCTTCACATCTTGTTGCGTTGTTCTTTTTCGAAAGTGGGATGAAAAGAGACGTAAGCCATTTAGTTGGAAAGTTTCCTTTGTTGTAAATTTGGTTGAAAAGCCTATGAAGTATCTTAATACCTTCGCTGTCTAATAATTAAAGCAGTTCAACAGGAACTAGATCTGGCCCAACCGTTTTCTTATCCTTCGAGATTTTGATTGACATTTTATATGACTGTATATATAGACTGACTTTTTACGCTTTGATTCACATGCCGTAGACAGTTTTTATTGGGAATGTTTGGTGCGATGGTTTCTATGGGGTGTACTTACGTGACTTGTGATAATGAAGTTGCAAAAGTTTATGTAATTAAGTACGGCACACACAAAAATTAAATTATTAGGAAAATTAACTTCAAAAGCATTAGGAGTTCCAAAAATAAATGTGTTTCCTCGTGTTCACTAATAGTGGCGTCAATGTAAAGGTGAATTTGACCGACTATAAACACCAATAACTTATCTAATGTTATTTGGTTGTTTTCTGTTACGCTACTGAATGTCAAGCTAAAGTAGATTCCCCAGAAATTCCCCCATGACGTTCCAGGTTATTAGAAAGGAATATTTCGGGACTAACCTGTCAGTCAGAGTTAAGATACTTCATACGATATCAAGGATAATTAAATATAGTTAGTAGGAGTTTGGTTTGAACTTATCAATTTTTAATATTTACTCAGAGGATTTCACATGTCTACGAAACATTCGCTACTTTTGATATGTTTGAAGTATAAAGCTGGATTTGTTATTATTTTAAAAGCTGACGTCAGATATTTTTTAATATGAATTGAAGGACTAAGAAAAATCAATTCCAAGGAAAAGAATGTTTGCTTTCTGTCATATGCTAGACGACACAAACTGGATGTTTTGTAGGGGTTGATACCAACGCACATCAATTCACCTAAGGCAGCAAGGACAACAACACTAGAGGTAAGAAACTATTTGACTATTAATGTACTAATGGTATTGTTATTGAGAACGTGGGCAATACGCCAACATTTAGAATATCGACAAGAGAATTATCAATTTTTTTCCAACCATTCATAGACACCTAATACAGAACTAGAAATACTACATATTTGTGATAAGAAAAAATAACTGGATTTCCTTGAATAATTAGGAATGAGAAGACCGATAAATCTAGCGAGTTCTCCACTTTTAAACAGTCATCTTAAGTGGTAATTGTAAAGATCATCTGATATAGTTTTCCTGGTTGTCTATATCATTGCACAGTTATACTGATCTTAATAGGGAAAAATATATCCAGGATATCCCCATAGGGTTAATAATTTCTAAGCTTTAATATTTGTAATATCATACTTCCTCGTTTCTCTATCAACATATATTAAGTCAATCACAAGGTACACTTCTTGGTCTAACCAAAAATAATCATTAAACATCAGGTAGGCATCAATTGAAATGTACCTTCTGTCATTCTGACGATGATAGTTAATATCGAAACATTTGTCAAATTTAGTAGAATGTATTCAGTATATTGTGGAATTATCTAGACACAGTTAGTTTCATTTAAAACAGTTATATGAGTAGATTCCATGAAGACAGTTAATTTCATTAGTGATTGTTAAGTTATTGTTTATGTGTTCCCTGAATTTGATCCAGTTTTTTTTTTGTAACTGAATGTTTTTGGGGTTGAGAGTATTCTGAGATAATTTTAAGTGAACGAGGACGCGATCGTGGTCTGAGTTGAGGTCTTGGAACGTTTTTATTTTGGATATGTTGTTTATTTTTTGCCTTTCGCTATGTCTAATACACTGGAGGTATGATTTGCTGCGAATGGGTTGTAAGTGGGTTCTATTGTATGGAAAATATTGCAGTCCATATTATCGCAGAACTTCAATAGAAATATTACCATCAACATTGGGGTAGTTGGTGTATTCTCACTGCGGATGTTTGCAGTTCAGGTCACCAACTACCAGAAATTTGTTGTGTGTGTTAAAAATATTGTGGAAATATGTGTGTTTAAATTTGTTGCCGGGCAGGTTGTATGCTCCGACTATTCTAATTCATTATCAAATAAACGGTTTTAAAGATCAAAACTAACTTCTCCGCATCTGTGAGATGCCCTGAACATCATGAAATTGTCACTTGTCTACACTTCGGGGGATTTATCGTGCTAACGAACCGAAGTTTCTCCAAAAATAACCAAAAATGTAGTATATCTGGATTTATTGGACACGCTGTACTCGCTTTAGTCGACTGAAAATCAATAGACTACGTCAGAGACACCTTGAACAATATTCAATCATAAAATTGGTAACTTGTATACAAAATTGATGGAATTAACTAGAGGCTGTGAGTTTCATTTAAAAACACTAACTTGTATACACTCTGGATGCTGTATCGTGGTGCCCTGAATAACATCCAAACATAAAATTGTTCACTTGTGAATACTCCTGAGGCTGAATCGTGCTAACAAACTGAAAATTCTCGTAAAACGACAAAAATTTAGTACTTCAAGTACCATAGCACCCGTTCTACTGGCTTTAGTGAGCTGAATATCAATAGGGTTCATCTTTGAGACGCTCTGAATAATATCCAATCATGAAATTGGTCACTTGTATATACTCCGGAGGCTATATCGTGCTAACAAACTGAAACTTCCCCAAAAATTTCAAAATATCGTACTTAAAGTACTATAGCATCTGTTGTACTGGCTCTGGTGAGCTGAAAATCAATAGGGTTTATCTGTCAGATATCCCAAATAATATTAAATCATAAAATTGGTAACTTGTTGCACTCCGGAGGCTATATCGTGCTAACAAACTGAAATTTCTCTAAAAATCACAGAAATGGCGTACTCCAAGTACCATAGCACTCGCTGTACTGGGTCTGGTGAGCTGAAATTCAATAGGGTTGATCTGCGAAATGTCCTGAACAATATTCCATCATAAAATTGGTGACGTATTGCACTCTGGAGGCTGTATCGTGCTAACAAGACATATAACGAAAAGTGGTCGACGACAACGACGACGACGACATACACACAGGGTTTTTTTCTAAAAACCGTTTTTTCGTATTGTTGTTGATGAATGACGTAAAAATAACTTACAATTTTTTTTTCTAAATTCCAACTTTTATTGGGGTGAACCAATACTATTCTCGCATATTAGATAGGTTGGGCGGAAATGTAGAATATTTGAGAATAATTACTGTGACTGTTAGAACAAAAGTAATTGAAATATTTTAAAAGGAAAAGTAGTTAACTACTGCCCAGCTCTGTAAATACAAGGTGCCAAGTAATTACATATAAAATTGTTAACCAGCACTTATGACTGCACAAAATTTAAAATAATATATCTTACCTTCCATTTATTTCCCCTTAAAACACATCTTTATTTCCTTACTGGAAGTATTAAATAGGTCCATATCACAAGCATGAACATAGTATATTGTATATTTGTACGTTTCTACATTTAAATGCATTCGGTTCCTATGAAACCATCGCATAAGGCAGTTTAAGTTACTTTGCAATTCCTGGCAGTCTATGATTGTTAAAACGTTTCTTAAGGGCTCTTAAAAATCCCAACTCCTGGTGGAAATCCTTCCTCGTTTCTGGTTGAACTTTCACAAGTAAACGCAGAAAATAACAACAGTAAGTAAGTAAACACACAAATATGCTTGAAAATTTATTTCAACAAAAGAAAACAAAATGCGCTCACTATTGAAATAATAATCAAAAAAAGTTTGAATGTTCAAGTTTTGGAGGTTTTGATTTTTTTCTAACTAATCATGTTTTCTATTTCTGAATTATTTCTTGATTCATAAGTTCTTTATTTTTTGTTTTCATTGGATATTTTGGATTTTTGGTTACCGCGTAATGGCTCAACAAAAGTTAATACTGACTTTCCCATAAATTGCCTACCATGCCAATATATGAAAATCGATTCTTAAGTAGTAAACTCAAAATATAAGTACTTAGTGGAAAAAATAGTGCTTTTGCTAATTGCAAAGCATTCATTTTGACTTTGTATATGCCTTTAATTAAATGTATTGGAATGAACAATGGCATTTACTAAAATTTTAAATCTTTACTCAATTAAAATAAATAAAAAATTAAACGGTTTTAAAGATTAAAACTAACTTTTCCGCATCTGTGGCCCTGAACAATATTCTCTCATAAAATTGTTACTTGCATACACTTCGGGGGATATATCGTGCTAACAAACAGAAATTTCTCCAAAAATAACCAAAAATTTAGTATATCTAGATTTATAGGAACCGCTATATACGCTCTAGTGAACTGAAAATCAATAGGGTACATGTGTGGTCACCTTGAACAATATTCAATCATAAAATTGATCAATCGTATACTCTCTGGAGGGTGTATCGTGCTAACAAACTGAAAATTCTCCAAAAATTACAAAAATTTGGTACTTCCAGTACCATAGCACCCGTTGTACTGGCTTTAGTGAGCTGAATATCATCTTTTAGACGCTCTGAATATTATCCAATCACAAAGTTGGTCACTTTTATATACTCCGGAGGCTGTATCGTACTAACAAACTAAAGCTTCTCCAAAAATGACAAAATTATCGTACTTAAAGTACTTTAGCACCTGTTGTTTTGGATCTGATGAGCTGAAAATCAATAGGGTCCATTAGTGAGATGTCCTGAATAATATTCAATTATAAAATTGGTGACTTGTTGAACTCCGAAGGCTGTATCGTGCTAACAAACTGAAATTTATCAAAAAATGACAAATGACGTACTTCAAGTACCATAGCACTTGTTGTACTGGTTCAGGTGAGTTGAAAATCAATAGGGTTCATCTGTGACATGTCTTTAACAATATTCAATTATAAAATTGCTGACTAATTGTACTACGGAGGCTGTATCGTGCTAACAAACTGAAACTTCTTCAAAAATGACAAAAATATCGTACTTAAAGTACTGTAGCACCTGTTGTATTGGATCTGGTGAGCTGAAAATCAATAGGGTTTATCAGTGAGATGTCCTGAATAAAACTCAATTATAAAATTGGTGACTTGTTGAACTCCGGAGGCTGTATCGTGCTAACAAACTGAAGTTTCTCAAAAAATAATACGTCTGCGTCATTATTGAAGCTATACATTCTCTTAGAAGTCATAATTCACTGCAAAAACAACAAAAATCCTTAATAGTTAGGACAATAATTTAGAACAGGCGAGAATACTCGCGGGTATCTCACAGATACAAGCTTATTTTTTTCATGTTTTTTAGTAGCTAAGTATAAAATATTAACAGATGGTCTACTTGAAACAAAAAGGACTGCCGTTACATAAATTAAATAAATATACAAGCAAATCAGCAAAACTTACATAAATGATCGCAGTGTATCTCTGAAATATAAGTGGCATTTTTTTTACAAACTGTTCACTCTACAAAGTTTGCACCAATACTACCCCAAAACTTTCCTCCAGCAGGTAGGTAGACGAGAGCACATCCCCACCGCTAAGTAGGTGTTCGAGATATATGAGAAAAAAGTATCTGTATATATATATCTCAGATACGCGCGACTACTGGAAGGTTAATAGATAATTTGGTCATAAAAGAGAAATATAAAATAAGCAGACAAATAATATCAAGGAAAGAGAGAGAAAGAGAAACATAACAGTAACAAGAGGACCAGAAATAGGGAGTGATCACTTCCACTTACAAACGAAAATGAGAATGGGAATGAAACAAATAGATGAAAGTATCAAAATACTAAATAAACTGTTACAATCTCAAACAAAAAATTAGAGAGAAATATCAAGTTGTTTGTGAAGAGAAGCTGAACGTAGGTAACAAAAACGAATGAGTAGAAGTAAATGGGAAAATTTTAAAGTCAACATAGAGTACCGAGAAACGGTGTTACTTGACACATTTTTAAAATTCAAATGCACTTTCCAACGCTCTTTGCAGTAAAAGTTACATGTTAAATATTTTAGTCCTCTTCTGTAGATGATATCATCCAAATTTGGTTTCACTAAAATTGACCATTTTATTATTAAAAAAAAATTGTCTGTATCAAGCCACCACATGTGTCGTGTCTTGATTCATACGATGGTTTCTCAGGAAAAATCTTGTCAAACACTACCGAGGGTTACTTGATACAGAAAAAATAAAAAAAGATGTATGTGTTATACTCTAGGAAAATGATTTCCATGAAAATTTTGAAGGTTTTATTATAAAGTGGAAATAAGAAGGGCCTGCAAACAAAAATACACATATATTGCTCAGAAATAATGAATGGTAAAAGCATTGAGGCAATGCTTTGGTGTTAATGATTAGATATGTAGCTAAGTATCAAATGGGAATTGTACCAAATCCCTTATGAGCTGCTCTAGTTGGGGTAATCTATATTTAACCTCATGTGGATAAATAAAACTAATGTCTGCTATTTGAGGCAATGCAAATGTATCAAATGCATTTTTGTGAGGTCTCAATATTTTTACTTCTACAGACCTGTTAGTCTTGTGCCACATAAGTCCGTGTTTTTTTTTGTATTTACGGAAGCTAGACACTTCCATTTCTACTAGCATAAATCTCCTTCTTTTATATCATTATTATGAATTATTTCCTTCCTAGATGTGTTTGTTCTGGATGACAACTAATTTTCTCTGTCACTTTCGTCACTGTTTGCTTGATTGCTGGTCTCACTCAAATCATCATTAATCACTTGCTTTAGAATGCTTTCATTTTCCGAATCTGATGCTGACGACTCCAAATCTTGATTAGCAATACTTCTCCCAGCTTGAACTTTCAAGTTTGTTTTCTTCGTTGATGGGCTGTTGTCGTCTTTACCATATCTCAGTTCTCTCAGAACACGAATAAGAGATTTTTCCATTGCAGAAGTAGTGACGACAGCATTTTCATTGGAAGGAATTTGTTCTAAAACCGTAAGTCGATTAACCGGTATTATCCCACATTTTTCAAACTCTTCGATAGTACCTTCAGCTGAGAGTTCTATTTTTGACATTAACTATTTCATCATTGACGGAAATTGGTCTTTAGGAACACAAACACGATTTCCTTTCATTTTCTAATTCATTGATATTTCTCGCCAGTGGCGCTTAAATGGTCTCAAAAAAGATACACCTAGCGGCTGGCAAATGTGTGTAGAATTTTTTGGCAAAAAAATATATATTATGTCATTGGTGTCATATTCACTAATAACATGAGATGACAGATGAGAGGACACGTTGTCCCCGATGAGAGCCCAATGTGACTCTTGCTTTTTTAAATAAGGAAGGGCTATTTGGGAGAACCATTCTTCAAATTTTTTATTGTCAATTCAACCTGACTTGGTATTACCATAAGGGGTACCTTTTAGCCCTCAAGTGGTTCAAGTATTCCACAAATGAAGAGAGCGATGAATGATGAACGGTGGTAATAACGTTCCATCATTATTATCATTATTATTTTTATTAAAGACCTATTATTATTATTATTAATACTATTACCTGCACATGTCATCATTATAGATATCGATGCCTTAGAAGTATTTAAAATGAATTCTGGATGTTCACATCCTCTATGAACGACAACACGTTTTCTACCAGGATCATCTGCCAGATTTGTCTTGTCGTAGTTTATTACAAATGCTGGCGTAACCGTATTCAAAGACTATTAGTGTTTTAAATGAAACTCACGGTTTCTAGTTAATACCACAATATAATAAAATTGTTGAAAATTCTAAAACATTGACAATTGTTTCGATAAATCAATATCATCGTCAGAATGACAGAAGTTATATTTTATTTGATGCCTACCTGATGTTTAGTAGTTATTTTTGGCTAGACCAAGAAATGACCTAACTTGTGATTGAGTTAATATATATCAATAGAAAAAAGAAGAATATGTGATATTACAAATATTGAAGCTTAGATATTATTAGGCCTATGGTGATATCCTGGATATAATTTCCAATTAAGATGAAGATGAAGAAGAAAAACAAACATTTGAGCATTGAATGTAAGTCGAGAATATACAAAACCTGCATACGACCAGTGATGACATATGGTGCGGAAACCAGAGCTGAAACATCGGTAACAAAGAGAATCCTTCAAACTACTGAAATGAAGACCTTAAAAATGATAACTGGATACACATTGAGGGACAGACAGAGAAATGTAGACATAAGAGAAAAGTGCCCAAACAAACGACGTTATCAGATGGATACGGCAGAGAAGAAGAAAATGGAACCAGCATGTCAATAGAATGGGCCCCGACAGAATGGCCATAATAATCCGCAACAATGTACCCCATGGCAGAAGACCAACTGGACGTCCACCTAAACGTTGGTGAGATAGTTGGCAGTCAACCTCGCAAGAGTTACTTAGATGAGGAGGAAACCGGAACAGAACTGGCGATTTCGCTTTCTAAAGAGGAAGAAGAAGAAGATCAGTATAACTGTGCAATGATATAGAAAACCAGGAAAACTATATCTGCTGATCTTTACAATTATCACTAAAGAAAACAGTTTATTAGTGGAGAACTCCCTAGATTTATTTGTTCATTGACAACTTCATATTGTGGGTTTCTTGAAAGTCCTCTAGTTTCCAATTCTTCGAGGAAGTCCAGTTCCTTCTCACAAATATGCAGCACTTCTAGTTTTGTGTTAGGTGTCAATGAATGATTGGTGTCAAGTAGATGTTTTGCGTAGTGGGATTTAACTGGTTGTTTTATTCTGTATACTCGTAAGTGTTCACTGTATCGGATTTCAAAATTCCTAAGGGTCTGACCCAAATAGACAGCATTACATTCTGGACATTTGAGTCTATATATACCTGACCTTTTTTATGGTGGTATTTTTGTTTTTTCCTTTGACAATTTTGTACTAACGTTACTTTCTGTTTTAAAAGAAATTGTTGTATTCGGTGCTAAAGATATTATCTTTGAAATATTATTAGAAATATTTCCTACATATGTGATGGTTTTATAAATTTTCATTATATATCAGTTTGTTTAGGAAATATTAGTTGTAATTCCACTTTTTCCTCTTTTTTATTAATTAGCTTATTTATCATATCTAATGGATAACCGTTGCATGTTGCTGTTTGTCTAATTGTCTTAATCTCTCTATCAAAGTTACATTTTTTCATATGAACTGAAAAAGCTCTATGTATAATTGAATTGCTTGAATGCCGCTAGTTTATGGGACATGGGGTGATTGGAATTAAATGGTATTGTCACATCAGTCTGTGTTGGTTTTCGGTAAGTTGAATAATCAAGTTAATATTATTAACTCTTTGAATTTTCAAATCAAGAAAATTGATTGAGTTATTTTCTTCAATTTCTGATGTAAATTTAATTTTTGGGGGTAGATTATTGATGTGGTTGAAAAATACATCTAATTGTCCTTCACTACCCAAAAAACAAGCTGATATGTCATCTACATATCTATGCCAAAATAAAACATTTTTCGAAATATTACTTTCAAAGATCTTTCTTTCTAAATTGTCCATAAAAATGTTTCCCAAAATAGGTGATATAGGGCTTCCCATTGGTAAACCTTCATTTTGAATATATATCTTATTGTCAGAAGTGAAATAATTTTGATTTATGCATATATCAAATAAGTTAAGTATATCTGATATTATTCCTGGATTAATATTTTTATCTTCTAGTAATTTTCTTACAAGTATTATACATTCTTTAGATGTATTTTTCAATCACATCAATAATTCACACCCAAAAATTAATTTTACATTAGAAATTGAAGAAAATAGCTCGATTAATTTTCTTGATTTGAAAACTCAAAGAGTTAATAATGTACTTGATTATTCAATTTACCGAAAACCAACACAGACTGATGTGACAATTCCATTTTATTCCAATCACCTCATGTCCCATAAACTACCGGAATATAATTCAATAATACATTGAGCTTTTTCAGTTCCTATAAACAAATGTAATTTTGATAAAGAGATTAATACAATTAGACAAATAGCAACATCAAACGGTTATCCATTAGATATGATAAATAAGCTAATTAATAAAAAAGAGGAAAAAGTGGCATTACAACTAATATTTCCTAAACAAACTGATGAAATTAAAACTTATAAAACCAACACATATGCAGGAAATATTTCTAATAATATTTCAAAAATAATATCTTTAGCAACAAGTACAACAATTTCTTTTAAAACAGAAAGTAACGTTAGTACAAAATTGTTAAATGTAAAAACAAAAATACCGCTATTAAAGAAGTCAGGTATATAAAGACTAAAATGTCCAGAATGTAATGCTGTCTATTTGGGTCAGACCCTTAGGAATTTTGGAATCCGATACAGTGAACACTTACGAGCATACAGATTAAAGCAACCAGATAAATCCCACTACGCAAAACATCTACTTGACACAAATCATTCATTGACAACTAACACAAAACTAGAAGTGCTGCATATTTGTGAAAAGAAACAAGAACTGGATTTCCTTGAAGAATTAGAAATTAGATGACATTTAAGAAACCCACAATATGAAGTTGTCAATGAACAGTTAAATTTAGGGAAATCTCCAATAATAAACTGTCTTCTTAAGTGATCATTGTAAAGATCAGCAGATATAGTTTCCCTGGTTTTCTATATCATTGCACAGTTATACTGATCTTAATTGGAAAAATGATATCCAGGATATCCCCATAGGGCTAATAATATTCAAGCTTCAATATTTGTGATATCACATCTTCCTCTTTGTTTCCATTTACACATATTAAGTCAATCACAAGTTAGGTCACTTCTTGGTCTAGCCAAAAATAACTACTAAACATCAGGTAGGCATCAAATGAAATGTAACTTCTGTCTTTCTGACGATGATATTGGTTTATCGAAACAATTGTCAATTTTTTAGAATTTTCAACATTTTTCTTTATATTGTGGAATTAGCTAGAAACAGTGAGTTCCATTAAGAACACTAATATGAGTAGATTCCACGAAGTAATGGTCGAGACAGTTAATTTCGTATTCAAAGACTTTCCAGATTATCGAAATATTCATTAACGGTTTAGTGGGTCACTCCAGCTCGACATTGTTCAATATTCTGTACTAGTCTTATCCTAAGTGTTTGATTATCTGTCTCCAGAAAACCTTTTACCCCGTTTTCTCCAGGAAGATTTTCTTTCAAGATTTTTACGGTTCTGCCCAGTTTACACAAGTAATTTTTTATTATTACTCTAACACTAATTGTCTTCATGGTAAAGTCTATCAATATCAACCCATTTTTGTTAGATATTTTATGGAGTCTTTTCCCTGCAGTTATATTTTTTATATCCGCACATAAGAAAAGGTCACGTAAATACTACTAAAACTCATTCAACTCTAAAATGAACAACTTTTAAAAAATACATTGTACGCCGATGATGTGGCTGTCGCCGAAAGTTAGCAACTTTTCATTCCGAGCAGACAGGAAAACGTCTTTGAGAAAATGAGGAGATCGCTTCTCTATTGAATTCTGGACTTGGAGTTTTACTTTTTCTATGCACTTCTCGGCAGGATTGTTTGTGTCACGAATACTCACTCGTCAGCGAAATCCTTGATTCATTCAGAACGAAAAACTACGCTCTTGTGAGTCTCGCTTTTTATCAGAATGGAAAAAGATATTGGGAACGTAACAAAAATACTATTTTGGTGAATGGTTATCATTTGATACTAAATTAAGTGTAACTACCGTTGGCAGAATTTAACAAATTTATTATACTACAACTTAGCATGCTTTTCCACACAATGCATTAAGGAAAGAGAAAGGAGATAAACAATATAGCTACTGCAGAATATCTTAGTGATTATAATTAGAACAATATTAAGGTAGAATTATATAAATCAGAAAAGATATCAGCTAGGAATTTACTGAACACACTGTTTATTAGATTTATACCTAAGATTTTTACGTTAGACTGAAGATGACACACGTGTAAAATAGTAGTGGTGGTAAATTGTGTGATAGGTATGAATATTACCAACAAAATTCCTTACAAGAAACAACCCAACTTTTCGTCTTTATTCTTCAAAAATTATGAAACCTACTCAATAATGACCTTGTGTTTCAATCAAAGCTAAAATGGTTATTTACTATAACTCCTTGTCCCTTCCATCTTGTTTCCTGTACTGCCGCGATATCTGCTTCATACTTTCTTAATTCCAAGTACCTAAATCTCTAGCACCTTTCCTGTTCTTAGCATTGTTCTAACGTTTCATGTACATATTTTCATCACTTTTTTCCTGCTACGTTCTTAATTTTTTTATATTTATTTTTATGTTGACTTTCTTTGTTAGTTATCAATAATTCATTTTCTTCTTCATGTCGGGTCGTTACCGTTTGTTTTACATTGTCTCTTTTATTATCTTCAACTACATTTTTTCGAGTTTTCCTTCTTTCTTGTTCCATTTTTACTCCTATCCATTCACCATTCCTTTGTGGTATCCAATTTTTGTGTTTTTTCCATTTCATTTTTCAGTATTGGCAAAGTCTCTTATTCTGTTTTTCTCTCTTTCTTCGTTAGGTCTTCATTAATAATAACTCAATGTCGTTCCATAGTCCTTAGCTTCGCTTTATTCTCTATAATTGTTTATGTCCTCCTCGCCTTCTAGCTGTATCAAACAGGTTTTTGGTCCTATCTTTTTAGCCAACTTAATGTGAGTTTCCACTTCTATGTATTGTTTCAAGAATATTTCCATACAATCTCTCAACGTTCCTTCATCTTTTTTATGTATCAATAGACCGCTCATTATTATATTATTTGTAATCTTGTCTTTTTCTATCCATTCCATGCCCATTTGAATGTCTTCTAGTTCTTCTTTGATTTTCGTATTTTCTGTTGTTATTTTCACATTTTCTTCCCCTAATCTTGCAATTTCCTCTCCTAATTTAAGTATTTCCTCAGAGAAATGTTTTTGTTCCGTTCTTATGTGATGTATTTCGTTTCTTGTATCCTTTTGTTTCCATTTGACATCCTCACTTTCTTTTCTTATTTCTGTTTTCATGTCTTCCATATTACTTTTCAGTTGTTGTTTCAATTATTCCATTAACTTGTTAATTTCTTCCATTGCAGCTTCTTTTATATCAGTTTCTTCCCGTACAGGTGATCTTCCGAATAGTTTGTTTCTTCTAAATGATTTTTCTTCTACCTCCAAGGAGTTATCGTGCTCTGGCTTTTCATTTTTCCTATTCATCCAGCAAATCTAACGTTCTGCTTGTAGTTTCAATGCTGCGGGCCTACTCCGTTCAACCCGCGATCTAGACCCAGATTGGCCAAACTCACCGCGAATATTGGAAAGGGGTTAGTATTGTTATTACTGATCCGGTAACAATCACCTAACTGTTACTTATCAGTAGCTACTTATTAATTATTGTTGATTGATTTTAAAATACCTATATTGCAATATGTGACGCTTATGGTTCTATTTTTATACTCTTATCTACTGAACATGAACTTATAATTTTCCTAGTTTGTGTACAACGCTATGGCGCAGTTCCATGCGTTGTAATCCAATATGCACAAAGAAAAAAAGACTTTGCTGTTAACTGTAGTATAAGAGTTTATGACGCTCTACTTTACAAAAGGCCATTACCAATAAGACACCAGGTCCGACTCGTTACTTCTGACAGTCAATAATATATTCTGGCCCGATGGGGCTCCGACACTAACTACTACAATCAGATACTATCCACTGTTATCACTTTGTACTCAAAAAACCAAAACTTAAGAAAACATTTCATAAGAGCATGACTTTTTATGTTTGACATTAAAAAAAACATTCTCTCTCTACTACTATTTTTCACCCCGACGCATCCTGTCAGAAAATGGACTGTTCATAGTGTACCGGCATCTTTCCCTTTGGCTGCATTCTTAGGTCACGCCAGAATGCGCCATCAAGAGAGATTCAACACATCTCGCACTTTGTGTAATGTAGAATATAATTAAAAAAAAGAATTCTATTGACTTGCAATCGTCACAGTTGGGATTTGATCCAAATCCAAACATCTACTATCACTTAGTTGTTCTGTTTTGCTGTTTTTGTTCCCTGTTGACCTCAATTTAGGATTTAATATTTTGAATTTGTTTTATTATTTATCGAGTCACATAAATATATTAGTTAATTTCAATTCATGCGATACTTAATAACTTATCTGATGAAATTTCTCATGCATACTAGCAGTTTAAACCACTAAATCATCACTTTTCACCAAGAACGATCGAATCACGTCTTTCTTCCATTACTACCAGTGGCTGAACCCCTGATCTAATGATTACGGATATTTAAATTTTGTGCTACTATAAAGGTTCACTTATTATAGAAAAATCATGTTTTTGTGTTATTATGGTGAACTACACCCTCTAGCGTTGGAGTCGAATACTTGAAAATAATTTCCAGCAGTTTCTTGTATGCGAATTTGTAATATAATTTTTTTCCTTTAAACTTTATGATGAACAGTTTCTGAGATACAGCAGGTTGCTTCTCTTAATCAGACACTCGGTACATCAATTCGTGGCCTCCATTCAAGATTCCTTATTGTTCATCGTGCTTCATATTTATGGAACTCAATTTTACCAACCTTTAAATACAATATCAGACATGGCGTCAGGCAAAATACTACCTTAATCGACTTCTGAAATTTCATTCTACTCTTTCCGAAATATCCACGTAATTTGGCTTAATATTACTAAATATCAAGATATTCCAGGATCGTATTTCGGAAGATGTATGGGAGTCACATCAACGTAAAATTATGAACGACATCAGGCATTGCAGTAAACGCTCAGCGTGAATTTTTTGAAGTAACAAAATCACTATGATTCAGCTCCAGCAATACACCTGATTTGTACGAATAAAATTTCAATTCTTCATGCAGCATTTTCCTTACAAAATGAGCCATGAATTTTAAATGAGCAATTTGCTCTACTATACCCTGTCATACACACTAGAATAAACTAATATCTCTCTGTCAATGTCACTCTTGATAAAAATATGAAAGTATTCAATATACAATAAGATTGATGGTGTAGTTTATTGTTACATATATTTTTTAATTTAATCTTCTTCAGCAAGATAATTTACATAATTGTCTCCACAGAGCAGTGTAATGCTCATTAAAAAATCTGAGTAATATTGGATTGGTTCCTGATATTTACCAATATAATCAATACCATATTCTCCCTTCGAATTGTTGTCACTCTTGATGTTTATCGAAATTTCTACTGTTACTGCTTAGCACGATAACAGAATCTTACATTTTCAGAAGCAAAAATGTCCGATTAAAAAATAGTGTCCCAAAGAACGTCTTTTTAGACATATTTACGAACCCAATATTGAGCGGTAAAAATGATATCACATAAAAAATACGAGATATATGTCCTTGTCGCCCCTTCAACATTATTTTTTCTTCGTTTAAAGCTGTAAAAATGTCGATAACAATATGCCAAACACAGATTTGCTTCTTATTCCTTGGAGTTTTTCTCTCTTAAACTGTATCGATCCAGTTAGTGAGAAGCCCTTAAATCTCCTAGGGTTATGTATGCCACTGCGTGAGTGGAAAGCGTGTTTTTCGCATTCCGTTAAACCGTACTAAAGGGAGATTTAGGGGGTTTTAACCTGTGAAGAAAATATTTATATGTTGTTCGAAAAAATGCCTGTGGATTCACGGTGTTTTGTGGAAGCCGATTTACAAACAATATAAAATATCGAAACGTGTTAGAGAGTTTCAGAATTATATGTCTTTTTATGAATGTGTGCATACCTTTAACCCAACCATATTTTGGTCCAAAACTGTGAATTTTTTTTCACTGAAGGGTGAAGCTGGTCTCAGTACTAATAATTGATATTGATACTAAAAATTGTACCGGGAATTATTCATTTTAGATGGATAGATATATATGGATTATAGACGCATCAGTATCTCTGACCTTTTAGCGTCTTTGTTCTATGTGAAAGTATATCGTCGGCTTATTGCACAAAGTCATTAACTCCATAAGTGACACTTTCGAGAAATAAGAAAATGAAAGTGGAACTTACAAAAGTGTTATATTACAAGACTTTGAAACTTCAAGAGCAATGTTGAACTGGCACAATAAAAACAACTTATAAACTAACATAAAAAATCAACCCTGATTCAATTTTTTTGTATATAAAAACAATGCAACAACAGATAGTGAGTTCTTCTAGTGAAATTCATTACACATAACTGAAATTTAGTGATTTCTTCCAAAGGAAAAACAAATTATAATAAATAAATAAACAGGAGAAAAATAACACTTTTTTATATTAAAAAAAGCAGACCTACCAATAATAGTAACAAAAAAAAAGATAAAGAGAACAGAATAAATATTGAAAGATAGATAAGTCTGTTTTTTCCGCCGAACAAGGTTCATCTTCATCAGGAAGAAAATCACGTCCTGCTCTTTCTGGAAAGCTTTTAAACCAGTCATGGAGTTCTTGCGGAATAATTATTCCTCGCACACTTTCAACAAATCTTTCTTTTTTAATTTAGTTATAGGTAATCTATTACTATACGCAGGTTTGAGTTGATAATCCTGATAATTAAAATCAAACTTCACTTCTTCGGGAAGTCGGCGCTTTCTGAGGCTTTTCTTGGACAATTCTCCGTCGAAAGTTAAGGTTTTCAGTTCATTCTGCTTGGAAATAGATAAACTGACATCTAATTCTTCATATAGTGAATCATAATGCTAACGAAATTGTATAATATTTTAAATTAACTGTTTCGACCCTTACTTCGTGGAATCTGCTCATATTACTGTTTTAAATCAAACTCACGGTTTCTAGTCAATTCCACAATATAATAAAAGTTATTGAAAATTCTAAGAAATTGACAACTGTTCCGATAAATCAATATCATCGTCAGAATGACAGATGTTACATTTCATTTGATGCCTACCTGATGTTTAGTAGTTATTTTTGGCTAGACCAAGAAGTGACCTAACTTGTGATTGACTTAATATATGTTTATAGAAAAAAGAAGAAGATGTGATATTACAAATATTGAAGCTTAGATATTATTAGCCCTATAGTGATATCTTGGATATCATTTTTCCAATTAAGATCAGTATAACTGTGCAATGATATAGAAAACCAGGAAAACTATATATGCTGATCTTTACAATTATCACTTAATAAGACAGTTTATTAGTGGCGAACTCCCTAGATTTAACTGTTCATTGACAACTCCATATTGTGGGTTTCCTTAATGTCCTCTAATTTCCAATTCTTCGAAGAAATCCAGTTCTTGTTTCTTTTCACAAATATGCAGCACTTCTAGTTTTGTTTTAGGTGTCAATGAATGATTGGTGTCAAGTAGATGTTTTGCGTAGTGGGATTTATCTGGTTGTTTTAATCTGTATGCTCGTAAGTGTTGTTCACTGTATCGGATTTCAAAATTCCTAAGGGTCTGACCCAAATAGACAGCATTACATTCTGGACATTTGAGTTTATATATACCTGACTTTTTTAATAGTGGTCTTTTTGTTTTTACATTCAACAATTTTGTACTAACGTTACTTTCTGTTTTAAAAGGAATTGTTGTATTCGTTGCTGAAGATATTATCTTTGAAATAATATTGGAAATATTTCCTGCTTATGTGATGGTTTTATAAGTTCTTATTCCATCAGCTTGTTTAGGAAATATTAGTTGTAATGCCACTTTTCCTCTTTTTTACTAATTAGCTTATTTGTCATATCTAATGGATAACCGTTGGATGTTGCTATTTGTCTAATTGTAATAATCTCTCTATCAAAATTACATTTGTTCATAGGAACTGAAAAAGCTCTATGTATCATTCAATTATATGCCGCTAGTCTGTGTGACCTAGGGTGATTGGAATTGAATGGAATTGTCACATCAGTATGTGTTGGTTTTCGGTAAATTGAATAATCAAGTACATTAAAATAACTCTTTGAATTTTTTAATTAAGAAAATTGATTGAGCCATTTCTTTCAATTTGTAATGTGAATTTAATTTTTGGATGTAAATTATTGATGTGGTTGAAAAATACATCTAATTGTCGTTCACTACCCATAAAACAAGCTAATATGTCATCTACATGTCTATACCAATATAAAATATTTTTCCAAATATTACTTTCAAAGTTCTTTCTTTCCAAATTGTCCATAAAAATGTTTGCTAAAATAGGTGATATAGGGCTTCCCATTGGTAAACCTTAATTTTGAATATATATCTTATTGTCAAAAGTGAAATAATTCTGATTAATGCATACATCAAATAAATTAAGTATATCTGATATTATTCCTGGATTAATATTTTTATCTTCTAGTTATTTTCTTACAAGTATTAGACATTCTTTAGCAGGAATTTCAGTGAACATATTAGTTACATCGAACGAAATGAGTTTATAGTTATCTTGCAAGTGGATTGCTTTCAAATTTTTGATTAGTTCCATTGCATTTCTAATTGAGTACTGAGATTCATATCCGGAACTATTGAGTTATTGTTGAGCCTGTTTTCCAATATATTATTAGGAGCATTAACATAAGAAACTACAGGTCTAATTAGTTTCGTTATTATTTATTATTACATGTAGATGACATATTAGCTTGTTTTATGGGTAGTGAACGACAGTTAGATGTATTTTTCAACCACATCAATAATTTACACCCAAAAATAAAATTTACATTAGAAATTGAAGAAAATAGCTCAATCAATTTTCTTGATTTAAAAATTCAAAGAGTTAATAATGTACTTGATTATTCAATTTACCGAAAACCAACACAGACTGATGTGAAAATTCCATTCAATTCCAATCACCCTATGTCACACAGACTAGCGGCATATGATTCAATGATACATAGAGCTTTTTCAGTTCCTATGAACAAATATAATTTTGAGAGAGATTAATACAATTAGACAAATAGCAACATCCAACCGTTATCCATTAGATATGATAAATAAGCTAATTAGTAAAAAAGAGGAAAAAGTGGTATTACAACTAATATTTCCTAAACAAGCTGATGAAATAAGAACTTATGAAACCATCACATATGCAGGAAATATTTCTAATAATATTTCAAAGATAATATCTTCAGCAACGAATACAACAATTTCTTTTAAAACAGAAAGTAACGTTGATACAACAAATCCCCCATCCTAGAATCATACTAGGAGATTTCAATGCTCACAACTCTCTTTGGGGCTAAACATCTCAATACACAAAGGGTCAGCATTTAGAACAAATATTAGACGACTTTATCCTTTCTGTTCTCAACGACGGCAAAGCCACAATATTTAATATACAGACCGGAGAATCCTCATGTATTGACCTTACAATCTGCGATCCATCCATAACTCCTCCATTAACATGGAACAGACTAGATTATACCTAGAGTAGTGACCATTATCCCATTATTATATACAACAATACAAAGAATAATACCAAACAAAGCTTCCATCCTACATGGAAACTTAAAACTGCTAACTGGCAACTCTACTCCACTGTGCTTGAAGAAAAAATTAAGTCTTGTGCTATCCTACCTAATATAGACGAATCGTCATGAAAATTTTTAGAAACCATAAAATATGAAGCAAATATATCAATTAGAATAATATCTTACATCAAACAGCACACTCCCGTCCCATGGTGGAATAACGATTGCGAAGCAGCTCTAAGAGCCAGCAAAAAAGTTTTTAATAGATACAAACGATTTAAGACTCCGGAAAACAATCAATTTTTAAACTTACGTGCAAAATCAAGGTACATGATCAAAATTACAAAGCGCAAATCTTGGACTGAATATGTCTCATCATTAAACCCAGATACACCAATGACAGAGGTCTGGCAGAAGGTACGCAAAATATCTGGCATTCATTCAAGTAATAATATAAAAATAACTCAGCCTGGGAGGAACTGACTCAACTATTGCAGATGCGCTTGCTGTAACGTACGAAAACCGTTGCAGCGATTGCAATTATACGAAAACTTTTTTAGCTTACAAAACACTAGAAGAACAAAACCGCCTGGAAGTGACTACAGAAAATGACAATGCTATAAATGTACCGCTCACCAAGTCAGAATATGAAGACGCCTTATCCAACCTTGAAGATACTTGTCCAGGTCCTGACCAAATTCCATCTAGCTTTTTAAAACAATTTCATTCCAATGCCCACGAACATCTCCTAAATCTCTACATTGTGATCTGGTTGCAACACACCTTTCCAAAAGCATGGCGAGAACCCCTAATAATACCTATTCTAAAACCCCGAAGCCAAAAATTAAATCCTCAATCATATCGACCAATTTCTCTAACTTCAGTGATTTGTAAGCTACCAGAGAAAATTATTAACATAAGACTATTGTGGACATTAGAGCAACATAATTTAATGATACCTGAACAAAGTGGCTTCAGACAAGAAAGATCAACTACCGAAAATACTAGATCTGGAAATTAACATCAATGAGGCATTTACACAAAAACAAAAATGTTTAACTGTCTTCTTCGATATCAATAAAGCATTCGATACTGCCTGGCATGATTACATTATCAAAAAACTTCTGAGCTGGAATATAACAATTAACTGTCTACATTCTGTCCAAAACTTTTTAAAAGAACGAAATTTTAGAGTATTAGCTAATGGAACCACGTCAAATTCAAATCAAACAAAAAATGGCATTCCACAAGGATCCGTAATTAGCCCCACCCTTTTTATCAATGAAAGCTCGTTTGTATGCGGATGACTTAGTTATCTATTGCAAAAGCAAGAACGTGAACAATCTAAAATCTCTTACGCAAGAATTCATATCTCATATAGAGGAATGGTTGGAGAAAACAGGCTTCATGTTCTCTACTAGCAAAACTCGCTTCATGTTATTCTTTAAAAAGAAAACAGTGAACATTCCAGATATTCATTTATATGGACAGAACAAGAAACCCGAAAAGTCACTAAATTTTTTGGGTACAACCTTTGATGAAACGCTCAATTGGAATACACACAGTAATAACTTAATATATACGTGTCAAAAGAGACTTAACCTTCTGAAAACACTATGCAATAAAAACTGGGGCAATGATCGAGACACTTTTCTAGCATTATACAGGAGGTAAATTAGATCGAAATTGGATTATGCAGCAGTCGTACGTCAGCCAACAAACGAACCGTAAAACGGTTAGATATAATACAAAATACGGCTTCACTGATAATAACGGAAACCTTTCGTACATTTCCAGTTGTAAGCTTATACGCTGAAGTTAATGAACCTACCTTAGAAGATAGGCGTATGTACTTGAGAATGGCATTTGCAGCTAAAACGATATACAATCCGTTCAACCCTACAAGGCATAACTGCTCTCCTCAAAAGCTTCCCAATACTTTCACAATTAAACATAATGCTCCCAAACCCTTATATGCTAGAATAAAAATGAACCTTGGAAAACTAAGCTTCTCCTTTCCTAAATGTTTCCCTCGACTGACTACATCTATTCCCCCTTGGAAAATCGAAAAACCAAAATGTATAACCACTCTTAGCTCTCTAGATTAATATTTGATTCCCAATTTCAGTATTAGATCAACATTCAAAACAATACTAGAAAATTATACAGACTATCACCAAATCTATACCGATGCTTCGAAATCTGCAACTGGCATTGGAGCCGCGGTGGTAACTACAAACTCAACTCATAAATTCACATTTCCAGATACATATTCCATCTTCTCAGCCGATTTATATGCCCTATATAAAGCCTTAGCTAATATCATCTTCAAACACTCAAAACCATCTTATTCTCAAAGACTCCTTCAGCTCAATAAAATCCATAAAAAAATATTCACAAATCACCCCCTTGTTTTACAAATTAGAGAAGAACTCATAATATCTCAACAAAACAATAAAGATATTATCTTTATGTAGATTCCATCACACGTAGGAATAGATGGCAACGAGGAAGCTGATCAAAGAGCAAAAGACGCCACGACTAACGAAGATGCTCGAGTAGTGCAGTTTTCAGTAAGTGCGGATGTTAAATATATAATTCGATTTAAAGTGAACAGGGTCTGTGAAGCTAAATGGAAAAGAGCGGGAACCAAACTTAACGAGGTAAAAAAGTATATTAAACCGTGGTCAGCCCTACCAAAAAATCATCGCGATCAATTGCTACTGATACGGCTACGTTCAGGTCATACCAGGCTAACTCATAGCTATCTATTCGACAAAGGCCCCGAAGCAAAATGTACTTATTATGTCTCAAAACTAACTATCAAGTACCTACTTGTTGAATGTCCTCAACTAACAGAACAGCGACAACTGGCACAACTCGCCAACAATGGATTATCCGAGGTATTAGGAACAAACTACAATTTAAGTAACCTAAAGACATTTCTCAAATTAATAAATGTTATAAATCCTTTATAAAATACCAAATGTAAATAACTATATATAAATTCCTTTCATTGTCTTGGGCATCAGGTTAATCATAAATAATGTATCAAATTATATGTTTATTTAACGTTTCGCTCTCGAGTTCGGAGCATTTTCAAAAATGTTTACATTGATGTTAAAATAAATATATGATAATATATATTATACATATATATATAATATAATATACATTGAAACCATCTAAAATTGGTAAGGCCAATTGAAGATTACATATAAAAAAAAAACTAGGAGTTTTAGATGATTGAATTGAATGAAGTGAGCATTTATACTACCAAATATTAAGAAAAGCATTTATATTAAAAGGAATAAAAAGGATAGTGAATAAAGATATTTCTAGTAATAGCAGTATGTAAATAAGTACAAAATTTTACCTTAATAATAATCCAATATTACGTTGATGGTAACAGTTACTAGACTGTTCAAAACACTGCCATATGAACATCCAGGTAATTACCATGTAGCATCATTTGAAACCTGAAAACAAAAGGAATTAGTATTTGAATAAATGAATGAATATCAATATTTATGGGTAATAAGTAAAAAGGGTTATAATTAAAAAGGTAATTTGAAATAAAAAGTATTTGATTGACAGGCGGAACGTAGCCATGTCAGGTGTCAACAAGAGTTTGCAATTATGAATATTAATCAACTGGAAGTAACATGAAAATTACTAAATTGATTGCCAACTTAAATTTATTGGTTACGAATAGAATAATTTTTATGAAAGGGAAATTTGAAAATAAATAAGAATTTATATGTGATTAACAATCACAAAGATTAGAAAATTGTAAACTATACATTTGCATATATAATACTTGATATTTAGATTGTAAGTTTTATGTAAAATAATGTAAATCAAAATACCTTAAAAAGGGATAACTAGCAATATAAGGGATTGTCAATAGTGAATAAAGACATTTTATGAAACCCTTAAGACTATATACAATTAAACAAATAAGTGTTGATACCATCCAGGACAATTAAAAGAACTAATTTACATTTAGAACTAAAAAATTCCCAAACAAACAATTATTTTGAAAGAAAGTGTCAATAGAAGGCTATGAATTTTATGACAAGAAAGAGTTGTTGATTGCGACAGAAAAGAGTGGCGTGGGTAGCTAAAAAGGGTTAGCATCTATGTAAGAGGCTTCCGAATAAATTTTAATAAAAAAAAAATAAGACATGTGAATTTGCAAAAAAGTTCAATAATAATAATTCTATGAGTCATTTGAACAATTTGTGAGAACGGGAGTTTCTTCGAACGTGCATCTCTTTCGCTAAAGAGATCTTCAAGAAAAGAGGTGACGCCATCCAACAATATGGAGCTTTCTACAGTGGATATATTAAGGTCTGTGCTAATTTAATATTAATTTGGAATTCCAACATAAATAAAAATAAAAACATTCAAATAGTGAACGATAAAATAATTTCGAAATTTCATTAAAAGGCCTGAGTATTTTATGATGCATAATAAGAACTTACGTACATGGATATCCATAAATCATAACTAATAAATAACTATGTACTTACTTTTAATAATTAATTTGTATCATTGTTGTTCACATTATATGCAAATTTCGTCTAGCTTCCATTTTCTTATTGCATACATTATCATCTTCTGTCTATCACTATACTAATTTCACATCACTCCTATTTATTTTTATATATATGTATATGCAATCGTATGGTTTTGTTTTTGAATATTATCTTGATAGTTTCAACGTATACATACGAACATTTAATTTGTATAAACATTTCATAAGTGGGAAATAGACTGTAAACACAAATGTGTATCTTTGCTTTCAACGAAGCAAAATCGTATATTTTCGTCACGCCGACGCAGTAGAGATATGTTCAATAGCATTCCATGCGTCTGACTGTAAAGAGTACAGGGGTGGTATCAAGAAAATTTGGTGTTTAAAATTAATTACGATTTCAATCTCAAGAATTTATTAAAATTATTTTTCTGTAAAGTGTTTTGCATTTTTATTTTATATACTATCCTTAATAAATTTAGAAATATCGACTCACCTCATTTATTCAAAATATCTAGAAACAGTAAATTAAGACACATATGTTTTCAAAAATCATTTAATTTCTCAATATACAGTATATTTACAATTCAATAATCAAATAAAATCACAGTTAAAATAGACTTATTTATATGCGCCATGAACCCAACGAGAAAAGGTCTACATGTCTCCGGCTATAAACAATTCAAATAATAAATAGACAAGTTCAAATCATATTAAAGAGCAGTCGAAGATAGAGGTCAACATGCTTTCGACTCTTCATAAAATGAAATTATAAATTAAAATTAAACCTATAAAGAGCGGCCGAAGGTAAGCCTCGACTTCATCTTATAAAATAATATATAATAACAATTTATAAAAAAAAATTATCAATAATAATAATTAATAATAATATATATATATATATATATATATATATATATATATATATATATATATATATATATTCTATATATATATATATAGAATATTTCATAAATTTCGGGTATAGCGGTCTGTAGGCAATTAAAACTGCAATTTTTCTAATATTCTCAATATTTCGCCATTATTTAACAGCTTCTTCGCTTCTTCAGGAGAAATTCTACAATAATCAGTAATGTACATTTTAAAACCCATTAAAATTAACAATAAATAAAAACTTACAGAGAGCAACAGTTGTTTTGCCGATACGTGCACTAGCATCACATTACACACATTAAAAATAGATTGATATAAAATGTTTCTATTCTGCTGTTTTTTATATATTATAGTAAAAAGTGATAAGAATTTAAAAGTTGTTAATAAACAGAGTGACATGTTAAAAATAAGTAAAAAGATTACAATAAATATTGCTCAAATTGTTAGTATCAAGTTTGTAGTTTAGGTTGTTTTCATGTTTCTTGATATAATACATTTCAAGGAATAACCTAGATCTGTAGTTGTTGTTTTTTTCCAATAAAGTTATATAATCATAATCAAAATTATGACCTGTCTTTAAGTGGTGTTCTACTGTGGCACAAGTATTTTTGTGTAGTCTGCAGTCACTGTTATGTTGAGTTATTCTTTGTTCAAACAATTTAATAACATAAAAATTCCAAAATATAACCAACAAAAAAATTCTAACTTATTTACAAAGCTTAAGGACAAAACACCACTATTGTACAATACCAATGTAATTTATATACTGCCATGCAGAGATTGTCAAGGGTGTTACATAGGCCAAACGTCCCAATGGTTAGATAGAATGAGCACATAACATTTATAGAATCCCGATAAAGGATAAAGGAATAATATTTATCAATAGAAAAAATAATTTCTAAAATAAAGTATCAAAATTAATAAAACATCCATATAAGAATATAATCAAGTACAATCAATGGGCATAATCATAAAGAAAAGTAAATAAATATAAAAAAAGTCATAAACAATTAGTATTAAAACAGTTTTAATATGATTTTGTAATTTGAAAAAAAAACAACCTTGGACAGAACCTAACAAGAAAACGCAGATCAATAGAATAACGTAACGCTGCACGGAATTTTAGACACTCAGAGCATCTGTTTATATTTAAAGAATAAATAGGATGGCATAATAAAATCAACAATGCTACAATGATTGAACAATAAATGACATTTAGAATTAGTAAAATATATAAATAAGATATGTTAGTTAATATTTAATCATAAAAATAAATAGGAAATATAATAATAAGTAGGAAACTGTAATTACAGGAAATATCGAAAACCTATACGAAATATTAGAGTTGAGACAAGTATACCAACATAAGATGTATTTAAATATGAAATACAAGAATAAAAATAAATGATTACCGACCTAATTTATATGTATAAATGTAATAATATCAAACATAATAAGAAGTGAATTGTATCCATGTATATTGTGTAAATATTTGGGTTGTAGGAAATACAAAAATAATATAATTGCATTGACCAATCGGAACATCTCAAATAAACAATAACATGAAAAAAGACAATAATAATAAAATGTTAGTGAATTAATCAAGGACAATAAGTTTATTATGAATAAAAAACAATAGTTTACAATAAGTTTAAGTCAGAAAAACAATAAAAACAATAATAAACGAAGTGACAGGTGAACTATAATCAGAGAATTTTCTAGAACTTTGCCAGCTTCCGGTTATAAATAATAGGAAGGGTTTGGCAGATGAAAAAACCGCGGGATAGTTAGTTAGGCGTTAGTTGTTGGATAATCAAGAAGCAATGTAGAGTGATCCAGTTTCTTTGTAATAAAAAATGTTCAGTAATAAGTGTAAATAGGTATAAATTAAACTATAAAGAAATTAACCATAATTAAAATCAAGTGCAAGGACGAATTTCTGCGAAACTACATAAAGCAGAATAATGATTATCATCAGATAATTACAAGGCGGGAAAGCGTCATGGATAAATCCAACTGAAGGCATCATTTCAGCAAAAAGAACAAGATCTGTGGTGTGTTTTTAATTAAATATTTGGTACCAAATAATGAAGTGAAATTTAAAATCATAAACACCTGGTAGTAAAAGTTTTTTCTTTAAAATGATTATAATATACCAGGAAACGTAATAATAAAAAAAACTTACCATTATAAAATTTGTAGATAGATTTATAATTTCTGTCATGTTGAATTTTCTCCAATCATATATATATATATATATATATATATATATATATATATATATATATATTTAGTTAACATACAAGGTGGGCTCCTCCCATGTTAAATCTGAGGTATAAGTGAGCTCCGCGGTAAAATGGGCTCCGATATACGGAGCCCAGTTTACCAAGTCCTAAAAAAAGCATCAACTACCTTATATTTATGTCTAGATTGATTTGGCATAGTTTTTAGAAGGAGCTAATTTTGGCCGTTTTCGTGAATTTGTATATTTTTGTAGTGCGCGTGTATATTTCTAGATGGCGATATGTTGAAAACTTGATATACATTTTATGTTATATTTCTAGGTCAAACAAGGATCCGATAACTTTGGCACCACTGCAGTTGAGTACCACATCACTGTAGCGGTCAGAGTGAGCTCCTTCTAGTATTATTATACTAAATTGGTAAAGACTTACATCATCGGTTATTTTTTGTTACAGTTAAAGTATTATTCAAGAAAATCAAAGCTATGAGTCTATTTTTAAATATATATTTAGGAATGAGATACGTATACCATGCAAGGGCTCACAAGTAATTTGACATCTTCAACGATTCGGTAACGGGAGCTTTGGAGTTGGCTGTTTTTTGTTTTAGATATGAATGCAAATTATAATTATTCTAATTCATTTAGATAACATAACTCTGTCATTTTGAATCTTGAAAGTAATTTTAATAAAAATATTCAAAACGTTTCAATTACATTGTATATCTTATTGACTCGAGGTGATAACAATTTTTATTATAAATATTGTAAATAGAAAGTGTGAAATTAATAATCTACTTTTTCGGATTATAATTTTACTGATTTAATAGATAAGTTCTTCTTGAATTATAAAATGGCTGATTAATCACGATGTTCATTTTATTGCCTTTTTGTTCCTATTTAGGTTTGAGTTCATTTGGCATATATATTTTTGTTTTTTTTATTATGTTTATAGATTATATCTACCGGCTTTAATTTTATGGCAAGATAGACTGAATGAATATAACCAAATATTACGTTAATTACATATAGAGACTGTTAGACTATACCAATGAAGAGGGACAATTACCTAAGCTGAAGCCTTCGGATATCCTAAAAATTTTTTAGGAAATAGGACTAAAGGAAATACTCTAGTTGCTCAGACATTCCTCAGGAACTAAGTAGAAAAAAGGAGGTCTCAGTGAATATCACCCCAGTAAACATTCATACATACACGATACCAAAAATGATTTACTAAATATATCTAATTTGCATCCCAACTGAGCTAGAGTTTTTTTCCAATTCTAGCTTTTATTTCTTGTACACATACGATGTAAACATCAAAATTCTTTTACGCGATTTTCGTTTTCTTCATATAATTTTCATACTTGCATTTTAAGGCGTCATGAAATTATGAGAATTTTAAGTGTCCAAACACAACAAAAATTCAAGTTGTTTATAAATACCATAACAAACATTATACTTGTTCAACCCCAGTATATTTTTAGAGCTAAAAACTTATCATGCTTCGCTACACTGATTCTTAAAATGGGAAATACTAAGAACAAATTATTTATTTCTGAAGCTAAGTATCCAAATTATAGCATGATCTTGATAAACACTCTTCTGTTTTTGTTGATTCGACATAATTTTGAGATTACTAATCTAATTAAAAATCGAGAGCTTCCGCTCGAGGGCTTTGATAAATTGACTATTAATATAATATTCCATTGACCAATGAAATTTCATAAATTTTAAAACAAACCAATCGGTAATAATTAATAGCAGCTATTAGCGACTACAGAAATAGTAACTTTCATTTGGAAAAATTGAATATAACTTCAAATGATTCTGACAATTTTGGCAGTAATTAAATTGTCATGTCATAACAAAATTTGTCCACGGCTGTTTGATAATTGATAAAGTTTACATTTTACGTGTGCAGCTTCCTAAGAATGATGACGTTCATTATTCACTAGTCAATAATAAGTATTGATAATCAACAAATCCCAGACAGGCCGTCGCAGGGCGAGTTCCAGTGACTACAATACAGCTGATAGCTAGTATTTTAATTATTATACTGAATTAAAATTACCAAAAAGTTTAATATGAAAAATGAATCAGACGGTGACCCTGCCGAACATAAGGGAACCAGCACAAATATGTAGACTCATTAGCCATTAGCTTGTACCCGCGACTTCGTTGACGTAGATCGTCAAATTAAATATTATGCTGATATGTAACTTATCTTGCTGCAAAAGATTCGTTATTTTTTTTAATTCAAACAAATTCAATATTTTAAACGAAACAAAGTGGAATTTTATTATTATATATTATTGTGAAGTTAAATAAATTGTTGCAATTATACATATCCATACATGTAGTAGTGTGTGCGCAACATAAATTTAGTTCAGCTCGTAAGTTTGAAAAACTCCAAAACTGTGTACTTTTTTTAATGAAATTGACTGTCTCGACCCTTACTTCGTGAAATATGCTCATATTAGTGTTTTTAAATGAAACTCAAGGTCTCTAGTTAATTCCACAATATAATACAAGTTATTGAAAATTCTAAAAAATTGACAATTGTTTCGATAAATCAATATCATCGTCAGAATGACAGAAGTTACATTTCATTTTATGCCTACCTGATGTTTAGTAGTTATATTTTTGGCTAGACCAAGAAGTAACCTAACTTGTGATTGGTTTAATATATGTTTATAGAAAAAGAAGAAGATGTGATATTACAAATATTGAAGCTTAGATATTATTAGCCCTATGGTGATATCCTGGAT
The DNA here is from genome assembly GCA_963921935.1 of Galeruca laticollis. Lineage (NCBI taxonomy): Eukaryota > Metazoa > Arthropoda > Insecta > Coleoptera > Chrysomelidae > Galeruca > Galeruca laticollis. The sequence continues at coordinate 239,989,435 of OY998175.1, forward strand.
ATCATTTTTTTTAATTAAGATCAGTATAACTGTGCAATGATATAGAAAACCAGGAAAACTATATCTGCTGATCTTTACAATTATCACTTAAGAAGACAGTTTATTAGTGGAGAATTCCCTAGATTTAACTGTTCATTGACAACTTCATATTGTGGGTTTCTTAAATGTCTTCTAATTTCCTTGAAGAACTGGAAATTAGAAGACATTTAAGAAACCCACAATATGAAGTTCTCAATGAACAGTTAAATCTAGGGAATTCTCCACTAATGAACTGTCTTCTTAAGTGAGAATTGTAAAGATCAGCAGATATAGTTTTCCTGGTTTTCTATATCATTGCACAGTTATACTGATCTTAATTGGAAAAATGATATCCAGGATATCACCATAGGGCTAATAATATCTAAGCTTCAATATTTGTAATATCACATCTTCTCCTTTTTCTATAAACATATATTAAGCCAATCACAAGTTAGGTTACTTCTTGGTCTAGCCAAAAATATAGCTACTAAACATCAGGTAGGCATAAAATGAAATGTAACTTCTGTCATTCTGACGATGATATTGATTTATCGAAACAATTGTCATTTTTTTAGAATTTTCAATAACTTGTATTATATTGTGGAATTAACTAGAGACCTTGAGTTTCATTTAAAAACACTACTTTTTTAACTTTACTACTCCATATCTAGCAAACTAGGGTAAATTTAACATACCAAAGTCCTAAAAAATGGACGCCTCTTTGCATAAAACAGCGCGATATATTTTCAGTATATGTAGCAGTTATTTCGGGCTCCAGTGGAGTACAAACATGTACTGTACAAGGCACGTGGTTAGAAACAATTATTGTATAATTGTTATCTGTATTGTGTGAGAATGTCCACGATGACATTTCAATTTAAGAGAATATTAAATTTGGTTTTAAATCGGGTTCCAGATTGTAAGTATTTTTACAAAGTGTGTGATGACAAATAATGTTTATATTATTACTTTTAGAAAATGAGTCAATTTTTCTGAAACATTTTTACATTATTTTCAAGCTAAACAAAAGCCATCATATAACACATCCACAACGTTTTTGAAAAAGTGTTATTTTTGTGGAAGATTGAATTACCATTTAAAATCTGATATTACAAAGCTGGTCAGAATTAAATACATTGATAAAATATCCAATGGAAAACAAAATATTTTACTTCTTAAAACTTTTCCATATCGAGTAGGACGGCTGGCTGTATCTGAAGAACCGATAATCGTTGATAGAGAAATTACTGAAAATTGGATTTAAATTGAAGTATTATGTATTATGGAATATCAACAATACCTCTTTTGTTATCATCAATCAATTCTAAATTATTTTGAATAAAAAATCCTCAAATAATTGGTGTGCGGAAGGACAAAATAAATGAATGATTATAACCCGTTTATTTCAATAAAATTTAACAAAATTGGTTGAATCTTTTACCAAATGATTAACAAATCGGATAGTTTCAAATCTCTTTACGGAGATATCCAACAATTTCATCATTTCATTTCAAAAGGTTTAACAAGGTCTTTAATTTCAATAGTGATAAAGTGAAACAGAATTTCAATTGTTCTTACGAACACGAGATACTTTTAACAAATTATGTTGTATCTGTATATGCTTTTTATGGGGTGTTCCATTTAGAATTGTTCATATGGTAACTGGAGGTACCTATACCTCCTTACCGATACCCAGAAAGTTTTATTATAAATATTATAAAACGATTTAATCCCGTTGTTTTGGCACCTTCCAATATTTTTGTGCGTACTTGGCAAACCATTCACATATGCATTTAGTGGTAACATATTGCCGCTATAACCAGAGGCATCCAGTGGGATAGAATAAAAATAATAGTTTTTAATGTATATGTTCTTAGAGTGAAAATTTGATAACCATCAATATGAAAAGATCATTTGAGATGGAATCAACTAAAACTTATAAATTTCATAACCAAATTAGCAAAATAGTGTTGACTAGTGCCAAATTAGAGATAAAATAAAATTAGGTATTATAAACATTCCATTTAATCTCGAATAACTTGAAAACTTCGTACTCTATCGCATAGAGACAGGAGGTTAATATTTACGTGGAAAGTAACGGAGTATCGAGAAAACATGCTGAAATCATTTTTACGATAGTGGCGTAGATTGTAGGGGGAAAAGAAGTATTTATCCCTACCGCATGCCTCTAGTGATACAGGAAAATTATATTTTACCACTAATTGAAGTTTCCTAATATATAAAAAGTGGAAGGTGTGAAAACAATGGACTACAATCATTTCAAATAATTATGATATAACACCCTAGATCTCAGTAAGAAGGAATATTTTACTGAAGTGTTCTCGAAGCTTCATATTTTGTGCTAAGGTTTCTCCAGTTACTATATGGACAATTGTTATTGAACCACTCTGTATAAATATGACTGTTGTACAAGTGAAAAATACCATTTTTTACGATAACGTCAAAATTCTACTAAATTATGTTAAATCTGACGTTTTTACGTAGATGTGAGAGGTTCTGTGTTTGCTTGTATTTAGTTTATGTAGCTTCAATTACCTAGAACGATCGGAATAACTAATTTAGTAAAAATAATGAAAAACTGTTACACCGGAACTTTTATAAGTGAGAATGATAAAAAGGTTTATGATAACTCTGAAAAATATGGTGGTTTATAGGTTGATGTATGCGGTTGGAAAGGAATGAAAAATGGTATTCCTGCTATTTACAGTGAAAGGTAAAGTCGTACGAAAAACTATCCAGTGGAATAATTGTAGATACTAAAAAAGTCTACAATTATTCAAACACATGCTTAAATCTTCTTTTTCTGTGTTGTTTTTCTTTGTCGTCAAAATAATTTAATGTGGACGAAATGAAGTATACGAGTATGTACACTATTTCATATCTCAAATGAAATTATTTTAGTGAAAACAATTAATAAGCTTGCGAGATATTGATTTTCTCTGGTCTGAAACACTTTGTGAAGAAAATTGAACTGTGAAATATCATGGTACAGAATAACCATAAACATCCGTCTTAAGCGCAACAAAGCGGTACAATAAAAGGTACTTCGAAGATAGGGCGTTGGAAAATGACTATTAATATACAAATAATAATTATTTTTTAATAAATAATAAAGACAAGAAAATCTCGAAAACCATCACATTCAGGCATAGGGAAATGTTAAGAATATATGGTTGAAATCTAATATAGAATTGAGGCGACAAAAAATATGTTTGCCATTTAAAAACACACAGTTATTACTATTATTCATTATCCAAAATTTACGTTAATTATTCTTCACCCTGTATAAAAAATGTAACATTATTGAGTTACCTTACAGTGACCGATGTAGGTGGTGGAAATTCAGTAAATATAATTTATCATCAAATTTATAGTTTATAACTAACAGTCAAACGGGAATGTCCGTAATAAAATAATTATCATCTTGCCATGAGACTAAAGTATATTAGTTTGTCATAATAAGTTGTTGATAATTATATCAGCAATTTAGAAAGTTAAAAATATACTGGGTGTTTCATTTGGAATAACGAAGTGGACTGCAACATAACTATGAGTATGTATCAAATAAATCATAATATATTAGGGGTAAGCTGTATACTTAATAGCAGATAAATATTGAACAGTTTGTTCATAACTATTATAGATGAGAATATTTTCTTGTTTCATACTTTTTTCATCAGTCGGGTTTTAGTTTTTGAATACTTTTTATTCCGTATGCGACTACATCCTCTAGCGGGTACTTTAAATATACTTTTTTAATTTTGAAATGTAGAGTCATGGGTTATCTGTTTACAGAATACAGCAGGCATCATTTAAATTTGCACACCGCCTAAAGTTGTGCAGATTAATTATAAGTAATTAATCTCGTGTACTGACAAGAAGTGTGAATATTGAAACAATCCTTAAAATTCATAAAATTTAAAAATGGAAACTCATTTGACATAAAACATAAAATTGGTAGTTTTGACAAAAGTTTGATACTGTATTATTTTCATGAATGATTTAAATTGTCTAATTTCATAAAAGACATTGTTTGTTAGCACTGGACAATGTCTCAGTATCACGGAAACATCTGGTTCTGAATATTTACCATCCGAGGAAAGTTTTTTTCCAATAATTAAAACAGAGAAAACAATCTTTTTGACTCATCAGAGCGTATCACGATCCCCCAAAATAAAGTGCCGTTGACAAGCTATGCCGTTTTACAAAACTCTTCCTTGGATTTCCACTACAATTCCAAAAATGAAATCGTAACACGTGATATAACACTGGGAGATTCTACGTTTTAAAAAAATAATGATTCACATCTAGAACAGATGTCGTTTTCATTTGAACTTGATACAGTATGCTCTTCAATATCCGAATATAATTCATCACTTAAACAAGTAAAACATACAGCACTGGATAAATCAACAGAAAAATCCAAACCTCTTGGTTCTGATGTTCAAGAATTGCCAAGAATATCTAAGAAAAAGCGGCGACCACATGAATCCCCATATTGTATACAAGATGTTCAGAATTTTGGAAGGCATTTGATGCGTCATCATTCCGATGAATTTGATGTTCAATGTTTTTTATCTTTACACAAGGGCTCAAAACTACGAACGAAAACACGCTTTGGATCAAATTCGACGATATTGAAATTTTGTAATGATATAATTCCGATTAGCGAGAACAAGAAAAGCACTGTGAACCGTAGTATTTCTTGTAAATTTTGCAAAGGATATTATGCCAATAAGTCTTTAAGGCGGCACGTAAAAAAAGGTCCTTCGAATCCTGATCCCAAAAAACCTTTAAAATCACAAAGCGAAGGTGAAACGGTTATGCCTAAATGATCCTCTAAGACTGAGCGGAGTACTAAACACACTGACAGGTGATGTAATTTTCTCATTGCTAAAATAGACCTAACAATTTGTACGATACAAGCCGTTAAAGTTGGAATGTAGCGATTTATCGAAAGTACTATTTCGTTTTGGTAAGACTTTTTATTATTAATATTTTGCAGGGCTGTTAATCCTTACTCATTCGGCATTAGTTTTAGACTGATTTTCGACCCAAAAATATAGATAGTTATAGGGTTAGTGAAAAAATATTTGAAATGAAATTCTTAGTAGTTCTTATTTTTTGCTATTTTCTGCAAGACTATTTCATACAGTGTGAGACAAAAAATAAAGGACGGTAAATATTCCGAAATTGCAATTTTATTATGAATGATCCTATATTTAGAATTGTCGTCGGTATATTTCTGCATTTTTGTGTTATTACTGTTAGTTTTGGTACTTGTTAGAGATATACGTTTTTAAAGTTAGTGCCAATCAGGATTTTGTTTGCGTCAAAAATTACCATGTAATACAAAATAGATAATGTACTTAATTTCTTTTATATTATACAACTGTATATATAAATAAAAAGAGGCATATATTTGAGGGATATTTTTAAAATAACATACTAAACACGTATGGTAGCTTTTTAATTTTTTTATACTATATAAGTGATATTCAATAGCCTACCTATGTGTAAAGCAATTTTGCCGGGTTTTTCATTTACGATTTTAGCCACCAATTCTTAAATGTTTTAGTTTTTGACACAGGAGCTATTGAGAACTTATTTATTTCACTGTTGATCACTCGTACAACGAAAACAATTTGAAAAAGCGTTTAATTGATTAAATAATGGATTTGAACCACTGAATATCACTTCAGAAAAAAATCCTCTGTTATGTGTTGAGCATGTTAATTTAAAAATACTCATTAATTACTTACCTAGTCGATATATTTAAGAACACTCTGTATAAATAAGCATATTTTTATATTATTGTGCAATCTACAAAAACTGCATCTAAAATATATCTTCTATATTGTATTACACTGGGAATTATCATAACAGAATCTTAATTGTTCATGACTTTAAAAATGTATATTTCAAAAACTGATCATAGGAAAATCTTAAGAATTCAACACTTTCATTGAGTACCAAAACTAGTAACAAAAACTTACAGACATTAACCAGAATTGAGCTGAGCCTATCAGCAATTTAAGTAACTGGATCGAGTACAAATGCATATCAAGTTTTCAAAGAAAGATACCAGTCGCCACTGTCCATAAAAATTGTAGGGTCCTTATTCGGATCAACTATTATTACAAAATAAATTAGGTGTGCATAAAATGGGAGGGAGAAGGTAGCATATTCTTGTAAATGCATCAGTCAAAAATGTAAATGTATATTTCCATAAAAATATATAATATAAGCTCGACTATTGAGCTTATTTTTGTCAACAGGTTTTTATATGATATGCAAATATGCTAATTTATAGGTATTATTACGTATTCGTTCTTTCATGTTATAAACAATCTCAGTTTAATATAAGTCAATTGTTTGTAATTTATAATTTTTATTTCTCATAGTTGTTGTTTCAAATTAACAATTTCAGTCTCAGATAAAAATTTCTTACGAAGAACACCGATTGCAATCGTTTTATACAATGTCAATACCGAACTGGCAATTATTCTTTTGATTGTATGTATTAACTGGCCGATAGTTTATGTGGCAACGCCGCAAGGAGTCCATATTACCTGAAATGCATCATATACGGAGCCTACCTTGCTTTTGGAGTATGGAAATATACACCAACGGAGCCTACTGTAACCGCTACATATAACGGATCCCACTAAGACGTCAACTTATATAGTGGTATACATGAAATATACGCTAGGAGCCCAAATTGGACTACAGGTATAACGGAGTCCACATTAGCCTGCAACAGTATATATAAAAATATATATATATATATATATATATATATATATATATTTATATATATATATATATATATATATATATATATATATATTTATATATATATACTGTTGCAGGCTAATGTGGACTCCGTTATACCTGTAGTCCAATTTGGGCTCCTAGCGTATATTTCATGTATACCACTATATAAGTTGACGTCTTAGTGGGATCCGTTATATGTAGCGGTTACAGTAGGCTCCGTTGGTGTATATTCCCATATTTCAAAAGCAAGGTAGGCTCCGTATATGATACATTTCAGGTAATATGGACTCCTTGCGGCGTTGCCACATATACTATCGGCCAGTTAATACATATAATCAGAAGAATAATTGCCAGTTCGGTATTGACATTGTATAAAACGATTGCAATCGGCTTTCTTCGTAAGAAATTTTTATCTGAGACTGAAATTGTTAATTTGAAGCAACAACTATGAGAAATAGAAATTATAAATTACAAAAAATTGACTTATATTAAAGAAACTGAGATTGTTTATAACATGAAAGAGTGAATACGTAATAATACCTATGAATTAGCATATTTGCATATCATATTAAAACCTGTTGACAAAAATAAGCTCAATAGTCGAGCGTAAATTATATATTTTTATGGAAATATACATTTACATTTTTGACTGATGCATTTACAAGAATATGCTACCTTCTCCCTCCCATTTTATGCACACCTAATTTATTTTGTGTTAATAGTTGATCCAAATAAGGACCCTGCAATTTTTATGAAAAGTTGCGACTGGTATCTTTCTTTGAAAACTTGATATGCATTTGTACTCGATCCAGTTACTTAAATTGCTGATAGGCTCTGCTTAATTCTGGTTAATGTCTGTAAGTTTTTGCTACTAGTTTCAGTACTCAATGAAAATGTTGAATTCTTATGATTTTCCTATGATCAGTTTTTGAAATATACATCTTTAAAGTCATGAACAATTAAGATTCTGTTGTGATAATTCCCCGTGTAATACAATATGGAAAATATATTTTAGATGCAGTTATTGTAGATCGCACGATAATATAAAAATATGCTTATTTATACAGACTGTTCTTAAATATATCGACTAGGTAAGTAATTAATGGGTATTTTTAAATTAACATGATCAACACATAACAGAGGATTTTTTTCTGAAGTGATATTCATTGGTTCAAATCCATTATTTAATTAATTAAACGCTTTTTCAAATTGTTTTCTTTGTACGAGTGGTCAACAGTGAAATAAATAAGTTCTCAATAGCTCGTGTGTCAAAAACTAAAACATTTAAGAGTTGGTGGCTAAAATCGTAAATGAAAAACCCCGCAAAATTGCTTTACACATAGCTATTGAATATCACTTATATAGTATGAAAAAATTGAAAAGCCACTGTACGTGTTTAGCATGTTATTTTAAAAATATTCCTTAAATATATGCCTCTTTTTATTTATATATACAGTTGTATAATATACAAGAGATTAAGTATATTATCTATTTTGTATTACACGGTAATTTTTGACGCAAATAAAATCCTGATGGGCACTAACTTTAAAAATGTATATCTCTAAAACTGAAGAATTTAACAAGTACCAAAACTAATAGTAATAACACAAAAATGCAGAAATATACCGACAAAATTTCTGAATATAGGATCATTTATAATAAAATTGCAATTTCGGAATATTTACCGTCCTTTATTTTTTGTCTCACACTGTATGAAATAGTATTGCAGAAAATAGCAAAAAATAAGAACTACTAAGAATTTCATTTCAAATATTTTTTCACTATCCCTATAACAAAATATATTTTTGGGTTGAAAATCAGTCTAAAACTAGTGCCGAATGGGTAAGGATTAACAGCCCTGCAAAATATTAATAATAAAAAGGCTTACCAAAACGAAATAGTATTTTCGATAAACCGCTACATTCCAAGTTTAACGGCTTGTATCGTACATATTGTTAGGTCTATTTAAGCAATAAGAGAATTACATCACCTGTCAGCGTGTTTAGTACTCCGCTCAGTCTTAGAGGATCATTTAAGCATAACCGTTTCACCTTCGCTTTGTGATATTAAAGGTTTTTTGGGATCAGGATTCGAAGGACATTTGGCATGATATCCTTTGCAAAATTTACAAGAAATACTACGGTTCACATTGCTTTTCTTGTTTTTGTTAATCGGAATTATATCGTTACAAAATCTCAATGACGTCGAATTTGTTCCAAAGCGTGTTTTCGTTCGTTGTTTTGAACCCTTGTGTAAAGATAAAAAACTTTGAACATCAAATTCAGCGGAATGATGACGCATCAAATGTCTTCCAAAATTCTTGTAGACAATATGGGGAATCATGTGGTCGTCGCTTTTTCTTAGATATTCTAGGCAGTTCTTGAACATCAGAACCAAGAGATTTGGTTTTTTCTGTTGAACTATCCAGTGCTGTATGTTTTACTTGTTTAAGTGATGAATTATATTCGGATATGAAAGAGCATACTGTATCAAGTTCAAATGAAAACGACATCTGTTCTAAATGTGAATCAATATTTTTTTAAAACGTAGAATCTCCCAGTGTTAAATCACGTGTTACGATTTCCTTTTTGGAATTGTAGTGGAAATTCAAGGAAGAGTTTTGTAAAACGGCATAGCTTGTCAACGGCACCTTATTTTGTGAAATCGTGATACGCACTGATGAGTCAAAAAGATTGTTTTCTCTGTTTGAATTATTGGAAAAAAACATTCCTGGGGTGGTAAATATTCAGAACCAGATATTTCCGTGTTACTGAAACATTGTCCAGTGCTAACAAACAATGTCTTTTATGAAATTAGAAAATTTATATCATTTATGAAAATAATACAGTATCAAACTTTTGTCAAAACTACCAATTTTATGTTTTATGTCAATTGAGTTTCCATTTTTAAATTTTATGAATTTTAACGATTGTTTTAATATTCACAATTCTTGTCAGTACACGAGATTAATTACTTATAATTAATGTGCACAACATTAGTCCGTGTGCAAATTTAAAAGATACCTGCTGTATTCTGTAAACAGATAACCCATGACTCTACATTTCAAAATTAAAAAAGTATATTTAAAGTACCCGCTAGAGGATGTAGTCGCATACGGAATAAAAAGTATTCAAAAACTAAAACCCGACTGATGAAAAAAGTATGAAACAAGAAAATATTCTCATCTATAATAGTTATGAACAAACTGTTCAATATTTATCTGCTATTAAGTAAACAGCTTACCCCTAATATATTATGATTGATTTGATACATACTCATAGTTATGTTGCAGTCCACTTCGTTATTCCAAATGAAACACCCAGTATCTTTTTAACTTTCTAAATTGCTGATATAATTATCAATAACTTATTATGACAAAGGTCACTGTAAGGTTACTCAATAATATCCCAGAAAAACGTGTTTAATTTTTTATACAGGGTGAAGAATAATTAACGTAAATTTTGGATAATGAATAATAGTAATAACTGTGTTTTTTTAAATGTCAAAATATTTTTTTGTCGCCTCAATTCTATCTTAGATTTCAACCATATATTCTCAACATTTCCCTATGCCCGAATGTAATGGTTTTCGAGATTTTTTTGTCTTTATTATTAAATAAAAAATAAGTATTATTTGTATATTGATAGTCATTTTTCTATGCCCTATCTTCAAAGTACCTTCTATTTCACCGCTTTGTTGCGCTTAAGACGGATGTTTATGGTTATTCTGTACCATGATATTTCACAGTTCAATTTTCTTCAACAAAGTGTTTCAGACCAGAAAAAATAAATACCTCGCAAGCTTATTAATTGTTTTCACTAAAATACTTTCATTTGAGATATGAAATAGTGTACATACTCGTATACTTAATTTCGTCAACATTGAATTGTTTTCACGACAAAACAAAACAACACAGAAAATGAAGATTTTAGCATGTGTTTGAGGAATTGTAGACTTTTTTAGTATCTACAATTATTCCACTGGATAGTTATTCGTACGACTTTACCTTTCACTGTAAATAGCAGGAATACCATTTTTCATTCCTTTCCAACCGCATACATCAACCCTTAACCCACCATATTTTTCAGGATTATCATAAACCTTTTCATCATTTTCACATATAAAAGTTCAGGTAACAGTTTTTCATTTTTTTACTAAATTAGTTATTCCGATCGTTATAGGTAATTAAAGCTACATAAACTAAATACAGGCAAACACAGAACCTCTCACATCTACGTAAAAACGTCAGATTTAACATAATTTAGTAAAATTTTGACATTATCATAAAAAATGGTTCTTTTCACTTGTACAACAGTCATATTTATACAGGGTGGTTCATTAACAATTGTCCATATAGTAACTGGAGAAGCCTTTGCACAAAATATGAAGATTCGAGAACACTTCAGTAAAATATTCCTTCTTACTGAGATCTAGGGTGTTATATCATAAATATTTGGAATGATTGTAGTCCATTGTTTTTACTTACACCTTCCACTTTTCATATATTAGGATACTTCAATCAGTGGTAAAATATAATTTTCCTCTATCACTAGAGGCATGCGGTAGGGATAAATACTTCTTTTCCCTCTATAATCTACGCCAATATCGTAAAAATGATTTCAGCATGTTTTTTTGGATACTCCATTACTTTCTACGTGAATATTAACCTCCTGTCTCTATGCGATACAGTACGAAGTTTTCAAGTTATTCGAGATTAAATGGAATGTTTATATTACCTAATTTTATTTTATCTCTTATTTCGCATACTATTTTGCTAATTTGGTTATGAAATTTATAAGTTTTAGTTGATTCCATCTCAAATGATCTTTTCATATTGATGTTTATCAAATTTTCACTCTAAGATGATAAAAATTGAATACTATTATTTTTATTCTATCCTACTGGACTCATCTGGTTATAGCGGAAATATGTTACCACTGAATGCATATGTGAATGGTTTGCCAAGTACGCACAAAAATATTGGAAGGTGTCAAAACAACGGGATTAAATCGTTTTATAATATTTATAATAAAACTTTTTGGGTATCGGTATCCAGTTACCATATGGACAATTCTAAATGGAACACCCCATAAAAAGCATATACAGATGCAACATAATTTGTTAAAAGTATCTCGTGCTCGTAAGAAAAATTAAAATTCTGTTTCACTTTATCACTATAGAAATTAAATACCTTGTTAAACCTTTTGAAATGAAATGATGAAATTGTTGGATATCTCCGTAAAGAGATTTGAAGCTATCCGATTTGTTATTCATTTGGTAAAATATTCAACCAATTTTATCAAATTCTATTGAAATAAACGGGTAATAATCATTCATTTATTTTGTCCTTCCGTACACCAATTATTTGAGGATTTTTTATTCATAATAATTTACAATTGATTGATGATAACAAAAGAGGTATTCTTGATATTCCATAATACATAATACTTCAATTTAAATCAAATTTTCAGTAATTTCCCTATCAACGATTATCGGTTCTTCATATACAGCCAGCCGTCTTATCTTAGTTGTAGACTTGATATGGAAAAATTTTAAGAAGTAGGATATTTTGTTTTCCATTGGATAGTTTATCAATGTATTTAATTCTGACCAGCTTTGTAATAGCAGATTTTATATGGTACTTTAATCTTCCACAAAAATAATACTTTTTCAAAAACCTTGTGGATGTGTTATATGATGGCTTTTGTTTAGCTTGAAAACAATGTGAATATATTTCAGAAAAATTGACTTTTTTTCTAAAAGTAATAATATAAACATTATTTGTCATCACACACTTTGTAAAAATACTTACAAATCGGGAACCCGACTTAAAGCCAAATTTAATATTCTCGAAAATCGAAACGTCATCATGGACATTCTCACACAATACAGATAACAATTATACAATAATTGTTTCTAACCACGTGCCTTGTACAGTACATGTTTGTACTCCACTGGAGCCCGAAATAACTGCTATATATACTGAAAAGATATCGCGCTGTTTTATGCAAAGAGGCGTCCATTTTTTGGGACTTTGGTATGTTATATTCACCCTAGTTTGCTAGATATGGAGTAGTAAAGTTAAAAAAAGTACACAGTTTTGGAGTTTTTTAAACTTACGAGCTGAACTAAATTCATGTTGCGCACACACTACTACATGTGTGGATATGTATAATTGCAAAAATGTATTTAACTTCACAATAATATATAATAATAAAATTCCACTTTGTTTCGTTTTAAATATTGAATTTGTTTGAATTAAAAAAAACAACGAATTTTTTGCAGCAAGATAAGTTACATATCAGCATAATATTTAATTTGACGATCTACGTCGACGAAGTCGCGGGTACAAGCTAATGAGTCTACATATTTGTGCTGCTTCCCTTATGTTCGGCGGGGTAACATTCATTTCACCGTCTGATTCGTTTTTCATATTAAACTTTCTGGTAATTTTAATTCAGTATAATAATTAAAATACTAGCTATCAGCTGTATTGTAATCGCTGGAACTCGCCCTGCGACGGCCTGTCTGGGATTTGTTGATTATAAATACTTATTATTGACTAGTGAATAATGAACGTCGTCATTCTGCGGAAGATCCACACGTAAAATGTAAATATTATCAATTATCAAACAGCCGTGGACAAAATTTAATATGATATGACAATTTAATTACTGCCAAAATTGTCAGAATCATTTGAAGTTATATTCAACGTTTTCAAATGAAAGTTACTATTTCTGTAGTCGCTAATATTTGATCAAGTGCAATAGTCGCTATTAATTATTTCCGATTGGTTTGTTTTAAAATTAATGGAATTTCATTGGTAAATGGAATGTTATATTAATAGTCAATTTATCAAAGCCCTCGAGCGAAAGCTCTCGATTTTTAATTAGATTAGTAATCCCAAAATTATGTCGAATCAACAGAAACAGAAGAGTGTTTATCAAGATCATGCTATAATTTGGATGCTTACCTTCAGAAATAAACAATTTGTTCTTAGTATTTCCCATTTTAAGAATCAGTGTAGCGAAGCATGATAAGTTTCTAGCTCTTAAAATATACTGGGGCTGAACAAGTATAATGTTTGTTATGGTATTTATAAACAACTTGAATTTTTGTTGTGTTTGGACACTTAAAATTCTCATAATTTCATGACGCCAACTTAAAATGCTAGCACGAAAATTATATGAGAAAAACGAAAATCGCGTAAAAGAATTTTGATGTTTACATCGTATGTGTACAAGAAATAAAAGCTAGAATTGGAAAAAAACTCTAGCTCAGTTAGGACACAAACTAGATATATTTATAAATAATTTTTGGTATCGTGTATGTATGAATCTTCACTGGGGTGACATTCACTGAGACCTAAGAGATTTATTGTGCCCTCTTTTTTCTACTTAATTCTTAATTCGTGAGGAAAGTCTGAGAAACTAGAGTATTTCCTTTAGTCCTATTTCGTAGAAAATTTTTAGAATATCCGAAGGCTTCAGCTTAGGTAATTGTCCCTCTTCTTTAGTATCTTCTAACAGTATCCATATGTAATTAACGTAATATTTGGTTATATTCATTGAGTCTATCTTGCCATAAAATTAAAACCGGTAGATATAATCTATAAACATGAGGAAAAAAACAAAAATCTCTATGCCAAATTGAACTCAAACCTAAATAGGAACAAAAAGGCAATGAAATAAACATCGTGATTAATCAGCCATTTTTAAATTCAAGAAGAACTTATGTATTAAATCAGTAAAATTATAAGCCGAAAAAGTAGATTATTAATTTCACACTTTCTATTTAGAATATAATAAAAATTGTTATAGCCTCGAGTCAATAAGATCTACAATGTAATTGAAACGCTTTGAATATTTTTATTAAAATTACTTTCAAGATTCAAAATGACAGAGTTATGTTATCTAAATGAATTAAAGTAATTATAATTATTTGCCTTCATATCTAAAACAAAACCCAGTCAACTCCAAAGCTCCCGTTACCGAATCGTTTAAAATGCCAAATTACTTGAGAGCCCTTGCATGGTATACGTATCTCAATCCTAAATATATATTTGAAAATGGACTCATAGCTTTGATTTTCTTGAACAATACTTTAACTGTAACAAGAAATAACCGATGATGTAATTCTTTACCAATTTAGTAGAATAATACTAGAAGGAGCTCACTCTGACCGCTACAGAGATGGGGTACTCAACTGCAGTGGTGCCAAAGTTATCGGATCCTACTTTGCCTTAGAAATATAACATAAAATGTATATCAAGTTTTCAAACATATCGCCATCTAGAAATATACACGCGCACTACAAAAATATACAAATTCACAAAAACGGCCAAAATTAGCTCCTTCTAAAAACTATGCCAAATTAATCTAGACATAAATATAAGCTAGCTGATGCTTTTTTTAGGACTTGGTAAACTGGGCTCCGTATATCGGAGCCCATTTTACCGCGGAGCTCATTTATACCTCAGATTTAACATGGGAGGAGCCCACCTTGTATGTTAACTAAATATATATATATATATATATATATATATATATATATATATATATATATATATATATATATATATATATATATATATATATATATATATATATATATATATATATATATATATATATGTATATATATATATATATATATATATATATATATATATATAAAACTTTCCACTAAACCACAAACCACAACTAATTTCAGTGGCTTTTTTATCACCTACACAATTGTTATAATACGTTAAATAATTTTTTTAAAAGATCAAATTTGAGTAGATAAATATTTCAGATATGCTTTTGATTTCACGTAACGAATACAACTAAAATAGTATTTTGAAATATTTCAAATAATCCTATTTAGAAAAACAAGCAGGAAAAAGCGTACAATAGTTGAACAACTTTAAAACGCAGGTGGTCGTATAATTTTTCTACGAAATCTAACGTTTACAAACGGTTCACCCAAGTTATGCAAATGAGTCTGCAAAAGTCGTCTCAAAAGAGAATGAATAGTTTTTTTTTATAATATACAGAAAGTTTGTTCAATGTGGAAATTTGGATATATATAGAAAATCCATTATTTTATTTATACCATAAGAATTTTAAGAAATAATGAAGGATAATCATTTATTTTTACACATAAGAGGTATATGAATCCAACAGTAAAATAAAGCGTCAATAATATTTTACATATGAGTAATGTTTTCAATGTTTTAAAATTTTTTCTATCTTTTCATAAGTAACATAAATAAATTCCATTGACAAGTAAGGTTGATTTTATTATGATATGCCCAGAACCCTACTGAGAATAGAGTAGTGAATGAATAAGAGCAGCCGAGGTAATCAAAGTTTAGGAATCAAATAAACTACATGCTACTAAATAGCATAATAAATAGGAGGAATTACAGGTAAAATATATACAAGTTAGCAAACCCAAAAGTGTGAGGTTTTTAATTGTAACAAAATATCAGTACATTTTAAATTCAATTCAAATTCACAACAACAGAAAAAAAAATAATTCTCATATATACATATATATATATATATATATATATATATATATATATATATATATATATATATATATATATATATACTGTTGCAGGCTAATGTGAACTCCGTTATACATGTAGTCCAATTTGGGCTCCTAGCTTATATTTCATGTATACCACTATATAAGTTGACGTCGTAGTGGGATCCGTTATATGTAGCGGTTACAATAGGCCCCGTTGGTGTATATTTCCATATTTCAAAAGCAAGGTAGGCTCCGTATATGATACATTTCAGGTAATATGGACTCCTTGCGGCGTTGCCACATATACTATCGGCCAGTTAATACATATAATCAAAAGAATAATTGCCAGTTCGGTATTGACATTGTATAAAACGATTGCAATCGGCTTTCTTCGTAAGAAATTTTTATCTGAGACTGAAATTGTTAATTTGAAACAACAACTATGAGTAATAGAAATTATAAATTACAAAAAATTGACTTATATTAAAGAAACTGAGATTGTTTATAACATGAAAGAGTGAATACGTAATAATACCTATAAATTAGCATATTTGCATATCATATTAAAACCTGTTGACAAAAATAAGCTCAATAGTCGAGATTATATCATATATTTTTATGGAAATATACATTTACATTTTTGACTTAAGCATTTACAAGAATATGCTACCTTCTCCCTCCCATTTTATGCACACCTAATTTATTTTGTGTTAATAGTTGATCCAAATAAGGACCCTGCAATTTTTATGGAAAGTGGCGACTGGTATCTTTTTTTGAAAACTTGATATGCATTTGTACTCGATCCAGTTACTTAAATTGCTGATAGGCTCAGTTTAATTCTGGTTAATGTCTGTAAGTTTTTGCTACTAGTTTTAGTACTCGATGAAAATGTTGAATTCTTATGATTTTCCTATGATCAGTTTTTGAAATATACATCTTTAAAGTCATGAACAATTAAGATTCTGTTGTGATAATTCCCCGTGTAATACAATATGGAAAATATATTTTAGATGCAGTTATTGTAGATCGCACGATAATATAAAAATATGCTTATTTATACAGAGTGTTCTTAAATATATCGACTAGGTAAGTAATTAATGGGTATTTTTAAATTAACATGATCAACACATAACAGAGGATTTTTTTCCTGAAGTGATATTCATTGGTTCAAATCCATTATTTAATTAATTAAACGCTTTTTCAAATTGTTTTCTTTGTACGAGTGATGAACAGTGAAATAAATAAGTTCTCAATAGCTCGTGTGTCCAAAACTAAAACATTTAAGAGTTGGTGGCTAAAATCGTAAATGAAAAACCCCGCAAAATTGCTTTACACATAGCTATTGAATATCACTTATATAGTATGAAAAAATTAAAAAGCCACTGTACGTGTTTAGCATGTTATTTTAAAAATGTTCCTTAAATATATGCCTCTTTTTATTTATATATACAGTTGTATAATATACAAGAGATTAAGTATATTATCTATTTTGTATTACACGGTAATTTTTGACGCAAATAAAGTCCTGATGGGCACTAACTTTAAAAATGTATATCTCTAAAACTGAAGAATTTAACAAGTACCAAAACTAACAGTAATAACACAAAAATGCAGAAATATACCGACAAAATTTCTAAATATAGGATCATTTATAATAAAATTGCAATTTCGGAATATTTACCGTCCTTTATTTTTTGTCTCACACTGTATGAAATAGTATTGCAGAAAATAGCAAAAAATAAGAACTACTAACAATTTAATTTCAAATATTTTTTCACTATCCCTATAACAAAATATATTTTTGGGTTGAAAATCAGTCTAAAACTAATGCCGAATGGGTAAGGATTAACAGCCCTGCAAAATATTAATAATAAAAAGGCTTACCAAAACGAAATAGTATTTTCGATAAACCGCTACATTCCAAGTTTAACGGCTTGTATCATACAGATTGTTAGGTCTATTTTAGCAATAAGAGAATTACATCACCTGTCAGCGTGTTTAGTACTCCGCTCAGTCTTAGAGGATCATTTAGGCATAACCGTTTCACCTTCGCTTTGTGATATTAGAGGTTTTTTGGGATCAGGATTCGAAGGACATTTGGCATAATATCCTTTGCAAAATTTACAAGAAATACTACGGTTCACATTGCTTTTCTTGTTTTCGTTAATCGGAATTATATCGTTACAAAATCTCAATGACGTCGAATTTGATCCAAAGCGTGTTTTCGTTCGTTGTTTTAAACCCTTGTGTAAAGATAAAAAACTTTGAACATCAAATTCAGCGGAATGATGACGCATCAAATGTCTTCCAAAATTCTTGTAGACAATATGGGGAATCATGTGGTCGTCGCTTTTTCTTAGATATTCTAGGCAATTCTTGAACATCAGAACCAAGAGATTTGGTTTTTTCTGTTGAACTATCCAGTGCAGTATGTTTTACTTGTTTAAGTGATGAATTATATTCGGATATGAAAGAGCATACTGTATCAAGTTCAAATGAAAACGACATCTGTTCTAAATGTGAATCAATATTTTTTTAAAACGTAGAATCTCCCAGTGTTAAATCACGTGTTACGATTTCCTTTTTGGAATTGTATTATAGTGGAAATTCAAGGAAGAGTTTTGTAAAACGGCATAGCTTGTCAACGGCACCTTATTTTGTGAAATCGTGATACGCACTGATGAGTCAAAAAGATTGTTTTCTCTGTTTGAATTATTGGAAAAAAACTTTCCTCGGGTGATAAATATTCAGAACCAGATATTTCCGTGTTACTGAAACATTGTCCAGTGCTAACAAACAATGTCTTTTATGAAATTAGAAAATTTAAATCATTTATGAAAATAATACAGTATCAAACTTTTGTCAAAACTACCAATTTTATGTTTTATGTCAATTGAGTTTCCATTTTTAAATTTTATGAATTTTAACGATTGTTTTAATATTCACAATTCTTGTCAGTACACGAGAATAATTACTTATAATTAATGTGCACAACTTTAGTCCGTGTGCAAATTTAAAAGATACCTGCTGTATTCTGTAAACAGATAACCCATGACTCGCATACGGAATAAAAAGTAAATTCGAAAACTAAAACCCGACTAATGAAAAAAGTATGAAACAAGAAAATATTCTCATCTATAATAGTTATGAACAAAATGTTCAATATTTATCGGCTATTAAGTAAACAGCTTACCCCTAATATATTATGATTGATTTGATACATACTCATAGTTATGTTGCAGTCCACTTCGTTATTCCAAATGAAACACCCAGTATATTTTTAACTTTCTAAATTGCTGATATAATTATCAATAACTTATTATGACAAAGGTCACTGTAAGGTTACTCAATAATATCCCAGAAAAACGTGTTTAATTTTTTATACAGGGTGAAGAATAATTAACGTAAATTTTGGATAATGAATAATAGTAATAACTGTGTTTTTTTTAAATGTCAAAATTTTTTTTTGTCGCCTCAATTCTATCTTAGATTTCAACCATATATTCTTAACATTTCCCTATGCCCGAATTTCGAGATTTTTTTGTCTTTATAATACATAATACTTCAATTTAAATCAAATTTTCAGTAATTTCCCTATCAACGATTATCGGTTCTTCATATACAGCCAGCCGTCCTATCTTAGTTGTAGACTCGATATGGAAAAATTTTAAGAAGTAGGATATTTTGTTTTCCATTGGATAGTTTATCAATGTATTTAATTCTGACCAGCTTTGTAATAGCAGATTTTATATGGTACTTTAATCTTCCACAAAAATTATACTTTTTCAAAAACCTTGTGGATGTGTTGTATGATGGCTTTTGTTTAGCTTGAAAACAATGTGAAAATACTTCAGAAAAATTGACTTATTTTCTAAAAGTAATAATATAAACATTATTTGTCATCACACACTTTGTAAAAATACTTACAAATCGGGAACCCGACTTAAAGCCAAATTTAATATTCTCGAAAATCGAAACGTCATCATGGACATTCTCACACAATACAGATAACAATTATACAATAATTGTTTCTAACCACGTGCCTTATACAGTACATGTTTGTACTCCACTGGAGCCCGAAATAACTGCTATATATACTGAAAAGATATCGCGCTGTTTTATGCATAGAGGCGTCCATTTTTTGAGACTTTGGTATGTTATATTCACCCTAGTTTGCCAGATATGGAGTAGTATAGTTAAAAAAAGTACACAGTTTTGGAGTTTTTTGAACTTACGAGCTGAACTAAATTCATGTTGCGCACAAACTACTACATGTGTGGATATGTATAATTGCAAAAATGTATTTAACTTCACAATAATATATAATAATAAAATTCCACTTTGTTTCGTTTTAAATATTGAACTTGTTTGAATTAAAAAAAACAACGAATTTTTTGCAGCAAGATAAGTTACATATCAGCATAATATTTAATTTGACGATCTACGTCGACGAAGTCGCGGGTACAAGCTAATGAGTCTACATATTTGTGCTGCTTCCCTTATGTTCGGCGGGGTAACATTCATTTCACCGTCTGATTCGTTTTTCATATTAAACTTTCTGGTAATTTTAATTCAGTATAATAATTAAAATACTAGCTATCAGCTGTAGTGTAATCGCTGGAACTCGCCCTGCGACGGCCTGTCTGGGATTTGTTGATTATAAATACTTATTATTGACTATTGAATAATGAACGTCGTCATTCTGCGGAAGATCCATACGTAAGATGTAAACATTTTCAATTATCAAACAGCCGTGGACAAAATTTAATATGATATGACAATTTAATTACTGCCAAAATTGTCAGAATTTATATTCAACGTTTTCAAATGAAAGTTACTATTTCTGTAGTCGCTAATATTTGATCAAGTGCAATAGTCGCTATTAATTATTTCCGATTGGTTTGTTTTAAAATTTATGAAATTTCATTGGTCAATGGAATGTTATATTAATAGTCAATTTACCAAAGCCCTCGAGCGAAAGCTCTCGGTTTTTAATTAGATTAGTAATCCCAAAATTATGTCGAATCAACAGAAACAGAAGAGTGTTTATCAAGATCATGCTATAATTTGGATGCTTACCTTCAGAAATAAACAATTTGTTCTTAGTATTTCCCATTTTAAGAATCAGTGTAGCGAAGCATGATAAGTTTCTAGCTCTTAAAATATACTGGGGCTGAACAAGTTTAATGTTTGTTATGGTATTTATAAACAACTTGAATTTTTGTTGTGTTTGGACACTTAAAATTCTCATAATTTCATGACGCCAACTTAAAATGCTAGCACGAAAATTATATGAGAAAAACGAAAATCGCGTAAAAGAATTTTGATATTTACATCGTATGTGTACAAGAAATAAAAGCTAGAATTGGAAAAAAACTCTAGCTCAGTTAGGACACAAACTAGATATATTTATAAATAATTTTTGGTATCGTGTATGTATGAATCTTTACTGGGGTGACATTCACTGAGACCTAAGAGATTTATTGTGCCCTCTTTTTTCTACTTAATTCGTGAGGAAAGTCTGAGAAACTAGAGTATTTCCTTTAGTCCTATTTCGTAGAAAATTTTTAGAATATCCGAAGGCTTCAGCTTAGGTAATTGTCCCTCTTCTTTAGTATCTTCTAACAGTATCCATATGTAATTAACGTAATATTTGGTTATATTCATTGAGTCTATCTTGCCATAAAATTAAAACCGGTAGATATAATCTATAAACATGAGGAAAAAAACAAAAATCTATATGCCAAATTGAACTCAAACCTAAATAGGAACAAAAAGGCAATGAAATGAACATCGTGATTACTCAGCCATTTTTAAATTCAAGAAGAACTTATGTATTAAATCAGTAAAATTATAAGCCGAAAAAGTAGATTATTAATTTCACACTTTCTATTCAGAATATAATAAAAATTGTTATAGCCTCGAGTCAATAAGATCTACAATGTAATTGAAACGTTTTGAATATTTTTATTAAAATTACTTTCAAGATTCAAAATGACAGAGTTATGTTATCCAAATGAATTAAAGTAATTATAATTATTTGC
The DNA here is from genome assembly GCA_963921935.1 of Galeruca laticollis. Classification (NCBI taxonomy): domain Eukaryota; kingdom Metazoa; phylum Arthropoda; class Insecta; order Coleoptera; family Chrysomelidae; genus Galeruca; species Galeruca laticollis. The sequence continues at coordinate 240,011,814 of OY998175.1, forward strand.
CTTCATATCTAAAACAAAACCCAGTCAACTCCAAAGCTCCCGTTACCGAATCGTTTAAAATGCCAAATTACTTGAGAGCCCTTGCATGGTATACGTATCTCAATCCTAAATATATATTTGGAAATAGACTCATAGCTTTGATTTTCTTGAACAATACTTTAACTGTAACAAGAAATAACCGATGATGTAATTCTTTACCAATTTAGTAGAATAATACTAGAAGGAGCTCACTCTGACCGCTACAGAGATGGGGTACTCAACTGCAGTGGTGCCAAAGTTATCGGATCCTACTTTGCCTTAGAAATATAACATAAAATGTATATCAAGTTTTCAACATATCGCCATCTAGAAATATACACGCGCACTACAAAAATATACAAATTCACAAAAACGGCCAAAATTAGCTCCTTCTAAAAACTATGCCAAATTAATCTAGACATAAATATAAGCTAGCTGATGCTTTTTTTAGGACTTGGTAAACTGGGCTCCGTATATCGGAGCCCATTTTACCGCGGAGCTCATTTATACCTCAGATTTAACATGGGAGGAGCCCACCTTGTATGTTAACTAAATATATATATATATATATATATATATATATATATATATATATATATATATATATAAAAAAGAAGATGTAGGAATATCGCGTGATATGTTAACAACAACAACAAAGAGAATCATGGGTAATTCACGCAAAGTAAAGGGCTACTGAAATAGAGTGGTAACCGTGGACATGCATGTTTCTGGCTCATTTTGCCTCATCAGCACGGCATAACCAAATAATGATGTGAGATTTGGGAGCAAAGATCTTAATCGAAACATGGGAAAACACAAAATAATATATTTATATATATATATATATATATATTTATATATTTATATATATATATATATATATATATATATATGTATATATATATATATATATATATATATATATATATAAATTTCAAATACAATTTATCTCCCACAGTATAAAAAATATATAACAAAGTCATATTCAAAACATCATATTATAAATATATTATTCATTCACACATAAATAACATAAAATAATCATAGTTAATCATATTTAACTGCTCCCCAACGTGGGCATTATATAAATAAAGTAGCACACACATATATAACTGTCTCCGCAACGTGGGGCAATTAGGGCAATTACAATTAGAGGCATTAGAGCATTAAGGCAATTAAGGGAATTAATAAGAGAAAATAATATTCAATAAATTAATAAAATAATATATAATCAAAATGGAGAAGAAAATGACGTTAGGAGATGGTAAACAAGTTGGAATAGAAGATGGATCTGATCAGGAGACAGAAGGAAGAGAACTTGGAATACGTGATTTCCAAGTACATTATTTGGTACAAGGAAGAAATAATCGAGAGAATGAGGAAGAGACAGATGGAAGTGAAAGAATGGAATCAATTGAAGAAATTGAAACAATGAATATGAGGGAAGAAATACTAGGACAAAATCGAGGAAAAGGAGCTAAAAATAATGATGAACAAAATATGATGATGAAAATTTTACAAACTATGAAAATAATGGAAACAAGCAATCAAAGCATGAGAGAAGAAATAAAAACAAGCAATCAAAGCATGACAGAAATAAAAACAAGCAATCGAAGTATGAGAGAAGAAATAAAAACAAGCAATCAATGCATGGAAGAGAAAATGGAAATAAATAGTCAAAGAATAGAAGGAAAAATAGAAGATATAAGAAAACAATTAGATGAAGCTAAAAAATATACAGAAGAAAGAATTCAAGCAACAAAACAAGAAATTAGAGATGAAATGATAGGAAGAATAATGGAATTAGAAGAAGTACAATCGACGAAAATACAAAATTTGAAGAAGAATGAAAATGATTTTAAAATAGAAATTGGAGAAAACACCAAGAAAATAAAAGGAAACACTGAGAGAATTACCAAATTAGACAGAGAAATTATGAAGACAAATAAAAATATACAAAGCATATAGGATGATATAACTAAAGAAATACAGATGAATTTCAAGATAGCAGAGGAAGAAAACAACAAAATAAAAAGGGAATTAATAATGGAAATGAAAAATATCCAAGGAAAAGTAGAACAAATAGGAAGAAAAGGAGGAAATATGGAATAAATAGGGGGAATAAGAACAATTTATTGATCAGACAATCAAAAATTTGATGGAAATATTAAGAAATTACACCCAAAAATATTTATAAGAATTTTGAAAAACAGGGTAAGAGGAATGGGTAATATTGAAGACATAAAGGAGGTGATCAGAGATCATTTGGAAAATCACGCACTCATTTGGTTTGCTGTCAGGGAAAAGGACATAACAGAAATTAATGAATTTGAGACAGCATTTTTACAATACTTTTGGGGCGAAAATGCACAATCAGCTGTTAGGGAACAATCATATTTTGGCAAATTTTCTGAAAACAGAAGCCATCGTTTGAATAACTATGCAATTCATATGCATGCAATGAGACAGTATTTGGAACCACCAATCCCTGAAGAAGAAATTTAAATGTTCATAGCAAGACATTTCAAGGCAGAACTAGCTGAAACCATTGCGGTGCAGAACATTAGAAAACTTGACCAATTATCGATGTATCTACAAAGAGTAGAAAGGAATTTAACGAGACAGGATACTTCTCAGCAGAATCGAAAAATAAATAATACAAATAACGAAAATAATCCAAGAAATACTTTTGTAATACCAATAATCAAAACAACAATTGGAACAATAATAGATTCAATTATAATAGAAATGATGATAACAATAGACAATATAATAATAACAATAATTACAACAATAACAGAAATATAAATTATGGAAACAATAATTAAAATAGTAATAACAGAAATAACAACTTTAACAATAATAGAAAAAGAAACAATAATGACTCATACAGACAAAACAACTATAATGACAGAAACAATAGACCATATAGAAGAAACTCAGAAGGAGATGGAGAAAGAAGAAATGCAGACAACGAAGTAAGAAGAGTTAATTATCAGAGAATTGATCAGAATAGAAGAAGTAGATCAGAAGAAAGAGGGGAAAGAATTACAAATGAAAATAATACAAGAACAGAGACGACACCAACACATAGACAAGATACAGGACGAACAACAGACATAAACGACAATCAAGATTTTTAAATATGCACACATCAAATAAGCAAAATCTATATATCTGTACCTATGAAAATCCTAATGAATTTATAAATTCAAATGAAAATATAAACACAAATGGGAATAATGGTTTAATACTAATAAGTGGATTGATTAACAATTTAGAAGCTAAAATAATTATTGATACTGGATCAGAAGCATCAATAATCAATCAAAAGTTTGTTGATAGATTAAATATTCAAATGAATAATAATAATAAAATTCCAAAAATTAATTTAATTGGTGCGTATTGCAAAAAATTATGTGAAATCAATAAATCAATGAAAATAAATGTAAATATTGGGGGAAAAGAATTCAATTTACAAGTATTAATAGCTCCAAATATTGAAACTGAAATAATAATAGGATGTTATGAATTAGAAAAACATAAAACCATAATAAATTTAGAAAAAATAAAATTAAGAATGGATGGAACATGGAATAACTTTGAAATAATAGTATTAAAAGAAGAAGTAAGAAGAGTTAGCAATATGTACAAGGAAGAAGTAGATAATGGTTATGAATATGAAGAAGAAAAAGAAAATGAAATTACAATTGATGGTCCTAATGATAGAAAAGAAGAAATAATAAATTTAATGAATGAATATAATAATTTATTTTCAAAGGAGAACAGAATTGCGAAAGATTATGTACATAAAATAGAAGTGAATGAAGAGACTAAAAATTTCAAAGTAAAAACATATCCCATCCCGTATAAACATAAAGATTAAGTGAGAAAATGCATAAAAGAACTTTTAGAAAACAAAATAATAGGAAGAAGTAATTCACAATATATAGATCCTATTGTTGTAGTAGTTAAGAAGAATGGAGAATTGAGACTTTGCTTAGACGCTAGAAGTATAAATAAATTTTCAAAACCTCAATATGAAGCACCTATATCGGTTGAATCTATTTTAGGACGGATAACAAGAACATCAATATTTTCAAGATTAGATTTAAAACATAGTTTTTGGCTAATTCCATTGCAGGAGGAAAGTAGAGATTATACAGCTTTCTCCATAGATGGGGAAATTTATAGATTTTGTGTTGTGCCATTTGGTGTTCAAAGTGCATGTAGTTCATTAGTAAGGGCACTGAATAAAATATCAAATAATTATGAATCATTTGTATTGCATTATGTGGATGACATGTTAATTTTTTCTAAAAATATACAAGAACATAATTTGCATATTGAAACAATTTTAAATGCTCTGGATTCTGCAGGATTAAAATTAAATAAAGAAAAATGTGAATTTTATAAAAAAGAGATAATATATTTGGAATATAAAATTAATCAAAATATCATACAATTAGATCCACAAAGAATCAAAATAATTCAAGAATATGCAAGGCCGAAGAATTTAAAGAATTTACGAGGCTTCCTGGGAATGCTGAACTATTATAAGCGGATGATTCCTGATTTAAGCAATAAATAAATTCCAACAATAGAATTATTAAGGAAAAATGTTAAATGGCAATGGAATGAAGATAGAGAAAGGGCTTTCCAAGATATCAAAGCACAATTTGTGGAAAATTTGAAAATGTATCACCCTATTTATGAAATTCCATTTATTTTGACAACGGACGCATCAGTGAACAGACTAGCAGGAGTACTGGTACAGGAACAAGAAGAAGGAGAAGTGCCTATTTGTTTTGTATCAAGAACAACAAAAAAGAGTGAGAAAAACTATAGTGTGAGTGAGATGGAACTTGCCAGTAATATTTTTGCAATAAATAAATTGAGATTCTATTTGCTAGGAAACCATTTCACAATAGAAAGTGATAATCAAGCATTAACATCAATTCTAAGCAATAAATATGGCAACAACAGTACATCTATGGGCATTGCTTATGCAAGAATATGATTTCACGATAAAGTATGTACAAGGAAAATTGAATGTAGTAACAGATGCCATTACTAGAATGGAAGAAAAATCAAGAAATGAAAATAAACAAATTAAAATAGGTGTGAACATACTAAAAGAAATAGAAGGTGTATTTTCCATTAATAACATTATAGAGGATCAAAAGAAATTGAATCCAAAAGAAAAGGAAAGAGCTCAAAATGAGGATAACATTTATTATAAAATAGTCAATGAAGTAGAATTATATCTAATCACAGAGGAATTGGCGGAGAAAGTTTTACAAGAAATACATAAAAAATATGGACATACAGGAAGTAGGAAAATTTGGCTAATTTTCAGAGAGAACTACTATATAGCAAAAGGAGGTCTAGCTATTGCGAAAAATATAACAAGAACATGTGAAATCTGTCAAATGGCGAAGGAGAAAAACATACAAAATAAAAACATACCAAAATCCATCAAAGTAACCAAACCTGTGGAAATTGTATCAATTGATTTCATGTCAAATCTAGTTCATAGCGAAATAAATGGTAATGTACATATTTTAATAGTTCTAGATAATTTCTCTAAATACATAAAATTATATTCAACTAAGAAAACAAACACAATAATCGTACAAAAATGTTTAACAAATTATTTCTTAGAAATAGGAATACCGGAAAATAGCATAATGGATAATGCCACATATTTGAATAACCAAAGAATACAAAATTGGTTAAGAAAATCTAATGTAAATCCAATTTATACAAGTGTAAGACATCCGTGTGCCAATCCATCGGAACGATACATTAGAGAGGTGATAAAATACCTAAGGATTCTTACGAGCAGCCATCATGAACAATGGGAACAGCTTCCAATGATAGAAGAATATATGAACGGGATACCTAACACAGTCACAGAAGTTTCACCCATGTATTTGATGAAACAAATATTACCAGAACGTCCATGGATACCTGAAATTATTGAAGATTATGATAATTTGATTGAGAAGGAGATATAAGATTAAGGAAAACAGGAGAAAAATTTGTACAGAGAAAATTGAAGGGTATCAAGAAAGGAATTACATTCAAAAAAGGAGATTTAGTAATAGTAAACGTATTAAAGGTATCTAATAGGAAAGAAAACAAATGTGCGAAATTACAGTTACCATTTGAAGGTCCTTATGTGATTGACAATGAAAATGGCGTGAATAGCTATGTTTTAAAAGATTCTATCAGTAATAGAACTAGAGGAGTATTTCATACCAGTAATTTATGTAGATTTTGTAATTAAATTATAGATATACTACCCGACATTAACTGACAATTTGAAAGATATTTGACAAAGTAATACAAAAAAATTGTTGATAACAGACTTAATAATTAAAATAGGAATAATAAAGAAGGACATATTATGATAAAGTAATTAAATGGGTAAAATTTGGTTTTCTTATTTCTTTTGGGAATGTTGTTGTAGATAGAACGAGCACATAACATTTATAGAATCCCGATAAAGGATGAAGAAATAATATTTATCAATAAAAAAAATGATTTCTAAAATAAAGTATCGAAATTAATAAAATATCCATATAACAATATAATTAAGTACAATGAATGGGCATATTCATAAAGAAAAGTAAATAAATATAAAAGGAAGTCATAAACAATTAGTAGTAAAACAGTTTCTATATAATTCTGTAATTTAAAAAAAACAACCTAAGACAGAACCTAACAAGTAAACGCAGATCAATAAAATAACGCAACGCTGCACGGAATTTCAGACACCCAGAGCATCTGTTTATATTTAAAGAATAAATAGGATGGCATAATAAAATCAACAATGATTGAACAATAAATGACATTTAGAATTAGTAGAATATATAAATAAGATGTGTTAGTTGATATTTAATCATAAAAATATATAGGAAATATAATAATAAGTAGGAAACTGTAATTACAGGAAATATCAAAAACCTATACGAAATATAACAGTTGAGACAAGTATACCAACATAAAATGTATTTGAATATGAAATACAAGAATAAAAATAAATGATTACCGACCTAATTCATATGTATAGATGTAATAATATCAAACATAATAAGAAGTGAATTGTAGCCATGTATATTGTGTAAATAATTAGGTTGTAGGAAATACAAAAATTATATTATTGCATTGACCAATCGGAATATCTCAATCGCAAATAAACAATGACATGGAAAAAGACAATAATAATAAAATGTTAGTGAATTAATCAAGGACAATAAGTTTATAATGAATAAAAAACAATAGTTTACAATAAGTTAAAGTCAGAAAAACAAAAAAAACAATAATAAACAAAGTGACAGGTGAACTATAATCAAAGAATTTTCTAGAACTTTGCCAGCTTCCGGTTATAAATAATAGAAAGGGTTTGGCAGATGAAAAAGACCGCGGGATAGTTAGTTAGGCGTTAGTTGTTGGATAAGCAAGAAGCAATGTAAAGTGATCCAGTTTCTTTGTAATAAAAAAATGTTCAGTAATAAGTGTAAATAGGTATAAATTAAACTATAAAAAAATTAACCATAATTAAAATCAAGTGCAAGGATGAATTTCTGTGGAACTACATAAAGCAGAATAATGATTATCATCAGATAATTACAAGGAGGAAGATTACCACATAAGGCGGGAAAGCGTCATGGATGAATCCAACTGAAGGCATCATTTAGGCAAAAAGAACAAGGTCTGTGGTGTGTTTCTGATTAAATATTTGGTACCAAATAATAAAGTGAAATTTAAAATCATTAACACCTGGTAGTGGAAGTTTTTTCTTTAAAATGATTATAATATACCAGGAAACGTAATAATAATAAAAACTTACCATTATAAAATTTGTAGATAGATTTATAATTTCTGTCATGTTGAATTTTCTCCAATCATATATATAAAACTGTCCACTAAACCACAAACCACAACTAATTTCAGTTTCTTCTTTATTACCTACACAATTGTAATAATACGTTAAATAATGTTTTTAAAAGATCAAATTTGAGTAGATAAATATTTCAGATATGCTTTCAATTTCACGTACCGAATACAACTAAAATAGTATTTTAAAATATTTCAAATAATCCTATTTAGAAAAACAAGCGGAAAAAAGTGTACAATAGTTGAACAACTTTAAAACGCAGGTGGTCGTATAATTTTTCTAAGAAATCTAACGTTCACAAACGGTTCACCCAAGTTATGCAAATGAGTCTGCAAAAGTCGTCTCAAAAGAGAATGAATATATTTTTTATGATATACAGAAAGTTTGTTTAATGTGGAAATTTGGATATATATAGAAAATCCATTATTTTATTTATAACATAACAATTTTAAAAAATAATAGAGAATAATCATTTATTTTCATACATAAGAGGTATATGAATCCAACAGTAAAATGAAGCGTCAATAATATTTCACATATGAGTAATGTTTTCAATGTTTTAAAATTTTTTCTATCTTTCAATAGGTAATATAAATAAATTCCATTGACAAGTAAGGTTTATTTTATTATGATATGCCCAAAACCCTACTAAGAATAGAGTAGTGAATGAATAAGAGCAGTCGAGGTAATAAAAGTTTAGGAATCAAATAAACTACATACTACTAAATAGCATAATAAATAGGAGGAATTACAGGTAAAATATAAGTTAGCAAGCCCAAAAGTGTAAGGTTTTTAATTGTAACAAAATATCAGTCCATTTTAAATTCATTTCAAATTCACAACAACAGAAAAAAAATAATAATTCTCATATATATATATATATATATATATAAATTTCAAATACAATTTATCTCCCACATTATAAAATATATATAACAAATTCATATTCAAAACATCATATTATAAATATATTAATCATTCACACATATTTAACTTGCTCCCCAACGTAAGGCATTATATAAAATAAAGTAGTAATCTTATTTAATATATACAATATATATATATATATATATATATATATATATATATGTAGAAAAATAATGCTACACACTGTATATATATCTAACACGAGTCAATTACAATTTAAGATATTAGCGAGTATAAGATTATTGAAAGGAAAACTATTCGAGAGTCAAATTTAGACTTCATCAAACTAAAGAAATTCATTTAAACTTTATAATGTACCTTGTACATATATACATGACACCGATATAATAAGAATTCAAACTATTCAAGAGAAAAATTTAAAATTTATTGAATACAAATATTTTAGGTCACAAATTTTTTTATCAAAATTCAATATTAAGATCTGACGCTTATTTTTAAAGGAATCATATGAATATTTAATATTATGAAGTCAACATCCTGAGAAGCTGAGTGCTCATTTAAAAAATTCATTAATTAAAAGAGATATAAAGGTAAGTGCACTGTGTGACATTATTGAACCTAAATAATTTTTTCACACATACTGGGGCAAATTAAAAAAAACCTTATTGAAATCAAAGATATAACATATAATTAAATTCATATAAGATGAATTACAATAAAATTTAATACAGTACTCCTATTTCATATTTTAAAGAATTCACTTAATATATTCTTAGGCAATACTTTTGGAAAACCCCGTTTTGTCTATTCACTCAATATAATTGAGAAACCCTGTATACATAAAATTTGACACTATTTAATTTCTGATGATATTTGATGACAATTCAAAAGATATTCAAGGTTAGAGAAATAAATAGTCATTTTAAGGTATTCGGTTAATAAAAGAAATCAAAATCTATTCATAGTGACGAGATAAAAATTTAGTTTTTTTTTGAAAAAAGAGAAAGTTTGGTAACCACAATATAATTTGGGTGGTTTATTGAGAAAAATATTGAGTAACGTTGAATCCTCCGAAGAGGGAACTTCTAAGTAGGAGCTCTCCATAGAGTAACATATAATTTTAGATCTATTCAAAAATTTTGTATTATAATAATTCCAACAGTGATTAATAATAGAAAGCATTATTCGGTAACCCATTTAAATTATGTGCGTGAGTGATAAAAAAAACTTTGTCAAGATTGAAGCAGAGGTGTAAGATCCGGAATTCTAAAGTTTTTAGAATTGTACGAGCTGACTGTTCTCATCGAATACTGGTGAGTCCACTTCAGAATTATTATTTAATTGAAATATTCAAGCCTTAAAAACAAATTAAATTATAGATGCATCTAAACTTTTCAAATCGCATAGAATATTAAATAATTTGAAGATACAATAAAATAAAGACATTTCGGATATTTGACAAGTCAAGTGAAATTTTTGGAGTTGATTGAACTTTTTCAAAAATTTTCATAAACTTTTGGTACTAGAGATAAGGCGTTATCGTTTGTAGGTTGTTCATTTAGTTTATATCTGGGAAGATACGAGTTGGTTCTTTATGGTTGTGAAAAAAGGAAAACTAAATTTTAAAATTTATTTGATTTATAATTGTAAATACTTGTAAATTTTGTTACTCACATTTATAACATTCAAACCATTCAAGGACGTTGATAAAAATTAAACATATTCATCAAATTTAGAAATTTTATTTTAAAAAGTGACAATTGTGTATTATTGTTGACATACAAGTCATTTATACGTTGTGAATGTTAAAAAAAGAATTGAATAGCCTTCATAGTCTTGGACAAACAGTCACATTATATTATTAGATAGATCAAACAGAACAAAGAAATTTATATAAAATTTTTATTTTCAATAGCGCATTGAACCCACCCTGAGGAAGAGTGATTCGAGTATTTTATGTTAAATTTATCTTTCAATTAATTACAATTTGATGGCTGGGAAATTTTTGACAACTACTGTCAACTTTTGATATACAAGATATATGCCGTTTTGAGCCTTGTTTGCAATATAATAAAAATACGCTGCTTAAGCTACGTATACAATAATTGCCGCTACAACGTAAGGAAATTCTAATAAAATTAAACAATTAAAAAAATATCTCACATAATATTAGACCATATCAATATACATTGAACCAGTCCTCTAATATATATAAATAATTCACGTATGAGATTAAATATTAAAAAAAAAAATTATTAATACGTAGGGTGTACCACCTACCTAGTTAAAAACTGAATTTAACATAAACGAATGAATGAAGTAAGCAAATGTATTATCAAATATTGAGAAAACCAATTATAAAGAAAGGATTAAAGGATAAGGAATAAAATTTTTATGATAACATTATAATTAAGTATAAAATTTTACCTTCACAATTAAATCCTAAGGTCAAGTCAATGTCAACAATTTTCAAAATCATATGAACACTGCCATGTCAATATCTGGATGAAGTAGAATGTTGTTTTGTTTGAAACCTAAAATAACAAGAATTAATACTCAACTTACTAATTGATTAGCGATATTCACAGACGATGGTAGTAAAAGTTTACAATTTGAAAAAGAATTTATAAAAGAAAGAGAAAAACTTTATGAAAGATGACATACCGAACAGAGCCATGTTATATGTCAAGGAAATCTGTTAACTAAATAAAATTTAATGAACAGGAAGTAATAAAATCTAGTGATTTTATGCCAACATAAAATCATTGATTTGGAATTGAATATAAAACATAAAAGGCAAATTTGGAAATAAATAAGAGTTTATATAAAATAAAATTGGTAAAAATTCATAAATTGAAAACTAAACAGTTCCATATATATAAATAATTTTTTAGGTTGTAGAAATTGTATATTTAATTGTAAATAAAAATACCATAAAAAGGGAATTACAACAAATTTTGAGATTGTAATACATGTAAAGGACAATTTTATATATTCCCTAAGACATTATAAACCCATTTATATAAGTGTTATTATCCTCCAGGACAATTTTAATTAAAGAATTTTGTATTTTCATGAAAAACACTCAAATTGACAATTATCGAATAAAAAACAATATAAGGAGGCTTTGTTTTTGATATGTGAAAAAGTTTGTTGATTTAAAAAAAAAATTGAGAATCGGGCATTGGTGGAAGGATGGTTAGCATCTATGTAGCTCTCCTCTACAAAAATGCTCAGAAAACTATGTAAAAGTATATATATTTAAGTTAAAAACCATTATAAAATCATAATATCAATTTTGTTTCAACTGTGTAATAAAGTGCAGTGTGCCGACAGAGTATTTCTTTAATAAGAAATTCTCAAGAAAAACAGACGTTTAGCAGCAGTTCTACAGTGCCGAGAATTTGAAATAAGGGCGGTGGTTTTTAAGTTTTTTCAATTTGGAATTCCAAAGAGAAAGAAATAGTGAACAATGAAAATATTATTTGAACGTTTACATTAAAATTTCTAAAAAAAGGCCAAAAACAATAAAAAATGATGAATATCAATTTCATATCCATAGATATTCATGAAATTTTGATTATCATGCAAATTTAAAAATAGTTATAATTTGTACTTGTAAATAATTTTTATTTCACATCATCATTGTTTACATTGCACGTAAAGTACCATTTCTCTTCTATTTCTCCTACTCGGATTTGATATATGTATGTAACTGTATAGTGTACTTTTTCAATATCGATGATTGCAATGAAATAAAGAACGTTAAATTTATAAAAACATTCATATAAACAACGTCGACTGTGAACCATACGTTTTGTGTCGTTGTGAAACGATATACGAGGATTTGTTTCTCCTATGCGCCGACGCAGTTAATTTGAGCATTTAGTGCGCGTGTCCAGTCAAGAATGCAGGAGCGGTGTAAAGAATATTTATGTAAAAAGAATTTGAATATAATCTCAACAATTTATTAAATCATTTCGTTAAAGTGTTGGTATTTTTTTATCATTCTATTTAATATTCATAGTACATTTAGAAACTGGTGCTTAATTCATTCATACTATAATAACATTTGGAGTCGATAAAAACAAAGGTATGTATTTTATTCAGGAATAAAACATACTGGAAAAGTTTCAGAATTCAATATTTAAATGTGTATCAAAGTTATACATATGCGTTCAGAACTCAAAGGGAGAAGTTTCATGCTGCCGACTATCATATAAATTATAAATAAAATTAAATTCCACAGATTATCATCAGGAGCTAGCCAAAGGTAAAGTAAAAAAAGGTAAAATATATAATACAATAAAGATAAGTCATAATATATATATATATATATATATATATATATATATATATATATATATATCTATATATATATATATATATATATATTTATATATATATATATATATATATTAAACTTATCGTCATAAATTTTAAACATAATAACTCCCAAAAAAATATATGAAATTGTAACATTGTCAAAGGACGAATAGAGGTTACCTTCTCAAAAATATATATAATTATCATTTTTACGTATGAACCGATATAATGAAATATATCTCATATCCAATTGAACGTCTATGATATCAATTATCTTTTATAATTATAAATACACTAGTATTATTAGAAATCAGTACCTGAATTTTTCATATTGTAAACATCGTGAGTCATCAAAGCAAATTTCATTCCTTGATACACTATAAATTCATAATTTATTCACAGCACAGAGGATGACATGTATATTTCACCTAGAATATTAAAAGAATCTGAAATAAAATAAAATTATTATTGGGTAATAATAGACAGAAAATTTTGATACGAATATACAAACGAATTAATCACAGTTGTCGAAAGTCAACTATTGAAATGTCAATTCAAAGCGGATGAAAAATATCATAGAAGATTAATAGCAGAATAGTCAACCACAGACATATTTCGAAGTCTGAAGTATTGATTTTTTTTAAAGCTGTTTATATAAAAAAGGTTATTGTACTGAATAATAGGATGAGTTTATATGAGATAATGGTCTAGTAAAATAACAGAAAGGGTTTGAAAAATATTATAAAGGATTATAACGAATTATTGATTGTAGATTTATTGATATGTTCATTTAAAGTGGGAGAGATGTTATTAGTGTATTAAATTATAAGACATAGTTTGGAACTATTTAAGAGGTAGAAAAGTATAATGAATTATTTTGAAATTTTCACAAATAATTAGGAACAATAATAATGAGGGAAAGAAAAGATAAATTTAATATAAAACATCTAATAAACAAGGTTGTAATATCTAGCAACTTGGTAGTGTTTTGTTTGAAATAACAAGGCTAGCAACCGGGAGTTGTTGATTTAAAAAAGAAGGAAGGTATCTGGGGTGATCCGAAGCGGATGAACATGTAAGAGAATTTTTTCTTAAAATTTTATTGAAATTATGCAAAAATCATGTAAATTTGAAATAAAAACATAATACAAAAGATAAAGTAGAATACGAGAAACGTTTAAACCAGAAATTAACCGTAAAACATAATTATTTGTGGAAATATATAGAATTTAAAATTTGATTGGGGACGCTATGCAAGAATTTTGATTATATTATCACATTAAAGCTATAATTGATAGTGAAGAACATTCAGAAGCATCTTTAAACTGTATAAGGCGAATATAGCTAACAATTTAATAAATTTATTGACTTACCTGTATTCGAAAATATCGAGTTGGTGTCCACGATTCCAGAAGAGAGTCCAGCCTGATACCAGAGGAAGAATCGGGAACAGAGTGCACTTACTAAACTTTTAAGTGATACACAGGTCAGTGTTTTTTTTTTAATAATTTACATGGTATACCATAATAAAAAGTCAGACTTATAATTTATTTGGCCAAATTTCACTATGAACAATTTTTAGCAATTTAAGAATATCCATTTCATGTAATTTAGTAGTAATAGTAAGGGTTTTCACAAATTTTTTTATTATAATCATAATGTTTTTCAATTTTATCACGATTCACCATTATATAAACTAAATTTTGTTGACTTGTCTGTATTTCATTTCTACCATCCACAGAACATAAAATGAGTGATATCATAGAGGTTAAATAGGTATGTTCCGCGCTCAGATTCAAAGCACATGTTGAGTAAATTATGGTAAGACAATATTCAAACTATACAATTTCATATATTTTCATATCATCCGGGACCCAACGAGAGTAAAGTGTTCTCATGCTCACCATTCATATAAATACATATAACAATTTAAAATATTAACAATATAAAGATCACTGAGCTAGCCATACATATATATATATATATATATATATATATATATATATATATATATATATATATATGTATAGAATTTAAAAATCATAGATAAATAAATTTCATTCTCATTAATAAAAAAAAAAAAGAAAAATTATATAATAAACTATAATAAACGTATAAAAAAAAATAACAACAATATATATATATATATATATATATATATATATATATAATAATAATATATGATAAATTATTTTAACATCAATGTAAACATTTTTGAAAATGCTCTGAACTCGGGAGCGAAACGATAAATAAAAATATAATTTGATACATTGTTTATGATTAACCTGATGCCCAAGAACAATGAAAGGAATTTATATACAAGGCTAAAGAAAAACAAATAATTCATAACTATATATACTATTATGTATACACCAAATGTCGCTAATGACCCCTCGAGGTTGATGCGCTATAATAATAAAAAAAACGATGTATCATGATTACTTCGAAAATGAGATGTTCTAAATTAACTTCTCATCCTTTTTGCGTTGTTTTCAGATAAGTATAGTAAAAAGTGTCGTTCATTACACGTCCAGCAATATATTTTTCCGTGCTCGCATGACTTCCCGTATGAGGCGAAGCCGAACACGATAATATGTCACGGGCGCACGGAAAAATCCCTATTTCCAGACTCCTAATAAAATATACTATTATATGAAAAAACACATGAATTTTTTAAACTAGAACAAAAATTAAAAACATTTATTTAAGAAAAAATATATATCATAAAGTTCATTCGCAACCGAATAGAAATGTGTTTTCGGCAATATCTCAATTGCGTCACTCAATTTTAAACGTATTCTGAAATTGTTGTTTACCTTTCCTTGCTGTAATATACAGTGTGACAATTTAAAAACTTACAATGGGCTATATCTCACCAACGAAAGATGATATCAGAAAATGTTCAAAACCGTTTCTAGGATAGAAAGGGGGAACTAAAATGACATAAAAAAGAACTCGCCCCCATCAACGCCCTACGCCCCACCTACCCCAACTGAAAAAATTTAAATGGCACACTCCTACTTGTGATACATCATTGAAAAGCCTACAAAAAATGCTATCCAACGGTATGAACAATGCTGGTACAGGGTGAATGAATATTACAAAACCTTGCCTTAAAAGCAAAATTTAATGAAGTTTTTGTTGAACTATAAATTTGTTAAAAATGTCAATGAAGTAAATGTTCAAAGTGGGTTCCGTTGTTTTGTTCATAGTACAACCTATTTTCAAATTCTGCACGAACTTTGACAAATGTTGTTCTAGTAATAGCGCGACATGCTTGAGTAATTTTTTCCCGGAAGTCCCCAAGTGACGCAGGTTGAGTTTTATACAAAACTGACCTGTGGTAACCCCATAAAAAAATCAGGTGGCGCTAAGTCTGTTGACCTCGGTGGCCACTCAATTGAACCTCTCCTTCCAATCCATTTGTTCGGATAATTAGTATCCAATCAGTGCCTAACTGCAGCTGCATAGTGAGGAGGTGCTCCATCTTGTTGGTAGTGCAACAAATCTTCTTCTAGAGCTAGATTTCCTTTGTCATTCCGTTGATTCTCCAATTCATGCACAATTAAAGGTTGGATGGTGTTTTCCAGCATATCCAGATAAATTACCTGGTATGAACAAGGGGCCAATTGAAGCATCCCCTAATATCCGTGCCCAGACATTAAGTTTTCAGGGTATTGAGTGTGACCTTCTCTAAATCGATGCGGGTTCGTATCACTCCAGTACCGACAGTTTTGTTTATTCACATTGCCATTCATCATAAAAGTACATTCATCACTGAAACAAATATTTTTCAATATTCCAGGTTCAACGCGAATTCTTTCAGTCATTAGTTCACAAAACTCAATTCGTCGTTCTGGGTCATCATCGCATAGTTCTTGGAGATTTTGCGTTTTGTACGGGTGAAACTTTGTAATTTTAACACCTTCCTGACCGACTCACGTGATAGTCCTGTCATTGTAGATACCTGACGTGTTGATGCAGTAGGGTCTATTGCAAATTGCCCAAGGACCTCAACTTGGCTTGCTTCATTCAGTAATCTTGGGGCATCCCTTTTTTTATTTTGCACTGATCCCGTTTCTCTAAATTTTTCAACTGAATCGCGGATGTACACGTGACTTACATGTTTGTCCGGATGCCTCTCACTAAATATTTGAGCTGTTCGTGAATAACACTGGTTCTGGGAGCCAAATATGAAAATGATCTATCTCCACACGTTCAGGTATACTGTAAACCATCGTGACAACTACAGCGAATGACAGTACTGATCGTACACAATGATGACACTTATGACATTTAAATGTCTCAAATGAACAAAAAATCATTGACTGCGACAGAAACCAAAAAACAGATGTTTACAACTTGTTTTTGCTAAGACGGCAAATTTTTAATTTCATTTTATTCAAAAACAAAATGTCTCCTCGGACACTTATCATTGAAAATAAGGTTTAATTGGCCTTTAAAGATTTTTAACATTGTATCACAAGTAGGGTTCCTACGTTTGTTTTAAAAATTGTTGGATGATAATTTGGTAATTATTGATAAACCATGTACCATTATTATTCATACCGTTGGATAGCATTTTTTGTAGGTTTTTCACAAGTAGGGGTCTGCCATTTGAACTTTTTCAGTTGGGGTAGGTGGGGCCTAGGGGTTGATGGGGGCGAGTTCTTTTGTTTGTCATTTTAGTTCCCCCTTCCTATCCTAGAAACGGTTTTGAGCATTTTTTGATATCATCTTACGTTCGTGAGATATAGCCCATTGTAAGTTTTTAAATTGTCACACTGTATAGCAACTACATCTGCGTAACCTTTATTAACGATACACTTTACACTAGAATAAATCTGGTATGAAAAATATAACCAAGAATATCGAAGTCAATTCAACCGGTGATATTTTCATTTTCCTGTTCGCATTTAAAGTGTCACACACAAATAGTTCAAAGTCTGAAAATAGTGTCTCTTGCAATAGACATCTATTTCTCCAGAGATTCCTTTTTCCAGATCACGATGCATCGTTTTATCGATAAAAGTTTCGCCTCGATAGTCGCTAGTAGGTGTAACATTTCTAAAAAGATTCCGTATTTGTCGACCTTTTGTGATTGGTGACATTTTCACATAAGGTACTTGAAATATCCCGATGATATATATTATATACGGGGTCGTTGAAATCCCGGACGAATATTACATATATAGGGCATTTATCGAGAATAAACAAAATAAAATCTCATATTCTAACTAAACCTTTTAGGTCGTTATGTAGCTATACTTGTAATGGAAATTTTACTGCTTCAAATTCCTTCAAGTCCTTCATTAAAAACTTATCATCTCCGATAAAAAAGCATTATGTCAAATTAATATAAAAGATCTTCAAACAAAATTCTTACTCATTAGCAGTAATTATTATTCAATTTATAACTCACGATATTGCTTTCTAATGTGAGAAAATGACGAGATTGCAATGACGGAACCAATACCATAATTATAGTACATGAAACATACGTATTTCAGTTATTTCAGATCCAATTGGTCCTAAAATAGAAAAACAAGATTCAGTAATACCACAGTGAGGTACTGCAGGTGGATTGTTGGAATAATGAGTAAAATAATAATGATATAAAGTCATAATCATAGAAGTAAGTAAAAATAATGGGATATAAGTAACTGTCTCGACCCTTACTTCGAGGAATCTACTCATATTAGTGTATTAAATGAAACTCACTGTTTCTAGCTAATTCCACAATTTAATGAAAATTGTTGATAATTCTAAAAAACTGACAATTGTTTCGATAACTGAATATCATCGTCAGAATGACACAAGTTAAATTCCATTTGATGCCTACCTGATGTTTAGTAATTATTTTTGGCTAGACCAAGAAGTGACCTACCTTGTGATTGACTTATTATATACTGGTGAATAAAACTCAAAGTCAGTGTCACAGCATTTTTGGATGATTGACAATGGTGAAGCTACTAGTTTCGGCCTTCATAACGGCCATCTTCAGACTACAAAATTTCATATTGTTACAATTATAGGGAACAACTACAAAAATCAAAAATCTCCAACATTACCTGATACGAAAAATTTCTCCCGTGGGAAACACACGCTGCTCATCAAAATTATTGGAGGAGATATGTGAGAAAATTCGTAAGATTGAAAAATTTTAAAAATTATAAATTATTGAAAGTTGAAAAAGTTCCTTTCTCTCGTCAATAGAATTGCTAAAGAAATTTGAAAAGTTTTACTATCTTGTGTAAAAAAGGATGTGACACACGAAAAAAATATTATTTTATTAAAAATTGAATAGATGAGGCTTTTACTTGATGAAGATCCATACTGAACGATGAAATAAAACAATATAGTTTGTTTAAATCTTCATATATTGGAACTAATGTTCAATTTAAACTTGTTGACGCGTTTCACTAACACAGTAGCTTTGTCAAAAAGAATGAACGTAAAATATAAAGATGTCTTAATATATACAGTGCTAAATCTATTTACTAAGGTTAACAATGGTATTGAAAGAAATTACCTGGAAATTCATTCACTACAAACATTCCTAAGCTATATTCTAGGTAAAGAGGTTCAATGATGGAGACTGATTGATATCTATTTGGTCGTTAAGGAGAGTACCTGATTATTTATTTTTGTTAATCTCCAGGGCCTCTAATAAATTTAAACTGAAGGATTTACCGACTACGTGAAGAATTTCAAAATTTGGGTCGAAAATGTGTTGGTTTCCTAATAAATGATTTGAATAGATAGAATCTAATTTTTTGTTTCATAGCTACGTTTGTGTTCCGAAATTCTAGTTTTAAAATTTCTAAAAGTTCTACCGATATAAATTTTATCACAATTGTCATTACCACATTTAATTTATAAACTCCTGATTTGTTTAATTTTGAAGATTTGGAGTTATTACTTTTAATGGGTTTGAATAAATTTTTATCAGTTTTAAAGGAAATATTCATGTCTAAAGTTTCTACAAATCATTTTACTTTTAAGGGCGCCGTGGGCGACACATGTTCTACTCATGACGATTTGTCCCTTTGGAACTAATTCAATCCTTTTATTGAATTTTCAAGGTCATTAACCACTTCCAAGGAGAAAACTTCTTTTACTTCTAATTCAATTATACTTCAATTCTTTCTCTTGTCATTTTGAAGTATGAGATTTCTCCCATTTTCAGTTTCCGCTATGATAAGCTTCCATATTGTTTGTTTACTGTTAATGTCACATGTTGTTAGTGGAGTGGATATCATTCAGTTTTAATTTCCTGCGATTGTGATGGATTTTTCATCGACGCATTACGAGTCCGTTGTTTTCCGTTTTCTTGTTTACTACATTGTGCTTATCACTTATTTATAAGAATTCCCTGCACAAGAAAGTCACTGTTATCCAGATTTTTTCACCTTCATTTTCCCTCCATTTATTTGGCCAGTATGGACTCTTCTCTATGGGAATCGAGGATTACCATTCCGGACTATTCCTTCTAGGAACCGATGCTATATATGTTCTACTCTTCCCATTGAGAATCGAGGTTATTTTTGTTTATATAGACAGGAGGTCCCTTTCCTCAATCTCATACTCATCTTCACATTCATTTATTTGGAAACAGTTTAACTCTTACCCCCCATAAAATATTTTTTCACGTTAGTCACTCTTTTTGAGCTCAAATTTACGAATTTTATTTATTATTAGTAATAAAATAATATTTTTTTCGTGTGTCACATCCTTTTTCACACCAGATAGTAAAACTTTTCTAATTTCTTTAGCAATTCAATTGACATGAGAAAGGATTTTTCAAATTTTTCAAATTTTTGAAATCTTTCATCTTTTTCAAGTTTTAATTTTTTATAATTTTTAAAATTTTTCAATCTTACGACTTTTCTCACCTATCTCCTCCAATAATTTTGATGAGCAGCGTGTGTTTCCCACGGGAGAAGTTTTTCGTATCAGGTAATGTTGGAGATTTTTGTTTTTTGTAGTTGTTCCCTATAATTGTAACAATATGGAATTTTGTAGCCTGAAGATGGCCGTTATGTAGGCCGAAACTAGTAGCTTCACCATTGTCAACCATTAAAAGATGCTGTGATACTGACTTTGAGTTTTATTCACCAGTATTACTGTCAGTCACATTTGAGTCATGGATGATATTCTCCTTTTTTTTACTTAATATATGTTAACAGAAAGAAGATAAAGATGTGATATTACAAATATAACTTAGATATTATTAGCCCTAAGCTGATATTCTGGACATAATTTTTCCAATTAAGATCAGTATAACTGTGCAATGATATAGAAGAGAACTCCCTAGATTTAACTGTTCATTGACAACTTCATATTGTTGGTTTTTTAAATGTCTTCTAATTTCCAATTCTTCAAGGAAATCCAGTTCTTGTTTCTTTTCACAAATATGCAGCACTTCTAGTTTTGTGTTTAGTGTCAATGAATGGTTGGTGTCAAGTAGATGTTTTGCGTAATGGGATTTATCTAGTTGTTTTAATCTGTAAATGTTCACTGTATCGGATTCCAAAATTTCTAAGGGTCTGATCCAAATAGACAGCATTACATTCTGTACATTTGAGTTTATATATACCTGATTTCTTTAATGTTGATATTTTTGTTTCGACATTTAACAATTTGGTACTTACGTTACTTTCTGTTTTAAAAAAAATTGTTGTATTCGTTGCTAAAGATATTTTCTTTGAAATATTATTAGAAATATTTCCTCCAAAGTTTTAATTTTCAATTTGGTTTTTATTTCTTGTACTAGTTATATGATCTTTATAAAATTTACGGCATAGCTATAATGTACGTGTATGTTTATTTTGGAAAGGTAAACAGATTTACAGCAGTGCCTTGAATCCACGGTCGGACTACTCGTAACGGTTAGTGATTTAAAAATTTTACAGGGATGGCACACCCTGTATTAAATTATGGAAATTGAGTTCCCCACACATTAAGCTAACGAAAAGTTCCTCTTGTTGGAATTCCATAAAATAAGCCGTTTGGCTAATATTTACAGTTTTATTAATGCACTACGTACTACGTACCAATTTACGCATCCACCTTTTTTATAGGTACACAACGAGGTAAAACTAACTTATTAATACGATGTCTAAGATTTACTTACAGTAGTACAAAAAAATAATTTAACGATAGCAGATGATAACAAACATTAAGGACTTATTAATTCGAAAGTTGGTAAAAACTTTTTAAAAGTTTTTTACCGTTTATCAAGTAACAATAGGATTAGTTGTCAAACGTTGTGTAGAATAGTTCGTAGTCAGTACTTGTCAATAATTCACATGTCCTAAATTAAACAGTTACCTAGAATGGAAGTATTAACTTCTATTGAGTACGCAGATATGCATTTAATGTATGCACTGGCTTTTCGAAATTGTTTAGAGGCCAGAAGGTTTTATGCAGAACATTTCGCAAACAGAGCATTGCCAAACAGACGAATGTTTAAGCGTATTGATTTCAGGTTACGAGAAACAAGTATGAATAAGTAAATGTAATTTTCCATGTATACAAAACAAAATTTCAAATTTCAGGATGTTTTTTGCCAAAAAAAGGTGGAAAAGGTCCAGTACGAAGCGTACGTACTGTGGCAGTTGAACAAGACTTGTTAAATAAAGTTGATAATGAACCATCAACGAGTTTACGAAAATTATCATGAGAACATAACGTCTCGAAATCAGTTGTTCATCGCGTCCTAAAAGAACAGCTGTTATATCTTTTCCAAATGAAAAAAGTACACAGTATGACAATGGCTGATTATCCTGCCCGACTTGAGTATAGCCAGTGGTTTCTGCGACAACAAGCAGACAATACATTTATTAGTAACGTTCTTTTTACGGACGGATCCGGTTTCACCAGAGATGGAGTTATGAATTCCCATAATATGCATTTATCAGATGATGTGATTCCACATGGCATTATCCAAACTAGGAACCAGCATAGATTGATAGTTAATGTTTGGGCAGGAATAGTTGGCAATCATTTGATAGGCCCATACTTTATTGATGGTACTTTGGCCGGTCAGTGATATTTGGAGTTTTTGCAAAATGAGCTATGGAACCTGTTGATGATGTGCGACTACAAACTCGTAAGAATTTATGGTTCATGCATGATGGGGCCCCTCCTGATATCAGTTTAGATGTAGGACAGCATTTACAGAGAAATTTTCCTAATAAATGGATTGGTCGTGGAGGCCCTTTTCAATGGCCAATGCAATCAGGAGACGTTAAGCCTATGAATTTCTTCATCTGGGGTTATCTCAAATGCTCTAAGAATTTTTATATCGCTAGATTCTATAAAGTTATATATTTGAAAACCTTTCAGACACTAATTTTACAGATAGTGAATAAGAATTTTTAAATAAAGGTTTAAAGTACAGCATACCACCAAAATTTACGAATAATATTGAACAAATTGTAGGTACAGAGTCAGAAATAGCTTTAAAATCGAATTCAAATAATTTTTTTTATGAGAAATTAAAAATTGCCAATTTAATCAAAAATATTGAACGTCAAACAAAAAATTACATTACTGTTCTAAATGCAATAAAAAAGAAAGTAGAAGATAATAACCTAACAGTTACAAAATCTGATAAGGGAACACAACTGTCATATTGACATTTGAAAATTATAATTCAAAAATATATAACTTCATAGAATCTAGTGATGTAAGAGTTCTTAGAGCAGACCAAACAAAGGAGTTTTCTAATAATGTAAGTGATATTGTTAATAATTCAAATTATCTTTTAAGTGATTACGTAGAGAGGTCCATAATAAATAAGAATCCTCATTGTCCACAATTATATGGAACCGTTAAATTACGTAAAATAACGAAACCAATTAGACTTTAACCATTGGACGGGCGCGCTTTGAATTATGACATGAGCAGGCGCGTGGCGCACTGAGTGCGCTAGCTTGATGAATTGTCGCTAGACCACAGTGAAACTATTTTCAAATGTTGTTCATTCAACATACATATAATTATAATGTTCAAAGTGAGAATGAGAACAAATTGATCCAAACATTTTCAAAAATTGTATCTTAAAAAAAATTAGTCACTATCCTCGTTTGGTGATTTGGTTTGTCTGGAACATTTTGGACAACTGCCCAGCCAAGCATCTTAGAATTTCACCCTCGATTTCGTAAAAGCCCGTCCTAAGTAGTATCTATTTTTATTAAAAATGTATGTAGAGTCCTAAGTAGTATTTATTTTTATTAAAAATGTATGTAGAATTACCGGAATTGCATAAAATAGCGTATACACCTTTCGACTAAAGTGACATTACTCCCTTAGGTGGACTACTTCCCTCAGGAATCAAACACCACCCGCGGTATTAAATAGGCCACTTTAGTCGCTTGGTGTATGATATACTATTGTTTACTAATATGAGATACATTCAGACGGCTAAAAGATGCGGATTGAATGCAATCCCATATCTAATAAATGTTATCTACCATTTATATGTAGAATAAAATTCAACGTCAAATATCTTTTAGGTGATTACGAAAGGAGGTCCATGATACATAAGAATCCTCATTGTCCACAATTATATGGAACCATTAAATTACTTAAAATAACGAAACCAATTAGACCTGTAGTTTCTTATGTTAATACTCCTAATAATATATTGGCAAAGAAGCTTAACAATATACTCAATAATTACGAAAATGAATCTAAGTACTCAATTAGAAATTCAATAGAACTAATCAAAAAATTGAAAATATTCAAATTACAAAATAAAGCTAAGCTTATTTCATTTGACGTTACTAATATGTTCACTAAAATTCCTCCTAAAGATTATCTAATACTTGTGAGGAACTAAGTAGAAGATGAAAATATTAATCCAGGAATAATATCAGATATACTTAATTTGTTTGATGTATGCATTAATCAGAATTATTTCACTTTTGACAATAACATATATATTCTAAATGAAGGTTTACCAATGGGAAGCCCTATATCACCTATTTTGGCAAACATGTTCATGGACAGTTCAGAAAGAAAAATCTTTGGAAATAATATTTCAAAAAATGTTTTATTTTGGTATAGATATGTCGATGACATATTAGCTTGTTTTATAGGTAGTGAACGACAATTAGATATATTTTTCAACCACATTGATAATTTACACCCAAAAATTGAATTTACATTAGAAGTTGAAGAAAATAACTCCATCAATTTTTTTGATTTAAAAATTCAAAGAGTTAATAATGTACTTGATTATGCAATTTACCGAAAACCAACACACACTGATGTGACAATTCCTTATAGTTCCAATCACCCCCTGTCACATAAACTAGCGGCATACAATTCAATAATACATAGAGCATTTTCAGCTCCTATGAACAAATGTAATTTTGATAGAGAGATTAGTACAATTAGACAAATAGCAACATTCAACGGTTATCCATTATTTATGATAAATGAGCTAATTAATAAAAAAGAGGAAAAAGTAGCATTACATCTAATATTTCCTAAACAAACTGAAGAAATAAAAACTTATAAAACCATCACATATGCAGGAAATATTACTAATAATGTTTCAAAGATAATATCTTTACCAACGAATACAACAATTGCTTTTAAAACAGAAAGTAACGTGAGTAAAAAATTGTTAAATGTTAAAACAAAAATACCAACATCAGGTATATATAAACTCAAATGTCCAGATGGTAATGCTGTCTTTTTGGGTCAGACCCTTAGAAATTTTTAAATCAGATACAGCGAAAACTTACGAGCATACAGATTAAAACAACCAGATGAATCCGATCACGCAAAACATCTACTTGACACCAACCATTAATTGACACCAAACACATAACTAGAAGTACTACATATGTGTGATAAGAACTAAGAACTGGATTTCCTTGAAGAGTTGGAAATTAGAAAATACTTAAGAAACCCACAATATGAAGTCGTCAATGAACAGATAAATCTAGGAAGCTCTACACTATTAAACTGTCTTCTTAAGTGATAATTGTGAAGATCAGCAGATAACGTTTTCCTGGTTTTCTATATCATAGCACAGTTATACTGATCTTAATTGGAAAAATGATATCCAGGATATCTCTATAGGGCTAATAATATCTAAGCTTCAATATTTGTAATATCACATTTCCCCCTTTTTTCTATTAACATATATCAAGTCAATAACAAGGTAGGTCTCTTCTTGGTCTAGCCAAAAATAACTACTAAACATCAGGTAGGCATAAAATGAAATGTAACTTCTGTCATTTTGACGAAGATATTCAGTTATCGGAGCAATTGTAAATTTTTTAGAATTTTTAATATTTTTCATTATATTGTGAAATTAGCAAGAAACGTTGAGTTTCATTTAAAACACTATTATGAGTAGATTCAACGAAGTTAAGGGTCGAGACAGTTAATTTCATTAAAAACATGTATGGTAGTGGAATAGGATAAACATTTGCGTTTAAAAAATATATACATCCTTGAGCAAAAAGTTGAGCTGGCGAATAATGGACAGCCAAGGAAAATCAAGTCACACAAGAGCGTGAATGGGATGGTATAGAAAAGTTGGCAGTGTTTAATGCATTTGATTTACAGAAAATGAATTTGGTTATATTACAAACAGCAATGGAATGTCATTCTACTGGCTAAACCGTTTTTCCGAAGGCGGTCTACTAAAACCAAATCCAGATTCTCTAACTAAATGTAATGAATTCGACTATATTTTTAGAAAAATTAATGAGGAGTCATTAAAATTGACCAAATTTATTTAAAAACCCTAACGGATTTAGCCGAATCTGTTAATTTAAGTACAGAGTAAATGTTATGAATAATATATGTATATCTACTGAATAGATTAAACAAAATTGTAGACTAGTTATTACTTCTTGCATAAAAATAAATAAAACCATTTTTTCTATGCCCTATCTTTAAAGTACTTTGCATTTCATCGGTTTGCAGCGCTTAAAGTTGTTGTTTATGGTTAGAGTGAAAAAGCGTTGAAAAAAGTGCCACAGCGCTAACTTTATTTCACGCTTCCCATATGCTAACACAATGAATCTTGGCTGGGCATCGAGGATGGACTTCCGTGAAACTTGGAATACGTATAACTAACACAATGAATCTTGGCTGGGCATCGAGGATGAACTTTCATGAAACTTGGAATACGCATAACTAACACAATGAATCTTGGCTGGGCATCGAGGATAGAATTTCATGAAACTTGGAATACGTATAACTAACACAATGAATCTTTGCTGGGCATCGAGGATAGACTTTCGTGAAACTTGGAATACACATAACTAACACAATGAATCTTGGCTGGACATTGAGGATAGACTTTCATGAAACTTGGAATACGTATAACTAACACAATGAATCTTAGCTGGGCATCGAGGATAGACTTCCATGAAACTTGGAATACGTATAACTAACACAATGAATCTTGGCTGTGCATCGATGATAGACTTTCATGAAACTTGGAATACGTATAACTAATACAATGAATCTTGGCTGGGCATCGAGGATGGACTTTCATGAAACTTGGAATACGCATAACTAACACAATGAATCTTTGCTGGGCATCGAGGATAGACTTTCGTGAAACTTGGAATACACATAACTAACACAATGAATCTTGGCTGGACATCGACGATAGACTTTCATGAAACTTGGAATACGTATAACTAACACAATGAATCTTAGCTGTGCATCGAGGATAGACTTCCATGAAACTTGGAATACGTATAACTAACACAATGAATCTTGGCTGTGCATCGATGATAGACTTCCATGAAACTTGGAATACGTATAACTAACACAATGAATCTTGGCTGGGCATTGAGGATGGACTTTCATGAAACTTGGAATACGCATAACTAACACAATGAATCTTGGCAGGGCATCGAGGATAGACTTTCATGAAACTTGGAATACGTATAACTAACACAATGAATATTGGCTGTGGATCGAGGATAGACTTTCATGAAACTTGGAATACGTATAACTAACACAATGAATCTTGGCTGGGCATCGAGGATAGACTTTCATGAAACTTGGAATACGTATAACTAACACAATTGATCTTGCCTGGGCATCGAGGATAGACTTTCATGAATTTTGGAATACGTATGACTAACACAATTAATCTTAGCTGGGCATCGAGGATGGACTTTCATGAAACTTGGAATACGTATAATTGTGATTTACCGAAGGAGCTTAATTAAAATATCCCAAATTTCTATTTGAATTTTTTCTTATAGGGCTGTAGAAAAAATAATGTATGCAACATGTGCATAAAGTGGCTTTTTTTCACTCGTGGAATTGACGGTCAACTTTTACCATTCGTGAAAAAAGTACCATTTTATGTACTTGTTGCATAAATTACTATTTTCAATGAAAATTCAAAATCCTCACACTACTCCATTTTTGTTTTTATTTGTAAAAGAAAGTAGACAAGGTATTACTATACGCTTACAAATAATTAAAATATACTTTTTCAATAAAAATCCAAAAACTTCACACTACGCTGTAAAATTTTTAATCTCAGTTTTCGTTCATTTTTTTGAAAAAAATCTATTATTAATTTATCAGAAAATTTTATTCTTGATGAAGACTGGTGAATAATACGAAACCAATTTGGAGAATAATAAATTTGTTCCTTTTTATACAGGGTGTTCGAAAGATACAAAAAATGTAAGCTTAGAAAACCAAAAAATATAGGATTATCAAAAAATTTACCATAGCCAAAACAAAGTTTCTAGTTAGCCAAAAACAAACATTTTTTCGGTAAGTTTTTTATTTCAGAGAAAAATGACTGGAAATTTAGAAATAGATTCAGTTTTTTTGAATTTATTCATTTTCGCCCTCGGCTGAAACGTTAAACTTTCGGAAAAATATTATTGGACTTATCTTTTTGTTTAACTAGGAACTCAATTTTTGCTGTAGTAAGTTTTATACTCCTTCCTAGATTTTTCCATTTCTGATCCTGAATTTTTGTATTGTATAAGATGGACTGGATATAATATTTTTAACATAGATTTGACATTCGTGATAGTATCGAGATACGTACCTACCTACTTCATTTAAAAGTTAATTAACCTAGTATTAATCCTACATTAAATCATAAAGAAAATATCTTATACACTATTATAATAATCATAAAAAATTCAACATATCAATATTATAGTACACAATAAGGAAATACACTGAAAATTAATAAAAACCGCATAAAAATGATACTTCTTCAACCGACAAGATGATTGTTGTCTCGTAGTGACATCATGCGCAACGTCGTACGAAATTGGATCGCAAGTGTTTATCTTCTCAAGTGATAGTATCATGACTACTGGTATACCTCGAGAGTTGGCGGCGTAATACGGATATTTATAGTTCGGCGAGAGAAAATGGCCGCGCTGGCGCACTCCATGCGCCAGCGCGCCCGCTCCAGGGTTAGTACTACTAATATTATATTGGCAAAGAAGCTTAACAATATACTCAATAGTTACGGATATGCCTCTGAATACTCCATTAGAAATTCAATAGAACTAATCAAAAAATTAAAAGCATTCAAATTACAAGATAACTCTAAGCTGATTTCATTTGACGTTACTCATATGTTCACTAAAATTCATCCTAAAGAATATCTAATACTTGTAAGAAAATTACTAGAAGATAAAGATAATAATCCAGGAATAATATCAGATATACTTAATTCATTTGAGGTATGTATGAATCAGGATTATTTCACTTTTGACAATAACATATATATTCAAAATGAAGGTTTACCAATGGGAAGCCCTATATCACCTATTTCGGCAAACATTTTTATGGACAGTTTAGAAAGAAAGATCTTTGAAAGTAATATTTCGAAAAATGTTTTATTTTGGTATAGATATGTAGATGACATATTAGCTTGTTTTATAGGTAGTGTATGACAATTTGATATATTTTTCAACCACATTAATAATTCGCACCCAACAATCAAATTTACATTAAATGTTGGAGAAAATAACTCAATCAATTTTCTTAATCTGAAAATTTGAAGAGTTAATAATGTACTTGATTATTCAATTCACTGAAAACCAACACACACTGATGTGACAATTCCATATAGTTCCAATCACCCCATGTCACATAAATTAGCGGCATATAATTCAATGATACTTAGAGCATATTCAGTTCCAATGAACAAATGTAATTTTGATAGAGAGAATAATACAATTAGACAAATAGCAACAACCAACGGTTAACCCTTACATATGATATATAAGGTAATTAATAAAAAAGTGGCATTACAACTAATATTTCCTGAACAAACTGAAGAAACAAAAACTTATAAAACCATAACATATGCAGGAAATAATTCTAATAATATCTCAACGATAATATCTTTAGCAACGAAAACAACAATTCCTTTTAAAACAGAAAGTACCGTAAGTACAAAATTGTCAAATGTTAAAACCAAATAGCGACATTAAAGAAATCAGTTATATAAAAACTGAAATGTCCAGAATGTAATGCTGTCTATTTGGCTCAGACCCTCAAAAATTTTGAAATCCGATACAAAGAACACTTACGAGCATTCAGATTGAAACAACCAGATAAATCCCATTACTCAAAACATCTACTTTACACCAACCATTCATTGACACCTAACACATAACTAGAAGTACTACATATTTGTGATAAGATACAAGAACTGGATTCCCTTGAAGAGTTGGAAATTAGAAGACATTTAAGGAACCCACAATATGAAGTTGTCAATGAACAGTTAAATCTAGGGAATTCTCCACTAATGAACTATCTTCTTAAGTGATAATTGTAAAGATCAGCAGATATGGTTTTCCTGGTTTTCTATATCATTGCACAGTTATACTGATCTTAATTGGAAAAATGATATCCAGGATATCACCATAGGGCTAATAATATCTAAGCTTCAATATTTGTAATCTTTTTCTTTTTTCTAGTAACATATATTAAATCAATCAAAAGTTAGGTCACTTCTTGGTCTAGCCAAAAATAACTACTAAACATCAGGTAGGCATCAAATGAAATGTAACTTCTGTCGTTCTGACGATGATATTCAGTTATCGAAACAATTGTCAATTTTTTAGAATTTTCAACGTTTTTATTTATATTGTGGAATTAGCTAGAAGCATTGAGTTTCATTTAAAACACTGATACTTTATTTGGTTTGTTCAATTTTCATAACTTTTATATCAACAAATATAGAATACATACGGCTTCACTGGAACTTCATATTGTTTCATCGTACACCAAATTTAGTATTAATTATAGTCTTCAACTGTATAAACTCGAGATTTTTAAAAGACACAATCTCGACACAAACATCTATCAATCACAACCAGTCCGCCAATGCTTTGGGAATAGGCAATGATGTAACTGTATTTGATCCTAATACTAAATCATTGTCTTCTGCAAAAGTTTTGGACATTCATGATAATCCACGATCATATGTTCTCTAAAAATTATGTATGTAATACCATTGAAATAAAACAATATAGACCTTAAACCATCAAAAAATTATTTCATACTCAAACCTGATAATTATGATTACAATTGTTCTAATTAACCCTTTTTTACGTGGGCTGATAGATGGAATGGATTGTTGTTAGCTGATGCTCTCGAAGGACCAAATGATTGTATTCACTGATGCTCTCGAAGGGCCAAATGATTGTATTCACTGATGTAGGATGTATGATGAAATGTATGAAGGAATTAAACACTTATGTCACGTTCATTTTTTTATATTTCAGGAATTTATAACTTTTTTATTTTTGCGTAGACAATTAAGAACTCAAATGTCCAGAATGTAATGCTGTCTATTCGGGTCAGACCCTTAGGAATTTTGGAATACGATACAGTGAGCACTTACGAGCATACAGATTAAAACAAC
The DNA here is from genome assembly GCA_963921935.1 of Galeruca laticollis. Classification (NCBI taxonomy): domain Eukaryota; kingdom Metazoa; phylum Arthropoda; class Insecta; order Coleoptera; family Chrysomelidae; genus Galeruca; species Galeruca laticollis. The sequence goes on from OY998175.1 coordinate 240,043,865, forward strand.
CAGATAAATCCCACTACGCAAAACATCTACTTGACACCAATCATTCATTGACACCTAACACAAAACTAGAAGTACTGCATATTTGTGAAAAGAAACAAGAACTGGATTTCCTTGAAGAACTGGAAATTAGAAGACATTTAAGAAACCCACAATATGAATTTGTCAATGAACAGTTAAATCTAGGGAATTCTCCACTAATAAACTGTCTTCTTAAGTGATAATTGTAAAGATTAGCAGATATAGTTTTCCTGGTTTTCTATATCATTGCACAGTTATACTGATCTTAATTGGAAAAATGATATCCAGGATATCACCATAGGGCTAATAATATCTAAGCTTCAATATTTGTAATATCACATCTTCTTCTTTTTTCTATAAACATATATTAAGCCAATCACAAGTTAGGTTACTTCTTGGTCTAGCCAAATATAACTACTAAACATCAGGTAGGCATAAAATGAAATGTAACTTCTGTCATTCTGACGATGATATTGATTTATCGAAACAATTGTCAATTTTTTAGAATTTTCAGTAACTTGTATTGTGTTGTGGAATTAACTAGAGACCTTGAGTTTCATTTAAAAACACTCTTATCTGGGTAGTTCACGAAATCTATTATATGGTTACCAATGCTCTTGTTAACACCCGGTCTGGTTATTTGACAAATAAATTTGTTGTATATTCTAATCCTCCCATTAGAGGTGAGCCAAGTAAGGCAATCTATGACAACTGTTTTATTATTATTATTCACAATTACGTTACCATTCTTACGATACATTCCATGTTTACGAAAATTAAAGTTACCTGTTAAGTAGTTTGTCATTTCTTCTTTCTGGAACCATCCATCCATCTTACCCTGTTATACAAAATAATAAATATTTTCTATCTTAGCGAATGTGTTACCTTGGTTAGACGTAATACCATTTGTAGTAAATGTTAAAAAAACGTTTCTTCTGTAGGCAAACATATTATCTTCATACATTTATTATAAAGTATTGTAATATAACCATCTGCAATGAGAACTGCTCTATTGTTGTTGTAAACACTTAAAAATATATATTTGTTTTTTATTGTTCATGGTAATGGGGTGCTGGCTCTGGACAAGTAAGTCTCTCCAGCTATATTGTAACACTTTTGTATAATTCGATCATTGTCTCTGTTCTTCTTTCATCTTCTACAATTTCTATATGGTTAACAGGGGAGGCTATTGAAGGTGCATGCAGAGAGAATGTAACTTATAACCTTCTTCCTTCCGTCGATTTCTATTAGTAGTAAATTTATTTGTATTCCCGTCAACTTTCTTGTATTGCTGTTACACCTATAAACATATTGCAGCACATTGTTAAACACAAGACAGCAACTGTTTTGCAGCCTTTGGACAACTTTGCTTATATTTTTGCAATCGACACAGACTATAACGGAGAATTCTGGAAGTACAATTTACTATCTTGTAGCAGCGTTATGCAATCTCATGCAAAGGAGTATAGCCTTCTACATGGAAATTTCCAATAGAGTAGTTGTATATCGGGTGGATAATGTAGGCTGACGACGATAGATAGCTAGACAAGGTAACTGTATTACCGACACCTGGTGGATAATGTAGGTTGACGACGATAGATGGCAAGGTAACTGTATTGTCGACATCTGGTGGATTATGTAGTTTGGCCAATCAGACGCGAGGACGCTAACCAACCAGAGAACGAGTTCAATCCGATAATAATTTGGGTTTACTTCCGCTACACAAGATTTCGTGGATTTGCTATGTTAGGTTATCGCCATTCGACCTTCCGGTGACGTCATGGCGAGATAGATGACACAAGGTTAACCGTCTTAAGGACACGTGGTGGACCATCTAGGTTGACGACGACAGATGGCAAGACAAGGTAACTGTATTACCGACACCTGGTTGATAATGTAGGTTGACGACGATAGATGGCAAGGTAACTGCATTGTCTACATCTGGTGGATTATGTAGTTTGGCCAATCAGACACGAGGACGCTAACCAACCAGAGAACGAGTCAAATCAGACACCAGGACGCTGACCAACCAGAGACCATGGTGCCCCGACTTGACTCATCCTCGTGGGATTAGCTTCTTTTTTTTACAACCCTGTATACCTTTACACCCTAATATTTTTACGACCACACCCTGTATAATATTTTACGACTACACATCGTCGTAGTGACGTACCTAACATAATACCGTTTATTAAACATTAATCTGATTATTAATAACAAAGTGCCCTTATAAAGCAAAGTAATGTGGTTTTCTTACCTATATGATTCATTTGTACGAAGGCATGCTGTTTAAAATTCAATAATATTTTTTCTTCCATCTTTTTCACTCCACCGTATATTGTTCACTTTTACATTTATCATAATGCGAAATTAATATTATGTGCATGTAGTTATTGATCGTTTCAGTACCCTAATGGCATCTTTTTTGAACATCCTGTATACGATAATGATCAATCAATCATAATGGCGTTTATTCGACTTCAATCCGACCAATAATAGCAGAGATATACGTTAGTGCTCTAATGGCATCTTTTTTGCACATCCTGTATACGATAATAATCTAACAATCATAACGGCGTTTATTCGACTTCAATCAGACCAATAATAATAGCAGAGATATACGTTAGTGCCCTAATGGCATCTTTTTTGTACATCCTGTATACGATAATAATCTAACAGTGCCCTTATGGCATATTTATCACTACATCCTGTATATAAACGTGCTCTATATATCACAATGGCGTTTATTGGACTCCAATCCGACAAATAATAACAGAGATATGGGCAAATGCCTTAAGTACGTGCGCAGAACGTTGAAATTTGTCTTTTACGGCCTGTCTGTAACGGAAAACATGCGTAGTATACGGAAAAAGAAGCTTCGCTACCCCAGCCACCCACGGCCGTTTTGGCACCCCGGTGAATAACAGATAGATATATGTTAGTGCCGTTATGGCATCTTCATGACGACGACAGGCGGCAAGACAAGGTAACTGTATTACCAACACCTGTTGGATAATGTAGGTTGACGACGATAGAAGGCAAGGATTTGATGGATGACACATACGACGGAACGCACATACGGCACATACGTCAAATATGACAGATGAGACATTTGACGGATGACACATACGACGGAACGCACATGCGGCACATAGACAAATCATGGAGCACATGAAATCACAGAACAGATGGGGCAGACGACACATTTGACAGTTGGCCACGTGGCGGGAGTTGACAGATGACACATACGACACATCGTCATGGAACACATGAGAGAGTCGACACAGAACATAAGATAGATATGACTGTTGACATATGACACGACACTTACGACATATGGTACAGAACACATGACTGTTGACACATTTGACAGATGACACATGTGACAGATGACACATTTGACAGATGACACATCTGACAGATAACAGCTACGTCAGAGGGCGTGGTCATGTGACGTCATAGGGCGTGGTCATTTGACGTCACAAAAGTTCCCCCACTATGTCCCGGGCCAAAGTGTCCCAAACTAGGTCAAGGTCACGAAAAGTAGGTCAAGGTCCTGAAAGGTCATTGACCTTTAACCTTTGACCCAGTCCAAAGTGGCCCAAACTAGGTCAAGGTCACGAACAGTAGGTCAAGGTCACGAAATTTTGGTACTTTGGCCCGGGCCGAACCCCCAAAAATAGGTCAAGGTCACGAAAAGTAGGTCAAGGTCAGAGGATGTGGTCATGTGACGTCACAAAAAGTTGCCAGGCGCAAGGCACCCATCCTCTACTACCACGGTTGAATGATGAAGTGGGAAAATGTACGAGTGACGACTGGGAAGTTAGAGTGACGACTGGGAAGTGTATGAATGACGAATGGCAACTGGGAAGTATATGTGACGACTGGGAAGTGTATGAATGACGAATGAGAAGTTCACGAGTGACGATTGGGAAGTTTGAAGGCTAACTGGGAAGTGTGTAAGTGACGACTGGCGACTGGGAAGTGATTAAAATTGAGGTTGTATTCGTATTTTTATGTCGGTGGACGTGGTTGCGAGGTAGGAGCAAAATATTAGGATAACAGTTTTTTTATGAAGCGAAAACTCTATTTATCTGTATTTCTTATGTGGTAGGAAAGTTAAAATGAATTTTTTGTTGATGTAAGGGCATATTAAATGGTGAGAAGAAGGATATATTTAGTTATATGTTCTGAGCAGAATATTCGAATTGTATTATACAGGGGAAGTTGGAAATAAAATCACAGGAGAATTTGGTAATTAGATCAAATTCGAACAACAATTCTTCTAATAAGGTTATCCTTGGGACTGAAGCACCAAATTAGCCTAGAACTTATAACAATCACGTCCAAGAACTCCACAGGACTCTTTATCAAGGTTTTAACCTATCAGATAAAATACAACCTAGTGTAATTCAAATTAACCTAAGGTATCGTTCCCGTTTAGGGCGAATCACTAATAAACTTTCTAAGCTGTATGTATGTAAATATCTACGTTAAATTGACTGTCTCATCTGGTAACTTCTGTCATTCTGACGATGATATTGATTTATCGAAACAATTGTAAATTTTTTAGAATTTTCAATAACTTGTATTATATTGTGGAATTAACTAGAGACCGTGAGTTTCATTTTAAAAACATCTACGTTAAAATTTTGGAAAGGGGTAGGGTAAGCGATACAGTTATTGGCTTCTTAAGCACTTTTTTTAGTTGAAATAATAATAAAATAATTTTGTGAACAAATGTAAAAATCTATTTTTTTTCTTCATACAAAACCATGTTTGTTGATTAACATTTCAATTTTGTTTTCAGTATATAATAACAGTATTAATTACAAAAAGCAATTATTTGAGATAATGACAGAAATGATAGTTAATTGACCGCTATCGGATAGTAATTGACCACCAGTAAGATAGTTATTGGCCGCGTGTTTTTATTATGAGTTCTTCCGGGATTTTAAATAAAAAATTTACAATAAACAATACAAATTTATTGAAATCAAGAAATGTTAGTACCAAACCTGAACAGGAAGATATAAAAATCACAACAAAAAACATTTAATCAATATCTTTTATAAGTTTCGGTTCTTTTTCAAACGTGTCTGACATGTAAAAATGTTTGAATTTGACTTGTGCGTATTGTGTTTGTCAATGCAAGATAAATTATATGTTCTACTGCAGTCCTGGCATTGTATTCCACATTTTAATTTATTTATATTTGAAACGCAACAGAAACAAAGACTAGTAAATAATTTCTGATTTTTAAACATTGAAGACACACTATCAATTTCATTTTTATTTGGCGAAACGTCTGCTAAAATGTTTTTTTTTGGGACTCTGCCCCTCAAAGTCTATTTCCCTTATAATATTTTTCAATTGTTCTTCTACTGCAGCTGGCTGTATTATTTGCTGAGATACAATAATAATTTTGGTACGTTTGGGATTTTTAGAACTTGTAGTCTGTTTAGCTTTTCTTTTAAGCTGCTTTTCAAAAACCTCCTCCTGTTTAGCAGACTCCTTTAACTCAATTTCTTTCTTTTTATTTTCCTTTTCAGCAAGTAGCTTCTGTTTCTTTTCTTCTTTTTCATCTTGGTCTTTTTTCCAGGTTGAAGATGTTATTATAAAAGATACTCTCTCAGTTGTTCTTGTACCCTTTCTCTGTTGTGTAAAGATAATAAATATATTGATCTAAGGTTTTTTTTTCAAACTCATTTTCATTGTCTACAGTTTTTTGACAGTTATTTAATGGAACTTCATTTCGAATTTCATGCCAAATACCATTTTCTTCTATCATTATAGGTGCACTCCAAATATCCACATTGTCAAGATTAACAATATCCCCATTGCAAGGCTCAGCAAGAGAAAAAACATTATTTTATATAAATCTTTCAGTCTCTGTGCTGTCATAATTATCTTTACTATTATTAACTGAATAATCTGCATCTTCTCAAACTTTAATTTTTCCCTCATGCGGCGTTTGTTTAGGATTATTTTCATTTGGTCCCAAATTTTTCTTATTCGTATTGTCTCAATTATCATCGGTATTGTTCGGATCTGCAGCTTCCAAAACTTCAATTTTTTCCTCATGCAGCGTTTGTTCAGGATTAATTTCGTTTGGTACAAAATTTGTCTTATCCCTATTGTTGTAATTATCATTGGTATTATCCGAATCTGCAGCTTCCAAAACTTCCATTTCTTCCCCATGCGGCGTTTCTTCAGGATTAATTTCATTAGGTACAAAAATGTTCTTCTCCTTGTTGTCATTATTATTGTCATTGCTATTATTCGACTCTGCGGCCTCCAAAACCTCTACCCCTTTGTCATGATAAGTATTATCAGGATTCTCAATAATTCTCTGTCCCATTCCATTTTTTGTTCGAATTCTTCCCATAATGGATACAAAATATATAAGTCTTCATTTTAATTAAAAGTTTCCTGATTATTTTAATTTTTAAATAAGTCCATTCTTTCAGGACCAATTATTTTTTCAAATTTTCTGAAATTAATAGTGAATTCATCTTTATTTACGAAATCAATTTTATCATCTAGTTTCTTAAAAATTTCTCCTAAACATTTGCTGACATCTATAGCATTAACATTCCATGGGTACAAACCGCATGCTTTAAAACCATTTGTAATTATTTCGGGACGAATTGTTTTTGTAATTACACAATTTAATGACGAGGCAAATTCTTTTTTAGCCAGCTCTTCTGTTGGATTATTCCTACGTCATTCGATGACCCCCTTTCTCCAACCGTTTAAACGTGGATACACCAGCAGGTTCTAAAATTGTGGTGGCATTTGGATAGAGTGATATAAGAATAATCCGCAAATTAGTACACAGATCACTAAGTTTTTTGTCTAAATGTGTTTTATGCTCGACAACAAATAGAATTACTGGAAAATCTATATTTAATTTTTTCAAGAGAGGATAAAAACTATTAGCAATATATTCTTAGAATATCTCAGTTTTCATCCAGCCGGAATCACTAGTTGTAAATGTAAATCCTTCAGGCACAGAATTACCGATTTTCTTTCTAAGTCTCTTACCAGGATATATGATAAGAGGTGGTGTATAACTTCCTGATGCATTAAATGTAAATAAGACCGTGAGATTTGTTTTCGCTTCGCCAGAGTCTACTTCGTTTACGTTTTTGGCACCTCTAAGGGCAATAACTTTTTTAGAAATGCCTGTGGATATGGTGTACACACTATATGCAAATTGAGTGAATGAAAACGACGAATACTCAGTGTGTATTAATTTATTACTTTTAGGCTAAGCGCTTTCGGCTGTTAAGCCATTATCAAAGCCGTCGTCATTTAAAAAGTAATTGTCAAAGACATCAAGCTGATCAAAAACAATACTCAATACTCAAGATCTATCCAACGATCGTTATGATTGAGTCATTCGAATAAAAACATTAAATACCCTATTATAAGGGTGTAAAATTATATTCACAAGATGTAAATACACTCAAAATTAAAAAACTGAATTAAAACTGTTTTAATTCAGTTTTTCAATTTTGAGTGTATTTACATCTTGTGAATATAATTTTAGACCCTTATAATAGGGTATTTAATGTTTTTATTCAAATGACTCAATCATAACGATGGTTGGATAGATCTTGAGTATTGAGTATTGTTTTTGATCAGCTTGATGTCTTTGACAATTACTTTTTAAATGACGACGGCTTTGATAATGGCTTAACAGCCGAAAGCGCTTAGCCTAAAAGTAATAAATTAATACACACTGAGTATTCGTCGTTTTCATTCACTCAATAACTTTTTTGTTTTGGGGACACAATGAAAAATTAGTTTCATCGGCATTAAAAATACGCTCTGAGTATTGCAGTATCTCGTCATATTTTTTCTTGTAGATATGAAAATATGTTTTCAAAACATCTTTTAATATCATTCTCGCTAATTTTGGATGAGGCTGCCGATACCGACTCAGACTTTCTTTTGCTTAGATTAGGATGTCTTTTCATGAAAGCATTGTACCATCCATCACCTGGCAAGTTTTCCTTAAATGGATTATCACGAGGGGCAGCATCCAAGAACTGTTTAACTGATACTTGGATATCTTCTTTTCTACGTGGAAATCCTTTTCTCTGGCAATCTTCAGTCCGTTTCACCGGTATTGTTTCTTCTTCTTTAGTCAATATTGGAGAAGGTCCATGAGAAATTTTAGTAAATTTATCTGATAGTCTAAGCTGCAATGTGGCCCTGGGAATTTTATATTTTCTGCATGCCTCCCTCTTTGGCATGCCGCCAAGAACATCTTGGATGGCTTTTTTCAATGTATCTTCGGAATACTTTTTGCAGTATTTATCTTGTGCAGCTGTTTTCGGCATTCTGAAGTAATAACATATTTGAGGCATAACAGGAAGACATAAAAAATTTATCATATTGTAATAATTGTTTACATTATCATTAATTATTATTATGCTGGTCTCTCTCCACCTCTTGAGGAAGCGGGTTACGTTTAGTTTCGGATATGACGGCAGTGATAGGACTGCAAACCATATCAAAACATTTCCATGCTTTTGGTGTGTTGATCGACTTTATTGGTTGAGGAATTTCCGAACTATTGCTGCTGTTTTTAATAAAATTGCTTTCTGTATATTTTTATGGATATGTGGTTCGATATTCAAAGTAAAGATCTATTTTTGAAAATTTTCGGTCCTTATTCCTGTCGCCGATATTATTATTGGTACTAATGAAACTTGCTCTTGTTGCCATAATTCTTTTAGTTCTATTGCCAGTGGGGTGTATTTCGTGATTTTTTCTTGTTCCTTTTGTGTGACGTTTGTATCGTTTGGTACGGCAATGTCTATTAGATATGTTTTTCGATCTTTTTTATTGACAAGTGTTATATCTGGTCTATTGTGTGATACTGTTGTGTCTGTGAGTATGGTTCTATCCCAGTAAATTTTGTAATCTTCTTTTTCTAAAATGTTGGGTGTTGTGTATTTATAGTATGGTGTTTGTGTTTGTATTAGCTTATATTTCATTGCCAGCTCCTGATGTATGATTTTTGCTGCTTTGTTGTGTCGATCCATCTAGTCTGTGCCAATCAATATTCCGCATCCTCCTGTTATGTGTTCTATTAGTTCTTTACTTTGGTCGCACCTTCTAAACAAGTCTGATTCTATGTTTTCTTTAATGATGTGTTTTCTGTAATTTCTTGTTGCCATTACTCCATCTTGTATTACCGTTATGAATCCTTCAGTTTCAGAGAAGAGTTCTCCAGCCTGCAGCCATCTATACGATAGTTGTTTATCTATGGTTGGTTGCTGCATGCAGTTTATATGTTTGCAGTGTATAGTTTTCTGTTCCCATGTCTCCATTTTTTCTTGTGTGGTTGGTATTTGTAAGTTGTTTGTTATGTTTTCTTGACTGAGATTAAGTGGAGTATATTGTTCGTCTGCTGTACCTATTGCTCGATGTAATATGGTGGGTTTGTTATGGAATTAGTGTCGCAGGTTTTTATTTGTGTATGGTGTAAGGTTTTTATGTCAATTAAACTTCTTCCCCCATCTGATCGTGCTATGGTTGTTCTTTCGATGCACGAGTTTGGGTGCATAAACCGGTATTCAGTGAGCATATTCCTTGTGGGCCTGTTGAGTTCATCTAGATCTGTGTTCGACCATTTATCACTCCAAATGAGTATGTAAGAATTGGTATGGCGAAGGTGTTTATTGATTTGAATGTATTACGAAAATTAAGTTGCGTTTTTAGTATCAGTTTGATTCTGTGTTTATACCGCTGTTTTAGATGTTTTTTTATTCTTGTGTGGTTGATTGTTAAATTTTGTTCAAACCCCAGATATTTGTATGTGTCCCCAGATTCCATGTTCTCGAGGGTTTCGTAGTTTTCTTTCATTCTGAATTTTTCTCTTTCGATGTGTAACATTTTACATTTGTTGATACCGAATTCCATCCCAGTGCTTTTTTTGAATTCCTCTATTATTTTTATAATTGCTTGCATCTGTGTTCTGTTGGCGGCGAATATTTTGGTATCATCCATATAGAGTAAGTGATTTTTTTCGTGCTCTGTATTTTATTGATGTTTGATTTTAAATCCATACGATGTACTGTTAAAAATTTTTATTATTATTATTATTATTATTATTATTATTTTGTTGAATCAGTGGTTCCTGGCAAATAAGTTGGAACTCAACGACACTAAAACTAAACACATTCTTTTTAGTTTAGATAAATGGGCTATAAAATCAGAGCCAGTTAAATTACTGGGCATTCATTTGGACACAAATTTAAGTTGGTCACCTCATGTTGACTACCTTTGTTCAAAATTAGCGAGCCAAGTTTTTGTAATTCGTCAATTAAAATCATGTATACCAACTCATTTGTTAAAATCCGTATATTATTAACTGTTTCATAGCAATTTAACTTATGGTATTATGCTATGGGGTAGCAGCACATCAGTGCACAAAGTATTTGTGCTACAGAAATCTGTAGTTAGAATAATTTACAATGCACCAAGAAACACTAATTGTAAAACAATATTCAAAAAACTTGAAATATTGCCGCTTCCGTGCTTGTATATTTTGGAAGTGTTAATTGAAACACATAAAAATCGATATGTTCTGACTAAACATGCAGATATTCATAATTATGACACTAGAAATAGTAAAGACATTGTCATTCTCAAGTCTAGACTGAAAACAACAAAAAATAATAAGTTGGATGTTACATTGTACAATTCATTTGTGAAATATTTGAACATATAAATATAAGTGATATGACGAGAGTTCAATTTAAGCATTTCTGTTGAATTATTGTTTTTATACAGTTGATGAGTTTTTGGAGGAGTTGAATACCTGGGCTTAATGCTTATATATTTGTTCGTTTTGTTTAATTTAATTTTTACGTTCAATTATTTCTTACCTTATTTTATATTTTAAAATTGTTATATTTCGTCAATATTCTAACTTTATGAAATGTATGTCTGTATTTATGTCAACTTTTCACTTTCTATTATTTTCATTATATTTTAAATTTGTCACTGTACAATTTTTAATATTTTTACTTTGTAAAATGTAGTCATATGTACTACTCACTGACTACTATGTATGTGAATGGGGTCAATAAACCATCTATCTATCTATCTTTTATTATTATTATTATTATTATTAATATTATTATTATTATTATTCTCCTTCTTCTCACGTTTACACGGATTAAAAGTATGAGGGCTTACGCAAAACTCATACCTTGTTGACTTATTTGATAATTTTCCTTACTATCCTACACGTTTCTAATATAGTTGATTTTTGCATTTCTAGTATTGTATGTTGTGGTTAGTTGTGTTTTTTGAATTTATTAAGTAACTCTGGTGGTATGAGGCCCGTTACTGAAATGACAACTGGGGTTATCTGAACTTTCTCCATTTTCCATTATTATTATTATTATAATTATTTATTTTTTCTATTATAGAGTATCGACTGCTTTGGTCATTAGCTCTTCTAATTTGGAGGAGGGAAAACTCATGTTCACCCGACGTATAATCGGGTAGTGTTGGACTCCTTTATGGCCTACCAACCAAAAACCTCCCCCAATATTTGAGGCTACACTTTTATATTCTCAGATACAAATTATTATTATTATTATTATTATTATTATCATTATTATTATTATTTCAATCTTTTTCAGCCTTATGTGAGGGCGATTTCACCATTTATTATTATTATTAATCATTATTAGTATTACTATTATTATTATTTATTTTTATTATTAATCGGTTTTTCCTTTTGTGTGAATTGGTTAATAAACGTGTGAGTTATTGGCCACATAGTAATTGGCCGTGGCCAACAACTGAATACTATTGAAATATGTGTCTCTTATTCATTTCTAAATGCATGGTTTTATTATTTATATTTTAAAACAGCGTTAACTTTAATATTTCATTTTTATGTCTCAAAGTATAGTTATTGACCGGGAAGCCAAAGTTTTATTGCAACAATAAACCATTAGGATACATTGTTGCAATGAATGGTGTGTTGTTCCAGCCAGACGCTGATAGTGCAGAATATGCAGTTTTATATTATAAATTCTCGAGATAAACATTCATTCTGGTTCTGACCTCATTGTTGTTAGTTTTATTTTAATCTCTGTATTTTGACTGTTATACCTTTACGTAAAATAAATTGTAGTTTTTGTTTTTAAAAATTTTATTATTGAAACCGAAAATATAATTGGCGCAGTAAGTAGGATCGCGAAAGAGTCCTTTTGTCGAAACTAGTCGTTTTTAAACGTTTATTCGCGATACGAACTTTGAAAAAAATTTTAACTCGGAAAGTGCGAAAGTTAAAACAAAAGTGTAAAGTTGGAGAAACTTTAGAAGTTTCATCCAAAACCAGATCATCCAACAATGACCACCTGCAGTTTTGGGGAATGAATTTAATCGTCGCCCTTATTTAAGTACCTATGTCAGATTCCTCTGCTTTTAATCCTTTGAGCGATTTATCTGCAGATTATTTATCAGCCTTAATTTCAAACTTGAGTATCAGTGAAAATAGCTCAAATTCGTTTATTAGCGAAAATAGTTCTATTAAATAATTTAAATATTAATAGAAATACAATGGCTCTTCCACAATTTGATGTAAAGACCCTTTGCATTCTACCAATTTTTGATGGGAAACCTAGCGAATTATATGATTTTATTAAAGTAGCTACAACATTATTAAATTACTATTATGATAGGACACCTGGTAACGAAAATTGTTTTCAAAATATTCTGTTACTACAGGGTATCGTCTCTAAAATCGTAGGTAAAGCTAAATAGATTATTTCGATATATGGTTATAAAGACTGGAATGAATTAAAAACAATTTTAATTGAAAACTTTGGCGATCAAAGAAATGAAAATTCATTGACGAGAAATTTAGTTAATTTGAGGCAAAACTATAATGAACAACCGCAACAATTCTATCATAGATGTCTTGAAATATTAAATATTATTTGTAATTATATTGATATTCATAATAATGACGCTCTCATTATTCAAAATAAGAAACAATTCTTTCAACAACAGGCTTTAACTACCTTTCTCGCAGGTCTTAAAGAACCTTTAGGCTCTACTATTAGAGCAATGCGACCCACCACATTAGCTTCTGCTATGCAGTATATCCAAGAAGAAAATAATATACATTATTAACAAAAAGGCAACAACCCTCAACAAAACTTGTCTAATAAAAAACCTCAATTTTCTGCAAGAAATCAGTCACATTCTCCTCAACCATCCACATCTTTTCAACCTTCTCTTAGGCCACAATGGCAACAAACTCAACAGAGACCATTTTCCCAAGGTCCAGTAAGTGTAAATCCAAGACAATTACCACCCCAAAGATATTTCACAAACCAACAAGTTTTTGGCAAACCCCAAAGACGGGAGAATGTTTGGGCAAGTGAAAATACATCTCAAACAAGACCCACACAAATGACTACGGTCAATAAGAATTTAAATCATCCTGAACCTACCCCTATGAGTATCTCAAGTACCCTTCCAGTTGCTCGCCAAAATTCTCCAAATAATTTTCAAAGACACACTCCCCAGAGAAATTGGACATCGGAAGAGCTTTCCAATTGTGAACAAAACGATGACCAAGAATACTATATCTCAAACCCCGAAATAAATGAATATATTGAAAATAAAAACGTTAATTATGATAGCGAAAACGATGATGAAAATTTTCACTTAGATCCGAATCGGAATATAAGCAGATAATAGGAATAAATACTATTTGTGATAAAACGGAATTACCGTATATAGTTATTAGAAATCCACTGTTGAAGCTCCTTATAGATACAGGTTCAACAAAATCATTTTTAAATCCTGATATTGGCTTTCAGTATTTTAAAAATAATGTAAAACATGAACCATTCGTAGTAAGCTCAGTTTTTCAAACACATTCTCAAGAATATTCTATTAATATTCCAAGCTTTATGGAGTTTGAAAGTAATCACAATTTGAACTTTGGACTTTTCAAATTTCATAAACCCTTTGATGGATTGATAGGTTCAGACAATTTAAAACTTTTAAAAGCTCACATTGATTTTTCCAAATCAAAACTAATAACTGAAAATTCTGTATTACCAAATAAATATCATCAACCAGATAAAAATTAATTTTATTTCATTCAATTAGATCCACATTCAATAAATCCCATTCGAATACTTGTTAAAGAAAATAAAGGTACAATACTTTTACCTAATCAAAAAATTTATGGCGCATATTTAAGAGAAACACTAACCGAAGCAAAAGACGGATTAGCATGGGCTGAATCAATTAATGACACAGACGAAACTATTTCTATGACATTGACACATCCCCTTAAAAGTGATCTCATAAATTTAAATGGATATCATTTATATATAGCCGATGTTTAACCAACAAATTTTCAAAATACTGACGAGAAATAAGGTATAGAAAACTTTATCCGAACTGATCATATGAACATTGAAGGAAGAGAAAAAATTACACGTTTATGCAAAAAATTTTCAGATATATTTTATTGGCCTGATGAGCCACTTACGTTTACAAATCAAATATAACATAATAATAAGACTACCGATGAAATACCAGTTTATACCAAATCATACCGATATCCTCATATACATAAAGAGAAAGTACAAAATCAAATTGGATCAATGTTAGACCAAGGTATAATAAGACACAGTCAATCACCGTGGCTTCGCCAATCTGGTTTGTACAAACGAAGCCCGACGCCGCAGGTAGAACTAAATGGAGAATTGTCGTAGATTATCGAAAATTAAACGAAAAAAACATTGACGACAAATATCTTATACCTAATATTTCTGATTTACTTGACAAATTAGGCAGATGCCAATACTTTACGACACTTGACCTGGCCAGTGGGTTTCATCAAATAGAAATGGCCGAAGAGGACATTCCAAAAACGGCATTTACAGTAGAACATGGTCACTATGGTAGCAATCAAAAATTTTCCGATACCGAAAACTACTAAACAAATTAAATCATTTCTAGGACTTCTTGGTTATTACAGGAAATTTATCCAAGATTTTGCGCGAATTACAGAACCATTAACCACCTGTTTGAAAAAGAATGCTAAAATTGAACATACTCCTAAATTTATCGAATATTTTGAAACTTGTAAAAGTCTTCTTGTAAATGAACCCTTACTTCAATACCCCGATTTTACACAACCCTTCAATTTAAAAACTGATGCCAGTAATTTTGCAATTGGTGCAATACTTTCGCAAGGACCAATTGGCAAAGATAAACCAATCGCGTTTGCATCCAAAACGTTAAACGATTCAGAACAAAATTATTCAACCATCGAAAAAGAAATGCTTGCTATAGTATGGGCAGTAAAATATTTTAGACCTTATTTATTCGGAAGGAAATTCAAAATTTTATCAGATCACAAACCGCTACAGTGGTTATTCAGCTTGAAAGAACCAAACTCTAAACTTATAAGATGGAGACTGAAGTTAGAAAAATATGATTATGAGATTGTTTACAAAAAAGGAAAATCAAATACAAACGCCGACGCCCTTTCAAGAGTTGAAATACATACAAAAGAGTTATACGACTTAGCGAAATATGTAGAAGAAGTTAACAGAAGATTAGAAGCTCCTGATGACGAAAACGCCTCCCTATACAACAATCCACCTGCAGACAGAGTCTCGGATTTTGTTAACGAAAACATACCAGAAATACCCCCATCCATAGAAGAAAGATTAGAACAATTAAACTTTGATCAACCCCGTCCACAAACAATCGAAACACAAGAAAACCAAGAGTAACCACGACGAAATATTCAGGAAGAAATATCAGATGACGAAACAATCCACAGCAGCCAAGAAAACCCTATATTGGAAATCCCAATAACAGAAAAACCAATAAATTACTATAGAAACCAAATAATATTAGAATTTGTCTATTATCGACCAAATAAACCAAAAATAAAAGAAATTTTCCCAGGTAAAAAACGAATTCATGCTCAAATTGGAGTAGACAACTTAAACGATAATATAATAACATTCTTTAAAGAACTTGTTAAACCAAAAATAAAATACGCTATGAATTTTTCACCAGATACATATTATGAATCTGTTTGTACATTATTACAACGCACTTTTAAAAATAGTGCATATCATTTAGTTAAATGTTCCACAATACTCTCAGACGTTACAGACAATAATGACAAACATGACATTCTAAAAAATTATCATGAAGGAAAAACAAACCACCGTGGTATTAACGAAACCGAACAACAAATTCGAAAAAGATTTTATTGGCCCACTTTAAAAAATGACTTAGAAGAATATATAAATTCATGTGAAAATTGTCAAATAAATAAATATGACAGACATACTACTAAACCCAAATTTATGTTAATACCAACACCGGTAAAACCTCTCGAAATTATACATGTTGACACATTTCAAGCAAACGGACAAAAATTTTTGACTTTAATTGATGCTTTTTCGAAATATGGACAAGCATACCCCATAGACGGAGCTACAGCAGTAAATGTAGTCAAATCTCCACTTAAATTCATTACTCACCATGGAGTACCACATATGATAGTATCTGATAGTGGTACGGAATTTAAAATTGGACTTGTTAAAGAATTTGTGGATACACATAAAATATTAATTCATTACACAACTCCAGATAATCCCTCTTCAAATGGTACGATCTAACGTTTTCATTCTACCCTTATAGAACACTTAAGAACGTTAAGAGAAAAATATAAAAATTCTTTCGACATTCAAGAACACATGCCTTACGCTATCTTAGCATACATTAGTTCAATTCATAGCACTACTAAACAAAAACCTATTGAAATTTTAAATTGACATTTATTCACTCAAGACTCTTTCGGTGTAGATGTGAATCAAACGTTACTGAATAATTATACAGAACAACATCGCGAAAAAACCAAATTATTATATGAACAACTTAATCAGAAAGCCATCCAAAGAAAAGAAAAAATAATTCAAAGTAGAAACCAAAATAGAGATCCCCCAACTAATTATGAACACAGTACCAAAATTTTCACGAAAACCACTGAGGAAAGAAACAAACTTCTCCCTAGATTTGCCCCAAAAACGGTAAAATCTAATAACAAAGTAACAGTAACTACAGTTCATGAAAAGAACATTAAACACATACCGAAAACGAAAATTAATAAACAAAATTTATTACAGATTGACAACGATAACATGTCAAGAAATAAAAATCCAGAACCTGGAAGACAGTCCAGGGATACTTCTTTTTAATCTGGACCCAGCAAAGGTCCAAATCAGCCAACATGACTTTATTCATTATTATAATCTGACCCCTATAGCCTTAGAATTAGATACGCTAGGATTTTATTATCAAAATATAACTAATACTATATTGAAGTCAAAAAACACAACTTTACATTGGAACAGTCTTGAAAATATCGATAATGGAGTTTGCTATCAATTACAATCAGCACAACGAAAATTTCAAACAATTTATCCTTCACATAGAACCAAACGAGGTTCAATTAACGGCCTTGGTAACATCATAAAAGCAATTTCAGGAAACCTAGATCAATCAGATGCCGAAAGGTATGATAGAGCCATAGAATCCCTTCAAAATAATGAAAAGAATATTATTTCGAAATTTATTCAACAAATTTCATTAACCACTCACTTGATTGACAATTTCAATAAAACCATTACTTCATTAACTAATAATCAAAAGTTAATAGCTAAAGAAGTAGAAAAATTAAATATGGTCCTGGACAACTTAGTTTTCGAATTTGATAAATTCATTCAAATACAAAATACCCTAAATCAACTAAATCTGTGTTTACAATTAATTATACAGTTATTAACTGATTTAGAAAACGCAATCTCTTTTGCTCGCATTAGCACCCTACATAATAGCGTTATAAAAGTGGGAGAAATTGAATCCATTATCCATATAATGCTTCAACACTACAAAAAGAATCAATTATTGTATATTGACGAAGAGAATTTATTAGAATATTATGATATTATTTCAACCGATGCCTATTTCTCAAATTATATGGTTGTGTTTATTCTGCATTTCCCAATCCTTCATTCTGAACCATTCACTCCTTATCACTTGTATTCAATCCCGACCAAAAATCTAACCACCATTATACCTGCTTCACCCTATCTGATAATAGGTACTGAACTCTTCCAATATTCGAAAACCGCCTGCACAAAGTTGGACACTACTTATCTGTGTCAAAAAGTTAATCTCCAGTTTCACAGCAAATCCCCAGACTGTATCAGCCAAATTCTTCGAATCTCCGACGAAGAAGCTGGCTGCCTCTACGTTCCAGTTTTAAGTCAAAATACGTTAATTGAAGCAATTACCTCCTCACATTAGATTGGCATCTTCCCGTTGCCAACCAAAGTGTCAACTCACTGTTCAACCAGCAACATTCAAGTAATACATGGTGTCTAGCTGTTCGAAGTACCGTTGGGATGTGAATTCCACACACCTGAAGAAAGTTACTACAACTCCAAAGAAATTACATACGAAGAACCACTCACCCTTCCGAATATCCAGATAGTTGCGAATTATCTACCAGCAAAACCAAAATCAGATAATTTTGAAAAAATTCATCTAGATGAACTCCAGAGAATTCATAAAGAACAACTCCTACAACCTATGTCTTATTAAGAAAATCCTCCCGACGCTACACACTTCTGGACAACCCCTGTATTCATTGTAATCACTATCTGCATCGGTATTATAATCTATAGGTATCGACATCGCTTTCAAAGCCTAAAAAATAAAAAGAAGAAGAAGAGACATCATCCCCACAACAAGAAGATCATTCTGTTTTATTCGTCCCTTATAAAACTTCTCCGAGGGATGGACAAGTTACATTGTAACAATAAACCATTATGATACATTGTTGCAATGAATGGTGTGTTGTTCCAGCCAGACGCTGATAGTGCAGAATATGCAATTTTATATTATAAATTCTCGAGATAAACATTCATTCTGTTTCTGACCTCATTGTTGTTAGTTATATTTTAATCTCTGTATTTTCACTGTTATACCTTTACGTAAAATAAATTGTAATTTTTGTTTTTAAAAAATTGATTTTCGAAACCGAAAATATAATTCCAACGACTATACAACTCATGACTTTTATTCATTTAGTAATTGGCCCCCTGAATTTGTAGAAAAAATTAATATTATTTTTAGGTTAAGTGGTCGAAAAGTTTAATTTAATCTAATATAAACGTCATATTTAAAAAAAAGCAGATTATGCATAGTTACTTTTAATTTCATATTTATAAAATCACGTTTCTTACCTGTTTACAATAGAATCACAGTTTTTGACACTCTTTCTAACAAGTTCTATTTCAAACGGCGGCTGGTGGTAATCTAAAATTGTTGTATTGGCGCCTTTTTGAGAAAGAAAGAAGAAAATATGATGCTGCGCAATAGTTATTTATTCATAGAAGGTAGGTTTACACAACTCTTTTAAAAAGATGTGAAAGTTCTTGAGGCCAATAACTGTCATACGGCCAACAACTGTCAGGTTCACCCTATGTATGATATGTATGAATATCGTGTTGCCTACGAGTGGCAATCTTATAAATGTCAAGCTAAAAGCTTACATAAAAACAGTGACTGAATTATTACTTTTGCGTATTCTTTCTAGTCAGTTAATGTTAAATATATTTTTAAAATACATTTCTTGAGTCTTCTCCTGTGACTAGTGATACTGAAAAAAGCATTTTCAGCTCTTGTACTCAAATAATAATTTGAGCGAACCTGAAAAACCGAATGATGATGAAAGGTTACTAAAATCAGAAAAATGTCTATCAAGAAAAACATTTTTGTAATGCTATCGAAAACCAGGTTTTGAGCTCTTATGTCACTATCAAAACATCCTTATTTAAACTTTAAAACCGGGAATTGATTTTTGTATCTTCACACATAGAATTTACGAAGCAGCTAGAACTACATTAACACAAGTAGCAACAACCAACTAGCAAAAATACAAATATTCTTCTCAGAAGATACATGGACAGAATATTCATTACAGGTTACTTTCGAATTTATAATTTTCTGATTATATTTCCTTTCTTATAGTTAATTGATTAATTTTTGAAAATAATAAAATTATTCATAGCAGTTTTTGGCGGAGGAACTTTCACCCACCTCCTCCACCGAAATTTTAAATAGCGAAGGTTCCATATTTTATTTTAAACAAGCTTTAAAACGCATTTAAATGGGTAAACAATGATTGAAACACATTTCGCACAGCTTCCATCATATTAATTTCTGGCAAAAAGGGCAGGAAAAAGTTCCAGCGTTCACTTTGATATACCTACATGGTTTGAAAACAAATTATTTATTTTTTAATAAAGACATTCAAAATACGTTACAAATTTTAAATATAGTTTAGCTTGTAGATTCAAACAATATTTTGGAATCAAATTAATGTGAAATGAGAGAATGGAAAAGAGCATTCATTGCAGCAATTTACCGAAATATGAAGAGCCTCATTGTTTTGATCAAAACAGAAATTATTTTTTTATTCAAACCATTCAAGACAGAAATTGAGTATTATACACAACTGAAAAGAAAACTTTATCAAGTAGTAACCAATGGTCGAATTAAGGTGAAGTTGAATATTTCTATTGAAATCATTCCCCTAGTTCCAAGTGTAATTCCTAACACCGAATTAATTATTATTGAAAATACACATCAAAATATTAATTCTACATGCGACATATTTGGTATTGTTTATAATATTGCCAAAAAAGGAACACTATTCACCAATCTTCTATTTGATGTTTTTTTTCCTTGGCTTTAAGGCGTAGCCAAAGCAACGAAACATTAAGTAGGTAAAATGTTTGAATGATTATGTAAAATTGATCTAAATATATAAACTAGCAGACAATTTTAAATTTAAATGTGACAATGTTTGAACGCCTACTTCACCCATCTACAGGAATATCAAAAAAAAATTTCCTTAACACAAAGGATCAAGTTACGAAGGTCACTCTCTTCTCGCTCAGGGCATTTTTCAAAACAACAAATATAAGGTAGACCACGGTAAGTAAGGTAAATAATACAGTAAGATAGTCATTTAGGAATGCAAGAATATTTACTGACTACAATTTAAGGATTGTGTCAGTAATAAAACTCATAAGGCAGTCGAATACATTTTTTTTATTTGTAGATAATAGATACAAACTATTGTAAGGTGTATCAATTTTTAAATTTAGAAGTTTTCGTATCAACTTTTCAGATTGATTTTTGTTTCTATTGCAATTGAAGAATATGTGGTCTAAGTCGGACGTGACATTGCAAATATTATATGGGTTAATATCCAAGGTATTGAATTCACGTAAATGTGCACGGTAGCTGGCATGTTCAAACTTCATACGACTGATGGTAGTTATGTATTTTCTTGGGCGTTGAAAATCTTCGAACCAGCATCGTTTTCCAACTTTTGGTACTAGCTGTGTGTAGCGAGTAGCTTTATTGTAACGTTTATTCCACTTTATGTACATTTTAGTTCTGATTAAGTTAATTCTTTCGTCCAATGTTAGTCAGCAGATCGTTTCTTCACCTATTATTATGCTCTGTTTTGCGAATTCGTCCACCTTTTCATAATATACATTTCTGGGCTTTGACCCAAACAAAAGTTATACGTTGATTATCATTGAATTCTGCCAGATTCATTCTGATTTGAACTATTTAGGACAGCAAGTGAATCAGTAAAAATTGAAGATTTCTCAATATTGTTTTGAATAGTATAGTCTATTGCTTTTAATATAGGTATAGATACTGCACTGAAAATAGATGTGTTTTTTTCTATTTGCTAACAGTGTTGTATCTGTCGGGGTATTACGATTGCGGCACCAACCCTTTGACAATTTTTTGAATTATCAGTATATATTGGTGTGTAGTTTTGAAATGTACTTGTGATTTGTTTGACTACTGCATTGTTTAGAGCTGTAACTTCTGAGATTATTATTGTCACATCCACTGAAAGTTCCATGAGATGTACAGAAATACTAGTTGGATTCAAATCACTTGTGTCTCTATAAGCTTCATATAGAAGGGGTGAGCTTTTATGTTTCCAATACTAAGATGTCAGGTCATAAATGTTTGAATCTGTTACCATGACCATCAATGGAGAATTTTTAGTTTTGCATTTTAAGTTATTTTTCTATGCTAACATTTGTCTCCGTAGCTCTAGGGGTTTTAACGTTTTTGCTCAGAGTGGTTTGATGGGAGTTGATTACATCGCTTCAATGCACAACCTCAAAGCTGGAATTTGTAAAATATCCAGCTTCCGTAGCTCCTCCTTGCTTGCGCAGCAATATAATTTGCTGCCATAGTCTATAATTGCCTTGTCGAAAGATAGTGCAGTATGAGGGTTTGCATGGAATAAATCACCGGAGGTGAATAGTCTATTATCAACAATATTTATTTATTACTTATTACACTTAGAATGTTACCGACAATAAAAAATTATATTACTTGGAAGTTAACTAACAATGATTAGCAAAATTATATAGTGTGTCAGCATTTTTATATAATCTTCTCTACAAGATGTGACATAATTATCGTCACCATGTTTTTTATAAAGATTTGAGAAAGTTTAGTCCTTTGTTTGCTTTTACTAGAATTCCCTTTATGTGTGCTTTAAATGTCAGCATTCTGTCAAGTGTAATACCAAGATATTCAAATTCGTTCGCTAGAGGGAAACGAATATTTTCCAATGTTATCGTGGGAGTAATAGTAATTAGGTATAAACATCATAATTTTTAGTAAATTATTTTGGCATTAGTATTATGCAGTGTATATGAAAATAAAATGTAAAATAGTAATTTTATACTTCACTATTTCAATAGATAAAGAACAGTTTTATTGGTTTTATATATATTTATTTTGAAACACTAAACAGAAGACAAAATGGAAAATTACACTTTTAACTAAATGGGATTAAGCATTTGAAATTATTCATAGCCCGAGATCTCTTCACAGTCTGCTTCAAAGTCCTGGTGCGGTCATTTCCTGTTCAAACTAATTCTGTAGTTCCTTACAAAAATTGATAAAGCCTCTGTTTTTTGCTAAGGTATTGAGTAAGGAAGATGTATATGCCTTTTGAACTTTTAGTTTTGCATAGTAATTCGTTATCTGAGGGTCTATATTTTCATTAGATGATTTTATAGTCTTATTCTTTGACGCAGTTATTCGCTGTCTTAACCCTTGAATGCCCAGGCGGGGTACTTCGGGGACCCCATTTGTTATACATTTATGCTTATTATTAGGAATTGACAACGATTCTTCTATGTATGTGTCGGCTAGGTGTTTCCGCAGATATCACCAGAGCGGGCTAATACTTGGATCGTCAATACAGTGAACGAAGTAAAGTGGGGTCCCGCGAGTACCCCGCTCGGGAATCTACGTTACAGTAAAATTAGTATCTCTTTTTAGTTTTTGGCTCGTTTTCCGTTGAAGCAATGAGAAATTCTACTAATAAAAGACCGGTGAAGCAGAATAAACTAGAAGATGTTGCGGAAAGTTGGAATTTCGAATCAGATTATTTCGAAATAGAGTATAGTAGAGATGAAGCTTCCGAAAACGAGGAATATTGTGGTATTATGGAGAAGATTTCAGAAACGGGGGATAGTTTAGAAATTCAAAGTGAGGAAGATTCAGACTAGGAACCTGAAGAAATTCAAGAAAGCGTTATACTGCCAACAGCTCCCAAATTGACTTTTAAATTTGTCATGGAGTGATTCGGTCAACCCGTCTCTAAAACTGGAAGACTGAGGAGAAATATAGTATATATACGTGCTGGTATCACGCAGTATAGTGATGATGCTCGAACTATTATAATTGGTAATTTATTGATAACAACAGAAATAAAGGACCTAATTTGTTATTACACAAATCAGGAAGCGACTAACTGTTTCGATACATGGAACGCAGATAATTTTTCAAAGCCAAACAATGGACACCGCTAGACAGAGAAGAATAGGACTGTTTTTTAGGAGTTTTTATAAAAGCAGGTGCGCTCAGATGCAGAAAGGAGTCTACGAGAGAGATGTGGACAACTAATTCCTACATACGTCGCTCATTTTTCACCGCGGCTCTTTCCAGAAATAGATTTGAGGAGACTTCATTATTTTTGTTATTTTTGAGATTTGCTGATGAGTCTACTAGAGGCCCAAGAAGAGAGGTAGATAAATTAGCTAGTATTAGACCGATTTGGGATATGTTTGTCAGTAATGTAATGTTTTTCTTTTTTATTAAAACATTTTAATTACGGGTGGGATAAACTTTGAACACACGGTATAGCTACTTACGAATTTATTTAAACACGAAACTACTCACTAACACTTAATTTTATATAAACTTGACTATTCACTCGAATTTAATTTATATACATACAACCTTAATTATTAATTTATAACAACAGTTAACTGTTCGCTATTTCAGTGTATTCTTGTTTGTTTGTCGAGATCACTTTATCAACTAAACTGAGCTTCTCCGCTGGTCGGTCTTTTATACATATTAGTGCCTTTTTACTAGATAATTCTACATTGCGGCTTACACAAAAACAATTGGCTCTCGCATTTTCTAGATAAAACTGGTCACAAAAACAATGTCTAGTCACAATCATAAACAATTCTAAGAAATCCCTGCGCATCCGCAATGATTTTAACTTTCATATATGGCTTAGACAGAGTCGGATTTAGGGACTATACCAGTGTGCTGTTTCGTAACATTACCACCTCCTTAATTGGCAGTTCCTCCTGGAACTTTTGTGTAGCCGAGACTGGATATTTGAATCGGCAACTGGCCCCATTTCTACACTTTCCGATCTTATGGAAATAGCAGGGCGCCGTCTTCATCGGATACTGATAGAGGGGGTTGTAGCTGCAAATTAATATCTGGACGCCGATATCTCGAAAGATAATCTTTACCATGTTCCTGATAACTCGCCAATCCAACAGGTTAGCCGATATCCTAGGCATGGCCAGTTTCTTCACGCTGGATTCTAACACATGGTCTCGGAGGTTTCGAAGTACTTCCCACACATCGCGGCAGGTAGATCAATCTTGAAATTCATTTTTAGTTACCACGTAGAAGACGTACCGCGAGTTATGTTGCAGTTCCAGTGTCTTGCCAGGGGCTGGATGTGGTCTTTAAGTTTTTCTAATTACCCGAACTTCTTTTGAAAGACGGATGCCAACCCTTGTGCGCTCTTGAGACGTGCGGGGATGTTGTATGCCAGTTAATAATCTTCCGGGAGAATGAACAAATCTTGTCGTAGTTCTGAAGTGACACCAGCTTTCCCGGTACCTCCATACGCGCCCATACATTCATCGAAGATTAGGTCAGACACATCTTGAACATGGCTTACACCTTTCACTAGGTCATGGTCTCCTTCGAATGGTGCTAGTCGGTTTTCATGAACTACTTTTGGTTTTCCGTTGGTTTCTTGCTTATACGATATATAACATCATTGGTCCTTTTCTTGTTAAGTATCGACCTTCCCAGGATTTTTGCAATTTTGGAGAACATTCTTCTCGTCGGGTTGTGTAACCATACTTTGTCCCTTTTTTCAAACCGCCTTCTGTGGCCTGCGAGTCATACCGACTTTTCATTCTATCGCTGACAACTTGAAGATTTGTTCGAACTAATTCATGAATATCGTCCAGCCTTCTTCTCAATTGGATCACGTACTCTCCTCCTGCTAGATCTTCTCCAGGCCGACTTCCAAATTCCAGGTCACAAGGAAGCCTCATTCCACCTCCAACCAGGATTTTCGCAGGTGTTTCACCCGTGGACTCATTAACGGCAGATCGATAAGCCGATGCGAATAGGGAAAGATACTGGTCCCAATCTCTCTGATGGCTGGAAACTACTTTGGACAGGTGTTTTCCAATCGTCCTGTTCATTATCTCGACCATTCCATCTGACTGTGGATATAACGCTGTTGACCTGGTCTTCTCAATTCCCAACTTCTCGCAAATCTACAGAAAAAGATGGAATCAACTGTCTCGACCTTACTTCGTGCAATATGCTCATATTAGTATTTTTAAATGAAACTCACGGGCTCTAGGTAATTCCACAATATAATAGAAGTTATTGAAAATTCTAAAAAATTGACAATTGTTTGATAAATCAATATCATCGTCAGAATGATATTGATTTATCGAAACAATTGTCAATTTTTCAGAATTTTCAATAACTTCTATTATATTGTGGAATTACCTAGAGCCCGTGAGTTTCATTTAAAAATACTAATATGAGCATATTCCACGAAGTAAGGTCGAGACAGTTGATTCCATCTTTTTCTGTAGATTTGCGAGAAGTTGGGAATTGAGAAGACCAGGTCAACAGCGTTATATCCACAGTCAGATGGAATGGTCGAGATAATGAACAGGACGATTGGAAAACACCTGTCCAAAGTAGTTTCCAGCCATCAGAGAGATTGGGACCAGTATCTTTCCCTATTCGCATTGGCTTATCGATCTGCCGTTAATGAGTCCACGGGTAAAACACCTGCGAAAATCCTTCTCTTCCATGGCAGAAATCTTCTTTTCCATGGCAGAACTCTTCTCGTCCATGTTAGCAGAAATATTAGCAGAAATTGACTAGATTAATGTGGTTGCCTCGTTATTAAATGAAACTGTTCCTGTATCAAAGCCGTCATTTTCCAGTGCCACTTTAAGTCGTTCTACTAATTCACTTTTCTTACCGGACGTTTCCAACTCACGATCTTCCAATTCATCTCTTAATTCCGTCACTTCCAGATCACATAGTCTCTTGTCCATTTTCACGTAGAAATTTATTTATATTACCCCACACCTGACACCCATATATTGTTTTTCTTATTTATTAAAACATTTTTATTACGGGTGGGATAAACTTTAAACACACGGTATGGCTACTTACGAATTTATTTAAACACTAAACTACTCACTAACACTTAATTTATATACAATTAATTATTAATTTATATCAACATTTTACTGTTCGCTATTTCAGTGTATTCTTGTTTATTTGTCGAGATCACTTTATCAACTAAATTGAACTTCTCCGCTGGTCGGTCCTTTATATATATGTATATGTAGATATATATATATATATATATATATAAAGGTCCTTTATATATATATATATATATATATATATATATATATATATATATATATATATATAAATATATATTTATATATATATTATTAACATTATTAGTACTTGTATACTTACTTTTTATTATTAAGTTAAGATAATTATTGTTGTGGAATTTAGATGATTATAATTTTATATTTAGAATTTTTATTTAGATTTGGCTAGCTCAGTTGGTTATTATTATATTGTTTTGTAATTTATTTTATTTTAATTATTCGGGAGCATGAAACACTTTCTACTCTTCGAGTCCTGGCATTCAAACGTATTACCTTCATTTAAATAAAAGAAACACTTTACTTATAACAACATTTAATTTTAAATTCAATATTTTTATGTGATAATAATTATTTGAGACGCCTATGGTCACCTCTAAAGAAATTATTTATTTTATATTTTTAACGGTGCGCATGCTCAAAATCCAGTCATGCGTAAAATGAACATAATTTTAATAACGTGAAATGGAGCTTCTGTGGCTCATTAGTATGACAGAAATAATAATCAAGAAACATTTAGATGGTTTAAAACATATCAGAATTTATGTGAAGAATATACATGAAAATGTTATCAATATGCTGTGGAAGAAAAGTATTAAAAGATTTATATAGACATGGAATTATTATACAATTTATAAACAGATAGACAGATTACATGGAAACAAGTTAAGCATCATCTTATGATAAAATGGCCTTTTTGTTATTATTAAAGATTTAATTTATTAACTAATTAAATAAAGTCCGTTTTCTTTATATTTTAGATCGATCATTGCTGTGAATGTTTATCAAAATACGGAACTAAGCACTTATTTGAGTTTTTTGCTTATTATTGGCCAATAATAGTTTAAAAGAACACTGACCTGATGCTCTGGAATTGGAATAACTCTTCTGGAACCCAGGAATACTTCTCTGCAGTTCCAATACCAATTTCTGAAGAAATTCTGCTGTTTTTTCGCAGAACAACTGTGTCTGATTATCGGTGATTACTACACAAGATTGTTTTTCATAGTTATATAAAAATTTATTAAGTTATTTAGGGAATTTCATAAAAATTTCGGGAACACTCTCACACACAGTCCACACCTTTCGACGCCACTCCTCATCCTCCTCGCTTCCTCTCGATTTTCCCTTTTTTTTCAACAAACAAAGTCTTTTGTTTGTTTTCAGGTCACTATCTACCAAAGTTTGTTTCAATACCTGTTGATTGCTTATTTTATCTGTCATTTTGTTTCTAACCAATCAGATATTGTCCTATGCAATTGAATTATTTGATTTGGGTTTACTTAATAGAAAAGTTCATAAATATTCTATCTCACATTTCTAATACACGTGTAGAGAGTCTTTTGAAATTTAATCATACTAATAAATTAGAGTTGGTTATATACATAGATGTTGTTTAAACAGTTCTATCTAATATTGTCATAAACAATCTATTACTGTTACAATTATATAACTTAAATCATAAATCCTTTCATGTATTCTCCATCTAATTCTTGTATTAACTTATTTCTACTAACGCAATTGATATATTATTATTTAATCCTATGTTCATTTTACAGACATATATCATTTTTCTTTATGTTTAATTGTTTATCTATGATAAACTATACTCCTTATTCTACTAAATATTTATATTTGTATTCTAATGTAACTACTTATATCTAAAATTCTCTTGACTTGATGATATAATTGTTTCTTTTTAGGTGAACAGCTGATCACGTTACAGAAGATATTCTTCGTCTTAGGCAACTTTATTTACATCATTACATTGGTTAGGCAATCTCTATATTTTATGTTATTATTGAGGTAATTTCTTTATTTATTATATTGTTATAGGCTATTATTTAATATATCTTTACTTGATATGCTTTTGAATTAAGAAAAGTGTTTCCTTTTTAATTATGTTTTCTTAAATTATATTAGTTTCATACATTTTCATACTAGCAACATATTTTTATAGAACTAATTCTCTTAATATCTATGATATCTGGTTCAATATATATATATATATATATATATATATATATACATCATTACAGTTCCTCCATTTAAAATGTAAAATAAACATTGGAATACGGAAAACTATTTATATTTGTATGCAATAGTTTCGATACACACTGTATTATAGACATAATCAATAATTTTGAAAGATTCGGTATAAAAATCAAATGTGACGTTTTGATTTTCGGATGACGTTTATGTAGAATATATTTAATGATAGACAGAATTATATTACATTTTGGAGAATATATTTGAAATTTTAAAATACAGATGTCTCTTCTATCATAATTACAATGATAATAAAAGAATTCAAATCTCTTTTTGTTATAGGGCAACATAAATCAGTATTTTTTCAAAAAAAAGGAATTTTTCGTAACCAAAGGAGAGGAGATTTATTTATTTGAAGAAAGTTTAATTAGTTGTGTTTGAAATCCCGAAGAGGCAACATCGTAATTAGAGTTAATAATAATAATAATAATATTTATTTACACATAACTCAGAAATACAAACAAACAAAACAAACGACATTATGCGAAATAAATATATACACTTGCGAAGCCCATGAGGCTTGTTTGCAAGGATAAAATAATAATAATATAAAACTTATACTAGGTAACAAATAATAATAAGTATAGGTAATTAATAAAAAATGTATACTATAATTAAGGATTGATAAAGTAGAAATAGAAATTGATAGAAACATTATCAGTAATTAATTTCGATAAGGTTGTGACTAGAGCGCCTTGTCTCAATTTTTGGTAGATAGTAGAAGTTGTATATTTATACAACCAGATTCAAAAGCCATTTCATTATAGAGCCAGTGCGTGCATAATTCGAATAAGAATTGCAGCGTGTGTAGTGGATGTGTTCCAGATTTCTAAATAAAATTTAGAAATTTTCCTGAATTCTAAGATAAATTAGAATTGTACGAGTTGTCCAGTTATTAGTTGGTTGAGTCCGATCCAGTTTCTTTACAATAAATTCTCGAGAAATAATAAGGCCTATTTTTAAATTAAATTTGACATAGATGCATCTATTAGATTTTTTATTGCAATCAAAATTAATAAATCATATAAGAAAATTCAAATAAGAGAAGAAAAGTTTTGAACTAGAAAAATTTGAGTGAAGGTTGTTTTTTGACATTTATCCATATCAAGATTTAGATCGATAAATGGAACTTTTATTAAACGTTTTTCATTAGGTTAATTTATAGCATATAGGTTGTAGTAATTTTGAGTTTCGTAGAAATTACGACTGTTGTTTCGTTGTAATAATTTTGGGAATATTAATTTGTTAATATGTATTTGAATCTAGTAGTATAATATAGAATGTTTCATTCCTACTCACTATAGTCTTTTTATAACATTATTTCAGAAAATTAAACATTTTTTATTAAATAAAACTGTCGATCAAATCCGTGACAGTTGGTAATTTTCAGTGACAAAAATATTGGAAACGTCATCAGAGATTTAAAGTGCCTTTTATAATATTAAACATACAGTTACTATAGGTTCTGACCAATAGTGAAACAGATAATTTGGAGATACGTAAAAATTTGAACAAATTTTGAATAATTAATTTTATAACAGTTTGATCCCACCCTGAGAGAAGAGTAATAGGTCGATTACACATATAAATTCATATTTTGAAATACCAAATTCATATTTATTAGAGCCGGGCATATTTTTGACAACTACTATCAAAGTAGAAATTTCTTACATAAGGTTTTAAGTTGTATGTACAAGAATTGTCGCTGCGACGATATACATCAACGTGAGGTGAATTGAAATTTAGCTTTACAGGAAGGTTTACATTGAAATTGAATAATTAAAATTCATCATAGAGAATTAAATAAATTATAATTTGGCTTCCAACGCGGGGCAATTATAATTAATAAAAGGATATTGAATATATTATAATTTGTCACCCAAACGTGGGGCGACTATAAAAGAATATTGAAAATATTATAATTTTGGCTTCCAACGCGGGGCAATTATAATTAAAAGAAGGTATAATTATTAGATATATATATATATATATATATATATATATATATATATATATATATATATATATATATATATACTAGTGCTTTTTTTACTAGATAATTCTAGATTGCGGCTTACACAAAAACAATTGGCTCTCCTCTCATTTTCCAGATAAAACTGATCACGAAAACAATGTCTAGATAAGATAGTCACAATCGTAAACAATTCTAAGAAATCCTTGCGCATCCGCCATAACTTTAACTTTCATACATGGCTTAGACAGAGTCGGAATCAGGGACCATACCAGTGTGCTGTTCCGTAACAGTAACTTCCAGAACACCTTTGAACCTTATGAGAGCATCATAGTAGACGAACATGTGTCACAATGATTTTCTGTAGTACTCGTGATTTGCGCAACGCACTTTGCGGTTCGTTACTTCATTCGTACTACAAAACGAGTCATTGTGACACTTGTTTTACAAATAACTATTGTGCTCTGCTGCAAATTATGGGAGATTTGGTTGTACATGTATATCCCGATATTAGTAACATATCCACTAGGACTAAATTGGTTTCAAGAAAACGCTATACTATCACACACTATTGAACAAGTGGATAAAATAAATCATTTTACTTACGACCACCCCTGTAAGTAGTCAAAAACACACAGTCGGCGATCAATGTAAGACGTCTATTACGCACGGTAAAACAAAACGCACGGCTGTAAAGTAAATCGCACGGCTTCCATAGCAACCACTTAGCAACTGTCAATAGACGTAGCCATTTTATTCAAAATGTATCACTTAGATATTTGACGTTTAATTTTATTCTATATATAAATGGTAGATAACATTTATTAGATATGAGATTGCATTTAATACTAAGAGTTATTTGGAATTATATGATAATTGGTTCCGTTTCATTAAATCCGCATCTTTAAGCTGTCCGAATGTATCTCATATTAGTAAACAATTAGTATATTATACACACCAAGCGACTAAGTGGCCCATTTAATACCGCGGGTGGTGTTTGATTCCTGAGGGAAGTAATCCACCTAAGGGATTAACGTCACTTTAGTCGAGAGGTGAATATGCTATTTTATGCAATTCCGGTAATTTTACATACTTTTTAATAAAAATAAATACTACTTAGGATGGACTTTTAGGAAACTTGGCTGGGCATCGAAAAGCGACTTTTATAAAACTTGGCTAGGCATCGAGGATGTACGTTTTTATTTGTACTTTGAATCCCGTAATAAGATTATAAGTACAAGTGGGTTGTAGGTAAAGTATAGTACGTAACTCGTGTTGTAACGCATTTTACGCACTCACGGAATTACTTTTCCGTTCGTGCATAAAATGCTTCTTACAACACACGTTACGTAATATACTATTATCCATTCAAAATATCGAGCACCATCACAAACCTACTACTGATATGATTATCCAACTGTATTTTCTAATTCTTTTACACTTCCCGGAATTTCGCCACAAAAATTAATATTGAAAGTAGGCTTCCCTATTTTATTACACATAAATTCAAATCCACTATGTATTTAACAATGCTATGGTACAATACAAAAAGTAGTCAATATAAGAAAAATTGATCGAACCTTCAAATTCACTTCACATAATAAAAACAGCGCTGGTATATGTTCGGAAATCGATCGAGTCAGAAAACGGAAATGGCAAGGAAATTGTCTTTAAATTTGAAATACATTTTTGATAAGAATGTAAAATGGATTTCTTTCGTAAAGCTGTCATATTCAAAAACGTTTCTCCCATATTTCTAATATAGACGGGAATAGATATAAAATAAATAGCCAAAATAAAAACTGGATATTTCTTGATGCGCAAAAAAGGAGAATGAATTTTTCTGAACATCGCTAGGATATTGTATAGTATAGGTATGAGAAATGTATCATAAAATGTATACAAGGAAAGCAAATTATATTAAAATGTAGGTGAAGAAAGTGAAGTATAGCTGCAATATCACATCACCGGAAATTCTCCATAGTTTTATATACTTAACTAAAAATAAAGTTTAAAAGTGTCTGGGAAACTAGATGTTTGTTCGTAGTTAGTGTAATTTATATTATACAGGTATCTGGTATTTTGTTTTGTATCTATAGAGAAATAAGCAAGTCATCAAAACGAAATTAACCCCTAACTGCTGACATGGAGTCTATCGGACTCCGCCCTATGTACTTTGATTTGTAATGCCTGCTCTAACAAGTACATGAATTTCAGTCCTTCTCACCTTCTAAGCGTTGGGTGTAGTGTGATGCCTTAAAAATACCTAATTGTAAAGTTTTCGCTCTCTGAGTTCCGACCCTTAAAGAGTCTGTGAGACTCCATGACAGCATTTGTTTAACAAAATTGGAATAACGATTATGGCTAGCTCTAAACAATCCGTTATTATTTTATTTACATATTTCGAAGGAATTTGTATTAATTGGTTCAACGAAACTAATAGTGATATTGTGATTTCATAGTGACGACGAGAGATTTACACACAGCAACCATGACTCGTGTAGCTAACAAGAATTCGATTCTGAAGAGGAAGACTTTGAGCAAGAAATGGTTTCGGAAAAAGAACATTTTGAGCTGGAATCTGCTTCAGGGGCGAATTTGAAAATGCCAAAAAGAAGTTATTATTTTGGAAAAAACCGATACAAATGGAGTGAAATAGAGCCAACCCATAATGTACGAACTGCGCAACATGATATTGTGCACCTTCCTGCGGCACGTCGTCCTGTTAAAGATAATATTTCCACGTATTTCCAAATGCAGTTTTCTCAGGATATGTGTGAGTTAGTTCTAAAATGGAGGAACAAGAACCTTGAATGTTGGAGAGTTAAATATAAAAGAGAAAAGTGAATCAGAGTTAGCAGATATAGATGAAGTGGAATTCAATAGGTTTTTGGAATTATTGCCCCATACATCCATATTCAAGGCAAATAATGAAATTGTCCGCAGTTTTTTTGCGGCAAATGGTAGAGGAAGGGATATTTTCAGGGCAGTTATGTCAGTGCAACGATTTTTGGCAAATACTAACTGCTCAACTTACAGTACAAAATGAAGAGGTGTGAAAAATGTTTCCTCTCAGAAAATACTGAAATTATAAGGAATGGGGTTCTTTGATGCGACAAATCGACTGGTGTTGTCAACTTCTCGATGAGATCAATGTTTCAAATTTTACCAGAATAATTAAATTAATAGAAAACATGCATTCATATAAAAAATCACACAGAACAAAATATTGTGGATATTTATTTAGTTTTCCGGGAAAGTACTGTCGAAGGTCCAATCTACGAAGCAAAGAATCAGGAGTGCACCACAATGATGCGATTCAGAAGTAGAGTGTGTCAAACTTATAGTACAGAATGAAGAGGTGTGAAATCATTCATAGTTACTCATAAATTGATAGAGATAGAACATTAAGAAAGTCACACATCGATTTGAGACGAAATTTTATTCAATCGAACATGTTTCGAGTGAAAAATAGACTAAAAATATATTTTTGGAGAATTGCGAAAAATGCAATATTTTCCATACTATAGTTCAGGTACAAATTTGATAGAAAATATTTTTCCTCTCAGAAAATACTGAAATTATGAGGAATGGGGTTCTTTGATGCGACAAATCGACTGGTGTCCATTTCTCGATCAGATCACTGTTTCAAATTTAAGCAGAGGAATTAAATTAATAGAAAACATGCATTCATGTAAAACAACGAAGAGACCAAAATAATGAGGGTATTTATTTAATTTTCCAGAAAAGGTCCAATCAATGAAAAAAAAGTCAGGAATGCACCACAATGATGCGATTCAGAAGTTGAGTGCGTCAAACTTATAGTACAGAATCAAGAGATGTGAAATCAAATATCCATAGTTTTTCATAAATTAATAGTGTTAGGGCATTAAGGGAGTCACCCTACGATTTGAGACGAAATTTTATTTAATCGAACATGTCTCGAGTGAAAGATAGGCTAAAAATATATTTTGGAGAATTGCGAAAAATTCAATATTTTTCATACATAGTTCAGGTACAAATTTGAAAGAAATTATTTTTCCTCTCAGAAAATACTGAAATTATGAGGAATGGGGTTCTTTCATGCGACAAATCGACTGGTGTTGTCTATTTGTCGATGAGATCAATGTTTCAAATTATAGCAGAGGAATTAAGTTATTAGAAAACATGCATTCATGTAAAAATCGCACATACCAAAATAATGAGAATATTCATTTAATTTTCCAGAAAAGTTTTGTCAAAGGTCCAATCAATGAACAAAAAGTCAAATATGCACCACAATGATGCGATTCAGAAGTTGAGTGCGTCAAATTTATAGTACAGAAAGAAGAGGTGTCAAATCAAATACCCATAGTTACTCATAAATTAATAGAGTTAGGGCATTAAGAAAGTCACCCATCGATTTGAGACGAAACTTCTTTTAATCGAACATGTTTCGAGTGAAAGATAGGCTGAAAATATATTTTTGAGGAATTGCGAAAAATGCAATATGTTCAGGTACAAATTTGATAGAAAATATTTTTCCTCTCAGAAAATACTGAAATTATGAGGAATGAGGTACTTTGATGCAACAAATCGACTGGTGTTGTCCATTTCTCGATGAGATCAATGTTTCAAATTTTAGCAGAGGAATTAAATTAATAGAAAACATGCATTCATATAAAAAATCGCACAGACCAAAATAATGAGAATATTTATTTAATTCTCCAGAAAAGTACTGTCAAAGGTCCAATCAATGAAAAAAAAGTCAGTAATGCACCACAATGATGCGATTCAGAAGTTGAGTGCGTCAAACTTATAGTACAGAATGAGGAGATGTGAAATCAAATATCCATAGTTACTCATGAATTAATAGAGTTGGGGCATTAAGAAAGTCACCCATCGATTTGAGACTAAATTTTATTTAATCGAACATGTTTCGAGTGAAAGATAGGCTGAAAATATATTTTGGAGAATTGCGAAAAATGCAATATTTTCCAGGTACAAATTTGATAGAAAATATTTTTCTCTCAGAATATACTGAAATTATGAGGAATGGGGTTCTTTGATGCGACAAATCGACTGGGTTGGCCATTTCTCGATGAGGTCAATGTTTCAAATTTTAGCAGAGGAATTAAATTAATAGAAAACATGCATTCATGTAAAAATCTCACAGACTAAAATAATGAGAATATTCATTTAATTTTCCAGAAAAGTAGTGTCAAAGGTCCAATCAATAAAAAATAAGGCAGGAATGCACCACAATGATGCGATTCAGACGTTGAGTGCGTCAAACTTATAGTTTAGAATGAAGAGGTGTGAAATCAAATATCCATAGTTACTCATAAATTAATAGAGTAAGGGCATTAAGAAAGTCACCCATGGATTTGAGTCGACATTTTATACAATCGTTTCAAGTGAAAGATAGGCTAAATATATATTTTGCAGAATTTCAGGTACAAATTTGATAGAAAATATTTTTCCTCTCAGAAAATACTGAAATTATGAGGAATGGGGTTTTTGATTCGACAAATCGACTGGTGTTGTCCATTTCTCGATGATATCAATGTTTCAAATTTTAGCAGAGGAATTACATTAATAGAAAACATGCATTCATATAAAAAATCGCACAGACCAAAATAATGAGAATATTTTTCTAATTTTCTATTTGATTGAGAAACGTGTTGCAAATAGTATTAATTTTCTCATCTCGTCAATTAAAAATCTTGAAATATTTTCGAAGAAAGGAATGGCCCTGTATAAATATCTGTACGAATTCAAGACAAGCTTAAATTATTCCTGAACAACATACATTAATTACATTCATATTCCACCTCCGTATAATAAATATTACATATTTCTGTACATACACACATAATTCCTGCTTAAAATCCGTTAACAATTTCTAGTCAACACTTCAAATCCACAAACATCAATTTTAACCACATCTTCACATACAAAAAATTATTTTAAAAACCTTACTTTCTCTATAACAAAAACAACCTCTCCAAAAAACGACCCTAGCCTACGCATAACTCAACCGTCGTATATGACGCTAGAGTTTAAAATCCTACAATCCATTGGCCAATTCCCCACGTGATCTCCCCTGCTTACACCCACCCTGAGCGCCACATAAATACGACCCCAACCCAACAATCCCACAATTATTATCCACTCATCGTACAAAGAGTTATTTAACGTTCATTTCCAGCCTACGAATTGACCGGTATAATTAAAACTCCGATAAGCATTCAGTAGAATCAAATAATGTATTAAGATATTATACAGCATTACTAATAAACAGTGCTAGATTCTTAATTGTTAGGCAAACAAACACCCCCTGTATTAAAACCCGAATAAACATCAGTGAAAAGTGCGACATCATTTAATTTATCATACCATACACTCAACTCCGATAAGCAACTCTTGACAAATCAAAGTTGCTGGTCCTTCGAGATCTATATATAAATATTCTTACCGCATTTCACACCCTTAATAAATGCAAAGTAAGACACTCCGGAACAATATCATTGAAACTTTTTATTTGAACCTGTTATATAATTATAACGATTATCCTCATCTTTTGGAAATATTATAATATTGAGCGAAAGAAACGACGAGTACTCAGTGTGTATTTATTATTAAAATTCAGCTAAGCGCTTTCGGCCATTAGGCCATTCTTAGAGCTGTGCTATAAAATTATAATGTTTGTACAATTTGAAAGAACAATTTAAAAAAGTTGAACTTACATCTTAAAAAATTCTATAACAGGTGTCAAAAAACATCCAGTGAATCAAAATGAAGTAATGTATGATGCTACGTATTGTTAGAATAAAATGATTAAAAACATTAAAAATACCCTTTTAAGAGGGTGTACAAGTATATTTTACATGATAAAACGTCTTAATTAAAAGTGTAAACTAAATTATATCTGATGACAAGTTTGACGTTAATAGACGGTGTATAATAATACAACGTATTTGTGTGCAAATGTATAATAAAAATGATAAAAAAATTCATATAGTGAACTGAAAATTGAAGGAAAATTCATATATTACTTTCATTGTAAACTTAAAAATGAAGTTAAAGATGTGATAAAATTAAAAAATCTCCATTCAAATTCAAAATTCCCAAAATACATCTAGCTTAGATGAATAGGAAACACCCCTCCACCCTTGATTGTCCAAAGAAAAGTGACTTAGGGGTAGGATCTATTCCCCAGCCAGTCAGGAAACAAGCGCAGTAAACCTATATGTGTAAAATGCTAGATAACATAAATTAAGCACAAGGCCGTAAATACATCCATGGAGGAGTTTGAATAATCTAGTGACGAAGGTGGAAAAGTACGCTGGCAAGGTGAACCCAACAGCTGATGGCCTCACATATGAATTAGATGTAAATGGTAAAGTGATAGTGACCTGATGACCCAAACTATGTCCCATACATAGCTCGGCGACAAGATAACAATTTGTTATTTAATTTAGGTTAATTATTACACACCTAGACCCATACTAGGCATGTACAAGAAGAGAAGAATTCATATGAGTATGTTAAGAGTGAAAGGGTAGGATAGAAGATGATAAGTGTTGCAAGATATAGAACACTTGTTGATGAACCCAACTGTGACCCATACATAGCTACGTTACAAGGAAACAATGTGGTTAAGAAGTTTTTTTGATAGTTATGTCAAACATAGATCCATACTAGGCATGTACAGGAGAGAAGAAACGGGATGAGAGTGTAAAGAGAAGAAAGGGTTGGCGGATATACTAGACTAGAAGTTGTAGTAAGGAGAGAAGATGTCAAAGGAGTCTGTCAAGAGTAAAAAGGTGGAAGGACATAAGATGATGAGAGTTATCAGATATATAATACTGGTATACTGATGACCCAACTATGACCCATACATAGCTAGGTTATAAGGAAACCATGTGGTTATGAAGTTTTTAGGTAGTTATGACGAACCTAGATACATACTAGGCATGTACAGAGGAGAAGAAACCAAGTGAGATTATAAAGAGAAGAAAAGTATGGCAGATATGCCAAAATTGTATGAAAAGGGAGTAATGTGGATGTGAAGTTATAAGATAATTGTGACAAACCTAGATCCATACTAGGCATATCACGAAAAAGAGGAAACCAAGGAAGAAATAGCTTAGAGTGGAAAGATAGCAGATGTGCTAGCAATAAGAAAAGATCTGCCATACATAGAACCATACTAGTCATGCGCAGGAGAAGAACAAAAAAATCAAGGAAAGTTAAAAAGGAGGGTATGATTTGCTGAAATTTATAAGATTGCTTGTATGCTGAACCAAACTATGACCCATACATAGCGTGGTGTCCAACTTCCACTGTGGTAATCTAGAACCAGTTCCAAGAACAATCTCAGATACATACTAGGCATGTGTCAGATAAGTTCCATGAGGGATGTTTTATTCCTATTAATTAGAAATTGAATTTGGTTGGTAACTAATGGGACAAACCATGACCCATACATAGCCTGGTGGCTAGCCAACAATGTGTTTGAGGGATGATTGTAGAACTAGCTGTAAGACTTAACCTAGACCCATACTATCCATGCATAGTTCTAGGGGTAGAAAGGAAGATTATTATTAAGAAGATACGATGAATAGGATGTTGAATGGAGTATGGAAGTTTCTAGGTGTCTGGAAACAGTGTGTAATGCAGTGATAGATGTAGTGCAAATGTGAGAGGTGAATAAGGTTGAGCAAATTCAAAGTAGAAGAAAGAAGAAACAGAAGTAAAGAATGGATAGAAGATAGGAGAGACTCATTCATTCGCCTTTTACGAATCAGCCGAGTGCTGAGCGAAATATTCTTGGACCGGATCGCCACGGCGGGAGGGTGAGAGGAAAGCCCTAGAGGACCACAAAGTTTTGAACAGAGGTTGAAATTTACAATTATGATATACCAGGGTGTTGAGACAGTGTTCTGAGTTAACATTCATTTCCCTGAGTATTTCTAGATCCTCGAGCAAGTCTATTTTTCTGAAGTTGTTCCTGGGAATGTTATGCAGGATTTTAGAGTTGCGTGATGGAGAAAAGTTGTGGTTATTAAACTTAATGTGGAAGCCGAAATTAGAAGGAGTAGGTTTGTTGAGATGTTCCTTAATTATACTACCTAAAGCACGAGTGGTTCTACCCACATAAGTGGATGGACAAGAATCACAAGTTAATTTATAGATACCACTTCTGTTAAGTTTATCAATAGGGTCTTTGTTCTTAGAGAAAATTGTGGAAATGGAACATTTCGATTTAGAGGAGATTTTAACATCTCCAAGTTTGTTAGTAATAATCTTTGAAATTCCATCTGAAACTTCACCACAATGAGTCAATGAACGATACTGACTCGGTTCGTTGTTTTGAACTTCAGGGAAGGCTGAATTCCTTCTCAACCTCCTTGTTGTCTTCGAGACCATACGATCAACAATTTGAGGAGAATAACCATTTTTCAATGCAAACTGTTTCAAGATATTCAGTTCTACGTTGAAATTATGTGGAGAAAGAGGGACCCTAAGTAATCTATATACATAACAAGATATAGCAAACCTATTGTGTTGAATAGGGTGGTTAGAATGTATTGGAATAAGATGATCAGTCTGTGTGGGTGTTCTGTATATGGTAAATTCAATTTCAGAATCTTTCCTTGATAAAGTCAAATAAAAAAAAATTATTGAGCCAATGTTTTCGATTTCCAAGGTAAACTGTATGGAAGGATGGATGTCGTTAAGTTTGCTGAGGATACTGTATGCATCATCTTCATCTCCATTAATAAAAGCTAAAACATCATCAACATATCTGAACCATTTAATGACTTTACTAAAATGTGGATTTTTATTGAAAATACTCTGTCATTGAAGGAAAAGAAGTCTTGAGAAAGACAAAATTTAAGTAGAACGACAATGTGAGATGTTGTAATTGGGTCAATGTTCTTAGATTGGAGTAGGTTGCTAACGATAGGGATTATTTCTATTTTGGGGACGCTGGTAAAGAGATTGGAAATATTAGAAGAAACCATGAAAAAATCAGACTGGGAGTTACAATCTTTAATTCTATCTGCCAAGTCCAAGGTGTTCTTAGCAGTGTACACTGGTTTATAATTTAGAGTTGTAGAAAGGAAGTTATTGACAAATTTAGATACAAGCTCCAAAGGAGTGTTGGAAAAGCTAACTACTGGTCTCATTGGAAGGTTCTATCTATGTATCTTGGAATGCCCATTAAGTATAGGTATGTGGGAATGAGTAGGAGTATGATGGAGTGTTGGAAAAGCTAACCACTGGTCTCATTGGAAGGTTCTATCTATGTATCTTGGAATGTCCATTAAGTATAGGTATGTGGGAATGAGTAGGAGTATGATGTCTCGTATTGATTCCATGAGTGGAGAAGATTGTCTTATGCTGATTCAATATGTCTTTTAGATCAGTTGTTATATTATTAGTGGGATTATTGTTTATGATTCAGAAGTTATTATTTTGTAGAAATTCTGCCGTTTTATTTATGTTATCATCTCTGTACATTATGATTAAACAATTACCTTTATCAGCTTTTGTGAACATCAAGCCATTAGCCTTCACCTTACCAGCAATACTCTTCACCAACCTTTGTTGTTCAAAGATTTTTGACTTCAATTTAGCCTTGTTGTTATGAAATTTAGTGAAGTTTTTTTGTAAAGATAAATAGCAACTTTTCTTCATGTTATTTTTAATATTATCATCTAGATTCAAACTTTCTAGTAACACATCTACATCGATAGCGAGTTTTTCTAAAAATTTTGAATCTAAATTATTTAAGGTGGGAGATTTGAGACCATTATTCAACAACTCAATCTCTTCACTATTGAATGTAGTTTTTGTAAGGTTAATAATGCGGTCATGAAATTTTAAGTCAGAAAACTTCCCCAGAGTTCGAATCCGTCTGCCCGTGACTAGATAGAGAAAAGACCCTATCCCTAATAAGCTGTTGGAGCTTTTTATCAACCCTATTAAATTTGCTGGTACATATGAACCCAAATTCATCCATATGTTCACTAAATCTCTGCTGAAAAACCTCCTAAGGAACAAGTTCAGTTATGTTGTCATAAAGTATCGGTTTCTTCTCTTCTGTACATGCCTAGTATGGATCTAGGTTTGTCATAATTAACTAAAAACTTCATAACCACATAATTTTCTTGTAACCTAGCTATGTATGGGTCATAGTTGGGTCATCAGTATACCAGTATTCTATATCTGATAATTCTTATCATCTTATGTCCTTCCACCTTTTTACTCGTGACACACTCCTTTGACTTCTTCTTTCCTCACTACAACTTCTAGCATACCCGCCATCTCCTTACACTCTCACCTCGTTTCTTCTCTTCTGTACATGCTTAGTATGGATTAAGGTTTGTCATAACTATTAAAAAAAACTTCTCAACAACATTGTTTCCTTGTAACCTAGCTATGTATGGGTCACAGTTGGGTTCATCAACAAGTGTTCTATATCTTGCAGCTCTGATCATCTTCTATCCTAACCTTTCACTCTTAACATACTCCTATGAATTCTTCTCTCCTTGTACATGCCTAGTATGGGTCTAGGCGTGTAACAATTAACCTACATTTAATAATCACATTGTGTTCTTGACGCCGGGCTGCTATGTATGGGACACAGTTTGAATCATCAGGTCACAATCACTTTACCATTTACATCTAATTCATATGTGAGGCCATCAACTATTGGGTTCACCCTGCCAGCGTACTTTTCCACCTTCGTCACTAGATTATGTAAACTCCTCCATGGATGTATTTACGTCCGTGTGCTTAATTTATGTTATCTAGCATTTAACACATATAGGTTTACTGCGCTTGTTTCCTGACTGGCTGGGGAATGAATCCTACCCCTAAGTTACTTTTCTTTAGACCATCAAGGGTGGAGATGTGTTTCCTATTTATCTTAGTTAGATGAATTTCGGGAATTATGAATTTGAATGGAGATTTTTAATTTTATCACATCTTCAACTTCATTTTTAAATTTACAATGAAAGTAATATATAAATTTTCCTTCAATTTTCAGATCAATATATGAATCTTTCCATCCTTTTAAACATACATTTGATTCAATGTTCATCACACAAAAACGTTGTATTTGTATTATTATACACTTGTTGTTTTACTGCACGCTGGCTTATTAGCCACTGTCTATTAGGGTCAAACTTATCATCAGATATAATTTAGTTTACCTACGAGCACCCCTGTAAGTAGTCAAAAACACACAGTCGTCAATCAATGTGAGACATCTATTACGCATGGTAAAACAAAACGCACGGCTGTAAAGTAAATCGTACGGCTTCCATAGCAACCACTTAGCAACTGTCAATAGACGTAGCCATTTTATTCAAAATGTATTACTTAGATATTTGACGTTGAATTTTATTCTATATATAAATGGTAGATAACATTTATTAGACATGAGATTGCATTTAATACTAAGAGTTATTTGGAATTATATGATAATTGGTTCCGTTTCATTCAATCCGCATCTTTTAGCTGTCTGAATGTATCTCATATTAGTAAACAATAGTATATTATACATCAAGCGTCTGAAGTGGCTCATTTAATCCCGCGGGTCGTGCTTGATTCCTGAGGGAAGTAATCCACCTAAGGGATTAATGTCACTTTAGTCGAGAGGTAATTCTACATACATTTTTAATAAACTTAAATACTACTTAGGACGGACCTTTACGAAACTTGGCTGGGCATCGAGGGTGAACTTCTAAGATGCTTGGCTGGGCATCGAGGAGCGACTTTTATAAAACTTGGCTGGGCATCGAGGATGTACGTTTTTACTTGTATTTTAAATACCTTAATAAGATTATAATCACAAGTACAAGTGGGTCGTAGGTAAAGTATAGTACGTAACTCGTGTTGTAACGCAATCTACGCACTCACGGAATTACGTTCTTGCCTAAAATGCTTCTTATAACACACGTTACGTAATATACTATTACACTTGTAAATAAGACATTTCATTATGTAAAATATACTTGTACACCCTCTTAAAAGGGTATTTTTAATGTTTTTAATCATTTTACTCCAACAATGACGTATCATCATACATTGCTTCATTTTGATTCACTCGATAAGAGAGAGAGAGAAAGAGAAAAGTTCTTGGATTTTTTGAAGTTGGGCTTGTAGTGTTTTATTGGGTTGTTTTTGTTTGGAGATTGGCCCTGTTATAGGATTTATTTCCTATTCAGGGCTGGTTGGTGGTATTTTTGTGGGTGGTTTGTGTGCGCGTATTGACTTGGCTTGAGTTTCGGGTAGGGCTGAAAATTCAGTTTTTTTTTTTAAGAAAAGTGTATAGGAGGTAGAGAAAAAAGGTGTATAGAAAATTGAAGATTTGTCTGGTTTTGTGGATGATTTGTGTTTTTAGAAATCAACCGGAGAGAGAGGTATGAACAATCAGCTACGAAATCGGATGATTTTGTGCGAACGTGGTTTTAAAG
This sequence comes from Galeruca laticollis, assembly GCA_963921935.1. Lineage (NCBI taxonomy): Eukaryota > Metazoa > Arthropoda > Insecta > Coleoptera > Chrysomelidae > Galeruca > Galeruca laticollis. Next base: position 240,088,582 of record OY998175.1, read on the forward strand.
GTGTATAGAATTTGAAAATTAACAAGTGTCTGGTAAAGATAGAAAATGAATAAGACGAACCACGTTGCGTTGAGGATAGTTAATAGAGGCGAGGTGGGTGATTGAATTGTTGGAAGATGAAAATGTTTTTGGGGATTGGGTGTCTCCTATGTCATGAGAGTTAATAAGAAGCGTTGGGAATGGTTTTTGGAATTTTTTTGAGTTTAATTTGAAATTTGTTGGAAAAGTGACTAGGAGACATTGAAAGATATGTGGATGATGTCGGGTGGTGGCGACTGGCTTTTCTCGACTTCGAGGTGAGGAATTTGTTGAAAAGGTGTGTTTATGTGCGGTGTGGTACCTTGAATATGAAATTTTGGGAAATAAATTTTTTTTGAATATTGAGTAAAATTTTAAAATGATTGTTTAAAATATTGTAATGAGTAAGCTGGCACCGAAAAATAATAATAAATCTAAAAACTTCGTCGTACGTCTGCCCATTTGGCTAGCGAATAAATTCACTATGCTACAGGAAAAAACGTGAAAAACCTGCAGCACCGACGGGGTGGATGGGGCTCGCGGATCAAATTGAATCGTTTTCGATCCTGATGGCAGTGAAAGCAAAGTGAGCATGCCTGCCTATATTTGTTATAGAGCAGTTGTGTCGATAGAAGGAAGGTATTATATGGCGAAGTGTGTTAGCTATGACGTCCCTTGAGTTGGGGATGGCGTTCATGAGAGTGACGGTGAAAATTTCGATGAGGATTTTGGTGTCGGTTGAAAGATCATAGGGAGTTGGTGGCTTTTCAAGAGTGACTGGGGCGGTCTCTTGAGGGGTTTTGGGAGTCGATAGCCTGTGGGGACAGCGAGGATGGAAAGCGGGGTGTGGACCACCGCAATTGGTACATTTAGGAGTGCCGGACTTGAGGCAATTTTCGGTTCGCTGGCCTGTTTGGCCGCAAGAGGGGCATATCGGTTTAGACCGACAAGATTCGGAGGAGTGTCCGGTTTGAGTGCATCGACTGCAATACTTGGGCACTGGGGGAAGTGGATTTGTGTTTGATGGCTCGCATCGATGTGGAAGGCCGTGAAATTAGAGGCCGGATGTGAGGGCCTGGTGATAATAACTTTCGGATGTGGTGACGATGCGGAACATCGATGTTGGTTTATTGGTGGCCTTGACGATGATTCGCCAGGTTTTGAGAAAAGGGATATGTTGGTCGTGAAGAATTACTTCGAATTCTTTGAGGCTGACCGAGGCGTTTACGTTTCTGCAAACGAGAGTGTAGGTGGGAATGAGGGTTTTGTTGGCCGGGCGGGGTGACTTTGGGGAGGACGTTTTGAGGAGGGCGGTGCGATTGAAATTTACTTTCAAATAAAGGATGTGGCCGTGTAGGAGTTCGAAAGTGTTTAGAAGAGTGAAGAGGGATTTTTGTGTCGAGTATTGGATTCGGAGGTTTCGGAGGTTGAATGTTTGTATTGGTGTGTTGTTGTTGGTGTGTTTTGCTGTAGGAATGTTGATGGGTGTCGGTGTTGTGGGTCGAGTTATGGTTTTACCGACGAGGGTGAAACCGTCCTCGTCGGGGGCGTGTAATTGTTGGATGACGGAGGGTGTTGGTGATTGAGATCTTACAGAGGAAGCGTAAGATCTCGTGGGTGATGTGTAGGAGGTGTGTTTGTGTACGGGTGTTTGTTTGGAAGAGGAAGAGGCTGGCGTTGTGTGAGAGTGAGTTTGTTTGGAAGTGTGTGAAGATGGTTTATTTTGTTTTGTGGGTGTGAGAAGAGGGAATTCTTTTTTGGAAAGTGGAGTTGGAGATGGTGTTGAGTGCGATTTGTTGGGTGTTGTTGTTTTGTTTTCAGATGAGGTGGCAGAAGGGAAAAGTTGTGAGAAAATTCTTATCCTTTCGAGGGAGTTGCAGAAATCTAGATGGGCTTTGTAGTTGGCGGGGTTGACGTTGGGGTGATTGAGTCATTCCATGCTTGGACTTCTTCTCGAGTATATTTGGAAGTGGAGGTTGGGGCAGGTTTGGTAGTTTTGCTGCTACGGGTGCGTCTGGAGGACATTGTCGGTAACGGTGTGGTTAGGATCTGGAAGCGAAAGCTAATACCGACAGCGGACTCACTGCCGGAGGGAGTTGCCTCCCCAGTTAAAGGTTTCCTGACTTATTAGCTTTCAGGAGTTTTATATTTACCTAGATGCTAAATGTCCTTCCCTCTGCGAATGGTGTGGCTTGCTTATGTGTTGGCTGAAATAAAAACAAGAATAACACTGTTTATTATTTTCATAAATAGAGGTTGTTTCGAGGGAAACAATTTACACTTCCAAGTGTATTGAATGAACTGTTGAACTGAAGAGTTCGGCAGAACATGGGGTTGGTTGTCTTCTGTTGGAGGCGTCCACGGTGCCGGCGAAATCGCGGTGAACAGGTTTGTATCAGTGACCCGTTCTTGCTGTATCACCTTCCTCAGACGATGAACTGGCGCTACTGATTCACTGGATGTTTTTTGACACCTATCATAGGATTTTTTATGACGTGAGTTCAACTTTTTTAAATTGTTCTTTCAAATCTTACAAACATTATAATTTCATAGGACCGCTCTGAGAATGGCCTAATGGCCGAAAGCGCTTAGCTGAATTTTAATAATAAATACACACTGAGTACTCGTCGTTTCATTAACTCAATTTATATCTAGTGTGTACACCATACCCAGACAGTTCTAAGATTATAATAGCCATCTTGTTCATTATCTTATTAAGTGGACTAATCCGTTCATTACAATTTTTGACACCCTGTATCTCAAAAGTCATCCTATAATTAGATCTTTTTCGGCTGAAGGAGACTTTTCATAAGGGCATTATAGGCTACATAATATTAAATTTTCAGCCGATTCGACTGGCACCAATTTTGCGTGTGATTTGTTTGGTGTCATTCACTTACTGTTAATGAGGTATCAATCAATTTTAACTTAAAATTCATAAAAACTCGATAATCCGAAAATTTAAACAATCGATATTTTTGACAGTTGACAATTGGTGCTGGATAGCGTAGCCACAAAGTACACGTATGCTGCACTTCCGGCTCTAACAATTAATACTCAACCACCATATTACTCATTTTACGTTAATTCTAGAAAATATTTCAGGCATATTACTCCGCGTAGTACAACTGGTGTAGAGAACGGAACATGCCTCTTTCTGTCAAATGAACCGTGACATTTAGAGGACGCCCTAGGGCTAGCATGAAACTATCCCATAATCAAAAACTACGTAGGAATATTGAAATTCTATAATAGCAGTAAGTAAAACTCAAAATCAGTACTACAGCATATATTAGTAAAAGGTGAAGAAGGGCAACTAGTTTCTGCTCACTGAGCCATCATCAGGCCAGTAAAAGGTATCAAGATAGAAAAATAGGAATTCACAACATAACGAATTACCCTAATGTATATCAATCCATATGTAAAGGATTGGAAGAGAAAGCCGTCACATGTCCGTTGCATCAATCAGACTCCGACATATGTTAGTAGACAACATGGGGATTTACTATAGGGGAAGTCATCAATAAAAATAGTAATGAAAAAATCTTGTTTTCTCTGTAAAACGTCGAGCACAATAAAATAAAATTAAACAAATCAAAACAGGACGGCATTGAGAGAAGTCATAAAAAAGTTATAAAAAATTTGGTCAAAGTATAAAAGAAAAGAAAACAAAACTGGACATCGTCGTATGACAGAATATGTCCGAAGCTAAAAGTCCAGTATTGTATTGTGTAAGAGCACTAAGCACAGTGACTCAGTAAATCCCAAATAGACAAGATGGTCGGAGAACTGACAAATAACAAGGACCAATGACGGCCCTCAAAAACAAAATGAAAAATCTTTCAAAACATAGATGAATGAGACATAGTAACTATCATGTAAAGAAATTATCTGAAACACAGTATAATGTAAGAGCACAAAGTCTGATAACAATATCATAAACTAATCGTAAATACTATATAAAGCCACGACAATTAAGAAAAACAAAAATAATCATGAAAGGGCAAAAATATTCTAATAAGTCGTGACACATAAGTTAAAATTTATGAAATGAGAACCTTGAAAGAAAATAAGAATTCAAGCAATCAAGAATCAGTAAAATGACAGTAATTGTGAAAGAAGAAAGAACGTAACTGAAGTTGACTGATAAACAAATAAATTATGTGTTATCGAACTAACAGCTTCAAAAGTTGAGGAATAAATAGTTTTCTAAAGATTGTAATTGTTCGTTCAGACATAAGATCTAAGGATCGTTATATATGCGACGTATTTCAGACATCTCTAGAAGGTTAAGTCGTACACCCTTCACACACTGATGTAAAAGTCTCACATCCTGAAAATTAAAATCATGTAGTACCGATAAAATAGTATTTGAAAAATCAAGAAAGGATGAATGACTACCTCGAAAAAGGACAACACTACCGTCCACATATCTGTAATAGAACAAAATTGAATCTATGAAATTTGGGTTATTTAAAAAAATCTCTCTAGTTTATTCATAAATAAGTCCCCCAAAAAGGGAGAAAACAGCTACCCATAGCCAAACCCGTGCATTGTCTAAAAAAGTTATTGTTAAATTAAAAAAAAATGCTACAAGGCAAGACCAAGAATATAACAAATATTCAGAATAAAAAAAGTATCGATATGATTAGCAAAAAGTAACTCTCTGATCAGCATAATACACTCATAAGTGGGTACGCTAGGAAATAAGTTTTCCCTTTTTGGCGGACGTTTTATGAATAACCTAGAGAGAATTTTCTTAAATAACTCAAATTTCATAGATTCAATTTTGTTCTATTACAGATATGTGGACGATTGTGTTGCCCTTTTTCGAGGTAGTCATTCAGATGCTTATTCCTTTCTTGATTTTTTAAATACTGTTCACCCACGAATTAGCTTCACTATTGAGTTTGAGGTTGATAATTGCTTACCGTTTTTGGATTTACTTATCCTGCGCAACATTCATACCTCTAGTTTTCAATTTGATATATACAGAAAACCTACCTCAACTGATTCAATTATTGACTATCATTCAAACCATCCCTCATCCCATAAATATGCAGCTTTATATTCCTTTCTTAGTAGAGACTTCAAAATACCTCTTTCAGATTCTTCTTTCAATAAGGAAATAAGTATTTATTAACATATAGCAATAAACAACAATTTTCCTTTACACATTTCCAATAAGATTCTTAACAAACTTTACACTAAGTTTAGACTGAGGTTTTATACTTCTATATAACCATCTTAGGACCATCCATTTTCAGGTACCTTGAATTTCGTGGGTCCACTCTCCTATAAAATTTCCAGCGTTTTTAGAAAACATAGTGTTGAAGTCGCCTTTAAAACCAATTCTTACTTGGGTCAATTTTTATCAACACTAAGGATGAGGTACCTTTATTCAATAGGTCAGGGGTTTATCAGCTGCCTTGTGGTTCTTGCAATGCCTTATATGTGGGCCAGTCTGGACGCAGGTTAGAGTCTCGGTTGAAGGAACATCAATATTATATCAAAATATATATGAACACAGACGTATATAATACTCCTTCATCATTTGCAAACCATATTTTATCGGAACTACATGATTTTAATTTTCAGGATGTCAGACTTTTACATCAGTGTGTGAAGGGTGTTTTTCTTTGGAGATATCTGAAATACGTCGCATATAGAGCGATGCTTCCATCTTATGTCTGAACGAACAATTACAACCTTTATAAAACTATTTATTCCTTAATTTTGAAAGCTCTTAGCTTGATAACACATAATTAAGAAAGTCGTAGAAAAATATTTTTCCACACTGCGTCCAAGATTTTTTATCGACCAAGCAATTTGCCTTCTCAATTTCCTCCTATACATAAGAATTCATTCAGTCATTTCCTCAACAGACCTTGTTTTCTCAGACAGAGTGAAAATTTCAGTTATGCCTGCAATACGACAATAGTAAAAGGTACTGATAGTATTCTCCATTCACCAGCTTTGGATACTAATTACATTTCACTTAATCGTGTTCCGATCAGTCTTCTCATTTTGACGTCAAATTGCCCCACTCTCAGTTATACTCCCTGCACATAAGAGAGAGAGAGAGAGAGAGAGAGAGAGAGAGAGATGTTCGTGACTTTTTGAAGATTGGACTTGTAGTGTTTTTTTTGGGTATATTTTTGTTTGGGGGGTAGGCCCTGTTATAGGATTCGTTTCCTCTTCAGGGCTGGGGGTGTTTTTGTGGGTGGTTTGTGTGCGCGTATTGACTTGGCTTGAGATTTGGGTAGGGCTGAAAATTCAGTTTTAGAAAAAGTGTCTAGGAAGTTTGAGAAAAAAGGTGTATAAAAAATTGGAGTTGTGTTTGTTTTTGTGGGTGGGTTGTGTGTGTTTGCCAGAAATCAACCGGAGGGAGGAGCGAAAACAATCAGCGTCGAAATTGGGTGATTTTTAAGCGAACGTGGTTTTGAGATGAGGGAACGGGGTTTTTAATAGTGTCTGGAAAAGGTCGAAAATGAATAAGACAATCCACGTTGCGTTGCGGATAGTTAATAGAAGCGGGCTGGGTGATGGTGTTGTTGGAAAGTGAAGATATAATTTTTGGGGATTTTGTGTCTCCTGCGTCATGAAAGTTAATAGAAGCGTGGGGAGATATTGGAATTTTGAGAATTTTTGGGATTTGAGTTTGTTGAAATTTGTTGGAAAAGTGACTAGGAGACGTTGAAAGATGTGTGGATGAAGTCGGGCGGTGGCGACTGGCTTTTCTCGAGTTCGAGGTGAGGAATTGTTAAAAGGTGTGTTTATGTGTGGTGTGGAACCTTGAATATGAAATTCTGAAAAAAGTTTTCGTATATCGAGTGAATTATCTATTTGTTTATTAAAATATTGAAATTTAAGGTTTTGAGATGGTTGTTTAATATTGTAATGAGTGAGCTGGTACGAATAACAATCTTTAAATCCAAAAACTTCGTCGTGCGTCGGCCCATTTGGCTAGCAAATAAATACACTATGCTACAGGGAAAAACGTGAAAAACCTGCAGCACCGACGGGGTGGATGGGGCTCGCGGATCAATTTGGATCGCTTTCACTCCTGATGAGAGTGAAAGCAAAGTGAGCACGCCTGCCCATATTTGTTATAGAGCAGTTGTGTCGATAAATGGAAGGGATTAAGTGGCGAAGTGTTTCGGCTATGACATCTCTCGAGTTGGGGATGGCATTCATGAGTGTGACGGTGAGTATTTCGATGAGGATTTTAGAGTCGGTTGAGAGGTCGTAAGGTGTGGGTGGCTTTTCGAGGGTGACTGGTGCGGTCTCTTGGGGGGTTTTAGGTGTCGATAGCCTGTGGGGGCAGCGAGGGTGGAAAGCGGGGTGTGGACCACCGCAATTGGTACATTTAGGACTGCCGGACTTGGGGCAATTTTCGGTTCGGTGGCCTGATTGGCCACAAGAGGGGCATATCGGTTTAGACCGACAAGATTCGGAGGAGTGTCCGGTTTGGGTGCATCGACTGCAATATTTGGGCACTGGGGGGAGTGGATTTGTGTTCGATGGCTCGCATCGATGTGGAAGGCCGTGAAAAGAGAGGCCGGAGGTTAGGGCCTGGTGGTAGTGGGCTTCGGAGGTGGTAACGATGCGAAGCATCGAAGTGGGTTTGTTGGTGGCTTTGGCCACGATTCGCCAAGTTTTGAGAAAGGGTATTTGTTTATTGTGAAGAATTTCTTCAAATTCTTCGGGGCTGACAGTGGTGTCTACATTCCTGCAGACAAAAGAGTAGGTGGGTATGAGGGTTTTGTTGGCTGGACGTAGTGGACGTTCTGTTGAGTTAAGAACGTTGATGATGATGTTTTTGTCACCAGTGTTGTAATGGATTGAGAAAGAGGACGTGGCCGTGTAGGAGTTCGAAGGTGTTGAGTAGGGTGAAAAGGGCTTTTTGAGTGGCGTATTGGGTTGGGTGGTTTCGGAGGTTCAGGGTTTGGATTGGTGTGTCGTTGACGGTGTGAGTTGGTGCAGGAATGTTGATAGGTGTGGGTGTTGGTGGTCGGGTCCCTGCACATCCATTATATCTAGCTATCTACTGGGATCTAGTGAAAACGTCATCCTGGAACCAGGGGCAGCTTCAAGGGGGAGGCAGTAGGGGCACTTGACCCCCTCCCCCGAGAATCTGGGGAATATTTTTTAACAGGAATATTTCGAACATAAAATTATAAAAAAGTAAAAATAATTACAAGCAGAATCTCGCATCATTTCATGCATTATAAACATCAACTTTATATTGGTTTTATATTTCTGTAAATTGCTAAAAAAATTCACGTGGTGATGCTGGTAGTTCCTTCAGGACCGGTGGTATGCTTACTACAGCTGTATTAGTTAGTTTGGAAGTTAGGCGGATAAGAGAATTTGCCATACGGTACTCCACGATTGCCTACTCCGAGTCACCAATAAGAATCTAGCCCGCGAATACATTACGAGAGTACATAATTTGAATCGTTGGATGTTCAATAAGTAGAACAAATTATTTTGTTGGGATTATATCTCTCTATTAACTCATTTTCCCTTTTTTTCGGTATGTATATATTTATATCCTAATATACTGAAGAAAAAGAGAACCTGGGTAAATTATTAATAGTTATTATAAAGTGAAAATGTGATTTTTGCATTGAAATCCGTAATTAAAAAAAGTTTAAACTGACGATACATTTTTTTTGACACAAAGTCTATGTAAAACAATTCGTAAAATAATTACGTGATAAATAGGTAAAGGAGTAGTTTGAATACCCATTTTCTCTAATGGGGTGAGCTGTTATAACTATAAATTAAACTCAAAATCTTCCCATATAAAAGAGTAATACATTTTTTTATGAAACGATGACCATAGTTTCCCCAAGGAATATCGTCAGAGGCCTATAATAAGATATAAATTATGATGTTAACTTCTAAAAAGTATATTCACCTCAAAAAGTAATATAAATTATAAATATTAATATTCATCACAATTCAACTTATTATATATAGGCGCTATTGTTGAGTAAGCTTCAATATATTGCAACCCATAAAAAACAAACTTCGTGAACTTTAACGTTGACTGAGTTCTGCGATTCAGCCGTTGTGCTCTTTACTCTTGTGACGTAGAGCGAGAATTCATTTCTCTCCTCCAACATAGGAAGGGGCAACCGTCAACCGTATTAGTCAAAGAACCGTGAAAGTACTCCGTTTAATGATGCTTTTTCAATATTATGCAGTAATAAGTCTTGTGCTGTCTGTTCAAGTTCACTGATGTTTTGTGTGTTGGCTAAAGCTTTGAAATGGAGGTAAGTGTAAATCTACAATTGTTCTTTTCTTTTTTTTTTCATTGTTTATTGGCATAGACTGCAATGGTCATTAGCCCACAATTTTTCTTGTTGAGGGATTTAATGTTTAAAAACTCGTAAACGTTTCGGTTGTTTAATATCAGAACCTCAAGATCAAGGAACTGACGCTAACGATGCCGTGAAAGGCGTTGATAACTCGGCACTGAAGGATTTTTCATATCAAATGCCCCCTTTAACGTCAAATGACGATTTAGTTCTTGAAAACGATATTGGGGGTGTCATTAATTCAAAAATCAGTGATTTGACAAAGTATAATTTATTCAAAAACCACTGGAAACCTTCAAGTAACTATAATTTCCCCTTCTCCGTACACAAAGTAAACAGAAAAAAAATTAAAAGATACTTGGGATTGCAACATTTTGAGAATCATAAGTGGTTAGTTCTTTCTCATATCCAACAGGGTTTGTTTTCTGAATACTGCGTGTTGTTTGCTGGAGATAAAGTAGGACACAATAATGGTATAGCTACTCAAAAGTTTGTCATTAGACCAGTAACAACCTTCTCAAAACTGTTTGGAAAAGATGGTTATTTGAAGACACACGAAAATACGCATTACCATAAAGAATGTGTTCAAGCAAGTCAAGATTTCATGAGAACGTTCGAAGCACCAGAAGACGAAGTTATAAATCGGGTTAACAAACATAGGCTTCAACAAGTTGAGAAGAACAGGGCAAGATTTCATCTCATTGTTGAGACAATTATATTTTTAGGACGACAAACTATACCTTTGCGGGGCCACAGGGATGATGGACACCTAGATGATGAGGCCCGGCCTTCCAATGACGGAAATTTTAGAGAGCTTTTGAAGTTGCCAGTGGCGATAATAATCCAAAAATGCATTCGACAACTGCATCAGCAAGAGCTACTTACATTGGTAAAAATCCCCAAAACGAGATAATCTACTGCTGTGGAGAAGAGATCAAAAGTACAATATTAAAACGGATTCGTAAAGCAAGTTATTACTCAATTTTGTTGGACGAGACGACTGATATTTCCAATGTGGAACAACTATCATTCAATATTCGGTATGTTCATGATGGAGTTGTACGTGAAGACTTTTTGAAGTTTGTCGACGCGTACAATGACCCATCAATAACAGGACCTGTTGGTGATCTGCTGACTGAGCGCAAGTTATCTGGAAAAGCATTGGGAACGATTGTCTTAAACATCATGAAAGGACTGAACCTTGATCTCAATTTGTATGTAGGGATAAGGACTGATAACTGTAGCGTAATGGCTTCTGAAGTACTAGGAGCTGTAAAAGAAATTCAAGATCAAGCAATTAATGCATGTAGAGTACCTTGCTACAATCATGGTCTGAACCATTCCTTGTCAAAGTCCAGTTCAGTGGTGATTGTTAGGAACACGGTAGACATAATGAAATCTATTATTACATTTTTCAATGTGTCCGCAAAGAGAAACTTCGGTATCAAGAATATTCTACAACTACAGTTATCAGGACTTTGTGAGACAAGATGGGCTGAGAGGCATGATGGTGTACTACAATTCAAAATATACTTCACAGAAATTGTTGAGGCTCTCACCCGCATTTACACTTGGAAAGACACACAAACATCATCTAAAGCTACATCTCTACTTCATGCGATGTGTTCACCCGAATTCATCGTCTCGGCCTGTAGTTTAGTGGATATCTTCCAGGTAACTCTTCCAATCAGCAGATTGCTACAGTCGCCTTCTTTAGATCTCAATCGGGCATCCAGTGCAATTCACAACAAACTTTCTTTTTTGGAAAATAAAAGACGTGATTGCAATGAAGTGTTTGCCAAAGTGTTCACGGAAGCCGTAGAAATAGTTGATTCAGTTGGCTTAGAAATAAAATTACCACGAATTGTTGGTAGGCAAACTCATAGGAAAAATTATGCAAGCAGCACTCCAGAAGAATACTTTCGACGATCCATTTACATCCCCTTACTTGAAAACATCTGTGAAGATATCAAAGGAAGATTTGGGCTATCTACACTTCAATGCTTTGGGTTAAAAAATTTATTCCCAAAAGCTCTACTATCTAAAGACGGAGGAAACTTCCAAACAAAACAAAATCAGCTGTAAAAAGCCCTGGAACAGTTTTCACCAGTCTTTAATAAAGAAGTGAAAATGTTATTAATCCAGTTTAGAAGTGAACTGGAACTTTGGGCCAACAAATGGAGACATGAAAACGACAAACAAATCCCAGAAAATGCTGTTGATTTCGTAAACTACTGTGACGAGGATTTATATCCTACAATCAAAGAAATTGACTGTCTCGACCCTTACTTCGTGGAATATGCTCATATTAGTGTTTTTAAATGAAACTTAAGGTCTCTAGTTAATTCCACAATATAATACAAGTTATTGAAAATTGTTTCGATATTGATTTATCGAAACAATTGTCAATTTTTTAGAATTTTCAATAACTTGTATTATATTGTGGAATTAACTAGAGACCTTAAGTTTCATTTAAAAACACTAATACAATCAAATAACTTTCGAAAATCCTTGCCACACTGCCAGTCAGTGTCGCTTCTGCTGAACGGTCGTTCTCCACTTTGAGAAGAATGAAGACATGGTTGCGCTCCAGGATTACTGAAGATCGATTGACTCGATTGTGTTTGCTACACATTCACAAAGACATTGAATTGGACATTGAGAAAATCATTGACCGCTTTTCAAAAACCAAATCTAGGCGGCTTGATTTCGTTATTTAGGATTCTCTTTGTTTTAGGACTTCAGGACATATAAAGTTGAGTTTCACTGATTTGTAAAATATAGCAACATTGTTTTACCCGTCTTTTCTTGGTTTGCCTTCAACCTCCCTAAAATAATAATAATACAACGTATGTTATTGATACATAGATAAATGTGAGTGAATAATTTTCTTCATATCTTATTGACTTATTTACTCTCATTGTATGTCTAACTGGTAGAATCAACATTAAAACTTAAATCATGAGTTTTTCTAAGATCCTGTTTAAGGCTAATTTAATTAGTGATAAATCTTTTTATAAACGTGATATTACGTAAATGTTAGAAGACTACAGTCTCTAAGTATTCCAAGATTAAGTATTGATACTGATACAAACATCTCACCAAGGAAATCGCACCATGAAATCGCTGGCATGGAGCTCTTTAACTATCTCTAACCCTTTACGCAGTAGCTATGATCTTTGAATTCTTATAACTTTATATCTTTAACTACATGTAAGTATAGCAATTGTATATTTTTCTGTCGCTCAAAACAGTTTTTTAATATTGATTAAGTTAAGGTGAGAGTAAACATTTTTCACTGAAATCTATTTGTTTAGACACTGAAACAAAATACACAACAATTTTCTTCCGAGGGGTCTGCGTCCGGAAACCAATTAAATTGCTACCCTCCCCCTATGTACGTGCCCCCTCCGAGAATAAATACTGGAGCCGCCCCTGCCTGGAACATTACGATACCCAGATATATTTTTTCTTCGCTACATTTTACTAATAAAATGTCTTGAATTTCATTCAATTGGACGTGTGAATATTCACAAGCAAGAAAGCGAAAGGAATTCGCCGCTCTCTTTGTTACATTGTCAAATATATTTCAAACTGATGGTTTCAAGTTGCTGGATTACACTTGTCAATGAAGGTGCGATGTGGTAAAAATCACCCTATAAACAGACGATATGGGTTTGTGTACATCAGCATCAGGATTACAACATAACGTTTTATGATATTTTCATCTGAAGAGTTTTTCTACTGCAAATAGATATTCAGCACAAAGCCATATTTTCTCGGAAATATATTTGGCACGTTCACAACGGTATATACACGTTTCATACTAAGTGACAACTCAAAGAAATAGATGTCACATTCCATTGAGTGGTTCGTTTCATTCGATTAAATATTTCCAGAAAACCTAAATGCTTGTAAAAGTAATCGATTGGCAACAGTGGCGTTCGAATTTCACATTTTTAAGGGCTTTGAAGATTCTGTAAAGTTGATATGCTAGATTGGTAACTTTCTCTATTCTAATAATTGAAATTTATTGAAATATTCATTTGAAAAAGATTCGTATGACGAAGAGGAAAACATGAATATAATTCGCCTATCGTTGTACCGGATGGTTCAATAAGCCGAGCTCTCGGCTATATATCAGAAAATATTCATGTTATAACTTAAGGAGAAAATATTCCTTAGTAAAAGTGGCCAAGAGAAATCGCTGAAAATAACTTTCAAGTTTCTAGGTTAACCGCTAGGGGGCGTAACCCGTGAAGAAAAACTTAAAACCCAGATTTTTGTGAAATATGCCCAATAATACCAAGTGTTAAATAAGTAAACTAGAAAGAGGACTAAATTTCAAACAAATTTGTATAAATACTTTCTTATTTTTTCAAATAAAGGGCGGCATAGAGTGGGGAAGTGTTTGTGGATAAATACCTATAACTTTGGTTTGGATAAACCGATTTTAACGAAATTAGTGTCACAAAAAAAGACTGTAGATGAATTAATTACATTTACTATAGAACAGTTGCATTTAGTTTTAATTGTAATAGATAGAGGGTACTTTTGAATACAAAAAGTTAAAAAATACTCAATGAAAACACCTAATTATTGTAAATTATAATGGAGCGGTGTAAGGGATGAAGGCTCTTAATTAAAAGCCAAACCAAATGACAACCTCACCTGCACGTGGTACACTCTGCTAAAAAAAACCAACGAGACTCTGTCGACCGAGTTACTGCCGGAATACGCAGTACCCTATCATTTGCCAATAGCTTCGGGTGGAAGAGCTAAATGAGAGTAAGGGCACTCTTTTGTCCTTCAAAGGGCGGAAGAACTGGCAACGTTCAACGGCATAAGGATGAAGAAGGGAATGGCAAGCCACTTCATTGAATACTCCTGAAGAGTATCCCTAGTAGAAGTACCTATGCAAGACTCAAAAATGACTATGACCCCTAGTCCGCGGCAGACCTTAAATTGTCAAGGGGTGCGAAGAATCCCCGCGAGGAGGAAAACTCACCCGAAAGTGGGAAACACAATTAAAAACCGATCTCAATTGCTGATAGGTACGTGGAATATAATTACAATACAATTCAGGGAATAAATAGAATCTAAAAAAATGTTATGAGAATAAGCGAGATGCGTTGGCTATACTCAGGAACAACTAAAACAATGATTTGACAGTATACCATTCAGGTAATGAAAACGCAATCCATTGGAATGGAGTCGGTCTCATTGTAGACAAGTTGACTCAGAAAGCAGTAATTAATTCAGTACCTTACAACGATAGAATGCTACTACTACAATTCCATGGAACTCCCATCAATCTCAATATTATTCAGGTATATGCTCCAACTGCCGAAAAACCTGACACTAAAATAGAAATCTTTTATAGACAACTTCAAGAGCTTATCGGATATACTAGACAACATGGAATAACCTTTACTATGGGGGACTTCAACGCAAAAGTCGGAGAGGGTAGAGTAGAAGAAATCGTAGGTAGGTTTGGCCTAGAAATGGCCAGGGAGAACAACTTGTTAAATTCTGCCAAGAACACAACTTAGTCATCACCAATACTTGGTTCAGGCTCCCGCCACACAGGCTTTATACCTGGAAATCACCACAGGATAGTCCAAGCAAAATAATTCGAAATCAGATAGACTACATATTGATCCAGAAAAGATTCAGCAATGGTATCAAATCAGTGAAAACCTACCCTTGTGCAGATGCCCCACTGACCACGTGCTACTACTAAGCAAATTCAAAATCCGCCTAAAGAAAATAGAAAAAGCAAAGGAAAATAGAAAAACAAAAATATATGCACTTAAGTTAGAGGACACCAAAGTACAAGCCAGTTCAACATTTGTTGAAAACCTGGAAGAAATTAGAAATCACATTAGCGAGTCAGGACAATCCAACATCGAAGAGCTATGGACTAAAATCAAATATGCTATTAATAGTGCTCAACACACCCTAATAGAGCCAAAAGACCAACCAAAGAAGGCTTGGATGACGTCAAAAATACTCAAAATGATGGATGAGAGAAGAGGTTATAAGGGAAAAGACAACAAGAAATACAAATGCATACACGAAGGAATTAAGAAAGAAATAAAACTGGCTAAAGAGAAGTGGATGAAAGATATGTGCACTGAAATCGAAGAACTCCAACAGAAACATGATGACGCAACACTTCACAAAAGAGTGAAACAGGTCTGTGGAATAAAGAAACTCAGTAAAGCTACTGTCTTGGTAGACCGCAACAACAAAAAACTCACACAGAAAACAGATGTACTGGCGGAATGGAAGTCGTATATTGAAGATGCATTTCAAGAAGATCGAGAAGAACGCAACATCACCTCAACAAGCGATATCAGCCCTCATATTCTTTAAAGGGCGAGATAATTAATGATATTAAAATATCCAAGAGTGGCAAGGCACCTGGACCGGATGAAATACACACAGAGTTCATAAAGCTGATAGACTACGGAAACCTAATTTTATTAGAAAAACTTTTCAATGAGATACACCGTACAGCAAAATTCCTTTAATCAGCTTGATGTCCAGTATGTTAAAAATTCTTCTTAAGATATTTCATAATCGTATTTATAAAAATTGTGAAATCGATTTAGGAGACGAGCAGTTTGGATTTAGAGACGGCTTGGGCACAAGAGAAGCCTTGTTTGGCTTCAATGTTCTGATGCAAAAATACAGGGATCAACAAAAGGACTTGTACTTTATCGATTATAAAAAAGTTTTTGACCAAATTAATCATCAATCTTTAATTGAATATCTCAGTAAGAAGGGTCTAGATCTAAATGACATCAATATTTCAAGGGAGCTACACAGGAATCAGACTGCAACTATGGAAACAACTCTGCCGTACTTTAATAAAATCTTGTAACTTGACTTACTAGGTTTTACATTTTTGTCCATATTCTATTTCTACTAATCTATAAAAAACATGTAACTCCGCCAAACCGTTTATGAATTATTTGATATACTATTTCAGTATATCGACTTGGAATAATTTTATAACAACCTAAACCCTAGTTACTTAAAACCTTTTGCATTTAGTTGACTTATGAATTAATTTGACTATCATAAAATATAGTAACTCTACTTCGTATCCTAGCTTTCTTCGACTTAACAATTTATGGCTGTGTTGGTGATGCTCGGTTAAAATATCTTCAGATTCACAATAATAAAACCTAGTTACTCGACTTATTATAGAAAATTCTAGCACAAACCAAAGTATAACACGAAAAATTATGGTAGTTTGTAAACCAATGTTTCTTGGGACTTAAGGCTTCAAGACGGACGGAATTATTACATCTTTTCTTAGAAGAACTTTATAAGACCTACCAGTTCTTGAAGATAAACGGGTAAAAGTGCATGCAAATAAAATGAAGAAAATTGCAGAAGCAAATTATTCTGAGATTAAAAAACATATAGATTCATACCATCCGCAGGTAAGCCATTATAATTTGGCCCATGCACCTCATAGAAGGTATCATCATCCGGTTATAACGATACACCAAATGCACCAAGATTTTTGTTCCAAACACAAATCTGGCAACAGCTACGAAACGTAAAGGAAAGTTTTCGTCAAAGAAAATATATGTTTTTTAACTTCGTCGCAAGATGAATGTGGCTTGTGCTCTATTTACAAAAACCATGATCATTCTCAGGAATGCAGGTCTTCGGAAGAAACAGAGCAACTACTATCTTCAAATATTTCTTTATGACATACCTGTGCTAAGTATAAAATACATCAACAACGATATACGATTGCAAGACAAATGTACAACCAAGACACATCTAAAGAAAATTGTAACGACACCAACTTTTATTCAGTAGTTATTCTTCATGAAACATTTGCTAACTTAAAACCAGCAGGATTGAATGAATGCGTAGTCTGGCACAAAGCGATTATGGTAGGGAAGGCTGCAGAAGTCGCATCGGCTTACTTCAGTGCTATAATCAAATTAAATACAGCAACAGAGCACGTTATCTTCTGGGCAGATAATTGCTGCTCTCAAAATAAAAATTGGGTTCTTTTAACTGCTTGTCTTATATTTGTTAACGAAGACTGTGGCCCAGAAATAATTACATTCAAGTACTTCGAACCTGGACATAGTTTCATGAAAGCCGACTCATTACATGGTCAAATCGGCAAGAAATGGAACAAATCAAAAGAAATACTGGATTTCGAACACCTAGAAGAGTTACTCAAAACCTTAAATAAATTAAATGTTGTAACTACACTAAGAGCGGAAGATTTCAGGCTATTTGAAAATGGATGCACTCAACGAAAAAAAGATAGCTCTTTTATACCAAAACTTTCTGACATCAAGTTTAGAGAAGGATCCAAAAAACTTTTTTTTAAAGAAGAATTGGAAGATGGTAATTTTGAAGAAGCCTTTGTCTTAAAGCCTAAATTTAAATTGGAATCACCAAAAAAAGCAACACTTAATAGGGGTATGAATACAAAAAAGAAAAAAACGATTATGAAAGAACTTTTACCGTTTATGCCACCCAGGAAGAACATTTTTTGGCAAGAATTACCAAATTCAGATGAGAGTGAAGGTCTAGGGAAATAATTTACTGAAATTTAAATTTTTGTTTGATAAGAAGTGCTTTTAACTGTTGAACTATTAAAATGCATTCTTTTTGTATTTCAGCCAATGAAAAACTTCGATGTAAATTTTGTATTGTTTTATTTTGGCATTTAAAATTTAACTTCAATTACAAAATTGAATTTTGTTTGTCCTTTATACCTAGTTAACTTTACTTATCTGTTGAATCGTAAGGGGCAAGTTATTTTGCTAATCATTACCCTGACTGTTCAAAACAATTTTACTGAGACGAATTTAACTGTCTTTGGATATTGAATGGATTTCACTTATATAGTTTATTAGTAATTCGTAGTTCAAGGTGATAACAATGTTCTTTACATCGCCTCTGTTAAACTGAAGAAAACTGTGAGTAACTCTTTTATTCTAACTTATCCGATTACAATAAGTTGCTCAAGAATGATCCTACTCCAGATATAATATGAAACGGAAATTTATAAAATAGTATTCAGTTCTCGAAATGAATATTTATGGCTGGGAACATCTAGACCTCACGAAATTTCTACGTTCAGAGCTGGAAATAACTCATAAAGTTTTTATCTACAAATGGTATTATTTACAATAATAAACTAAAGCAAACCACACACTATTGAATTTATAATCTACAAAATGAACGAATTGACTAAAAAAATATTAAAAGAAGCAACCGAAAAAATACTAGAAGAGCTACGAAATACAAAAACTGATTTGAAATGTGCCATTGATGAAACAGAGAAAAAACTTTTGTTAAAAATTGAAGAACATAAGACAAGGATCAGACGTGTAGAAGAGGTGGTCGAAATTATAAAAGAACAGATAGATAGGAAAAAACGACTTAACAATATTGTTATATTCGATTCAAGCAAACCAATTCCAAACATTAAAATTGAAGATATCTGCACTGAAATAAATGAGAATTTAAATGCTAATATAAATGAAAGTGACATAAATAATTTCTATCCGCTGAGAAAATTAGAGTCTGCTCCAGTTAAACTAGAATTTTGTGTCATGTGTAAAGAAAAAGTCCATTTTTACAAATATTAAAAATCTCAAGGGTTCGGGACTCTCAATTTCCAATGACCTATCACCAAAAGAG
The DNA here is from genome assembly GCA_963921935.1 of Galeruca laticollis. Classification (NCBI taxonomy): domain Eukaryota; kingdom Metazoa; phylum Arthropoda; class Insecta; order Coleoptera; family Chrysomelidae; genus Galeruca; species Galeruca laticollis. The sequence continues at coordinate 240,107,625 of OY998175.1, forward strand.
AGAGAAACGTACCTCATACATTTTCGTAAAATAGGGCAATACTCTAATTAAATGAGTGAGTAAAAAAGTCTTTCCTTGATAATTAATAATCTAATTGTTTTATTAAAAATAATAAACTGGTTTTGGATAACAAGTCTCACACTCTTGAGAAATTGACAAAAATATGAAGAACAGAAACCATCAGCCCACCCAATACTCCTAATTTGTCTGAAGACCAAAAAACAAGTGAGGTAAATCCACAACTATCACTGATAGTCAACGCTGACACTAAGAAGCCGAAAACTCGCTCAGCATCACAGAGTAAATAATGGAAAGGAACTATACTACCTAGATCTTTATAATAAATTTGAGTTATCAATTAACTCTAAATAGTTTAAATTTTATTCTTTATTATCACGTCTTTCTGCTTTTTAATTGCAAATTTTTTCTGTATATTAATATATGTAGTTAAATTTCCTTGTCTGAGTTCGTGATTGTTTTTATCTATAATTCTTGTTTAATTAGTGTGTATCTTTGACATGGAACAATATATACGAGATTTCGAAGTACCGAATATAGAGACATATAAATTAGAAACTATTGAACAGTGTACAGAGGTTTTGTCCATTAACCAGTTGAATTCAAATTTTAAAATAGTACTTAATAATATTCGCAGTGTCAACAAAAATCTAAATGAATTCAAAATTTTTCTCACAACATTAAATTCTGATATAGACTGCATTGTATTCACTGAAACATGGAATATATTGGATACAAGTCGACACCATACTGAAGGTTATGATATCATTTATAATGAAAGTAAATACAAGCAAAATGACGGTGTAGTTATGTACATTAAGAGTAATTATAACTATACTTATAAAATAATAGAGATCTACCCAAATATTAACGTTCTACAGGTTAAAATCCAACTTAATAAAAGTAATAGCTTAGTTATATCTGCAGCATACAGGTCACCCGATACTAACGTGGCCGCATTTGTAACATGTTTGCAAAATTATTTTGAAGCAAGTGTAGATAATGATGAAGATATGTACTTTTTCGTTGGGGATTTAAACATAAATATATTAGAAATCAATAGTATCTCAACTGAATATAATAATAGCCTCAATGAGTTCGGATATAGTTCTACAATTAATATTGCCACACGAGAAAAATCCTGTCTGGATCATATATTCATAAAATCAAAACAACATATTATAGATCAAATTGTGCCTATAGTAATCCAAACGAATATAACTGACCATGCAACTACTATCTTGCAAGTAATGCTAAACTCAAAGAACGCATCATGTATAAATAAAAAACATTATGCTGAAAGTATTAACATAAATAAATTAAACAATGTCCTAAAGAATACAACGTGGGATTTAATTTATAGTACAACCAATTTAGATACTGCAACCAATAAATTTGTGACTATACTTAGCAACACTATTGGTAATTGTACTGAAAAGCGACTAATAAAAAGAAAACACACGAAAATTGCACCAACGCTTTGCTAAAATCTGTCAATACAAAAAATAAAATGTTTAAAAAGCTACAAAAAAATCCCAATAATCTACTACTTAAAATGCAATACCGAACTTATAAAAATAAACTCAATTCTTTGATAGCAAAAAGAAAATACGACTATTACACCACTGAGCTCAATAAAAACCATAATAATCCAAACAAATTGTGGGACATAGTTAATATTATAAGTAAAAAGAAAAAAACCAAACACACTATAAATTCTGTTTACAATGATAGCGACCAATTAATTACAGATAAAAAAAGTATCGCTAATGAATTTAACAAAATATTTGCCACAATAGGCACAACTTTAGCTAATAATATAAATAAAGATATAAATTACGTACCAACTAGGAAAAGCATCTGTAATTCGTTTGTTATAACACCGCTTGATTTCAATGAGTTGCTCACTATTATCCATGATTTAAAAAGTAAAAAAGCAGTTGGATCAGATAATATTAGAGCGGAAACAATCAAATCAGTCGCGGAATACATAGTTGAACCATTAAAATTTTTAATTAATGAGTGCTTCACACAGGGCGTATGGCCCTCAACTTTTAAAAAATCAGTAATAATTCCAGTGTATGAAAAAGGTAACAAAAGTACGATTACAAATTACCGTCTAATTCCTTTATTACCTCATATATGAAAAATTTTTGAAAACGCTCTCAAAAAACGATTAATTTCGTACTTAAAGATAAATATCAAATACTTTCTAAACAGCAGTTTGGGTTTAGAGAAGAAACGTCAAGTGAAGATGCTATTTTAACTTTAACATCAAAAATTACCAAATCTTTCAATGAAAACAAAGCTTGCTTATTATTTTCATAGATCTGTCCAAGGTTTCCGAAACCGTCCACCACGTCTCCCTCCTCAACTCACTAGAGGACATGGGTATTAGGGGAAACTGCTTGAAATTATTTAAAGAGTATCTACTTGGCAGGCAACAAAGCGTTAAGATAGATGAGGTCTATAGCGAGTCCAGGAAAGTTCAGTTTGGGGTACCGCAAGGCACAGTCCTAGGACCACTTTTATTTAACATTTATCTGAATTATATTTTCTCTTTAGGTAGCTCTTGTCACGTTATTGGTTTCGCTGATAATACAGCTATTTTTTATACCGCTAACGCCTGGGATGAGCTTAAGGAAAAAGCAGAAAATGATTTAATTCATATTAAAAAATGGCTTTCTCATAAACTACTCACAATAAATTTAGATAAAACAAATTATATCCCATTTAGCTGCAATAAATCTGGCCTACCCACTTTTAACCATATAACTATCAATGCAGATGATAGAAATTACCGCATCCAAGCTGTGAATAATGTTAAGTATTTAGGTGTTACAATCGACTCACATCTTAGGTGGGATGAACATATAAAGTTAACTGTAAAAAAGTTACAAGTGATATTATATAAAATAAAGTATTTGAAAAAACTACTTCCTGCGCATTCCTCAAAACTTTTATACTATGCTCTCGTCCAAACTCATCTTCGTTTCGGAATAGTGGGAGGGGGAGCTGCATCAAAAACCCACATACACCCATTGGAGATAACATAGAAACGTTTTTTAAAGGTGATTCTGAATAAACCATACCAATTTTAATCTGATCAGTTGTATATAGACGCAAAAGTGATGGATATAAGGCAATTATTCTATTATTGTACAATCACTTAATTTCGCAAGACAAAGGACTCATTCCCAACAACTATACATTCCTATGATACCCGCCAGAAAACACACCAAACTGTACCCCATATGACAAAAACAATCACCCAACAATCTTATACTTACCTGGCTCCAAAATTATACAACACGTTACCGGAATCATCAAAAGTATTAAACAGCGAACATTCATTCAAAAATAGATTAAAATTGTATATTTTGAAGAGATCCAGACATGAGGTACATAATTGTATTGAAAAATGAATGTAGTATAGACAAACTCAACAAATAAACCTAAATTCTTTTCTCTCCTAATTATATATTGTAAAATGTCAAAAGTTAGAGGTTACATGTAAGATGTTAGATATTAGTCATTTTCTCTTTTTTATTTGCTAATGTGTTATGTATTTGATTTTTATAATATAAATTTTAATATTCTGATATTTCCACTCGAAATGAGTGTTCACTCACTTATCGAGTATACTATTCTTATCATTCGTTCTTTTTGTCTCTATATAACCTGTATTTTTTTATTGGAAATTTTTTGTTCAAGAATAAACATACATACTTATACTAAGGCGAATATACATGATTGGTTTTTGGTTAGACACTTAAAAATAAAGAAAGGCAGTAGGCAAAAGGAAAATAAAAGATATAGTGAATTGAATTACTGACTTTTACTACAGCTAAATGATACTCATCAAGTAATGTTCAAATAGAAAAAGTTAGTAAACCGATTCACCTTTGTTTTTTTTGTTTATAGTAACTATAAATGTGTTAATAACATTTTAATAAAAATAAATATCATATTTATTATATCAAATTGGAATAGAGCGTACAAAATTACCTAGGAGTGTGAAATTTTAGGTTTAGATATTTTTTCGTATGGGTTTTAGTATTCAAACTATTTCAAACCTCAGTTCTGAAAACTTGTAAATTTCGAGTTACTAGGTTTTACTATTGCTCGCGAGAACTGTGGAACGTACGGATCCTATTAAAATAGAGAAAGGCGTTAGGCTGGGTTGCGTCCTTTCATCGTTGCTATTTAATCTTTACTCAAATTTTATTTTTGATGGTACACTTAAATGTACCTCCAAAGGAATCAAAGTCAACGGACAGGTAATAAACAATATTAGGTATGCCGACGATACAGTGATCATAGCTGACAGCCAGGAAAGTTTGCAAGCATTGCTTGATAACCTCGTCGAAGCAGGAGACATGTGAGGACGGCGCATCAACACAAAAAAGATCAAAACAATGGTAATATCAAGAAGTCAAAATATTTCATGCAATATCTTAATATACGAAGAAACAATCGAGAAGGTATGTAAGTTTAAATATTTGGGCTGTCTGTTAAACGATTCCTTGGATTCGGAAAATGAGATACGCTCAAGAATAGCACAAGCTAAGTCCATTTTCGTTAAATTGAGACCCTTATTGTCATCTCGAGACTTAAGTCTAGAATTGGGATACCGAATGGCAAAGTGTTATGTCTACAGTACTTTACTTTACGGAATGGAGGACTGGACACTGAAAGTTAGCTCTATGAGACGTTTAGAGGCCATTGAAATGTGGGTGTTTCGCAGAATGCTGAAAATTCCATGGTCTGACAAAATCCGCAATGGAGAAGTTTTGAGGCGAATACAGAGAGATCAAGAGTTATTAATATCTATTAAAAGGCGCAAAACCGATTACCTAGGACCTATTTTACGAAATCATAAATACATATTTCTGCAACTCATAATGAAGGGAAAGATCGAAGGTAGGCGAGGGCCAGGTAGAAGACAAATTCCCTGGCAGCGAAATATTAGGCAATGGACAAACATGGTCTTGCCGACTTTAATAAGAACAGCTGGAAAAATAAATAGTTTTGCAGATGTTATCGCTAACATCCGCTAAGAGACGGCACTCAAAGAATAGGAATGAAATTTCTAACAGAATGGCGCGAACCGCATGTTGATAGCTATTGTCGAACTCGAGATATAAATAAAAACGCATAAACATAAGTAAGTATAGTATTAACTCACCCTGTATTATAATTTTGAAATTAAATATGTGAAAGAAAGATCATACTAATATCTCGATCATTAAAACTTGATGTGCAATTAAATGTTCAAATTGTTTTCCATCGTTGTCCACACAAATATGCAATCTATCGCGCTTAGACATAACAGCTACTTCAATCACAGCTGTCGATATACTATTTATTGCGTTTCTAATGCGCTCTTTCATGTAATCTCGCGGAGTTTGGTACAGTAAATCCTTCAATGTTCCACACGGATAAAAGTCCAGGCATGTTAAGTCTGGAGATCTAGCTGGCCATGAAAATAAACTTCCCCTTCCAATCCGTTTATTTGGATACCTTACATTCAAATAATCTGTAACTCGTCTGGAAAAGTGCGCAGTATACCCGTCATGTTATAATATCATATCTGTTTTTGTTTGTATGGAAATACTTTCCAATAAAACAGGCAACAGATTTTACAGAAAATCCAAATACATATCGCCATTCAACGTTCCATCAAAGAAATATGGACCTACGATATTTCCATCAACTATACCACACCAACCATTAAGACTCCATCTAGCTTCAAGCTGCACTTCCTCTATCCAGTGCGGATTTTCTTCAGCCCAATAATGCTTATTATGCAGATTAACACCACCCGCATTATTGAACGTAGCGTCGTCTCTCCGCAAAATATTTGACATGATATGCGGTTATTTTCCTAGCAGACCTAATATCCAATTGCAGTAATCCATCCTTGCATCAAAATCTCTCTCATGTAAACCTTGATGGAGAACTGCATGATAAGGATTCAGTCTAAAAAACAACAATAAGCTATGGTGAAAAAGAAACCACTATATTCATTAAAACTCAAAAAATCCACATTTGTTTCACAATATGAATCTTGCATAAGTATTTTAAAGAAACTGATAGCGCCGTGTTGCCGTTTTTATGGGAATATTAAAATAACCGTTGAATCTAAAGTTTAAAGAGAATTACAAGTTTCTAACCTAAACGTTCACTTTATAATATGAAAAACCAACCTGTGTTTTAAAATCTTTAGAACAGTAGTTTTGGGTACGTTAAATTCTATTGAGATTTTCCAACTACTTGTGTTGAGTGAAAGCAAGAACATTGATTACCTTATCTTCGGTCATACCTCTACTACGTCGTTTAGAACAAGGACGATGAAAACTACCAGATTCTCTCAATCTTCTTTCCTTTCTTTTAATCCAGTTCCATTATAATTTACAATAATTAGGTGTTTCCATCAAACATTTTTAAGAAAAACAGATTTTAATTTTTTTCATTCAAAAGTACCCTCTACCTATAACAATTAAAATTGAATGCAATTTTTTGATAGTATATGTAATTAACTCATCCACACTCTTTCTAATGACACTAGTTTCGTTAAAATCGGTTGAACCAAACCAAAGATATCGGTATTTATCCACATACATTTCCCCACTCTCCCCCACCCTTTATTTTAGAAAATAAAAAAACGTACTTAAACAAATTTGTGCGAGATTTAGGCCTCTTTGTAGTTTACGTATTTAACATATGGGCATATTTAACAAAAAACTGGTTTTTATATTTTTCTCCACAGGTTACGCTCCCTAGCGTTCAACCTAGAAACTTAAAAATAATTTCCAGCGATTTGTCGTCTTATTACAGACAAGTTGTATCTATGTATGTAAGTATTCATTTCCAGACTCAAAAGATGCTATCATATTCTAGGCCCTCCATGGGTATTTCGTACCATTGGTAACAAAAAACAAGAAGAAGGACAATGATTCACAAGTTAGATATGTTACCGTGAAAGACAGAAATCTGGTGAATGTCGAGATACACCGGTGAATGTCAACATTCTCAACGTTGCTTGACGTATGTCCGAAATATTGTTGAAATTTTATTATTTCTAACTTACACCGGCGATTGTCGACATTCAGGATGCACTCATGGTGTATGTTAAAAAGAATTTTTTTTTAAATAGAAACAAAAAAAAATCCATGTTTTTATTTATTAAAATAATATGGGAAAAGGACTTTGTTGAACTCAAAACAAACGGTAGGACATAGAAATATAAAATGAAATATAAAAAATAAGAACAGTATCTTATTTATTGCAACAACTTAAACTACCGGACACTTCGAATTGCACAAAAGTTCCTTGCTTTTACAGCTGCATTTAGTCGTGGAACACTTCCTTTTGCAGTTACAACGTGTATAGCCTTACCCTCCACTTTTTGAATTAGCAGAAGCTGCTTCTCTTAGCGACATTTCTTTTGTTGAAACTTCGTCCATGGAAAGTAACTTTTTTCTACAAATTACAAAACTGATTACGGGTGCAAAGCAGCTTCAAGATGCCATTTTTGTTAGCTAATCTATAAAAGTCTGAATCCTCTATTCCAACAACAACCGCTAACATATTTCGAGGATCTGTACGACCACGGTCGACATCAGGGACTTGAATTCTCACGGTATCACCAATTTGGGCAGGAGGAAACTTTTTTTGAGGTTCGCAACATTTTTGTTGCGTGAAGTTGAAGATTCTCTTTTGCAGTTATTCTTTTTAAAGGAATTAGCTCGTGTTGTTCGGTCAGTGCTTGAGATGAAGATGTGTTAGGTGGCGGATTAGTTAATGCTTGAGATGAAGATGTGCTAAGTGGCGGATCAGTCAGTGCTTGAGATGAAGACGTGTCACTTTGCGGATCAGCTCCAATGGTATTTTCATTATCCATGTCTGTCTCAATATGGTCACCACCCAAAATTTCCTCAACATAAGCTTCTAGCTGTTCTTCGGTCTAAATGTTTGAAATTTTCCCGCGAGAGAGTGATGACGATGGTATATTCCTTTTTCGTTTAACGCCAAACAGGGCTTCATAAGGACTCTGGTGCATTCCTTCGTGATAAGTTCTGTTTTTGGCGAATTGGACAAACGGCAAACCTTCTGACCATTTGTTTGAATCATTGTCTTGCATCCAAGCAGTTAACATATTTTGTATGTCCTGATTGGCTTTTTCAACTGAGCCTTGTGTTTGACTGTGACGAGGCTTTCCGTGCACCATTTCAACATCTTTCCACATAGCGCATAGTTCAGATATGACTCGATTACTGAACTATCTGCCATTATCCGAACGCAATATAGCGGGAGCACCAAATGTTAAGAAAATTTGGAGGAGGTGATATGCTACTTCTTCCGCTCTCTTGCTTTTTAAAGGTCGTAACTGTACAAATTTGGTTAAATGATCTTGATATACCATTATGAACTTGTAATCGCCATCCCTGTGTGATTGCAAGTCTATCAAGTCGACTTGACATCTAGAGTTCAATTCGGAACTGAGCATTGGTTTCACAACAATACCTTTTTAGGCGCACTATGTTCCTTCTGACATTGTTTACACAAATTTCAATACAACATTACATTACAACTTCATAAGTAATATTTTTGCATCCAACTTGCAATTCTTTAAGCATTCGTGTTCTTCCTCCATGGCCTGTTCTTATGCAAGTTTCAGAAAGTATTGTAAGCAACTCATCATTAGTGACATAATACTGGATATTTGTTTCTCCTGGTTTTAATAGCTCAATTAACTTTCCTTCATCACTATCCTTTAAAATGTCACAACGTTCTAAACGTCTGTAGTCCGAAGATGTACTACACTCATCTTTAGCTGAAATCACCTCAGAAACGATTTTAGAGTACTTTTCTTGTGAAAAATAAAAACAATTGTCTTCTCGTTTACTTCCAATTAAGGCATGTAACTTTTCAAAAAACTTATCACGATTCACTGTAGTAGCCACTGAATACAAATTATAATTTCTAATAAGAAAATTAAATTAGGTTAGGGAGCGTTCGACTGACGAAAACAAAGCTAACTGAAACAAGGGGCTGGAACCGCCTAAAAACTTGTCGCGACCTGCAGTGTCCGAGATTCACCGGACCTCATTAGTGTTTGTCGACATATACCGGTGAAAGTCCGAATGTATAATAGAATTAAGAAATATTCGGACTTTCACCAAGGCATTTGACATTTATCGACATCCACCGGCGAATGTTGATAGTCACTACTTTCGATCTTTCACGGTAACGGATATACCATTAAACACTCCCAGGAGTGATTTATTTTCTTGGCTGAAACAATTCAGGAAATTGAAGAACATATGAATCAATTGGTGGAGAAGAAACAAAACATCCAGACATTCATATATTGTGTTGGGAAGGATATACTGCAATCTCAGAAGAAAGAAGCTTTAAGGAGGTTTTTGAATCATCATATTTGAAAACACAAATAACAAACCAGCTAGAGAACATCACTGAAGAGTTCAGGAAATACTTTCCAAACATAGGTGATGAAAATATTTACAGATTCTCAATAGAGACTTTCATTGTCAACATAAACTCGTTGCCAAAAGCACTGCAAAAAGAAAGTTTTCAGGTAGAAAACATTCTTCTGCAAATTATCACTGAATATGGACAAACCATCATTTAAGATAAAATACTTGTTCCGCAGAATATAACTGAAAATGAAAAAACCATCGTTTTATATAAAGTACTTCGGAAGTGTATTTCATTGTTTCTCAGGAATCTCTTCGAATAAATTAACAGTCGTGGCAATAATAACAAAGTATAATAATAAAATTGTTGTTGCCCTTGATAAAACACAACCAAGAACAAACTAGTTAAACAAATACAAGCACGTTGGAAGGTTTTAATACTAATAAAAGGGGGCGTGATATGAAAAAGTTTGAGAACCCCTATGGATGAAGCAAACTCATGTAATTTAAAATTATCATAAGTTAACCTAATTGAGAACAAATTTCTTCAGATAGTCACATCAAGAAACAGGAATTTGAGTTTCCTGCAAGTATTTCCTGGAAATTTATGCACGTTCGTTTTTCTAGATGCACACTTTTAAACTACCTTCATATCTGCTTTCGCAATCGATGAATAGTTGGAAATTCCAGTGAATCTTTTGGATATTTATCGACTTACGCTTCTTTCTCGGTAAGTAGGGGGATTAAAGTTTGTGGAAATAAGGCCAACAATCACAGGAAATGTATACGTATATTTCGTATGAATGTTGAATACTGATGTAGGTTGAATGGAGTACATATATGTAAGCAAATAAAACAACGTGCACTTATAATAATACTAGTATGAAAATTTTTCAAACGGTTTTATTTATCTGACTCGGTTTGTTGTAGTAACCGATAAATATTGAAGCTGTAATATGTGAAAACTGAAGTGAAAGGAAATATTGGGACTAAATTATTTATGATTATTTCATTCGCCTATCAAATATCTGTAATCAACCAATCAGACTTTCATTTCCTGTTTGACAAGATCAATTGACACGCTCTATTAGCGAATATTTGCGTGACGCACAATAGACACAAATTATTTAGCATGATACTTATACCAAGGAATCTGTGCATCTGACAGTAATCTAAATTAATACATCTTAAACGTCAAATTGCATAAATCGTGTTGAAGCTGTTGAAATGTTTGGAAATGAGTCGGTTTGGAGAAACCACAGAAACGAAGAAATACATAGGGTAATCGCGGCTACAATCCCTGATAATACAGTGAGGAGTGAAAATAGCGTATGGAAACAGTTTACCAACATTTGCGAGCATGGTCAATACGAATTTAATGAGTCCACACAATTCACAAAACTGAATGATATTTTAAAAGACTGGGCCTGGAATATGAAAAAAGAAAATGGGCAATGTGATTAATCGTTTTGTGTTATAATTTAGTCTTAGTAGGCTGAAGTAACGAGGATGTCATATTTTGATATAATTCTGTCAAATTGAATACCATTTTCGCTCCATAATGAAGATGGGTTTGTTTCAGCGACCGAAGAAAATGTAATACGAAAGATAATCGAGAGCGGGACCAGATCGGACGCATCATTAATAGACATATGCAGCAAACGAGCTATAAATGAGTTGATTAGGAGTTCCTGAAAGAGAAATTTGAAAAGTTGTGATGTTAGACAGAGCTATATTACAAGATGACATGCTGAGCCAACCCAAATTCGATGTCAAGATATACGAAGAAGAGTGCAACAAATGCGATGATATCAGAAGAAATTGGTTCCAGCTAAAGATCAAAATGAAAGCAGATAGTAAGCTGCTCCATAAACAAGAGAAAGACGTACAACATAACCTCAAATTACCGAAAACTGAACTGAAAAGTTTGACAGCAATTCAAAGACACGGTTATCATTTTGGGGACAGTTCGAAAAAATGTATGAAGACAACCAGATCCAAGAAGAGGACAAGTTTCATCGTCAACTTCAGACCATGACAGAAGGATCTCATGCAAGGAGCATCGTATCCACCTATCCACCAACTAAAGAAAACTACGCCTAGGTGATAGAAATGTTACAGTCAAGATTTGCGGAAAAGGATGTGCTCATTGAAATATATGTACGAGAATTACTCCAGTTGACAAAAAGGGCTAACAACCTTCCGATAGATATTTTATATGATAAGATTGTAGTTAACTTGCAAATATTAGAGTAGTTAGGTATCAACAAAGAGAAATATGAGTCTATATTGTTACCTATAATAGAGTCAACATTACCAAATGATACGTTAATTTCATGGAGTAAAACTCCTTTGAGTCCACACTTAAACAACTTCTTGATTATTTAAAATTAGAGTTTGAGGCAGTAGGCAGGTGTAAGCTTGCGAGAACATCTTTTTTAGGTGACGACATTATTTCAACAGCAGCATGCTTAGTAGCTAAAAAGGTAACCAAGGAGAACGAGATCCGGAACAACTGGAACAAGGAAAAGAAAGGTAAGGATCTTTGTTTCTTAGGTAATAAATCGTAGAGTATAGGGAAGCGAATAACATGACATTGGATGAAAAGAAAGATGCAGTGAAACGAAAAGATGGATGCTATATTTGTCTAATGAAGGGCCATATGGCAAAGCAGTGTAAAACCTTTATCAAATGCATCTCATGTAGTAAGCGACATGTAGTAATTTTGTATCCGGACTTACATCAGAAAAAAACTTCACAAAATAAAATAAGTAAAAGTGAAGAGGAAATAGAAAATAAAAATAAAATAAATAAAAGTGAAGAGGAAATAGAAAATAAGAAGGAAGTTACTAGTAACAATACCACCACATTATTACAGACTTTGATTGTTAAAATTTCAGGTAACAAAGGAGAAAAGAAGATCAGGGCATTATTGGACTCAGGTGCGCAAAGGACATATGTGGAGACAGTGTTGATTGAAGAACTGCGACTAGAACCAGTAGGTGGCGAGACACTGGGACACTCACTGTTCGGTGGTTCTCGGAAAGCAGTCCAGGTGCACAAACTTTTAAAATTCAAGATCAGTAGCATAGACAATACTTATCAGACTACGATTACTGGCTTAGATCAAGATGTACTCTGTGGCTCTTTACCTAAAATACTGAACCCAGTATTGATACAAAACTTGCAAACATATAAGATTGAGTTAACAGATACAAGAGAGGATATAACTGAAATCAGTATCCTTATTAGCTCAGACTATCTAGGTTCTAGTTTACAGAGTAATTTTGTACATTTGACAGACAGTCTCGTTGCTATAAATACAAAATTAGGCTGGACTCTTTAAGGCCCCATTCAGGGTATATACAATAACACGGTCAGTGCCAATTTTGTGAGTACTTTATCACAAGAAAATTCTCTAGAATTCTCATGGAATATCGAAACTTTAGGAATTGAAGACTCTTATAAAAAAAGTTATTTGACTGATAGTGAAATATAAGAAAAATTTAATGAGAATATTACTGTAAACAGAGAAAGCAGATACGAAGTGGGACTCATGTGGAGTAGCTACCCACAACCAGAGCCAGGATATGATCAAGCATACAGAAGACGACTGTCTACAACAAGGAAGTTAGAAAATATGGGAAAACTGGAAGAATATCATGAAGTTTTTAAGGACTGGAAAAAATAGGGTACAAAAGAGAAAGTACAACAAGGTAACAGAGAGGATGGTGACTACTTAAGACACCATACGGTGACTTTATGTTTTCAAGTTAAAACTTTACTTTTTTAAAAATTATTTAATTACAATAATTACACTTTTTTAATATTTATTGAAGTTAACAATATAAAGTCTACAATCATTCTGAATATAAAATATGTATAATGAAGCTGTGCGGTGTCCAGTAGTGCAATTCAGCATTATGACGTAGTCGATCGTCCGATGATGGTTCGATGTAACAATGCCATATAAGGTCACGAATTCAGCTGACGGGACATCTATCGTTTCATAACTCCTCCATCCCCAGAGAAAACTCAAGGGTGAAGCGAGGGTGGAACCACTTGAGTTGGATCGATGTTGGTAGGCTTCTTTTTATGCTGAAAAACCTTTCTCATAAGGTTTCTATATTTAAACAGGAAATAACAGATTAGAAGTATGCAGATTATGGTACTTGAACTGATAGCAATTCGAGAAAAGGCCACAGGCATCTTGAGTTCATCAAGCGGGTTTGCATTGTTTTCTTGAAGTTGTAGTTTATGAAGTTTGTCTAAGTTGATTTTCTTTAGCTGAATTTCTTGGATATTCAAAATTGGAAGTGGTACTTCTTGGATTCCTTCGAGAGCTATAGGATGTCCTTCGATGATATCTTTTTCGTTTTTGTATGCGTATTTTGTAGTAGCTATAGAGCATCTTGGCGGGATTGTTAATAAATAGCTTCCTTGTAAGACTGAAACTCCTGATTCTTCACAATCTGTTTGTATTTTCTGTGATTCTGGGAATATTACAATGTAATGGCTTTCGTTAATTTCTTCTATTATTGGTTCGGAGACTTTTACAGCGATTTGTTGGCAATTCTCTGGCGATGATGTGACTGAGAGGAGAGATGTGATGCAGTCTTTTGTTTCTCTGGTTACTTGTAGCCTGTTGGTTTTACAGTAGTAGACGGATTGGAGATCGATGCATTATTCTTCTTGATACTGATATTGGTTGTTGCTCATAATTAGGTAAGTAGAAGGAGGAATAAGGACAGAGTTATTTATATTAGGTACGGAATATAAGTGGTAGTAGGTAAATACATCTGGATGGACCAGTGGAAATTCTAGTGAAAATATGATTTTATCTTTATAATAATAAACTTTAGTATTAACAATAGCATAATATTTTAATATTTGGTTTTCATTAAATAATAATTGATCATATGTGTATGTGTTATATAAAATTTGCACTATTTCTTTAAGATCCTCACGGGAGATTACGCTTTAATGCAAAACACCTAAACTGGCAAAACTTACTGCATTTTCGATGTCATTAAGAAAGCTGGACATAGAGTCCAGATTGATTTTTATTTGACTAAAAATTTCTTGAAATTCTATGTAGTGTGAATAATCATAAGATGTTTCGTTGAGTGCTTTTCCTAATTCATTAATTTTGTTGGATATTAGAAGCTGATTATTTGAAACTATTGATATTGATTCATTAACGCTATCCATAAGATTTTTGTTAAGAGTTATTTGTGAATTTACTTCTCTAATGATTTTATTTTGATCATTTTGCAGTTCGCTAATACTTGCGTATATTTTGTTGGCATCTTCTTGGTCCATATTGCCAGTAACGAGTTTCACTAGCGAGCCAAGAGGGTTGATTATTCCTCTTTTAATTCGATTAGATGGAAATATGGAGTTCATTTTAACATTTATACTATTAACTTCAAATTGCAATTGTTTATAAACATTTCTCAAAGAATGTTCATGAATATGGTTCGTCTTATTTAATAAGTTGTTTAATAAGTAATATTGTGAACTTAGATTTGTAATTTGATTTCGGATGGGGTTTGTAGGGATATAGTGTAAAAATGTATGGGAAGCGATTTTTACCCTAGCTGGTCCTAGTTCGAAAGGTAGGATGCCAGGATTACCTTTCAAGGATTTAATCTGTATCTTCTGGTTCGTCACTGTCTGAAGAGTCAACGTCCTGTGAAGTTACATTGATTAGTTTTCTTACGGGTTTAAATAGTTGTTTATGATAGTTGTTTTTGTAAGTCGTTACTGTAATATCTTTTGATGTCAAAATGTGTTCGGGTTTATATGGAGGTTTAGTTTTAGATTGTCGTTCCGATTGTTTCTTGTAAAGGGTAGTGCCAGGGGGAATGTCTGGGGGATCTGTACGTTTTTCGTTTAATTTTTCAATATTTTTTTGTTTTTTGTTACTGGTGTCGGTATGTATTTTGTCATATAATTGTTTCATAGTTTCTTTATGTTCATTTAATTGAATGTTATCTGGTTGAGCTTCGTCGTCGATTTCGATGGGATCTTTTAGGTGAAGGTGTCCTAGAAGAAGGTCAATAGGCTTATGTTTGGTGACAGAGTGAATTGAGTTATTGTATCCCAAAATGGACAATCTCAATTTTTCGAATGAGTTTAATTTTGGATTCGTTAGGGATAATGTTCTCATGTGTTCTAATATTGTAGAATGAAATCTTTCTACGATTGCATTGCTATTAGGATTATGTGGAAGAGTATAATGCCAGTTAATACCATATAATTTAGCAAAGCCTTTGAGAGTGGATTGAGTAAATTCTGTGCCATTATCAGATACAATGTTTTCTGGAATTTTAAACGTAGAAATGAATTGTAATAATGACTGATAGATGTGAATCGCAGATAATGTTGGAATTATGTAATCTTGTCCAAATCTACTAAAACTGTCACATACTGTCATCGTAATTGTATTGTCAAATTTAAAAGTGTCTATGTGTAACGTTTCGAGTGGTTTTCTTGGAGTTGGGGTTAGCTGAAGTTTTATTAGAGGCGAGTGTCTCTCATATTTAACTTGTTGACAAATGGAACAGTTATTGATAAAATATTTTACGTCGTTATTTAGTTTTGGCCAATGAAATTGGGTTTTTAGTTGGTTAGCAGTCTCGTGAATTCCCCTGCGATTTGTAATGCCTTCGTGTTGTTGTTTTATAAGTTTTTGTTGTTGGGATTCGATTTTAACGTCATGTAGTATAATATTTGATTTGATTAAGATAAATGCAGAGCTTTTAAAGGTCCGGGGAACTATTCTACACATGGTTTTGAAAATAGTTTCATCGATATCGTTCTGAAAATAAAAGGCATACCGTTTCTTCGGAACAGCATAGTCTTTCAAGAATTGAATAATTTGGTTTTCAAAAGCATTTTCACTCACGTGTAAGAACCATCTGGTTCTTGCAGGGTTATCGAATAATTTTTCAATTTCTTGATGAGGATTTTGATCAGTTTTGATTATTACTATTTGATTTAAAAATACATTTAATGGTTTCTCGGTTATTTCGATTCCAAGTATTGGGTTTTCTAAACTAGTGTGTATTGTTTGATCGTCATTTTCGTCATTTGAATCTACTTCGGGAACGAGAGATTGAGAGTCTGATTTGGTTGTAGCGTTAGTTTCATTAAATTCTTTCATGTATTGAAAAATTGGCGGTAGATCAGAGCCGGAACTATTTTCGTTATCTATTGGATAAATTTCTATACGGGAAAGGGCATCCGCATACGTGTTGCAAGAACCTTTTTTATATACGATTTCGTAGTCAAATTCCTCTAACTTCAGTCTCCAACGGACAAGTCGGGAATTTGGTTCCTTTAGAGACATTAGCCATTGTAGAGGTTTATGATCGGTGACGATTTTGAATTTATTGCCGAAAAGATATGGCCGGAAATGTTTTGTACCCCAAACTATTGCTAACAACTCTTTTTCAATTGTTGAATAATTTTGTTCAGCAGCGTTAAGTGTACGAGAAGCATATGCTATGGCTTTGTCTCCACCGATTGGTCCTTGGGAGAGTACTGCTCCTATTGCGAAATTACTTGCATCTGTGGTCAAAATGAATTCTTTGGTGAAATCGGGGTAGATGAGAATGGGTTCATTGATTAGAAGAGATTTGCAATCTTCGAATGTTTTTATGTAAATCGGGTCAAGTATATTGATGTGAGCGCCTTTTTTTAAACAGCTTGTAAAGGGTTTGGTTAATTTGGCAAAATTTTTTATAAACTTTCTGTAGTACCCGAGAAGGCCTAAGAAAGCATTTATGTCTTTCGTGGTTCTCGGTAAGGGGTAGTTGGTAATAGCTTTTACTTTATCAGGATTGGGTTTGATGCCTTGAGGGGTGATAATATGACCTAGAAATGATACTCCTTTCCTAAGAAATTCGGATTTGTCGAGTTGAACCTTGAGGTTACTCTCACGAAGCTTTTGGAAAACACTTTTTAAATTATTAATATGTTCTTGGAGTGAGCTTGAAAAGACAATTATGTCGTCCATATAGACGAAACAAATTTTATTACGGAGTTCTTTTAGTACATTATCCATGACCCTCTGAAATGTTGCAGGGGCGTTCTTTAAACCGAAAGGCATTCTGACGTATTCGAAATGACCATTTTCAACGTTAAAAGCGGTTTTCTTAATATCGTCGGGATGCATTTCAATTTGATGAAATCCACTGGCTTAATCTAAGGTGGTGAAATAATAACAGCGTCCAAGTTTGTCAAGTATGTCAGTTATGTTTGGAATGGGATAACGGTCGTCAATGGTCTTTTCATTGATTTTTCGGTAATCAACGACGATGCGCCATTTCTCTCTTCCAGATGCATCAGCTTTTTTGGGAACAATCCATATAGGAGATGACACGGTGAGTCGCTAGGCCTAATAATCCCTTTTTCTAGCATGTCGTTAATTTGACGTTCGACTTCAGGTTTATGGATGTAGGGGTATCGATATGACTTAGTATAGACTGGAAGTTCGTCTGTTGTTTTAATTTTATGTTTGACTTGGTTGGTGGAAGATAGGGGTGAATTTTCTTTATGGAATATGTCACGCAATTGTTTTTGTGGTGTCTACATAGTCGTTAAATTCATAGGGAGCAATATAATTTTGGTCATAAACGTTATCTTGGTCAAGCATGTTATTTTCATAAGGGTAGTAAGGAGTGTTTGATTGATAATAGTCATAATATTGCGTTTGGTCGACATTGTGCAGTTCTTCAGAAGTAAATCTGGGTTGTGATGGTTGGTATTGTTGTGGAGGTGGAAGTGCAAATCGATTTTGGTTTCGATTAAAGTTGGATCTGTTAAATGTATTTGACGACATGCCACTCATGGGAGTTGGTTTGGGCTGACGGAAATTTGAATTAGGTTTCCACACATTACTCGGTGTTCTTGAAGGTTGTTGAGGACCGAAAACTTGTCTATTAGTCGGGAATCTATGTGGGATGAATCTGGGTTGAACATTGATTGGTCCACGAGGAAATGGATTTGAAAAATTTTGTATTGGCATTAAATTGTGACCGAAGTTAGGGACATTAAAATTAGTTTGATTTTGATAGTTTTGATTAAATTTTGGATATGGTTTATTCTTAAAAGTTTCGTTATTTGATTTTTGAAGGTGACGGATATTATTTTCTGCAATAATAAATTGTCTAGCCGTTGCAAGAGTATCGGGTTTCATAGCTCGAATTGTGGAGCCCATAGGTTCTTTCAAACCGGCCAGAAGTATTTTTAAAGCATGTGTATTGTAAAAATTTTTCTTTACGGTTGCACCAGCTTGACTAGTTTCATGACAATCAACGTAGTTATGAAGAGCACTCAAATTAGACATTACTCTAGTGTAAAAATTAAGAGCAGGTTCGTTAGAATTTTGTCTCAACTGATCTAAATCAAAGAGTAATCCGTTTTCGTCTCTCTGGTCGCCAAAGTGAGCTACCAGAGTGCTTTTAACTGTTTCCCAATCTTTGTTTATGCAAATACTGTAAACTTCTCTTGCGTTTCCAACTAATTTTCCATATATTCCTAAAATTAAACTAATGTTTTGAACGCAATTGACATTTGCGGGATTTGGATCCCAATAAGTTTTAATTAAAGTGTTACTCGTCTCCAATAAAGACGCTAATTCAAGCGGATTACCATCAAATTTAGGCACGATTTCTAATAATTCAATTTCAAATTTGGGAACAGACATTGTTGAATTTAATTGACTATTATTAGAATTGATATTTTCTTCAATGCTTAAACTATTTAAAAGAGAACTAACTTCTAATACTGAACTTTCTTTTTCTTCGTCAGAAGAATTGAAATTAAAATTTGATTCAATACTAATATCAAGCTCACTGTCGCTTTCCACTATGGAATCTTCAGATGAGGAGAATGACATAGGCTAAGAAAGATAATAGGATAAATAATATGAGCAACTTACAGTAAAATTGCGATGATTTCCATTGATCCTCGATGGACTGCACTCTCTGGATTGGCACCGTAATCTTCTCAAACGTTTATTTGCACTTTTCGGATTGTTCAAAATTTGGAAAATTTCGCGATGAAGGTTCTTCCAAATAAACAGTAGAAACTGAAGGATAATACACGATGACAATCCTTTTGGATCCTACTGACTGCGCCACTTTATGTTTTCAAGTTAAAACTTTACTTTTTTAAAAATTATTTAATTACAATAATTACACTTTTTTAATATTTATTGAAGTTAACAATATAAAGTCTACAATCATTCTGAATATAAAATATGTATAATGAAGCTATGCGGTGTCCAGTAGTGCAATTCAGCATTATGACGTAGTCGATCGTCCGATGATGGTTCGATGTAACAATGCCATATAAGGTCACGAATTCAGCTGACGGGACATCTATCGTTTCATAACTGTGATCAAACTTGAGAGTACTACAACCAAGATAAGACCAGTTATAGATGCTTTATGTACCGATAAGAATAATAAAAGCTTAAACGCCTGTATCAAGAAAGGTCCAAATCTTATAGAAGTTATACCACGGCTATTGATTTCTTTTCGGATTGGTACTTATGGAGTCACATCAGATATCAGAAAAGATTTTCTACAAATTGCTGTTTCACCTTGAGACCGGAAATACTTGAAAATGGTGTGGTGAAAACATCTAAATAAAGAAGCGGGAGTGATTACGTACCAACATGCTCGAGTTCCATTTGACATCGCTTGTAGGCCATTTTTGCTCGCTGCAACTATTCACTATCACCTGAAAAAACATGCAGACACTTACCCTGAAGCAGCAAAGAAGCTTAAGAAATCATTCTACGTAGACAATTGTGTCACAAGTTTCAACACCAAAGAACAGGTAGAGAAATTTAAGAAAGATTCTGTAGAAATAAAGCAAAAAGGAAAATTTGACCTCAGAGATTGGATGACAAATTGTGGCACAGAAGAGAAACCAGTTTCTGTATAAGGTATATAGTGAGACAAATATACATATAAGCTCTGTTGCAATGTGAGCTTAAAGACAGTACCTACAGACATAACAAAACCGGACCTACTGTCGATAACACAACAGATCTTCGATCCAATTGGGTTCCTAGCTCCAGTGTCATCAGTGCCTAAACTAATAATACAGAAGAAGTAGCTATTAAAAACTGGGTGAGATGAGAAAATACCTAAAGGCGTAGAAAGAGAATATAGAGATTGGATCAGTACCGTAGACTGTATAAATCATTGCAAAATACCAAGACGACCAGCAAATGCATCGCTGCGAGATTGCAAGGTATCAATACATGTATTTTGTGATGCGAGTAAAAATGCTTATTCTGGCTGTGTTTTCCTACGTACAGAACACAAACGAGTTGCGACAGTTCGACTTATAATGGTCAAGAGGAGAGTTGTACATATCAAAATGCAAATGACACTACCAAGACTCGAATTGATGGGTGCATTAGTAGCTTCCAGACTGTATAAAGAAACAAGTACATCAGGAATGCTATATTCTTATTGCAATTATGAACTCTGCTGCTTGGCAGATTCAGCCGTTACATTGGCTTGGTTGATGAGGCAAAGAAATTGGAAAATGTTCATCACAAATAGAGTAAAAGAAATTTTAGCTAACACAGACAGACAGTGTTGGAATCACTTGCCTGGAATTTATAACCCAGCAGATTTGCCATCATGAGGCTGCAGTGCAAATATGCTGATGGAGTCAGAATGGTGGAATGGTCCACAATGGCTACTCCTGTAAAAGAAATACTGGCCAAAGTCACAACATTTAAATGAAGAATATGAAGAAGAAACAATCGCCAATGAGCAGAATAAACAGACTGCAGCACATGTAACTACAGAGTATTTCAGCAACAACCTATTATTCTTTATCCATTAGAAAAATATTGTGAGGCTTGTAGCTAGATTATTAAGAATGCACACTAGAGTCAGAAAACAGTTATACAACGACTCGATAAATATTGGAAATGAAGGGTATATAAATGCAGAGAGAGATACTGATAAGATTAATGCAAAAAGAAGACTATAGCGATGAGAAGAAAGAAGACAAGAAGTTTCAAATTTTAAAAGAAGACAGTATCATGAAAGTGAAGACAAAATTAGAATTTAGTGGAGAAGATAGAGATTTCATATACCCTATTTTCTTGTCAGGAGAGAACGAAATACTACAAAGAATGGTGAAAAAAACATATAGAGTTGAAGCATGCAGGAGCAAATGATGACAAGTGTACGAAACCAATTTTTGATTACAGGGATAAGAAAGTTGGTGTAGAAAGTTGTAAAAAGCTGTATCATCTGTAAAAGATTCAGAGCGAAGCATTATGAAGGTCCTACACCACCATTACCAGCAGATAGAATCGGACACACAGCTTGCTTTGAAGTAACATGCATTGACCTAGCAGGCTCATTATTTTTGAAAAACAACCAGAAGGTATGGATTGTTTTATTTACATGTGCCGTATATAGAGCCATATACTTAGAGTTGATAGACTTATTGTCTACCGATAGCTTCATTCTAACTCTACGTAGGTTTATAGCACGAAGAGGGAGGATTGAAACAATTTACACAGACAACGGGTCCAATTTTGTAGGTACAGCTAATCTACTGAGAACAATAAGATGGAAAGCAGTAGAAGAAACTACCAGTTCCTACCAAATTCAGTGGAAGTTCATACCTCCAACTTCTCCTTGGTGGGGAGGATGGTGGGAAAGACTTGTGCGTGTTGTGAAGGAGATATTACGCAGGATGCTCGGAAAAGCGAGTGTAGCATGGATAGAGTTGAGTACCATACTCTGTGATTGCGAGGCAGTCATTAATAGTAGACCACTCACATACACAGAGACAGAGGATGATACCCTGAGACCGCTAACTCCAATGATGTTTTCACATGGTATTTCTACATCTGATACACCTGACTTAGGTCAAATCGATAAGGAAAATCTAAACGTTTGATTTCAGTATCTACAGAAGTTAAGGGAAGACTTTAGAAGCAGATTTAGAAATGAGTATCTATCGCTATTGGCTAATAAAGGAAACAACAAAAGAAATGAACCTAAAGTCGGAGATATAGTTTTAGTGGAAATGGAGTCTAGTAGATTGAATTGGTCTCTTGATATAATTATTGAAACTGTTACTGGTAAAGATGGTTGTACTAGGACAACAAGAGTTAAGACAAACTTCGGAGTAAATGTAAGGACCTATCAGAGATTATATCCTTTAGAATTGTCTGCAGGTTTACTGAATAGTATCGAGAAGGTGCCGAGGTCTAGTGCTGCTGAGAACAATATGGAGATACAGCTCTCTCAATCGTCATCATGTAGTGATGTTCTTGCTCAACATCACAACCTCAAGATTAGGGCGTAGAATAAAACTACACATTAGATTTTTAGATTGATTTATTTAACATAAAATGACTTATTTTGAAAAAAATTATAGAGTGAAGCGATAGAGGTTTTAATATTGATTTATAATTCCTGTAACATGTTATTTGTTGTGTTGTAACTAATTTTCATTAGGAAACTGATAGTTTATTACAGTTATGTGTCTAGGATATTTTGATAGATTTTGATCTCAGTCTATGTAAAACATAAGCTCCTTAAAAATTTTTGATTGAGATTTGTGTAGTTGTTACTTTGGCCGCGTGAGTGTGATGAATCGTTTTGTGTTATAATTCAGTTTTACTAGGCTGACGTAACGGGAATGTCATATTTTGATATAATTCTGTCAAATTGAATACAATGTTCGCTGCATAATAGAGATGTGTTTATTTCATCGAATTATCCTACAAATTTAACAATAACCTATAAAAAATATATTAAAGGTAAGATTATAATGAATATAATGTGAAGTGAGTATATGTGGAATTTTATAGCTAAAACTCTCCAAGAGATGTATTTCAAGAAGTATAACATAAAAATAGACCCATTTGTAGAGTGCAAATTCAAAAATTCTCGAGACACTCGCAATGCCAAGAGACGGAAATTGCAGAAACATGAGTAAAAGGGGAAACGGAGTTCAACGTCCTTAAGTATAGAAAATGCGTTTGGTACTGTTGACAAATGCGATGAAAAAACCCCAGACGGAATTTTTTTTCTATTTGGTTTGGTTATATGTAAATATGAAATTTTTTTAATGCAACAATAATGCCTTAAAACTTCTTTCTCTAACTGACTAATTAATTTCAGCTTTAGGCAATGTTGCTGATACGAATATAACCGGTCTTTCTGATCCATCTGGTAACCGATGTCCCAGCACAGATCCTAAGCCATAATATGAAGCATCAGATGAGACAATAATGGGTAGTTTAGGATTGAAAGGCATTAGGATATTTGCATAAGTCAGTAATCGTTTACTATTTTTAAATGTTTCATTACCTTCCTTAGTCCACATCCAGACTTTCTCTGTTCTTAAAAGTTCATATAATGATATTATTTTCTCAGACAACCTTGGAATAAATTTAGAATGATAATGCAACAATCCCAGATATGACTGTAATTGCTGTTTATTATCTGATTTAGGTGCATTCATTAAGGCTTCAAGAGTT
Organism: Galeruca laticollis; assembly: GCA_963921935.1. Lineage (NCBI taxonomy): Eukaryota > Metazoa > Arthropoda > Insecta > Coleoptera > Chrysomelidae > Galeruca > Galeruca laticollis. The sequence goes on from OY998175.1 coordinate 240,131,631, forward strand.
ACAAAGTTCAATTCCATTTTCTGATATTACAGGAACCAAAAACGGTACATTTTTGACAAAAAACTTAATTTTATCTAAATTAACCCTAACATTGAACTGTTTAAACTGGTCTAAGATTACTTTTAGCTTTTCATCCATCTCTTCTTTGGATTTTGCCGACACTAGGCAATCATCTACGTAGCATACTACTCTTGGTATACCTTTTAGTATTTGATCAATTACAGACTGAAATATGTGAGGTGCAGTCTTTACTCCAAATGCCAAGCTCTTATATCTAAATAGACCTATTGGTGTGTTAACGGTTAAATAACGTTTACTTTCTTCGTGTACCTCCAGCTGGAAATGCGCGTTTTTTGAAGTCAATTACCGAGACTATACAACCTTCTGAAATAGAAGCAAATATTTCCTCCACAGTGGGCATTGGATAATAATAATTTTCAATTACCGGATTTATAGTATTTTTAAAATCTCCACGTATACGTATCATACCATTTGTTTTAGGTACTATCACAATAGGACTATTCCACTCAGATGTCTCCACCGGTTCTACGATATTACTTTTGACTAAATCACTAATTTCCTTTTCAACCTTATTTTTTAATGCAAAAGGTATTCTATATGGTTTACTAAACTTGGGTACTGACCTTTTTTTATTTTAATATTTGCAACAAACTCTTTTATATTCTGATTTCTATTTAACACATCATTATATTTTTATAATAATTCAGTTAAAAGGAAATTATGATCACTAGATACATTATGTATTCCAATTGTTTTATCCGGATTAACAAAGTACTTTCACTCTGGTATTAATACATTTAACCATGCCCTACCTAGTAAACAAACTTGAGATTTAAACTTTACAATTTTCAAATTTAACTTTGTTTTAATTGTACCAAATTTGACATTAACATTTGCCTGCAAAACATTATCTTGTACTTGTTTTCAATTTGACATTTGCTTTAACTACTTTTATATTTGGAAAAATTTTTTTAAACATCTCAAAAGGTATCAACTTCAAAACTCATTACCTCATTTTCTACTTTAATATGATAGATACACTTTTTGAGTTTCCTACCCATTGATTGACTTCTTCTTCTACTTGAGTTGTCCAATTGATTTCGAATTCATCTTCTAATTCTGATTCGTTACTTTCCCGATCATCCAACCTCTCTAAAAAGTTAACTTTTCCTCTGCATAAGGGTGGTTTTGCAATGTGACCAGTAACGTTACAATTAAAACATTTCCATGACTTCGCTGGGCATTGTTTTTGATCCTTATGAAATTCAAGACATCTCTGACATTGATTTTCATTCATTCTGTGTGAATTGGCCTGGCTCTGACTTGTCGTTGGACTTTGATTTTCAGACTTGTAAACGCTATATTATTTGCGTGTTACGAGAAAAACCTGACATTGCGTCTTGATACTTATTATATTTACCGTTTTGACTTGACACTTTATTTATTAATTCCAGTTATATGATCATTGCCTGGCCTTCAGCCAGTTCAATGCTTAAGGCTATTGTGACTGCTTTGTCATAAGTTAAATCGTATTCGGACAACATCTTCCTTTTTATTGCCTCAGACTTTTCTGTATCTGTATCTGTAAAGGTTGGAAGGGTGGGTAGACCCTTCATTCTAGCTCGTCTTCCAGCCTACTTCTCTGAAGTAGGCGATAACGACACCTGAATTAAGTTCCCTCATACTGGCGTGTGTTAGCCTGTGCTCGCCGAATACATGAAACCTAAGATGAGAGAGTGGCTGACATTCACAAAGGATGTGATCGACAGTCTCATCTTCTTGCTCACATCCTCTACAAAGTGGGGTATCAGACCCAGTCTGTGGAGGTGTTTTCGTAGGTGGCAGTGACCAGTCAGAATACCCCTGGCCGTTCGTAGGTTCCGCCTATTCATAGTCACGTGTTTTTTTGGCAACTTTGCTGTCCGGATATCGTAGCAGTTCCTTGGCCAGCCTGCAGCCTTCTGCGTCGTCCGATCTACCCTTAAACTTATTAAGGGAGTGTTCCTTTAATAGGTCGACCGTCGCTGACGCCGATAGACCAATGAAAGTGCCAGGTCCCAAAAGTTTATGGGCGGCTGCCTTCCTAGCTAGCGAGTCTGCAATACGGTTTCCTTTCGATTTCTCATGGCCCTTAATCCAGACTAAAGAGACCATGTTGTTGTAACAGGCTTCGATTGAGGCCACGTGACATTCTAGTACTAGGTCTGATGTAATACTTGGTCTGTTCAGGGCTAGTAGTGTTTGTCTACTGTCCGTAAGGATGTATATATTGTTACCTGTGGCTTTCCTTTTGGTAATCTCTTTTGCAGCGATGCAGATAGCAGTGATCTCTGTTTGAGCAACACTTGCATTGCAGCCCATTGCTGATTTAATGTTTAGATTCAGGGGTCTGGAGAAAATTCCACATCCTGAGCCCACATTTGATTTAGACCCATCTGTGAAGATGCGGATTGCGTATTCCTCCGTTGGGTCTTGTTGTTTGATTTAAAGATTACCTTGTAGGGCCTGTGGAAGGCATATCGCGGTGGAATCGAGTCCGTATTGGCCTGCAGCAGTGGGACCTCCCTGAGGGCCTCATGCCACAATTTACGTCTCAGTTTACCGTATCCTACATCAGGTTGTATACCGGTAGAGCGTTTACATGTCATGGTCATCAAAACAACCTCCTTGATGTATATGTCAAGGGGAGTGAGACCGAGGATTACCTCCATAGCTCTTGTTAGTGTGGTTCTCATGCCTCATTTAGTGCTGAGGCATGTTGTTCTTTGGATTTGATCCAGTTTACGGACGACTGTCAGCTGGTTTGCTTTAGCTCCCCAGGCAATCGCGCCGTACTTTAGCATAGGTCTGATGATACCAGTGTAGATCCAGGCAGCAACCCTAGGTGACATTCCCCAGGTGCGGCCGATGGTTCTACGACACAGCTCATAAGAAATATATGCTTTTTTAACTCTGATTTCTAAGTGAGAGTTCCACGTTTACTTTCTGTCAAAGGTGACCCCTGAATATTTCACCTCTGAAGAGAAATTAAGTTTGGTATCTAGGAGCTTTGGGGCTTTAGGTTTTGAAAGCTTCCTTTTTTTGTGAAAAGAACCATCTCCGTCTTTTTTGGATTTATTGGCAGCGATAGGTCTCTGCACCATTGTTCTATGATATTGAGGGCCTCTTAGATTAAAAAGTGTCTCCTCGAATCTTCCTGTTAGCAGTATCACTAGGTCATCTGCGTATGCTATTTTGTAGAAGTTGCTTTCGTTGAGGTGACTGACCAAGGAGTCTAAGACCATGTTCCACAGTAGAGGCGAGAGCACCACTCCCTGTGGACAACCTTTTACAACCAAGCCTCTGATGGTTACATCATCAACACTGATTTTATCGCTCTTTTTGAAACCATGTTATATATCCAGTCATTTATGGTTTTGGGGATATTTTTGTTGGAGAGTGCATTTGTTATTTTAGGAAAAGTAGTACTATCAAATTCTCCTTCTATGTCTATGAATACACCCAGGGTGGACTCCTTATTTTCCAACGATCTCTCGATGCGGCCCGCTACGAGATAAAGAGCCGAATCGGTGGATTTCCCTGAAGTGTATGCATGTTGATTTGGATGCAGTGGATTTCGTGTTATCACCACATCTCTTATGTATCGTTCGCAGAGCCTCTCCAAAGTCTTCGTTGAAAACGATGTGAGGCTAATGGGTCGATATGGTTTTGGGATGGAATGGTCCATTCTTCCTGGTTTTGGTATGAACACGACTTTGACTTCTCTCCAACCTTTTGGAATATACCTCAGTGCCAGTGAGGATCTGAGGATTCCTACCAGGTGCGGCATTAGGTCATCCAGGCCCCACTGAAGTAGGGCTGGATAATGCCGTCTGTTCCCGGGGATTTAAAGGGGAAGAAGCCTGAGATGGCCCACCTCAGCTTGTCCGAGTCGACGATCTGTCGTGATATACGCCAATCGTCGTCCGTCGGGTGATGATTCTCCTCATCCTCCCAGGCTACCGAATTTGTGATTTTGGAGTCCGGGAAGTGAGTTGACATCAATAATTGAAGGCTTTTCTTTAGGTTGGCAGTTTTTGTGCCATCCTCTCTGGTTAGTATACCGATATGACGGTGGGGATCATTTGAGAGCGATTTTTGGAGTCTAGCTGCCTGGGGGAAATCCTCGAGTTCCTCGCAATAGATTCTCCATGCTTCTCTTTGTTTTTGTCTAATGCTTCAGGTGAGACTTGTATAAGTTCCAATCCCCATCGAGTCTGGTTCTTTTAGCCTTATTAAAGGATTTCCTCGCCGTCCCCCTGAGCTGGTCAATCTCATGGCACCACCACGGAGTGGAGGATCCATAAAGATCGACCCGCCTGAGTGGGAAAGACATCTTATAGGCATTAATTATGGAGTTTTGGATAGTTCTAGAATAATTTTCCAAATCTCCTTTATTGTTGTGCAGCACTTCCTCGACTCCTCGCAGATCCCCTTTCAAACAGTGGACATATTTTGTCCTATCCGTTCTCCTGGGGTCGCGAGTCATTGTAGAGGTTGTGAGCGCTACTTTTATTTCGAATTTTATCCAGCAATGGTCCGACATTGGAATATCGTCAGATACATGCCAGCCGGAGATTATATTCGGAGTGTTTATAGTAGATAGGGTAATATCTATTCGCGTTTGACTACGAAAGTTAATATAAGTTGGTTCAGTACCTCTATTTAGAATACAGAGATTTTTTTTGTTATATAATCATAAAAAGACTTACCTCTTGTGTTAATATCTTTGCTGCCCCAGCTTACATGGTGAGAGTTTGAATCACAGCCTATTACCAGTTCAAGCTTTTGGGTGAGACAGTGTTCCACAAGGTCCTCCAGCTCCTTAGTTGGTGGTGGTTCAGCTGCGTCTGAGGGGAGGTATGCGGATGCCAGTATCAACACTTTCTTTTGACCTTTCTGTGCATATTCAACCTTCACTGCCGTTAGGTCGAAGGACGAAAAATGCGTCAGTGGGTAGGTCTTAAAATACCGAGGGATATATATGGCCGTCCTAGGTTGCTGATTGCTTGAGAAGCTGAAAATTAAACCTTTTGGATTATTTAGACCCATGATTTTAGTTTGCCTTATCCAGGGTTCTTGAATAAGTGCTATTGTATCCTGCATCACATCCAAGTGGCGGCATAAAGTTGCCGAAGCCACTTTTTTGTGTTGAAGGTTACACTGAATAAATCTCACCTTCTCATTGTCCAACTCTGCTTGAAGGTGGTGAGATGGTTTATGATTACTTTTTAGGCCATCTCCACTTCCTCACTTGGAGGTGGGTTTACGTCGCCTGTATCTTGGCTTAGAGCTGTTAGTTCCTCCAGGAGACTGTCGGTCGCCATCTTGGAGTCTCGACAGTCTCCGCAGTAGCAACAGCTCTTTGGGGTTCCTCGGATGGGAGAAGGCGATCCGTACTCGATCTCCTCCGTTCCAGGTCAGATTTCTTGTTTTTCACAATCAATGAGGTGAACGCGTAGCTCATCCTCATTGATCGTTTTTTAGGACTACCATTTCCTCGTCTCTTATACATAAGACGAAAAGGTGTCCTTTGGGATTGACCTTCGTTTCGTGGTGGAAGGAAAACCATGCATCTACCCGAAGGTCTGGGTTTTGCTTGTCCAGCCGGCGCATCACATCTTCTTTGTCACCCAGGTCAGCGTGAGCTTCGCTAGGGACTCAGAGGGTGGCTTTCGTCAGCTGGGGGAGGTTGTCGACGTGTACCACGTCGAGCTTAGCCTCCTTCCATGGTTCCAGTTGTGAAACCGTGTTCTTTAGCCACTCTAGCGTTTCGTCATTATCGCAGGTGACTCAGATTATTTCGCAAGAGTGCGACCATGACCTAAAGGTAGGTGGCTTTTTCTGACTGTCGGAGGCGGGCATAAGGGTTTTTTCCAGAGCCTCCATTAGTTGTCTTTTGACAAGGTCTCCATTATCGGTAGTTACTTTACCGTATGGACTGGCCTTATCTCTGATAGCTACCCGTAGATGACTGGTAGCTGCTTCGCTATAGCTTTTTGTATTTGCCTCCATCCGTATCCTTTTTCCTCGGGTAGAGTTTTCTTCGGAGGTATTGGAGCGGATGCGCTTCTTTTCGTGGGAGACGATGCGTTCCGGGCCTCTTTTGGAAGAGGAACTGACATCGCCGCCCTTGTATTTTAGGCCGCTGGTGCCAGGTTTAGATAGGAAGGGGCGATTGGCGCTGGTGGTGTCTGTAGAGACTCCAGCCTACTGCCTCGCTCTCCTCCTTCTCTTTCCCTCAGCACCGCAGACTCTTTTACCTCGACGATGCTTTTGATTTGGAGGTGTGCGTTCTCGCTCATCCTCCGGTTTTGATTTTTTTTTGTCTTTTTTTTCGTTCATTTCTGATCCCACGAGTTGCTAGGGAAAGGTTTGTCATTCCTGGCAGAGCTCTGCACGCCAGGAAAAGGCTATATGCAAGGGAGTGTCGCCTGGTACCCCCAAGGGGACGTTGACGGTCGCATACCCTGCGGCCATTCAGCCATCGGCACAATCCTTACACCTTAGCTTGGGTTTCGTTGGAGTGCCATTTGGTTGGTCAACACTGCTGTCACTGATGATCAACAGTGCTAACGTATCCGGCGGTGCCACGAGGAGGCAGACACTCGATGGTTGCATTTCTCCATTGGACTGCAGAAAGCTACCCACAAGCAGACAAGCAAGCGCATGCAAGCAAATAAGCAAAGCAACTACAAAGTAATGGCCAACTTACAACCAATCCCGTCGCCTCAGACTTTTGAAAATTCCTAAAATTGACAATATTTTGACTATTCGTTCAACTTCTCAGTGAAGGAGGCTGAATCATCCAGACTATCCTACGAACAATTATGAAATTGATGTCTCTCCGCAATTACTAGTCTTTTTGGACTATAATGAGTTACTAGTATATTCTTCAATTGTGTATAACTTCTCGTGCTTGGTACTTCTGGTAAAATTAAGTCTTTAATTACCCCATACGCTTCTCCGCCAACCAACGTTAGAAATAAGGGCACTTTTTTATCGTCGCTAATTCCATTCCACAAGAATAACTGTTCCATACGCTCTAAATAACTATTGATATCCGATTCTTTGGGTTTGAAGGCCTCGATGATACCATTTTGTCTATCTAAGTGGATTAACACGACCAATTATTTTAGTATTACGTCCAGGTGCAAAGACTACTAGCACAGAATTAACTAACTAGACATACTCTTTAGGATCCCTTCCTCTTCGCCAATGTGTTATGTATTTTAGGGCTCCAATATATAACTCACAACTAGAAAGATTAACACGTTTATTTTATACACTGAGTCACCGCCCACTAACTGATATGGCATTGTTAAGACATTGCCATTATTCTTAGTTCTGTCTACAATCGCATTCACGGTAACTTACCCAATATACAATAATAACAAGAAATTGTCATTGTATTGAATTCTGCGTTTCTCAATCAATCATCATCTCATTTTTTTGAACTATCTGTCTCTCAATTATAACTACAGGCAATTTTTTATACTTAGTTTCACAACTAGCCTATCTTGAGCAATGAACAATCATATTTTAGTTCAAAGCATCAGAATTAATTTCCTGATTCTTTTACCTCTTAAATTATTTCTCGTAACTCCGTATACTTCAACGAAATCACGTTCAAAAATATTTAGGTATACACAATACAGCGCTAAAATCAGTATGAACGCTTTATAAAATAATTGAAAGTTAAAACCATATATACCTAATTCATTTAAATTGAACGTTTCAAACGGGATTAGATGAAGTCGTGCCTCCCAAATGAACTCGGAGATAATAATAACGGTTCTTGTTAAAGCTTTGAAAAAGATTTCACTTCAAACAGGTTCATTAATTAAATATCTGGATAACATCCAGCAGGGTATTATGACGATTAAATAATTGTTTACCTTGTGACTTCAAATAAGCCAGTTGTATTCTTGAATAGCAGGATCAAATCGTTAGAAATTTTAGAAACATTAAATTAAAACAGTAGACATAATTCTCAATAAAAAACAAACGAAATAATAATGAATAATTCTGGATGTATCCCGATTCATATTACAGGATCCTGTTCACGACTTTCCGAGTAGGTATGTATTTCCTTTCATGATTAGGTATTGTTTGTTGGATGAATAGCAGACAGTAATTAACTAAATATTCCTCTCAACTATTGTACCCAATTATGTTACGTTGGAACTAGCCATTGAAGCAAAATTCCTCTGCGGTTCAATGAACATGATATATTTACACACACGGATTAAGTGTGGTATCACATTTAGGGTGTCTGCTAACACAATGTCTGTACAACACGAATTTAAAAAGACTTGACAAATACAAAAACATTACATATTAATACATATCCTACCCTCCTTTTCTTGACGAGAACAGAAATAACTTCCCTTTACGTTAATTAAAACATTTTAAAATTCATTCTCGCCCGCAAAAGAGCCGGGCCCCCTTAACACAAATATCTATAATCATAAAAACATATACAAAAACAATCTCAAAAGAGTTAGAAAGAACGCTCTCATCATACTTAGACACGCGTGGTCACTACCTTACATTTACTTTCATGCTAAGTCACACCCACACAATTACTTGCAATCGCATACAATTGCATCTTACTCACAATTATACTCGTATTTGACATTTGCATTTACATTTATTAATACTTAATCTCATTCACTTGTTGTTGCACGCACTCCTACTTGCTCTAATCTCATGAGCACAATCTCTTACTCGCATATGCATTCTTAACATAAATCATACTCAATACATTTACAATAAATTCTCATTTTACTTACACTCTCACTTGAATTCACAACCTCATCCCAATTCTACTCGCACTCGTAGTAGCACTCAGTTACACTTGTTTTTATAATTCCATTCAAACTTGTAAAGTATTAAACTTGAACGCACTCTTATACCCATACTCTCGCTTACACTTGAAAACTTAGTGACACCCTCTCTTGCGTTGTATATGCATTACAACCTCAATATCTCGTATCATATCCAAACACTGGGAAGTCCGAGTTTCTTGGACCGTTATTCGTAAAATAAACTGGTACCACACTTGTCGAACTAGAATCCACTTAATAATTCTCGTTATTTTCTCTCATTGTCTCATAATTATATTAATTCCTCAGATAAAAATGATAAGCTTTTAAATAAATTCTCGCCGCTACAGAGCCGGCTTCCTTAATTTACTCTTAGCATTCTATTACCTGAAACAAACTATATACAGACAACCTCATAAGTTGAAAAGGACTCTCGCAGAATTACCTTATATTAGTGGTCACATTACTTGTACTTATACGATCATGCTTATTCCTTAATTACCTGAACATTACTTATCCAAACAGCATAAGCTACTTAAACATTACTTATTCATTCATTAAAAGTTGACACACATCACTTTTTTAAAACACCAAATATCACATACTTTCACTTACTCCCTAAATACAACTCATTCCTCAGCGTAGAAAAGGAATAACGCAAGCTACACTGGAGTTTTCACGTTCTACGTTCCCTTTCTTACCCAGCACTATTCATTCTGTTACCACACTCTGAGGTTCCTGGACCGATACTCGCAAAGCAAACTGGTACCACACTTGTCGATCTAGAATCGACCTACGCATCTCTCTTTTCATTCTCTTCACATAACTCATTCACTCTCTCTCTTTCATTAACGAAAAAACTGCCGATTGGCCCTTTCCTATATCTCATTCTTTAATCTCCTTCTCTCATAGAACAAAATCCATCTCTTACTCAATTACTACACTTAAACCTTAACATTACTATTCTCAACGTAATCATTCCTTCTTACTCACTCTCTTACAATCAAATGCTATTCCTCTCTTTCTTATGCTCTTACATTCATTATTACCATTAAAGGAGGCTCTAGTATGTTTCTAGAGTACTCTCTTTTATTCATTTACTTCAAATAAGACTCTAGCACATTTCTAGAGTACTTACATTCGTACCCCTAAATACCTCTAGCATATTTCTAGAGGATTTATTCATTCTTACCATTAAAAGAGGCCCTTTCATATTCTTAGAATGCTCAACCACTTACCCTTAACACCTCTAGCATATTTCTAGAGGACTTAATTAAACAACTCTAGCTTGTGTCTAGAGAACATACATTCTTACCCTCAAACAGCTCCAGCATATTTCTAGAAGACTTACTTACTACATTTATTCATACCCTCAAAAATTCTAGCATATTTCTAGAGTACATACATTAGTATCTTTAGAACACTCTAGCTTATTTCTAGATGATTTACTAGTTCATTCATACAAAAACAAGATCCTAGCATATATCTAGAGTACTTCATTACTCCTGACGTTAGAGCCCTTACAACACTCTGACATCAACGTAGTCTTTACAGCTTTTAGTTATTTACTTATACATTTATATTTACACTTTTTACTTTCATTTGCACTCATGTATCAGAGCTCTGTACACTCTCAAGTTACCTAACTCTTTCACTAACATCAGTATTCGATGTCTGATAGCAGCCATCTCTCACCTCTATCCCATTCTTCCCGCGCCTCCAATATGTACGAATTTGAATTAACAATCAAATTCTTCCTGTAATATTTACTTCAACTTCTTTCTGTATAACATAATTCATATATCCTGCACAGATTATACACAGAAATATCATTCTTTTCAAATATTCAATATTTCTTTAAACATGCAAAAATCCATTTTAACGTTATTTTCACATAAGAAACACAAATAATTATTGTCTTACAAATTTTTTCCATGCAATATTTCAAAGCAACCGACATCAGTTTCAACCTTATTGCTTCACAAAAACTATCGTTTATACTCCTTTATCTGTAACGAACAAACTCTTTTCATGCAAGAAAAACCGACCCCTGCGTCTATATCTCACTCGCTGTAGCTGACCGTTGAATTTCAAACTCTCTTCTTCCATTGGTCAAATCCTCGGACGCTTCTCCTTTTTCCCACCCACTCTGAACGACATATAAATATGAATAAGACCCAATTTTCCAGTCATACTTCGTACAAAATGATACTCTCGTTTTAATAGCCACCCGGCTTTTTTACTAGCATAACATTCACATTCATTTAATTATATTATAATGTGACTAAATTTACTCATTTATAGCACATTTAAATAATCAGTAATATTCTTAATTGTGTCGCAAGATGAACCACATGTAGCATACCGTTAATATACCAAGTGAAAGTGATTCAATAATTCAATTTATTTAAACAACCTCACACCTATAAACCTATAGTTATTTATTATCGCTAATATGCGATTGGTCCTTCGAACTGGAAATAATAGAGATTGATGCATTACCGCATTTTACAATCTCATTAACAAAATAATGAGAACGCACAACAATGTCTATATTCACACGAATCATTTCCATCCTCTTCTATTTTTTGCTATAATATTTGTTTCCTTCCAATTTCTTCCCTTCCTATTCAGTATACCTGATATCGCATTTTTCCATGTTTTCTTTGATCCTCTCGTTCGATTATTTCTTATTATTTTTGCTTCCTATATTATCCTTAATTTCGTGTACTTCGTTCGTAATAAATTTCCCCACTATTCCATACCTATTTTTCGGTGTATGTAAATTGCGGACATAATCCCTTTGATATTAGTAAACTGCGGACTAAATGAAAAAGGGATTTTCAATCCATATTGTATATAGCGGACTAAGTAATATCAGGTACCTATAATTTGGAATTCTAAGATTTTATATAATGGGTTTTGAAGAAAGTCAGAGGGTAGGTACAGGTACTTTCTTTTCCGTACTTTTTTTCATTATTAGATTGATTTAGCTAGTATTATTTGCCTACCCCCCTCTGCGAACATCAAGTTTCTGCTTAACGGAAAAGTTTGAAATTATGTTATGGGTTCAAACTGATCGGAGTTAGTTAAAACTGAACAGAGGTTAACGAATAAATATGGTTCAATCTTGATTCAAAACTGAATTAAAATTTCAATGACTAAGCTATCGCATTGTTTGTTTACCAAATAATATAAGAAATTCTTCTTTTATTCTTCCCTCACTTTAAAACGTCTCAACATAAAGGGCTATCCCTACCAAAGAGTCAAGCTGGCTAGTTGATGACCAGTAAGTAATTAAGGTTGGTACTTTGACTTACATATCTAATTGACCTACTCTCATTATGCTTTTATTTCCCTCCCACTTTTTTGTCTTTTCACTTTTCCGCCCAAACTATCTAATATGCGAGAAAAGTATTGGTTTACCCCAAAAACAATTGGAATTTTGAATTTTTTTTTCGAGTTATTTTTACGTTTTCCATCAACAACAACACGAAAAAACGATTGATCAATTTTATGATTGAATATTGTTCAAGGTGTCTCACAGATGTACCCTATTGATTTTTAGTTGACAAGAGCGAGTACAGCGGGTCCTATAAATCCAGATATAATACATTTTTTGTTATTTTGGGTTTGTTAGCACGATACATCCCCCGAAGTGTAAACAAGTAAGAATTTTATGATAGAATATTGTTCAGTGCCACAGATGCCTGAAAGTTAGTTTTAATCTTTAAAACCGTTTAATTTATGGCTGAATTTAACCTGCATGAGGTAAGCGGGCGAGCACGATTGTCCACTTTTACTTTTAAATGGATATACCAATTCGAAGAAGAAAATTTTAAAAAGTGATGAAATGTTTTGGACATGTACAGTTAAAAATTGTTGCTTGTTCACAAACTATTTTTCGTGGTTATATTAATTCAAAACACACACCATCGCTTGAAGAAGGGGTTGCGAACTACGCGCAGGCGCGACAAGCAGCGTGCGTCATGAGATAGCTGACGAACTGATCCTTTTTCATATTTCAAGTCAATACCGATCGATTTAATTGTCGGTTGCGAGTTATTTGCCCAACTTTTCACGGAAAAAGGAGCCAACCTTCTGCGCTTGAGACAGTCTTTGGTTGGGTTCTAATGGGGAAATTGGACGATAATTTCAACCTTCCAAACCCAAAGCAAACTGGTTGCTATTTAACCAGCAGTTCGGTCCCTTTATAGGTCATGGTTCCTAAATTTTGGGAGCTAGAAAATATTCCGCCAAAACAAATATGATCGCCAGACGAAAAACTAGCTGAATCTATTTTTTGCGAAAGCGTCACTAGACTTCTATCTGGTAGATTCATGGTAGATTTGCCATTCAAAAATAAAATCATGCCCGATCTAGGAAATACCTATTCCCAAGCACTGAGACGATTTTTGTTTCTAGAAAAACGTCTTGTCCAAACCCCTGAGTTGTATATTTCTTATTCTAATTTTATGAAAGACTATATCGATTCAAATCACATGTCGGTAATTTTGCCAGCTCAACAAAAATCAAATTTTTCGTGTTACCTACCCCACCACTGTGCCTTAGACCCAGATAGTATAAGTACTTAATTACGAGTCATTTGGGACTGTTCTGCAAAGGGCTCGACAAACATCAGCCTAAACGACAGGTTATTATCAGGGCCAAAACTTCAAAAAGAAATTGGCTCGTTGCTTCTTGCTTTTTGTCTTAATCCAATCGCCTACGTCACATACATAGAATAAATGTTTCGACAAGTTCTTATCAGTCCTCAACATCTTTTCAAAGAAGTTTGTGGCGATTTTCCCCACAAGATCCGATATTGGAATGGGAACTCAGCTGTCACTTTTGGCATGACATGTTCACCTTATCTTGCAATTCGAACTTTAAACGAGCTTGCAGAACAAGAAATCTATATTCTGAGTTCCCACTTTTACCTAACTTCAAAATGCCCAGACAAATAAAACTGTCAAAAACGCAATCATATCAAATCATAGGGTTTTGCGACGCCTCGAATATAGGTTACGCAAGTGTCATCTATTTTCGCGTAGAGAAGGAAGAAAACATTTCTATCTCTCACATATGCGCAAAATCTAGAGTCGCACCTATTAAGACACAAACCTTAGCTAGGTTGGAACTTTTAGGTGCTGTGCTTCTAAGTGATTTAATTCAGTATGTTTTGTCTACCCATGAAAATAAAATAACTTTCACAAATATCTATGCATTTTGCGATTCTCAAGTAGTTCTTCATTGGCTTCCCTCACCACCGAATCGTTGGAAAACTTTTGTCGCGAATCGAGTCAATCGCATACAAGAAATCCTTCCATTTACTTTTTGGCTTTGTAACCGTCGTCTCAAACTGCAGCAGATATGGCTTCTAGGGGGGCATACCCTTTGCAACATATTTCCCACGAAATGTGCTGGAGTGGCCCTTCGTTTTTGTGGTTACCAGAAAACGATTGGCCCGACTTCAAAATTACACAATTTCAAATTGACGATATCGATGTCAACTTGGAAGAAAAGCCAACTGTTTGTTTAAAAACGAATTCCATTCTTAACACTCTAGACTGCCTTTTGGAAAGAATTTCACATCTTTATAAAATTCAGCGTATCTGTTGTTATGTAATTAGCCCAACTAACATTTTCAAAAATCATTCATACAAAAGGCCCTCTAGCATTCCTGATACCCAAGGTTTATTCAAAAAACTAGTACATCCTAGTCCTGAGGAAATGGAAAATGCACTTTTCGTTCTTTTTACACGAGTTGAAGAAACTTGTTTTTGGAGCTTTTTTATACCCTATCTGGAAATAAATCAATACCTAAGCCTTTCAGAAAAATTTCACCATTTCTTGACAAAATGGGGCTTATAAGAGCGGGAGGTAGACTTCAAAATTCCCATCTTTTATCCTATTCTGCCAAGCACCCCCTGTTACTGCCAAACAGACATCGATTAAAAACCATCATTATTGAATATACGCATCGTCAATATTTGCATTCATTACCTAAAACCTTACATTATCTAATTTTACAACAGTTTTGGATATTGTCAGCTAAAAGAGCTATTCGACGAACCGTATCCAACTGTTTTCAATGTTTTAGGGCAAATCCTAAACCTTATAAGTCGCCAATTATGAGCTTTGCCCTTTCACCGCATCGATCAATTAAAACCTTTTTCTAGCGTGGCTATACATATTTGTGGACCCTTTTTCGGTATTCCCCACCGTTATCGCGGGTGTATATCTTTTGAGTCGTATGTCTGTGTGTTTGTCTATACGACCACACACTTCGTACATTTGGAAGTTACCATGTAATCGTCCACTGAAGGTTTCATCGCTGCCTTTCATGTCTAGGCGCGGTAGAGTACTCGATTGTTGGACGGATCAAGGAAGTAACTTTCTCGGATTTCGAAATCAACTTGTTGAGTACGCAAAACAGGCGTCAGGTAAACTTTCAATCCGATGGAATTTAAATCATCCGTTAAGCCTTCATTTTAACGGTCTTGCAGAGGCCGAAGTTGTAAGTTGTATAACTGATTTTGTTCGAGTTGTAGGCAAACAAAAACTAACACTTGTGGAAATGAACACACTAACATGTCGTATCGAGGCTGTCCTTAACTCATGCTCTTTTTCCCCCTCTTCATCAGATCCAAATGATCTACAACTCCTTACTCCTGGGCATTTTTTGACCCTAGAACCCCTTAACTCAGATATACCTGAACCAGATTTATCGGAAGTTTCTCTGAAACGACTCACGAGATGGCAGCTTATTCAAAGACTCCACGCGGATTTTTGGAAAAAAACTCGCGCGAATACTTGCATATGTTGCAACAACGGTATAAATGGAATAGTCCGTCTTCGGAGGTTGAAATCAATGATCTAGTCGTTATTTCGAATGATAGTAATAAAAAAACCTCCACTCGGAAGGGTAGTCGATGTACACCCTGGTACGGACGGTCTAGTGCGAGTTGCTATAGTTCGTACGGCTGTCAGTATTTACAAAGGGCCAGTCATCAAACTGTGTCCTTTACTTAAAGAAGATTAATTTGTTTATCTTCTACCTATTAAATGTGAAGGTTTTTTCTTCCCATTTATTCTTTAGTTGATTTAATTCTTAGGTCGGATTCAGTCGTCAGTTAATCATTTCTTTTTCTCCAAACATGTCAAATCAGCTCAAATTCGTGTGTTTTGGAGGCCGGTATGTTTTCGCGGTTATATTAATTCAAAACACACACCATCGCTTGAAGAAGGGGTTACGAACTACGCGCAGGCGCGACAAGCAACGTGCGTCGTGAGATGGCTGACGAACTAAACCTTTTTCGGGTGTAGAAAAAAAAATTTGAGGGTGTGAAATTAGCCAAGGAAACCAATTGTGTATAAAAAAACATTAAACGCTTTCAGCGAACTCGGGTACCCGAAAGTCAAATTCCAGGAATAAATTCGGTGAGTACCCTCTTCTTCCTGAAGTAAATGTTGTGAAAATCGTTAGAAGCTTATCAATGACAATTATTTAATAACTGAATCAAAGTTCTTCGCGGTACAAATTAGATATAATCCACGTTCTAATTGTCTTTTTATCGTTAGTTAGTACCGTTAACGATCAATTGTAATACCAGAGTTTTCACTATTGGTGAGGGTGAAGCTGTTCCTATAATAAGTCGGACGAATTGTCAACACATGCATGAAAACCAGAATATTCAGAATCTCTTCACAAAGGTACTCAGCGGTAGTGCAAAAAGAAAAGCAACAGAGAATCTTACGGAGCGGTAATCAAAAATAACGCATTCAGTGCTCAATGAAAATGTGGGTGAAGCCTTTGATAATGTGACAACAACGAATTTGGCTTCAGTGGAGAGGTATATGTACAATTCCACGCGAAAACTTTAGCCAAAACTTCCAACATATTTTCCAGAAGTGTTTGAAATTTAAATAGGTAGGAGAAACGACATAAGGACTATTAAGTTAGAAAACTTCTTGCCAGTTTGTGACGAGGAAAACCAAATTGTAATTGCTTTTTGTGAACGTAATTTACAATATTTGTAAAGATATGAAAAGAATTTAGTCGACGAAATCTTCCAATACTGTACAAAATTCTTCTGTCAGTTATTTCTCATTTCGGTTGTTTATGGAGGAGTAGTGTTGAATCCGTTAAATCTCATTCGTTAAGAAGAGGAGCGCACGCATAGTTACAACGATACCCCCCAGCAAAATCGCTGCACATATTGTACAAACTTCCAAAGCTCGGCGAGACAAAGCTCACACAACGCAAATCAAACGCTAGCTCAAAGCACTCAAATTAACAAGTGAAGAACATACGCAGTTTTCCTATCCATTCGGACCAGAATAAATAACAATGGCGTTAAAGGACGTAAAGTCGAGGAAAGCGCCTGTTTTTGACGGAATCCACCCGGAATTCCACTTAAACTGTGGAGGATACGCAAGAGGATGGTTGGCCGACTTCTTCACAGATATGATGATACATGTCATAATACCACAGCAATTGAAGCACTCCAAAATCATTGCGCTTTCAAAACCAGGAAAACCAAGTAACGAGCTAAAGAGCTATCGGCCAGTTGCACTGTTGAGCTCAGTCTATAAACTCCTGGAGAGACTTCTTCACAACCTCATTGGTACCAAAATAATAGCAGCGGTTCCCATAGAACAGGCTGGATTCCGCCCCGGGCGCAACTGTACAGATCAGGTTATGTCACTAACAACCTACATATAGGCTGGCTTTGGAAATAAGTTAAAGACGTCAGCTGTATTTATAGATCTCTCTGCTGCATACGATACTGACAGGAGACATTGCCTGCTTTACAAGTACATCCGAGTGATTCCTTGTCAGAGGATTACCCGACTCGTTGACAGCATGCTGGCCGATAGTACATTCCAGTTGATAGCAGGAAAACAGTCAAGTGCTCAAAGAGTCTTAAATAATAGCTTACCACAAGGCTCTGTGTTGGCTGCGCTATTTTCCAGCTTATATATCGCCAACATGCCAGATACAACTTCCAAAAGGTTAGGATATGCGGATGACTGCGTCCTGGCAACACAACATAAGACGTTCGAAGCAATGGAAACAACTTTGTCGTCTGATTTAACGTCCCTGAGCACATATTTTCGTGAATGGAGGTTACAAATGAACCACACAAAAACAGAAACCACCTGCTTCCATATCTGCAACAAATCTGCAAACAGAAGACTAAACTTCTATTTTGAGGGAATCCATCTTCGAAACAATCCGCGTCCGAAATATTTGGGAATTACTCTAGACAGAACGCTCACCTACAAACAGCATTTGGAAAACACTGCTGCAAAATTAAACACGAGAAATAACATTCTCCATAAGTTGTGCGGTACCACATGGGGTTCTTCGGCTATCACGTTACGCTCTACAGCACTTGGACTGGTCTACTACACAGCGGAATACTGTGCCCCGGTATAGTTGAATAATGTTCACACAAATAAAATCGATGTGCAGCTCAACAACACTATGCAAATTTTAGGCGGAACCATTTGCTTAACTCCAACACACTGGCTGCCTGTTTTGAGCCACATACCATCCGCGTATCTCCGTCGAAGGAATGTGGGAATACAAGAAACTGATTGACAACCCTCAGTTACCCATACATCGTGACATACCTGACCTGGAGAACGACAGACTTCGGTCCAGACGCCAAGGAAATGCAACGAACAGGGTTTAACATCATAGAATCTTGGAGAGAACAATGGCGGGCATTGTCAAACCCTCCCCTGCATCACGGAGAAACTATCTGGGTATGAACTGCCTCGTCGAATATGGTCATCCCTAAATCGTATTTGAACCAACCATGGAATTTGTGCAGATTCCCTCCGTAAATGTGGTAAAATACCGAATCCCGGCTGTTACTGCGGAACAGAACGTCAAATCGTTCACCACATAGTATCCCAATGTAAAATAAGACCTTATCCTGGAAACTTCTCAGATTTTCTGAATGCAACCGACACCGCAAAAGACTATATATGTAATGTTAATGTTCGTTTTTGATTTTATTTGATTTGTTCACTTTTTGTCATTTATACTCCTGTTTGTATTTTTGTATATACCTCAATTTTAATTTTCAATTCCACTTTTAATTTTAAATTTTATTTTGCCCTGTTGCATGATGTGTAATGCCATACGCTAAATCAAATAAATAAATACTAAGAACTATTGGTGACCAAACTTTAACTTATGAAGTACTCTCCACTGTGATCATTTGAATAGAGGAAGTGTTTAATTCTAGGCCTCATACCTGTTGTAGCAATGATCCTAATGATCTGACAGCTTCATGTCCCGCTATGCTTCTTTCACTGGAACCATCAGCTTCATATCCAGAACCTGATGTTTCTTCTCTTCCTTTAAATCGCCTGTCTCGATGGCAGTTATTGTCTCGCATTCATTAGACTTTTTGGCTTATATGTTCGGAAGAGTAACTTTACACACTTCATCAAAGGTGTAAGTGGTTCAACACCACCTCTTCTCTTTTGCCTGGTGTTCCTGTTTTAATAAAGGATGAGAATATTTCTCCTTTGAAGTGGAAATCTTTCCGGGATCTGATGGGGTGGTGCCAGTTGCAATGGTAAAGACTACCAAAGGTCTTTTGGAAAGACCAACTGTGAAGATTTGTCCCTTTCCTCTAAACCCTAAAAATATTACATATATTTTGATGCGTGGTATGTCGCGTCCACCCACTTTTGTGACATGTGTATAATTGGCCTTTTTCTAATTTTTGCCAATAAATATCACTGAATGTAATTTTTCGATACCGCATTTAATATATAATGTTTTGCTCGGATACAATTTGTGCTGTTAGGAACCACACCTATGTCGACGTGGCTTCTAACAAAGATATAATGGGGTGTTAAAACGATATCCGGTTTTGAACCGAATATCTTAGGAGAAAACTGGTAATTAGGATTTCCTAAATGTTTGATCTCACTCTCACTACAGATACGTCACAAACCTATATGGGATTATATGTTCCATGAACTGATAGCCAGCTAGAAAAAGGCGATTCGAATTTGAAGTTTGAAGAACTGTCAAAGTCGTAGTTTGTATTCGTTTCTTGTTTACATCATAGAGAAATAATAGTTTTTTTGTCTGTGGTTTACAGTTTACACGAGCTTGACGTTCCAATATTATGAAGAAATAAAAGCATTGTTTTAAAATTTTTTTAGTTAAATTTAGTTAGCTTTTCTCCACAATTATTTAAGTCGAAATAATGTCAATATCATATATATCTTGTTTTGTATCATATTACACGAACACAATATTTCGAACGCCTCGTAAAAAGTTTGTAACCGTGCCTGCAGTAGAAGTTAAACGAAAATTGTGGTTTGAGGCTGCTACAAGAAAATATAAAGAGACTACAACTAGTTATCATTGCTGTGTAGATAATTTTGATGTACGTAATTACAAATGTATATGTAGAAAGTATCAATATATTTAAATATGTTTGGTTTTCAGTTTGGAAGTGACACGGAAAATTATGTTCAAAACTCGATGATGGGGGGGAAAAATATTTTAAAACCATTGGTTGTACCTCATGTTTTTAATTGGCCAGAATCTTCTCCATACAAAAATGTAAAAATAGATGAGTTCGTAGTCCCACATGAACCTGTTTTAACAGAAGATTGTCATGATTATGATGTTGGTACTCAAACCTCCTGGAGAATGAATGAATGAGAATCAATACCAACAAAGAAGTCCCCTAGCGGTAAAAAGTGATGCTGTTAATTGTCAGTTAACATCTCAGAATACGCTAGTTTAGTACAACGGCGAGCGCCGCCTCGTGGCGAAGTATTTAGGTTTCAGGATTGTATCAGCTGTCTCGCTGTATGTTGTACGGACAAAATGTATTGTCTAAAACATGTATTCTCAATATATTGGAACATTTTTAGGGATCTCAGCCGCCCTTCCCAGATTGCACAACTTTGTCCAAAGGACATATTCAACGGCTTCGCTTTTTTGTAGATTTATTTATCCAATGTCTGTACGCAAACGTTTGTCGTTGCATTTTTTAAAGTGTGACGTAATTTGCAACTTATTTGTGCACGGATTGTTTCTGATTCCGTGACTAAATGGTTCAATTTAATTATGTTGTTTTATTAAAATTACTATGATTTTGACAAAGTTATTTTTAAAAGTGAAGGTTTTTTGTATTTTTTCGTTTTTTAGCATTAATTGAAAACAAATAGATAATTAATAATCAAATAATAGTTAACCTGGCCCCACCCGAATTCAAAAGTATTTTTATGGTAAGCTGTTGGTGTGCTAGCTATAAAAAATGATGTGCTAGGTTGTGCTAGCATTTTGGCGCAAATATTTCAACCGGGGGGGATGCTAGCGTTAACCTGGCCCCACCCGAATTCAGAAGCATTTTTATTGTGAGCTGTTGGTGTGCTAGCTATAAAAATTGTTGTGCTAGCATTTTGGTAAAAAAATCTAACCGGGGGGGTCAGCTTGACGGACCTAAAATTGTGGTCCTACGTCGACCCTTATGTAGCTAACTTCTCTTTTAGGTAATAAACGTGACAGCATAGATTGCGAACTATTCAAATCATCCAAAAGTTGAATTTTCAAATCGACATAGAAACCTTGTGGGAATAAAACATTGAAAATAATTGATTCTCCATTATGATTTTGTTCATCACTAACTATTAACATTGAGAAAAAATCATCTTTTGTTAAGGTTAACACGACATTGCGGATGAAATGAAGTTCTCCTAGGAGAAAATCTTTCAATTGATGATGTGTGCAATATTTATAAAGTTTGTAAGTCAGGAGTTTGTAATTAAACAATTCAACTATTTTGAAAATCATCAGTTATTTACAGAAACTGAAGCATTAGATCTAAGACAACTATATTATCATAACGTCTGTATAAAATATCATGAATCGTATAATTCCATTTGTTTATTCGTGATTATTATACACAACAAAATAAAAATTTAAGACCGCCACGTATGCAGATGATGCTTACGCAGGGGTCATACCTATTCCTGGCTCTAACAACGTACAACTCAATTCCGATTATAATTAGAAAAATTAAAAACATCTCTTTATATAAACGTCAGTTTACCCAGAAAGAAAATTTGTGATTTGGTAGAATCAAAAACATTTCCAATTTTGTAATATTCAATTAGTCCCATCTTCATGGCGATTTTATTGCGTGGACCTCGGTTTTGTTTCAGGTACATAAATCAGTAAATAATTACTTTACATACTAATTTTCCTATTTCCTTCTATATTATTTTTGCTTTTTTTAATCTAGCTCTTTTACATGACCCTTTCCCTACGTATCTTTATATAAGACTAATTTTCATTTTATATACTTCAGGGTATCCTCTTTCGAGTAAATTAGAATTTTCAAACCTTCGTTGAACTCTATAAAATGAAAATTAAAACTAAATATTGATGAAAGAGCTTTCATAAAATCTAATACAAAAGTAGTTACATTCAATTGTCTCATTTGTAAATGTGTTAACCGTTTTCAAATTCTCTCCCATACAGCTTTTACGAGCAACTTAAAAACCCATTTCTCTGTACGATTCATATATAGCCGTTTTTACGATTTTATCAAATCAGCTTTTTTAATATTCTCATTTCTTTTCGCTCCTCTCCCTATTGTCAATAACAGACCAAGCAAATTGTGCAAATTTACATAATTTTCAAAGGCATATCTGTAATTTTGATTTGAATGTGTTCATGTATGGTTACATGAGCTTCTACGTATTTTACAGTTTCACTTTATATGCAAATATTATTTCAGAAGAAATTTACGAAATATGATTATGATTGCGTGGGTTTTCTCCTGTTTAGTGAGATTTTTGACTTTGCTCCTCATTACATTGTTCAAAGTTAATAATCAAGACAAACTTTCATTATTCCTGCCAAAACCCTGGAATTAATCGTTACTAATACCTGTATATACAATAAGAGAGGCCAGAAGATTATCAGATATACAGGATCATAACCCTCCTAAATATAACATAGAGTGCTTCTCAAAAGTACCCTCCCCCCTCTTTTCTTTTGGATGGTGATATTTAGACTGATGAAATTTGGAGCGTAAAAATGAACTATTGCAAGCTTCTCTACTAGTGGTAACAGGTGACGTAATAGACATCGGTGACGTCACAATGCAACTGAAATCATTCATATTATAATATGGCAAGTGATACGTCGTTTGAAAGGTATTTATTTATTTTGAAGAATTTGAATTGAGGTTAAAATAAATTTCACTAGTAACAAAATTATTGATATGATCTGGATATTGGGAGATTGCAATAAAAACGTCTTACTATCAGCAAGAGTTTACCATGAACGTTCTCGCGGAAGGCGCCAATTTCCAAAAGTAAGCTTGGAGAGATTGATGTAGCGGTTCAATCGCACGAGTTCAGTGATTTATGGAGAGCATGAACGATCAAAAACTTCTATGATAGAAGAAAATTAAATTGATGTTTTACTGGCCGTTACCGAAAACGAAGAATTGTCGGCAAAACCAAAATGCACCATTACCACATTCACTTACAAAAGGAATTAACTGATTATGATTTTTAAGAGAGATCAGCATTTTGTAGGTAAGCTTTACGAAAAGAACAGAGAAACTTTTTCGACTACGTACTATTTGGAGATGAAGCCACGTATAATGAAAACGGTTGTATTAACAGACATTACCTTGATGAAATTAACTGTCTCGACCTTTACTTCGTGGAATCTGCTCATAGTGTTTTAAATGAAACTCACGGTTTCTAGTTAAATCCACAATATAATAAAAGTTATTGAAAATTCTAAAAAAATGACAATTGTTTCGATAAATCATTCTGACGATGATATTGATTTATCGAAACAATTGTCAATTTTTTGAATTTTCAATAACTTTTATCATATTGTGGAATTTACTAGAAACCGTGAGTTTCATTCAAAACACAGACATAACTTTCACTATTATTCATCAATTAATCCATATCACATCGTTACACATAGTCAAACTAGATGGTCGTTAATTGTGTGGGGAAGTATTGTTGGTGAATATTTTGTAGGACCGTCATCACTGAAAGGTTATTTACCCTGTATCACAGATTATATTTAGAACAATTGCAAATTAAAACAAAAATCGACTTGGTTCAGGATTTTTTCACATTATTGTTGATTTAGCTAATAATTGATATGTGCGATACTTTCTAAAAGCACTGTATATCTGCTGATTCAAATGGTTTAATTTGGGTTTCCAACACCATAAAATTCCTCTTATAATATTCCCAACACGAAGCAATATAATCAGAACATGCATGCGGTTGACATGTTTTTAATAAGATTGTGTTTTATTTAGATATACAGCTTATAAATCTTCGACACGCATAATCCTTCCAAAGAAATTAATAAATTATTTGTAAAAAACAACTTCTGAACCGATCGGTAAGTTTGATACGATTTTCTGAAAAGCGGTTAACACGCGAAAGTTTACGAAGTTAATCATAATTCCAGAGAAATACTGTTGTAGATATTAATGGGAAAAGCGAGTTCGCGTGAATCGGTTTTAAACATTTAAAATGGAATATTCAAAGTACAACGCGAATACAGAAATTTCACTAGAGTCACAACTATGTTCACGTTTTAGTTGTTCATGGAGGTAATAGTCATCCATGGAGATGATGTATAGTTTTTTCATGTTTTTCGGATTACTATAGCAAAACCTAGCGATAAATTGATTCAAAAGCAAGAAAAGAAGGAGTCGGAACAGAAAAGGCGTGAATGAATTAGTAATGGTGCTCAAAACGTATCTTTATCAGATATACTACAAGAGATTCAAAATATGATTTTTTATTAACATTACCATTTTTCAAATATAACTGTAATAAAGTACTGTAACTCATACTACTACATTCTAAAATTGAAACAGCCCGCTGCCCATTGATTGGATCAACTTTATTTCTGTTCCAGAGTTTATCACTAGAGACCTTGCAACAGCTGAAGTGTAGTGAAATGTAGTTTCTTACCGAAAGGGGAAAAAGGCACATTATAATTGCCTCTGCTTACTGTCTAGAGGAGGACGACAAACCTTCGCCAAAGAAGGTCAAAACTCTTATCAGATGGTGCAACAAAAAGAACAGACAACTTATTCTTGGATGTGATGTTAACTCCCACAATATAGTATGGGGCAGCACGGACACGAACAAACAAGGTTAGTATCTCTTAGAGTATTTGTCTAAATATAATATACACATTATTAACAGATGTAACACACCCACTTTTATCACTGCAACTAGAAAAGAGGTGCTGGACATCAACCTACCTAGTTGCTTTGCAACAAACTTATTACAAAACAGTCATGTTTCCGATGGGGTTTCGATGTCCGATCAACAGATGATTCGATGCGAGGTCGGGGCTACGCAGGGACAGGTCCGGTGTTCATATAAGGACAAATTAAAGTCGAATGCTGAAGGCGCATTATATACGATTGATACCGTGGATGAACTTGAAGTAGCCTCTCAATGGTTAAATCGTACGATAATTAATTGCTACGAGAAATCTTGTCCCATCAGAACAAAGGCTGTCGATAGGGATGTGCCTTGGTGAAACAAGGAACTCAGCAAACTAATGGTCTCAGCACGCAAAGCTTTTAACAAAGCCAAGAGTATAGGAAACTAGGAAGGCTACAAAAAGGCTCTAACTGAATATATCAAAGAACTCAGAAGGTCCAAGAAGGAAACTAAGAGGCAGTTTTGCGAATGGGATTCTAGCGTAGCCTCAGCAGTACGCCTTCAAAAAGTCATCGCATATTAACTCCGGCCTGTGAACCCTACAATCGTACCATAGATATTATAATAAGAAATCTAGGAATAATAAACCATTCATTTTTACATCAAGGAACAAAATGGAAGTATTGGTTATTTTTACATATAACTAAACATATTTTTTCAATTGTGACATTAGTGAAAATTCTTACTATTCCGCCCAACCTTTCTATATGCGAGAAAAGTATTGGTTTACCCCAAAAAATGTTATATTTATGAAATTTTTTTTGAGTCATTTTTACGTTTCCCATCAACAACAACACGAAAAAACGGTTTTTAAAAAAATCCCAATGGCACAGGACCAATTGGACAGACTTATTTCAGTAACATGTTTGCATAAAACCGAAAATAAAAAATTAGATACAAAAGTAATAGAATGCTCTGAGATGTACAAAAAACCAAAGTAACATTCTGGCATCAAATCGAAAACAAAATAATGAAAAACAATTTTGGTAAATTTGAATTTTCTTAAATAAATGTTTTAATGTACGATTTATAGAAAAATGTTGAATACAAAAGTTGTAGAACGTGTTAAGGTCTATAAAAAAGCTCAGTAACTTTCTTGCGTCAAATGAAAAACAAAGGAAATACGATTTTTTTTCAATTTTGACAGGCCGCCATTTTGTTTTTTTCTGTGCCGATTTGGCTCATTAACGAACTCGTCGAAGATTTTTGCCTAACCGATTTTGTAGCGAGTTTGGTTTCGATCAGTCAAAAAATACGCCCTCTATCGTGCTTACAAATTCCGTTATAATTTGTGAATTTTCTCAAATAAATGTTTTAATGTACGATTTAGAGAAAAATGTTGAATACAAAAGTTGTAGAACTTGTTAAGGTCTATGAAAAAGCTCAATAACTTTTTTGCGTCAAATGAAAAACAAAGGAAATACGATTTTTTTTCAACTTTGACAGGCCGCCATTTTGTTTTTACTGGGCCGATTTGGCTCATTAACAAACTCGTCCAAGATTTTGTCCTAACCGATTTTTGTAGCGAGTTTGGTTTCGATTCGTCAAAAAATACGCCCTCTATCGTGCTTGCAAATTCCGTTGTAACACATACATATTGAAACCATCTAAAATTGGTAAGGCCAATTGAAGATTACATATAAAAAAAAACTAGGAGTTTTAGATGATTGAATTGAATGAAGTGAGCATTTATACTACCAAATATTAAGAAAAGCATTTATATTAAAAGGAATAAAAAGGATAGTGAATAAAGATATTTCTAGTAATAGCAGTATGTAAATAAGTACAAAATTTTACCTTAATAATAATCCAATATTACGTTGATGGTAACAGTTACTAGACTGTTCAAAACACTGCCATATGAACATCCAGGTAATTACCATGTAGCATCATTTGAAACCTGAAAACAAAAGGAATTATTATTTGAATAAATAAATGAATATCAATATTTATGGGTAATAAGTAAAAAGGGTTATAATTAAAAAGGTAATTTGGAATGAAAAGTATTTGATTGACAGGCGGAACGTAGCCATGTCAGGTGTCAACAAGAGTTTGCAATTAAGAATATTAATCAACTGGAAGTAACATAAAAATTACTAAATTGATTGCCAACTTAAATTTATTGGTTACGAATAGAATAATTTTTATGAAAGGCAAATTTGAAAATAAATAAGAATTTATATGTGATTAACAATCACAAAGATTAGAAAATTGAAAACTATACATTTGCATATATAATACTTGATATTTAGATTGTAAGTTTTATGTAAAATAATGTAAATCAAAATACCTTAAAAATTGATAACTAACAATATAAGGGATTGTCAATAGTGAAAAAGACATTTTATGAAACCCTTAAGACTATATACAATTAAACAAATAAGTGTTGATACCATCCAGGACAATTAAAAGAACTAATTTACATTTAGAACTAAAAAATTCCCCAAACAAACAATTATTTTGAAAGAAAGTGTCAATAGAAGGCTATGAATTTTATGACAAGAAAGAGTTGTTGATTGCGACAAAGAAGTGAAGTGGGTGGGTAGCTAAAAGGGGTTAGCATCTATGTAAGAGGCTTCCGAATAAATTTTAATAAAAAAAAAATAAGACATGTGAATTTGCAAAAAAGTTCAATAATAATAATTCTATAAGCTATTTAAACAGTTTGTGAGAACGGGAGTTTCTTCGAACGTGCATCTCTTTCGCTAAAGAGATCTTCAAGAAAAGAGGTGACGCCATCCAACAATATGGAGCTTTCTACAGTGGATATATTAAGGTCTGTGCTAATTTAATATTAATTTGGAATTCCAACATAAATAAAAATAAAAACATTCAAATAGTGAACAATAAAATAATTTCGAAATTTCATTAAAAGGCCTGAGTATTTTATGATGCATAATAAGAACTTACGTACATGGATATCCATAAATCATAACTAATAAATAACTATGTACTTACTTTTAATAATTAATTTGTATCATTGTTGTTCACATTATATGTAAATTTCGTCTAGCTTCCATTTTCTTATTGCATACATTATCATCTTCTGTCTATCACTATACTAATTTCACATCACTCCTATTTATTTTTATATATATGTATATGCAATCGTATGGTTTTGTTTTTGAATATTATCTTGATAGTTTCAACGTATACATACGAACATTTAATTTGTATAAACATTTCATAAGTGGGAAATAGACTGTAAACACAAATGTGTATCTTCGCTTTCAACGAAGCAAAATCGTATATTTTCGTCACGCCGACGCAGTGGAGATATGTTCAAAACACTCCATGCGTCTGACTGTAAAGAATACAGGGGTGGTATCAATAAAATTTGGTGTTTAAAATTAATTACGATTTCAATCTCAACAATTTATTAAAATTATTTTTCTGTAAAGTGTTTTGCATTTTTATTTTATACACTATCCTTAATAAATTTAGAAATATCGACTCACCTCATTCATTCAAAATATCTGGAAACAGTAAATTAAGACACATATGTTTTCAAAAATCATTCAATTCAATAATTAATAAAACCACAGTCAAAATAGACTTATTTATATGCGCCATGAACCCAACGAGAAAAGGTCTACATGTCTCCGGCTATAAACAATTCAAATAATAAATAGACAAGTTCAAATAATATTAAAGAGCAGTCGAAGATAGAGGTCAACATGCTTTCGACTCTTCATAAAATAAAATTATAAATTAAAATTAAACCTATAAAGAGCGGCCGAAGGTAAGTCTCGACTTCATCTTATAAAATAATATATAATAACAATTTATAAAAAAAATTATCAATAATAATAATTAATAATAATATATATATATATATATATATATATATATACATATATATATATATATATATATATATACATGCCCCACATATATTACGAAGCCCACTACACACTACTGGTTAAATGAAGCCCGGGCTGGAGGGTGAAGAGGCTGAAATTTGTATATAATTTCTGTACATTTATCACCGCCTCTAGGGAGCCCAGTTATATACATTCATGCGTTTCTCTTATTTTGTGAATCCCAGCAGTGTTGTCAAATATGAATTTCGTGATTTAACGTTTGAAGACCCGAGTTATATCTATTTTAGGATGTTAATGTTGCTTTGGTGTTTGTTTATAATGAAGCGTAGTGCATTTTTATTGCAATTGGCAGTTGAAAACAAATTAGCCGTAGTAACTGATAATAATAATGTGTTTGTTCAAAATGTTTGTGATTCGGGGGTTTCTGAGAACAGTTTACCATCTAATTCAGAATATAATATTCCAAATGAGGTATGTACTTATCTAACACTATTTTAGTATACATATGAGATTTTTATGCAAATGCAAAAACATTGGATTTCAATTCTAAATTCATTTTCTTTTGTATGTCTCGAGTCTTTCACACCGAAAAGTCACACTTAAGATTCCGAAAACTAATAAATGTGTGTTTGATAATTATAACCTTCATGATGAAAACGGTTTCAGTCAACTTTTTTAAATTAAAACGATCACATTTGAAACCAATGTAATCTAACTTCTATTCAAGAATTGAAATAATGGATTAATATTTTTATTTTGAGAGTAGGTAAATCATTTGTGAAAGAAAATATGTTATTACAACAAAAATCTTTGAATAAAATTTATTCAATCCTCTAACAATGCGAACCTTCGAATTCACTGTTAATTTTATTTTATAGTAAGCTAACGATAACAATGTGTGTCATATTTAAAATAATATTTTCATTTCATACAAAGTGTAAGTGAAATTTATTTGTTTCTAGAAACTGTATGCTGAACATGAATCTAATTTACCTTCAATTGGAAGTAATAGTAGTTTTTCGCGATCCGAAGCGAATGAGCATTCAGAAATTATGTTTCAAAATCATAATATATCACCTGTTTTGCCAATTGTTGATTCAATCTTATATGAAGCATCTCTTGAAATGCCCGGTATGTCCAGCTTTTCAAATGCATCTTCTGAGTCTACGAAACTGATTTCAGACAGCGAAACAGACAGTAACAGTGATTTTTTATCGAAAATTATAGTTCCAGCAAATTTCGATTCGGTACATGACTCTTCAATATCTTTTTCACAAGAAACAGAAAATGTTAGAGATATGCCCCATACTTTCCAATCTACAGATTATGTATCGGATTATATGGATGTTAACGAAAAGTGTATTGATACATCAAAAAAATCATATGCTCAATTGAAATCAGTTGATCTTAGTAGAAGTGGCGAAGTGTGTTCTACAGGGAACATTTCTAATTCAGAAATAAGTAATATGTTTTCACAAGATGGCTATCAAGATTTCCAATGTTCCGGATCTGAGTATGTTCCTTCTGACTTGTCACCATCGTCGTCAAGTTATGACTCTTCTCAGACATTCGATGAAATTAACCCTAAAAGGAAATATTTTGCCAAAAAAGATGAAAGACAAATGTTCAATGTTGAGACAAATTTAAATGACCGGGCAATATCAGCTGCAAGAGAAAATAATCAAGTGGAATGCACTTCCTTAGGGTCAAGAATTCGAGAAAAAACACACATTGCCGAAGAAAATCAATCATCTTTATATGCAGTTAGTCATAAAACTTGAATTTATTTACGGATTCTAAGTAGAGTATGGGCTGGTTGAGCATGGGAACTTTTTGCCGACCGTGGGAACTTTTTGTGACGTCACACGACCACACCCTTTGACCTTGACCTATTTTTGGGGGTTTGGCCCGGGCCAATTGCCAAAATTTTTGGGGGTGGCACGTGCCATTGCCAAAATGGGGGTTTGGCCCGGGCCAGGGCGGGGGATGGGGGGTTTAGCCCGGTGGGGGTCGCTGGCCCAAATGGGGGTGAGCGGGTAGGGTAGCACGGGGGATGGGGGTTTGGCCCGGGCCAAATTTTTGGGGCTAGGGGGGTGTATCAGTTTGCGGGGGTGGCCCGGGCCAAGGGGATCGCTCTTTGCGTCTACGGGGGTTATGCAATGATTTAGAAGAAGCTAAGAGGGTTGGGTAGCGCGGGGGAGGGTAGCGTCTACGGATTTTTGGGGGTTTGGCCCGGGCCGCCAAAGAAGAAGCGAAGAGGGAAGGGTAGCGTCTACGGGGATTACACAAGGGTAGAAGCGAAGAGGGAAGGGTAGCACGGGGGATGGGGGGGCCCAATGGGGTAGCGGCTACGGCCCGGGCGGGGTCGCTCTTTGCGTCTACGGGGGTTATGCAATGATTTAGAAGAAGCGAAGAGGGTTTTAAGGGTAGCGTCTACGGGGATTACGGTACGGGGGTTATCAGGTGTCGCTAGCCATCATTGCCATAACGGCGCTAACTATTTGTTACCAGAGTGCCAAAACGGCCGTGGGTAGCTGGGGTAGCGAAGCTACTTTTCCCGTATACTGCGCATGTTTTCCGTTACATATAGATCTAAAAAGACACATTTCGACGATCTGCGCAAGTGTTAAGGGCCTTTCCTCATATCTCTGTTATTATTTGTCGGATTGGAGTCTAATAAACGCCAATATGATTGTTCGAATATTATCGTATACAGGATGTACAAAGATGCCATTAGGGCACTAGCACATATCTCTGCTATTGGTCAGATTGAAGTCAGATAAACGATATTATATTTGTTAGAATATTATCGTATACAGGATGTGCAAAGATGCCAACACTAGCACATACTAGCAAGTAATGACAGTAGCGTCTACGAGGGTTATGCAAAAAGTGTGTATGTTGTTACGTGTATAAGATAGAGGGTGGTTTAGAAGCGAAGGGGTTTGAGTAGCGTCTACGGGGATTACGCAGGGTGTACGGGGGTTATGTAAAAAGTGTGTATATTGTTACGTGTATAAGGTGGAGGGTGGTTTAGAAGCGAAGGGGTTTGGGTAGCGTCTACGGGGATTACGCAGGGTGTACGGGGGTTATGCAAAAAGTGTGTATGTTGTTACGTGTATAAGGTAAGAGGGTGGTTTAGAAGCGAAGGGGTTTGGGTAGCACGGGGGAGGCGTCTACGGGGATTACGCATGGTGTACGGGGGTTATGCAAAAAGTAAATAAGTGTGTATGTTTTTACGTGTATAAGGTAGGGGGGTGATTTAGAAGAAGCGAAGGGGTTTTTAAGGGTAGCGTCTACGGGGGTTATGCAAAAAGTAAATAAGTGTGTATGTTGTTATGTGTATAAGGTAAGAGGGTGGTTTAGAAGCGTAGGTGTTTAGGTAGCGTCTACGGGGATTACGCAGGGTGTACGGGGGTTATGCAAAAAGTGTGTATGTTTTTACGTGTATAAGGTAGGGGGTGATTTAGAAGAAGCGAAGAGGGTTTTAAGGGTAGCGTCTACGGGGGGGAGGGGAGCGTCTACTTGCTCTAGTATTTGCAGGAAATCCTACACCTACTACAATTTCCACTTTTATATCAGCTGCCGATGCCCTCATACCCTCCTCCTGTTTGGAACAGTCTATGACAAAGAGAGCACGATCTTTGAATGCTTCATAGTCCAATGTTGGATGTACTATGCTGGAATTGGTACGAGTATAGAGGTCAAATTGAGGAATTTATGATGAAAATTGATCGATTCCTTGTATAAGTTTTCATTATCACAAAGTCACTGTTATTACACAAAAAGTTTTTCAATTGAATAACGTATCATTTTTCACAACATTTTGTAGCCATACTATATAAATACCCCGCTGGATCATCGCCGTTACAGTATGACAATGCTATATGAAATAAACTTTAAGAAAAAAATTTCAGTTAATATTTCTGGGGCCCCATCCTTCCTACCACTGATATAGATAAATTTTATTCAACTATTACTATCCTACCTATAGTTATCAGTTATATAATTTTAAATATTCATTTAGAATTAATACCACATATTCAATTGTTCTCGTTTCATCACCTTGTATAATTTCCTTATAATTATATCGACACATTCATAAAGATAAATTGAATATTAATCATCAACTCCTTTCAATACAAGGGGTTATAAACAGATTTTTTGAAAAAAAGTCAATATAACTATAGGTAGGATAGTAATAGTTGAATAAAATCAATCTATATCAGTGGTAGGAAGGATGGGGCCCCAGAAATATTAAGTGAAATTTTTTTCTTAAAGTTTATTTCATGTAGCATTGTCATACTGTAACGGCGATGATCCAGAGGGGTATTTATATAGTATGGCTACAAAATGTTGTGAAAAACGATACGTTATTCAATTGAAAAACTTTTTGTGTAATAACAATGACTTTGTGATAATGAAAACTTATACAAGGAATCGATCAATTTTCATCATAAATTCCTCAATTTGGCCTCTTATAGTTATCAGTTATATAATTTTAAATTTTCATTTAGAATTTATACCACATATTCAATTGTTCTCGTTTCATCACCTTGTATAATTTCCTTATAATTATATCGACACATTCATAAAGATAAATTGAATATTAATCATCAACTCCTTTCAATACAGGGGTTATAAACAGATTTTTTGAAAAAAAGTCAATATAAAATTTCAAATCTTTTTATTTTTCTCTCTAAATAACATTATATAAAAAATGAAAATAACAACAGCATATCTTTATCCACACCTCTAGGGGCCGGAATCCCTGAAGTAAAGTCTCGTCTGGTGAACCATTCCGCATAATTATATTCATCTGGGGCAGTGCCTCCCCCCCATACACGGAATAGTTTCATCTTACCTGTGAAAAATTTAACAAAAATTTTACTGAAATGTAAATATTACAAAAGTTGAAAAAATACAGCAAAAATGTAATAATGACAAACGGTAAAAAGTCATTGAAAGATGTGATGAAAACTAGAAGATGTAATAAAAATTTAGGGTAAATGTATGAAAAGGTAATTAAAAAATGTAATGATATCTAATTGCGATTGTTATCGTGGAATTGACCTCTTTTGGCGTCATGATTGGTAACATTTATTTCTCAAGTATTTTTGCTACATTGTCATGGATTTGTTTACGTATAGCTAATAATTCCTTTGGTGCTCCATCAAAGTACTCTGCTGTGGACTTTGTTTTTTTAAATGTTCGAAAAATATCAATCATTGTCGAATCTTCAGAGTTTTTACACATAAATATTCCCTTCTTCAGCATGAATTCGAAGTCATGAGGTAGGTAGTGTTTGGTAATTGCATCTGTTGGATCGTATTCCACATTATCATGTTCATTCCAAAAATGTGGTGTAATTGTAACTCCATTTGAGTAAAACTTTGTACCGACACATACTTTGGTCTTTATTTCATATTTCCTAGCTAGCTCATACAATATAAAACTTGTCGGAAGACATACTCCATGATAATTGTTTTTAATAAATTCTTGCTCTATACATGTTTTAATTAGATTGAATTGAACGTTTTTGCGCATAAGATCTGTCATATTAGCGTCTGTTACAACTGTTCAGTACGAATGTCATGTGAAGAATGACGTTGCCAGTCATATCGGTATTATTTTTAATAAAACCATCGTAAATTTAGTAGTGAAAATAATATGTAATGAATATATGACGTAATATTCAACTCTCTATTTCTAAATTTATCTTATTTACTAAAAAGACTACATAAACGGAAGTGTGTTAAATGAAAAGCTCAAATATTATAACTTGCAAATATTTTAAGGTTTTCTGGAATGATTTGCAACAATTGTTGTTATACAAATGTCTTCAAAACGACTGTTTCATATTTTAATTTCTTGTATACTTTTTATAAAAATGTTTATACATATCTTATACTTAAATCTGAAATACTGTTAAATTTTGAATAAACCTTCTTTATATTGAAATATGATATCACTTTCCATTTTTACGGAACCCTCAAAAATGATATTAATCAAAATATTCTAATCAGAGTATGATTAAATTTTTCCGTTAGAGAGAAATAACGGTTTTTGACTTTGTTATCTTTTAAAATATATAGAAACGTTATACCACATACCATTTTTCCCATATGTGAGCAAGGATGTGGCAATTTGATCTTCATTTTATTATAGAAATTATCTAAATACCGCTTCCTCATCACCGTTCTAAAAATTAGTAATAAAAAATATACAAGTTTTCACAAAATATGTACAGTAAAAAATTTCATCTCTTTCCATGGCCTACCCAGGAGGCAGTAAGCATAAGGCTTACCGGAGATGTTTAAGGCCTCGTTAAGATTCCCCGTCAAAAAGACAGGCCTACGGCATCACGAACACTTCAAATTTAAGTTCTTTGTCATTTTAGGGATGAAAGACCATCTTTTCTGTAAGTTGGGTCTTTTATCCATCTTTTACATGTTAGTTGGCATCACGAGCACTTGTTTCAAATTTAATTGAAACGGGTCTTTAATTCGCCATTTAGGGAAAAAAGACCATCTTTTCTGTTAGTTGGATCTTTCTATCCATCTTTTAAATGTTAATTTTAGGGATGAAAGACCATCTTTTCTGTTAGTTGGGTCTTTTATCCATCTTTTACATGTTAGTTGGCATCACGAGCACTTATTTCAAATTTAATTGAAACGGGTCTTTAATTCGCCATTTAGGAAAAAAAGACCATCTTTTCTGTAAGTTGGATCTTTCTATCCATCTTTTAAATGTTAGTTCAAACGACATCACGAGAGACTTTAAATTTGAGTTCTTCGCCACATCGATGGGTTAAAGTGTAACAATTCATTAAAATTCTCAAAAATTACTCAGTTTTTATATGATGGTTAAAGAGATCATATTTCAATCACCTTTTACACGTTTGGATATTTTTTTTTCAAGTGTAACAATTCATTAAATTCTCAAAAATTACTCATTTTTCAGTTTTTTATATCCAAAAGGTAGCGAAGTGTGATCAGGAAGAAATTTTCTCTTACTTGAATTTGGTTTATATTGTTTTTGAGTATTTTTCGTAATCACTTCATGATATTTAGTACGGATAATCTGTCTGTTTGTAATATAAATAGGATCTGATTTTTTGAAAACCATTTCCCTGATTTTTTCAAAATTGAGAATTTGTGAGGAGTTATAGTTCAGTGAAATACCCTTAACCTTACACGAAACTGATTCTTTTCCATTAACTATATATTTATATGCATAGTTCTTTGGTCCACCACTTACAAATTCTGTAATGTACCCACCACCCAATTCATCTGTTAAATCTCCAATGCAAGTACCTGTGGGTAGGTCGGGGAAATCAGGTTGTGAAATATAAATAATTGAGTCTGTGTCATAGTACAGAGCTCTTTCACCCACCTGATCCAGGTAGCTAAATAACTTTAATCTGGCTAAAGTTGTAACGTAGGCTGCCAAAACAACATTTACAGTAGAGGAAAGGTCATAACCCTCTTCTTTATGCTCCCATGTCACGATTAATGTTTCTTCATTTACCGGAAGAATAGTGTTTACATTTATTGCTGCGTTCGTCATCATTGAATAAAATTCCGCAGAATTTCTGATTATTGATGTTTTAGGTAAATTTTCGCGTTGAGCAAATTTACCCCAAAACGAATTTAACATTAACTTAGCCAGTGATCTTAGACCCGGATTCTCAGATATTTCGGAAAATTCCAACAAAATGTCTTCTCTTTGAAGAAACTCCTCAATGTATTTGTCTTTATCTTCATTTGTGACACAATCTTTGGGCCATCCAGAGGATTCCTGTTTAATTTTAATAAATCTGTTCATCATAACAGAGAATAAACCTTCTTGTTCCTTACTAAGTTGTATAGTGTCGTAACTCCACAATTCGTGAATATCCATCATCCTGTATCCTTTTTCAATAGCTTTCACAACTTCTTCAATCACCCAAGTACCTTCTAAACTTCTTTCATCATCATTGTGATTACAATCACCCTGAATAAAATCTTCACCGCATTTACGACACAAAAAAAACATACATTTTTTATTCATTTTAGTCGGAAGTACAGGATGATACAAGTTTGTAGGCGGTAATATTTCACATTTTATTATACCCGACATTTGGAAAATGTCTGCTAGCATACATTCTTCTCCTACGTAAATTCTCTTAGGGTGACCAATAGGAAATTTGCCGAATTTACACACCCAAGGGTAGAGAGAGCAAACGTCAACATATTTAATTTTCTCGTTTTCTTTCGCTTTATAATACTCGACGGTGTTTCCTGTTCTCCCCCCATATAACGAATGTCTAGGACTGGCCGGTAATTGTTTCACATAAGGGTGATTTTCTGTGAATTTTTTAATTTCGGGGGTTATATTTTTACGAAAATCACACTCCCACATCTGTATCACTTTAAAACCTTTACTCTCTAAATGTTTTATTCTTTTTTGGGTTCTGTCGTATCGGTTTTCCATACAATCAGCCGGGTCATCATCTAACGGATTGTCTCTGTCGTACTTAAAACATGTAGGGCAACCATGATAATAACAGCCATGAAATTCAAACACTTGATTTTCAAATATACCATCCATCTTTACACCTACTACAACAGCTTATGAACCCTTGGCGGCATGGTGAATATTGATATTTCTCTGCGTTTCTTCCCATACTAACCACTGTAGAGCTATTTTTGATTGGTTGTCTTTGAATCTATATCCGCCTTTAGGGATTATTCCAATTGTGTTTGATTTCAGAAAGTTTCGCCGAAAGACCTTGTTACAAGCAGAGGCTATGGTGCTTGCTTCAGTGAAGGGACAGACGTTTGACGTGTCCATAAGTTGGTGACGAAATTTGAGACAGGCCTGTGTTAAAATATGTACATCCGAAACGCAATATTCCACAATTTCCTTTTGAAAGTCGAAAATTTCAGCGCTTCTCTCATTGTACCATTTAATTAATCTATCACGTGCGTCTTCTTTCAAATTACCTGGATCGTAAAATTCCAAAGCAGGTAATGTTCCAATATACTTTTGATTTTCCATTTTGTTGAAGAGATGTGGAAAATATCCTTTCTTCAGCTCTGAGAATCCAAAAGCTTTCGGTAGAGAAGACAGAGGCATCGGAAAGTAGTTGAGCGAATCCAGAAATTTAACATTTCCCACCGTCATTAGAATCACTTTCGTACCACGCATAATCAGATCAGGTTTCAAATCAGTTTTAGTCAAAATGTAATTTAAAACAAATTGATGGTCGAAACCTCCACCATTGTGGGCGATAACAACTACTTCTTTAAATTGTTTTCTTTGCGTTAGTACATTCTCTATTAATTTTGCTATTACATTATCTCTTAATATCTGTTCCCTGAATCCACAACTCTGACAAAACATTAATTTACTTTCATTGATACATCTATGACATACTTTTGAATAAACACATAAATTGGGTTCTTGCTGGAAAATTCCATCAGTTACTGCGTTTTCTTGTGTTGTTTCCAAGTCATAGAAAATAAACAAAAAGTCTTTAATGTTGGGAGATTTTCTATCAGGTTGCATATAACAAAGATGACTCTCTAGCTGTTTGGATTTACAAATTTTGCAGTAAACCTCCCCGCATACGTGTTTGTTATCGGCGTATATCTTAAAACAACCATCACATCTTTTTATTTTACTACAGACCGTGTTCAGGTGTACATTAAAACACTCATCACCGTAAAAATCTCTCCCGCATTCATTACATCCACGTTTTACCACGTCTTTTGGGCACGCTGGTGATCTCCTACATGCAAAACATGTTCCACCACATTTATGCTCATTTTTATTATTGTAAGGTGTATGGCATGCCTCACAATAGTATCTACAACAGAAAGCTGCAGTTAAGGAGGTTATTACATTATAATGACCCTCATGGTAGAGTAAATTCAGTGAGGGACCATTACCATTACCTTCGAAAATGACCTCACGCCCTTTACTGCCGTACTGATAAACTGTTATTTTATAATTATTCAGATACTGCTGAAATTGTCGAAGTTCGGGTATTCCGCACCCCTCTGGAGGGAATAGAACACCACTGGATTTCATCAGTTCCATAGCTCTGGTCGTTTGGAGTTTACCAACATCGTTTCGAATCTTAGTGTATTCGGGATTCCTAAAAGCCATAGCGACAATGAGAGCACGAGGTAGGCAAAGATTATCTTTGTTTTTTATTGAGACAATACCTCTTCTTTTATTGCTTTCTTCATTGAAATTATTATATTTTTCTCCACCTTTTCCGTATGGCATCTTTACAATTGTAATTCCCAAACAAAAAGTTTCTGTATTCATTCCCTTAGAATTCGATTGGTATATGGAAGAGATGTTCTTCCATACATCATCAACTGTCACTTCCGACGAAGGTCTAAACCGTATCCATCCCTCACCTCGTGCAAAATCTTTGGAACAAAAAGTAAATCCAACATAATCTTCAGAACCTACGTTTTCTGTCCCCTTCAAAACAATATCTTGGATGGCTTTTTTTATCCAACCTACAGGTTCCGTTTCACTTGGTACAGGTTTAATTTTAAATTCCAAAGTTCGCCCCTGGACACCGAATCTACGTATTTTCTTGGTAAAATCTTTAATAATTTGAAAGTTTTCCATCCTTAAAAAATTCGAAAAAATGTCTCGCAAAAACTCGACACCAAAAATCAGACAGTAGAGACTCTGCTAGGTTGTTTAAAAAAAAAAATGTAAAAACTTTTCTCGACTCCAAATTACAAATCAGACAGTAGAACACAACAGCTTGTTAAATATTCAAATTTTTCAATAATAAAAATCGCAAAAACTTTTTCAGTATCAAAAAACCAGACAGTAGAGACTCTACTAGGTTGTTAAAAATTGTAAAAACCTCTCTCGACTCCAAATTACAAATCAGACAGTAGAACACAACAGCTTGTTAAATATTCAAATTTTTCAATAATCGCAAAAACTCAGTATAAAAAAATCTCCAAAAAACTTACCTGCCAAATTAGCACACGCACAATTAAAACACAAATGATCTGTTATGGACCGTGCTCCGTATTTATTCCTTTTCAAGTCAGATCACGTGACAAAAAATGGTGATTTTGAATAAGGAAAAAAAAATACACATTTCGTTTCTATAGATAATCAATGTTTCTATTTGGTAAAATTTACATTCTTACTTTTTGCATTGGGAAATCCTATTAATGATTTATCATATTGATAATTTTTTCATCTACCAGCCAACGCCCTTGTTGATAAGAGCTGTGAAATTCCATATGATTTTATACAAGATTCTAAATTCATGAAGTAAGAGTCAGTTATTGAAAAATTCAAATTCTACACACTGATTTTCGGTTATATATTATTTTGTAGAAAATAAGGAAATATAATACACATTTCGTTTCTATAGATAATCAATGCTTCTATTTGGTAAAATTCAGATTCTTACTTTTTGCATTGGGAAATCCTATTAATGATTTAACATATTGATAATTTTTTTTTCATCTACCAGCCAATGCCCTTGTTGATAAGAGCTGTGAAATTCCATATGATTTTATACAGGATTTTAAATTCATGAAGTGAGAGTCAGTTATTGAAAAATTCTGAGAAATATTCGAAGAAAATTTAAAAAATACACATCTCGTTTTTATAGATTATCAATGTTTCTATTTGGTAAAATTCAGATTCTTACTTTTTTGCAATGGAAAATCCTATTAATGATTTAACATATTGATAATTCT
This sequence comes from Galeruca laticollis, assembly GCA_963921935.1. Taxonomy (NCBI): domain Eukaryota; kingdom Metazoa; phylum Arthropoda; class Insecta; order Coleoptera; family Chrysomelidae; genus Galeruca; species Galeruca laticollis. The sequence goes on from OY998175.1 coordinate 240,172,365, forward strand.
TTCATCTATCAGCCAACGCCCTTGTTGATAAGAGCTGTGAAATTCCGTATGATTTTAAAATGATATGAAGTAAGAGTCAGTTATTTTCATTAAAATGGAAAATTGAGCTAGATTTTTTTTTCATTCAAGTCAAATGATGTGTGAAAACGCTTTTACAAAATTTTAAAGAATTCATGAAGTACGAGACAGTTATTGAAAAATTCAGATTCTACACACCGATTTCTCAGTTATATGTTATTTTATTTCATATTAAAATGTTGGGATTGAGTTAGCTTTTTTCATTCAAAATCGTTAATTATTTAGTCATTGCGGTTGAAGATAATTTCTATGGTACTTGATAATTAGGAGGCACGTGCAGAGCAAATCATTTATTCAGACAATACTCAACTTGTTTCAAATATGATAAGATTGAAATGTCATGATTTCTGCTTTATAATTGTTAGTTGAAATCAGTTGTTATAATTTAAAACAATACAAAAATCTCATATTATATTAAATTCGCTTAGTAGGTAATATTTATGCTTTATTTTTATAGTTATGAAGCACGTACAGAGCAAATCATTTATTAAGACAATAGTAAACTTGTTTCAAATATAATTAGAATGGAATGTCATGATTTCTGGTTTATAATTGTAACTATAAAGAGTAGAAAATTGCATAATAGGTATACAGTTATACAATATGAATAACACCGGTGAGTAGCTTCTTTTTTCGATTATAACAAATAATTATGTTTTTTCTTTTTTTATCAGTTAGGTTTTTTTTATCAGACAGGAGAATAATAGCTCTCTTGAGAAGAAACCTATCCGCTGAACAACTTGTAAGTGTTTTTTATATTACTATTTTTTTTTCATTGATTCACTATGCATTTTTTCAAAAAACGGTTTATCTAACATTTTAATCAATCTAATATATTCAGAATTGTATGTTTTTTTATTATAAAACACTGAACAGTTTGTACTTTTTATATTACTATTTTTCATTGATTCACTATGCATTTTTTCAAAAAACTGTTTATCTAACATTTTAATCAATCTAATATATTCAGAATTGTATGTTTTTATTATAAATCAGCTTTATGACATTTTTTATCTGAAAAAAGTGATTTTTATTTTGTCAATGAAAAAAATTTTTATAAAACAAATTACAATTTTTTGAAGAAATGTAATATTTTTTTTTAATCAAAGTGTCATATTTTAAATTACATGTTTTCATTATAAATTAGGTTTAGGGCTCATTTTTGTGAAATCTGGAGAAGTGGTTTTTCATCAGCTATCATCTTACAAGTGTTTTTTTAAAATTACAGCTTTTTTTTGAAGAAAATGTAATATTTTTTCGAAGTGTCATTTTCAAAATTGTTTTCATCATAAATCAGCTTTTGACATTTTATCTGAGAAAGTATCTATTTAAGTTCGATTCAACAAGGTAGTGTATTAAAAAAAATTTACATTTTACCTTTTCTCAAAACCGATTACTTTCCAAAACTATATGTTTATCATATATCAACGTAAATCTTAACTACTTTTATACTTTCTATATACTAACTTTCGAATCATAAAGAGATTGTGAAGCGTAATGTCCATGAAATAATTATTGAAACTTTTTTTCAAAATTAACTTTTCTCAGATGAAACCAACAACCATATTATATGGAGAGGGGACAACTACACCCCCCGATTTCAAACTAATTGGGGTAGTGGATGGACGCAATATTCATGTGCGGGATACAGGATTAACGATTGAAGTATGGTGTAGGAGGAGATAAGGTATACTGTTATTTTAATTTTCAATAGAATGTTATTTATTTATTTTTGTTCTTTACAGAAAACAATAAAAACAATATATTTAAAACATTTTGTATCATTTTCTATTCAACCTACGAATATTCAATCTTTGTGTGTTTTATTTGAAGTGTTTCGTCTGGAGGCGTTGAGTTTAATAAATGAGTGTTGAAAAATATGGATCCAACGTTGTTGTACCTTGTGAAGTATTATAATGTTGCGAAACGATATTCAATTGAAAAAAAACTTTTTGTGACAATGATAAGAATAACATTGGCTTGGTGACAATGAAAACTTATACAAGGTGATGTTAAAACGAAGAACGAAAATATGAATATGTTTATGATTGAGAAGAATTTCACCTTTTTTTTGTCACGTGATTATTATGCTTGGATATTGTATTCTATTACAGTGTCGTTTTTATTCCACAAACTATTCGCACTTTACAGAAATAAAACAACAATTTGAAGCAATGTGTTTTATTTCCTATTTCAATCTTTGTGTGTTTTATTTGAAGTGATCTGTTTCGTCTGAAGGTAATGAGTTTAACAGTATGTAAATGAGTGTTTTTCATATGAAAAATGTGGATTTAAGGTTGTTTACCTTTGCGAGGCTCTATAAAGAATACGCTTTCATATAACAAAATATAATTATGTTCTTCACAGAAAAAATATTCCATCTAACCTCAAAAAATTTGCTCTTTCTTTAGCATTTCAGTGGTTTATTCTGAATTGTACCTAAAACGAAATAAAAACATTGAAGGTGTTTATTATCATAGATTAAATGTTTTATTCAGTGCAGAGCAAAAGGGCGTTAGGCCTTACTGCATATGTTGTCACGTGATAGGGTTTGTTTCATTATGTATAATTAAGTTTATAGAGAGTATTTTACAAAAATAAAAAGTGAATGTTGTTTTTATTTCGATTTTTGTAAAATGAGTGAAAAATGTGGATTCAACGTTGTTTTAGTAAAATTGGATTGCGAGGGTTCTATAAAGAATACTCTTTGTTCTTTTCACGTGACATTTTCATTCTTTTTATAGAAAGTATTTTACAAAAATAAAAAACAATTGAAGCAATGTATTTCCTATTCAATCTTTGTGTGCTTCGTCTGGAGGCAATGAGTTTAACAAATGAGTGTTTTCTCGGATTTAACTTTGGTAAGTCTTTCATATAAGCAGCTATGAATAATTATGTACACCTCAAAAACGTCACGTGTCCGTTATCATTCAGCAGAAGCGTGTTATCATCAATTTCAGTCGTTAACTTCATCATCAAATCTACAAATTTTTTCATTACGATAACCGTTCACACTTTTTAGTGAAAGTAGTCTTTATATAGTAACTAGTATTTGTTACGTCAAGAGGTCAAAAAATTCTACGTTTTAACAGTATTCCATATTTGAAAAAAGTTATTCGATAAACACTTTTAAAAATTTAGCTTTTAAGAATGGTTTTAGCGTACGTCAGCAAATTGCAAAGGTTTCAATTAATATATATATTTAGCGTAGATTGAAATACATGCAAAAAACTTTTCGTTTGATAAGTTAAAAACGATGATAATACTCATACTTCCTTCTTTTTCAAAGTTGATATAATTATAAGGAAATTATACAAGGTGATGAAACGAGAACAATTGAATATGTGGTATAAATTCTAAATGGTTATTTATAATTATATAACTGATAACTATAGGTAGGATAGTAATAGTTGAATAAAATTTATCTATATCAGTGGTAGGAAGGATGGGGCCCTAGAAATATTAACTGAAATTTTTTTCTTAAAGTTTATTTCATATAGCATTGTCATACTGTAACGGTGATAATCCAGCGGGGTATTTATATAGTATGGCTATGAGAAAAATACCAAGTTAGGTTAGCTTTTTGCCATTTTGTCTTTACACGATACGAATGATCGCTATGGTCATTTTCCCCTACAGTACATCGAGGACGTTCTAATAGTTGAATAGTAGCAGGATTTGGAGTGCCATCTACAGGTAAATTGAATTTCTCTTGAAAGTCTTTTAAAATCGATGCCATATCTGTGATATCATGTTCTGACTTGTTAACATATCCAAATCTTTCAATATATTCCACAGCATAATTCAGATCAATTTTCTCAGGTGCAACTAAAGGTAGAATTAGTAAGAGAATCATCCTTCACTTTCGACGTTAGCTTTAATACTGATTCTTCATCAGAAAGTTGTTATGGTAATATACAATCCATCGATTAGGTATTTAAAATGAAACAGAGAATATTTCAAAATTTTATAAGGTTAAATCATTGATTACATTGATTTTGTAATAATACAGATACTCTCTAAGTGCTTTCCCTACTAAACTGTTTTCATAACAAATATCACAAACTGCATACATTGAATCTATACAATTAGAAAAGTCACACATTGGATTAGGTATAAATGACTTCAATGAATTAATAATATTATAATAAAAATCACAAAAGTTAACATTTTTTAAAATTGAAATGTGGTGTTGAAGCAAATTCTCATGAAGGCGTAGAATTTCCACAACTTCTTCTTCATCGAGGAAAAATGTAACATCATGTTGACGAACTTCCACAAATTTCTGATTATCATAAATGACTTTAGTTATTTGACAAAAATCTTGATAAAACATGATGGGGCTGACGACAGGACTTTTCTCACCATCTGGAGGATTGAAATACTCGTTACTTTTACGAAGCACCTCTATGATCTCATCCCATTCTATAGTATTGAAGGACATTTTATTAGGTTCCATAGTTTCGATAAATGATGATAAAATGATGGCAGGTGCAAAAGTTCTGGCAGGGCTCAGGATACATCCAACTTCAAATCGACCAACATTGAAAACTGTATGCAATAAATAATGTTTTTCTTTTTTTATTGCAATTTCATAATTTCGTACAATTTGATCTAAATCACGATCATAATCTTCATCACTACCACTACATGCCATTGTAACACTAGCTTCACTATAATACCCAGAATCTTGACTCATGATGACTACTGACTTCTAAATTAATGTTGAACAATTTATATGTTTAACTCTCTCCCCACCAAAGTTAGCATTGTTTGCTGAAAATGTATTCATAAAAAAGATTTCGATCAATACTACATCATAGGCGTATATCCGACTGTTATATTTTTTGTCTAAGCCTAACCATTTAACGTATATTTTGTTACGTTTCCTCTTCAATACTTTTTTCAACGAGATAAATGTTGGGACATAAAACCCAAATGTAAGATTTCAATACAATATAAATCATTACCAAAATGCCAAGGTAATTGGATTTTAAATATCTCTTAAAAGAAAATTTATTCTTTCGCAATATAAATAATTTTAATATCTTGCACTTTCAACACATGCGCATGTCCTTTTGCAACCAGCCAAAATTCTGCAGGCAACTTGTTTGCATTCAATAAAAATACCGGAGATTATTATACCCCAGATTTGACTATATTGGAAATAAACAAAGTACCCGTCCCAACTAACTCAAAAGTTGATGTTATTTTCCAAACAAATAGTGGTCTTTGTATTTTATGATAAAGCAACACAATACATTGAATTCAATGATGGATTTAAGAAAATTTTGAATAGACTCATCGTTTATTCCACGTAACTGAATTGGTTAAATTGCAATAAAAACGCTCTACCTATTACAATGGAGTTTTTGTTCGACTAAAAAAAATATATCTTCTATTACGTCACGATACGTCACATTCCTGGCGTCACTTCTTTCGTCTCCAGGCCTCCAGAAGCCCCATTTCTTTGAGAGGCTCCTGGTGGGGCATCCTGTATATACGGTATCTTACTACACCCTGTATCCAAACTGATGCGTCGTTTTCACAGTACCAATGCTCTAACGACTGCGCATCATCTGTTCATTTCCTCGACCCCAAAACTGTGCAAAATGGTATATTTTATGACTACACCCTGTATATAAGAAACCACCCTTTTTGGTACATTCTGATATAATTATTACTACACTCTGTATCTTTTTTGTACATAAAAAGGTAGCTTTACACCCTGTTCGAGTTACATCCTGTATATATGGTATCATTCTACATCCTGTTGCATATCTTCTATTAGGTCACTTCTTTAATCTCTACACCACCAGGAGCTTCGTCACAAAGTCTCCAGTCGGTGGCGACCAGAGTGCCCTTATAGCAAAAAACATACACACTTATTTACTTTTTTTGCATAACCCCCGTACACCCTTGCGTAATCCCCGTAGACGCTACCCTCCCCCGTGCTACCCAAACCCCTTCGCTTCTAAACCACCCTCTACCTTATACACGTAACAACATACACACTTTTTGCATAACCCCCGTACACCCATACTTGCGTAATCCCCGTAGACGCTACCCAAACCCCTTCGCTTCTAAACCACCCTCTACCTTATACACGTAACAACATACACACTTTTTGCATAACCCTCGTAGACGCTACCGTCATTACTTGCTAGTATGTGCTAGAATTGGCATCTTTGCACATCCTGTATATGATAATATTCTAACAAATATAATATCGTTTATTTGACTTCAATCTGACCAATAGCAGAAATATGTGCTAGTGCCCTAATGGCGTCTTTTTTGCACATCCTGTATACGTTAATAATTTAACAATCATAATGTCTTTTGTTCCATAAAAATCTGACCAATAATGGCAGAGATATGTGCTAGTGCCCTAATGACATCTTTGCACATCCTGTATACGTTAATAATCTAACAATCATAATGTCTTTTGTTCCATAAAAATCTGACCAATAGCGGAGATATGTGCTAGTGCCCTAATGGCATCTTTTTTGTACATCCTGTATACGATAATAATCTATTAATCATAATGTCTTTTGTTCCATAAAAATCTGACCAATAGCAGAAATATGTGCTAGTGCCCTAATTGCATCTTTTTGCACATCCTGTATACGATAATAGTCTAACAAGCATAATGTCTTTTGTTCCATAAAAATCTGACCAATAGCAGAGATATGTGCTAGTGCCCTAACCACCCTCTATCTTATACACGTAACAACATACAAACTTTTTGCATAACCCCCGTAGACGCTACCGTCATTACTTGCTAGAATGTGGTAGTATTGGCATCTTTGTACATCCTGTATACGATAATATTCGAACAATCATATTGGCGTTTATTAGACTCCAATCCGACAAATAATAACAGAGATATGAGGAAAGGCCCTTAACACTTGCGCAGATCGTCGAAATGTGTCTTTTTAGATCTATATGTAACGGAAAACATGCGCAGTATACGGGAAAAGTAGCATCGCTACCCCAGCTACCCACGGCCGTTTTGGCACTCTGGTAACAAATAGTTAGCGCCGTTATGGCAATGATGGCTAGCGACACCTGATAACCCCCGTACCGTAATCCCCGTAGACGCTACCCTTAAAACCCTCTTCGCTTCTTCTAAATCATTGCATAACCCCCGTAGACGCAAAGAGCGACCCCGCCCGGGCCGTAGCCGCTACCCCATTGGGCCCCCCCATCCCCCGTGCTACCCTTCCCTCTTCGCTTCTACCCTTGTGTAATCCCCGTAGACGCTACCCTTCCCTCTTCGCTTCTTCTTTGGCGGCCCGGGCCAAACCCCCAAAAATCCGTAGACGCTACCCTCCCCCGCGCTACCCAACCCTCTTCGCTTCTTCTAAATCATTGCATAACCCCCGTAGACGCAAAGAGCGACACCCTTGGCCCGGGCCACCCCCGCAAACTGATACACCCCCCTAGCCCCAAAAATTTGGCCCGGGCCAAACCCCCATCCCCCGTGCTACCCTACCCGCTCACCCCCAAAAATTTGGGCCAGCGACCCCCACCGGGCTAAACCCCCCATCCCCCGCCCTGGCCCGGGCCAAACCCCCATTTTGGCAATGGCACGTGCCACCCCCAAAAATTTTGGCAATTGGCCCGGGCCAAACCCCCAAAAATAGGTCAAGGTCAAAGGGTGTGGTCGTGTGACGTCACAAAAAGTTCCCACGGTCGGCAAAAAGTTCCCATGCTCAACCAGCCCATACTCTACTATTCTACAATATAATTTCTGTATTTGATATGCGTTTTCAACTTATTTCGTTTTTTTTTGGTAATGAGTAAAATGTTACATATTGTAAAATGAAAATCATATTGCACTAATCCAGCCACACAAAAGTGCTTCTAACTAAAGATACTAAAACAATGTAATACTGATTAATATGCTTTTTAGCAAGTAGTCCCTAAGGTATATTGAAAGCGCTTATCATCATTGTGTCAGATATCATCTGGAGAATCTAATTTAAACCAGTGGCATAATCAGACTAAATCAGCCTATACAGTTATCCCAGGCTGTTATTAATTAGTTTTTTTCGATGAACCATTAACTTACTTTAATTCCAAATATCTTAATGGCATACATACAATTTCTATCATCAAACTGTAGTGTGATAGGTACCCAATATTTAGTAGTACACAAATGAGTAAAAACTAGTATTAGGCAATACGCAAATAGATAGAATGTAAACAATATTTCATTGAATCCTTAATAAACGCGATTTTTTTACGTTTAGGAACTCAATCAGCAGCATTACATCAAAAAATCTTCTGCAAGAGAACGACCAACTATTTGTCCACTATGCTATGAAGATGTAATAACGCACTTTCCCAGGCATTTATTTAGACACCATAAAAATTACGAACAAGTAAAGAAAATTAAAAAAATGAAACCAGGAAGTACAGAACGATTAGCAATGTTGACCACTCTTCGAAAACAAGGCTACTTTCACCTCAAAGTCGAAAAGAATGTATTGAATCCAACAAGAGCTTCCAAAAATCCCAATACCGAATACTTTGTATGTACTTATTGCTTGGGACATTATACTAAGCAATATTTATACAAACATGTGAAACGCCAGGAAAAAACTGTTTGAGTGCCTCTCAAACATATCTAGGGTCAGAAACCTCAAAAAATCAGGAATTTTTTAATACAGCTCGAATTAAAGACGAGGTATTCGGAATGATGCGTGCTGATGATATAAGCATGATAGCAAAAACTGATCCGCTGATATGTTTATATGGAGAGTATCTTTTAGTAAAGCATAAAAGACAACAAATCGCAATTGTGATATCAAATAAAATTGGAGAAACGGCAAGAATGCTTAAGCAGGTACGAGGAACTAATAAAGATGTAAAAGGATTTTTTGATTTACTTAAGCCAGAAATGTTCCACCAATTAATCTATGCTACCAAGATTATAAGTGGATATGACGTAAGTCAAAAGACTTTTAAAGCGCCTTCTTTGGTCTTGCACATGGGGACAAATCTGAAACAGATTTGTAATGTTGCATATAAAATTATTTTGGAGAATAGAAATATTCCTAACATCTGTTGGGGTGACAAAACTGAAAAAAAAATGAAATAAAAGATTTAAAGAAATTAATAGAGGGACACTGGTGTAACGAGTTGTCAAGTTTGGCGTTGAAAATTCTTCAAGAAAAACGTTGGAAAAAGCCAACTCGGTTACCAATAGCAGAAGACATCCTTGTTTTTCAAAAGTTTTTAAATGAACTTGCTGAAAAAGCTTACGATAAATTATCTGAAAAACTTGATCTAAGCAGAAATTATAAAATATTAGCAGAATGTGTTTTGTCACTAACAGTAATGTTCAACTGAAAAAGAGTAGGAGAGGTTCAATATTTGACTATTGAAACGTACAACAATGACTGCTCAAATGTCGAGCAACACGCGTTTAGTGAATCCTTGACTACTGTTGAAAAATACTAAGTAAGCAATTCAAAAAAATTGTAACTGGAGGAAAGGGTTCCAAACCCGTTCCAATTTTATTTTCAAAAAGACTTCAAAAGTATATTGCCTGTTTAATTAAGATCAGAAAAACAACTGAATTAGTTCCAAAATCAAATCCATATTTATTTGCAAATCCGGGATCTAAAAGTAAATGGATGGCCGGAGCAAACATCATAAGACGACTAGCTAAAGAATCAGGAGCTCAAGAGCCTACTCTGTTAACGTCGACACGGTTCCGAAAACATATTGCGACTACTTTACAATTATTGACAATGCAAGACGATGAAATAGAGCAAATTGCAACATTTATGGGTCACTCACAAAAAACACATTCTGAGTTTTACAGGCAAGTGTTCTGAATATTCGTTGTATCAAGCATTTACAGATGGAACACTAATTTATTGTTTATTATCAATATTATAAAATTGTTCTGATGACCAATTATTATGTGTTTTAGGCTTCCTCAGGATATCTACCAAACGGCCAAAGTTGCGAAGGTACTACTTCTACTCGAAAGGGGCAAAGGACACGAATTCAAAGGCAAAAGTTTAAACGATATTCAATTAGAAAAAGATGTCTTCTATCACTCTGATTCAGAAACAGACGAAGACGATGATAACAGTGATCATGGAAGCGTAATGGTGCCTACATCTACTCAAGAAATAGTCGAGCATAAGTTAAATTCTAATATAGTAATTAACGATATTGGGGCAGAAAAGAATAATCCAGAAAATAATCGAAATAATATTATAGAAAATAATAGACAAATAGAAAACAGAAACAAACGAAAAACTGATGACTGCAACCAAATAAAAGATATTACACACATGCATAAATTTAAAAAAGGAGTGACTAGTGCGAAGGAAAATATGAAAACTAAAAACAATTCTGGAAGAGTTCGGTGGTCCGATCAAGAGAAAAAAATTGTATTAAAATACTTTAAAGAACATGTACATAGAAAAATAGCTCCTAAAAAGCACGAGTGTGATGAGTTTCTCAAAATACATGAAAAGCAAATGTTTAACAAAGACTGGGTGCGAATTAAAACATTCGTTTATAATGCTTTCAGGCCAAAATAAATTTTTGTGATGGGATTAACTTGTTGTGTGTTTTTCGTGATAGTAGCCTTAAGCTTTAAATCTGAGATCCTTTTTTGGCCGCAAAACGTGCCTAAATATGAAGTATCAAAATTTTTAGTTTTATCATGTTTTTACTTTGACCATTCTTTTTTACTCACTTCTAGAAAATAAGGTGACAAAATGTTCCTGATTAATTTTAAATTAGTTTTTTATCAATCCTTCTAGAACGAAATAGTATCATTTCCATCAAAAGACGTGACAGCTACAGTATAAATGTTAACATCTTTCGTTACATAATCACTCTTGAACACAGGTATCATTTTATACCGATATTTTAAGAATCTCTCACCAACATTTATCAATACAACTGTACTGTTTATTGAATAAAAGATTTTTAACGAGAACTCCAAAATTATTTTTTACGACTGTAATACCAAATTCTCATTGCCTAAGCCTTTTTCATGGTACAATTACGTACATTGCTTCATTTACAAATCAGATAACCCAATGCAATAATTGTCGTCCACAGATAATACCATGGTTGTCACTTACCTACTTAATAATGCACACAGCATAAGGTACATTTTTATTTTGGTAATCTGTTTTTATTTTTCCAATCACTATTTTTCTAATGAATATATTAATTGGTGACTTATTCAAATTTGAAATATTTCTCAATACTTAAATACAAATACATTTAAGGTTTGGACTGATTTCTAAAAAACATCTTAGTTAAAATATAGTGTGAAACTCGCACAAAATATTTCTGACATCAACTGATTGTTATGAATAGTTATTATTCCGCGCTCGTTAAAAAATATACTTTCCTACCTTTTTTATAATTTTCCGAAGAAAAAACTAATGTTAATATAATACCTAATTGTAAAACGCTGTAAGTATTTCCTCGATCAAGTTTCTGCACCAAAATACAATGTAGCCAAATCGCAGGGCTTCTTAAAATACTAATTATATATTAACTGCATACTATATACACAACATCTACATCTAGCATACAGGAACTAACTACTTTATAAGTACATATGTAAGGCAGGCCAAAGAAGCCCACAACCACTATAGACAACATTTATTTTCACGACATCTATGAGATATAATTGAAGCTTTCTGTGATTTTTCAAAAGATAGAAACTGGAGGCAGCCACACGAATTTTTTTATCGCCCTTAAATGGCGTCTTCAACATAATATACACATACAAACTTAGGAAGCCCGTTTCGGGCTTCGCAAAATTCAAGTGGGCTTCGGATAATCTGAGAAACATATCATTTCGGGCTTGATAATGTCGGTTTACACACACATATATATATATATATATATATATATATATATATAACCTTGTGAACGGAGGGTGTGATTTTGGCATCTAGGAACACCAAAACGAAAAACTGCATTGAAATTTTTCCGAAGTCCAGTCATGCTACTCTCTACAATAGCCCTATTTCATTCTGAAATAAGACTAAAAAAAGTACTGTGTGTATGTCGTCGTTGTTGTCATCGGCCACTTTTCCTTACATGTCTCGTTAGCACAGCCTCCAGAGTGCAATAAGTCAGCAATTTTATGATTGAATATTGTTAAGGTCATGTCCCTATTGATTTTCAGTTCACCAGAGCCAGTACAACGGATGCTATGGTACTTGAGGTACGACAATTTGTAATTTTTTGAGAAATTTTAGTTTGTTAGCACGATACAGCCTCCGGAGTTCAACAAGTCACCAATTTTTTGATTGAATAATATTCAGGGCATCCCACTGATGAACCCTATTGATTTTCAGCTCACCAGTGCCAATACAACAGGTGCTACAGTACTTTAAGTACAACATTTTTGGAGAAGTTTTAGTTTGTTAGCCCGATACAGCCTCCGGAGTATATACACGAGACCAATTTTGAGATTGGATATTATTAAGAGCATCTCAAAGATGAACCCTATTGATATTCAACTTAGTAAAGCCAGTACAACGGGTGCTATGGTACTTGAAGTACCAAATTTTCGTCATTTTTGGAGAATTTTTAGTTTGTTAGCACGATACAGCTTCCAGAGAGTATACGGTTGATCCATTTTATGATTGAATATTGTTCAGGGTATATCACAGATGTACCCTATTGATTTTCAGTTGACTAGAGCGAGTACAGCGGGTCATATAAATCCAAATATATTGAATTTTTGTATAAATTTCAGTTCGTTACCACGATACATCCCCCTAAGTGTATACAAATATATAACAATTTTATGATAGAATATTTTTCAGGGCCACAGATGCAGAAAAGTTAGTTTTAATCCTTAAAACCGTTTATTTTTAAATGCTTTATATATATATATATATATATATATATATATATATATATATAAGAGAACCTCGGGTAGTGACCGTAGATAAAAACCGAACAACTTAGTAGGGATGCGGTCAGAGGAGGGCTGAATCAGAAGACTCCTTTTTGACTAGTTAAGCTTTCGAAAATGTTTATTTTCATCATCAGAACATCTACAATGAGTGATAAATATCATTAGTGACTTATAAACCATTATAAAAAACGATTTGACTTACCAAATTGAGTTGAAAAAGAAAGACATCGTAAAAAACTTTGAAATTTCCAATGGACATACATATATGTATTTAAAATTTACATTGATCAGGAGAGCAAATTAAATCAATTTAATAAACATTTGGTTTCCACCCTGTATTCATGAATCCTTTTAAATATTTTTTGATCCAGCAAATTGTTTCCTATCATTTCAATTTGGATGGAGAACTGTTTTCCATTTTAATTTTTTGACTCTCTCTGTGTGTTAGAGATCCATTATTTGTTTTCTAAATCTTCGAATAAAATCAAAATTGTTTGTTTGTTGGTCTAATGCATGATAATAACATATCCACTTTTTTACTTTAATAAGAACCTGAACTATACAAAATAATTTAAAACGTTTCGCTTTCCTATTCAGTTTTGTCAGTAGAGCAATAGTTATTAGTGAGAGTTGTAATTGTTGAGTAATGTTAATTTTTATCTAACCTTGTTGGTATAATGTGAGAGATTTTACCTCAGGGCTGTTTTATGATCGGCCTTTTGTTGGAGTTTTTTGTGTTTTGCTCTCCTGATCAATGTAAATTTTAAATACATATATGTATGTCCATTGGAAATTTTAAAGTTTTTTACGATGTCTTTCTTTTTCAACTCAATTTGGTAAGTCAAATCGTTTTTTATAATGGTTTATAAGTCACTAATGATATTTATCACTCATTGTAGATGTTCTGATGATGAAAATAAACATTTTCGAAAGCTTAACTAGTCAAAAAGGAGTCTTCTGATTCAGCCCTCCTCTGACCGCATCCCTACTAAGTTGTTTGGTATATATATATATATATATAAATATATATATATATATATATATATATATATATATATATATATATATATATATATATATATATATATATATACTGCTCGTCACTCGCGCAATGTCACGTCTCGACTCCGCCCTCTTTTATATATTTTTGCGCTAGACGACACAAGAAAGTAGTCGGAATTAACAAAATTGGTAGTAAAACAAAAATAATTGCTAAATTTTTAAAATTACCAGATGCGAATTTATATACGGGACATTGTTTACGCCTTAAATAGTAAAAAATTTCATGAAAAATATTGATCATATATTTGATTTATACCAAAATTGTTCACCAAATACGTTATACAATGAACACAAAATGACTATACATTTCCCACATATAGGTATATGAAATTTTGTAGTACGAGCTTAGCGAGTAATACAAAATTTCATATACCTACGAGTTGGAAATGGGTCATTTCATGCCAATTGTACACTACTCTTTCTACGACCATCATAAATCATAAACAAAACTGTAATATTTTACATAACAATTTTTATTATAAACTTTCCTGCCGTCATTGTTGCATGGTTTAGAGAATTTTTTCTCTGATATCATTAAGTCTGGCTCTTAGCCCTTTGAATGACCCATACATTTTTTCTCTTGTACATGTATCTACCTACGTGCTGAAACAAATAATGTTCAAAATTTTAAAATTTTGACAACTCGGAAATAAAAATACTTCATGCAGAAAAAGTTATCAATTATCGTGTCTCTTTAAAGGAGTAATATCACCTCCTGCATGTACCAGGATAGTGACCGATATCCTTCTGAAGCAATGGCTAGTTTACATATCCGAATCAGCATGTCAATGTCAAATCATCCTCACTATCACGACCCATTTTCGATTATAAATTTTCTTTACAAACGAATTTTGTGAACACCGAGGTGAAATGTCAAATTTTTGGATATACATTAACAAACATGACTCGATCATATATTATAATATATATGACCAAAAAATTCGTTAATATAATGACAGTCTAGTAGCGCATGATAGTCGTGGGAAATGAAATAGGTATTCCGAAACAGCTAGCCCATGGGAAATGGAAATCTGTATTACAATATGGTAGGTTCCTTAATCGAAGACGCACTTGAAATGAACATTTTTCTTAATGGTCGTAGAAAAAATATTTTATATTTTTATGATAAATTTGAGTATGCTCAGAAGGAACAAAAATTGTACGATTCATTTTATGATGTTTTCTTTGTGTCTCTAGTTGTAATATCTATAGTAAGAAGTAATACATTTATTTAAGACCGATTCCTACTTTTTTTACTAGGGCAAAGGGAAAGTAAGAAAAAATGGAACTATTTCAAATACAATGTAGCTATAAAGTTTTCTTACCGAATCTCTCGCGAGCTCGAATTATTTTCCATACATTTTTTCTCATTTGCAAATTTTTTCGGAATGATTATAGATCTAAAGTGAAAATATTTCAGGTATTTATTTGTCATCTAGATGTAGCTTATTATGAAATACTTATGCATTCAATAGAAACACAACCATACACTAGGATCAGGATATAAAATGCAGAAAAAAAAAACAAATGTTTTAACTGGCTTCAAAATAACAAAATAAATAAAACAAATAGGTATAACTAACTTAACCAAAAACTACCAAACTAGATCAATTAAAATTATTTGCTATTTCTTTTCTAAGTCTAGTTCCTTCATTCTCCATTTCTCCAATATTTTGCATGTTATTCACTATTGCATTGACTTCATGCAGAACTAATTGTCCTCTTCATCATAATTTGCCTCATCATCGTTAAACAACATTAAACATATGTTGCGTAGAACCCATGCAGTTTGAACAACGTGGGAAATTACATTTGTACGATTTATGTCTAAATATTTTCTTCTTCTGAATATTCCAGATAACAGACAAAATGCCCTTTCAATAACATGTCTGGCTTTAGCAAGTTGGGTATTGAATCTAACTTGATAAATATAAAGTCGAGTATCGCCGTCTGAGAAAAATCCAATAATTGTGATGCCAAATTTTGTAACTTCCTCCATAATCAATTCCCATCTTAAAGTAACCTGCTCAATTGTAAGTGAATTATCAATTCCGAATTAGGAAAGGCAGTATGCCGATGCCCCAATTTGTAAAGGTTGAGTCATTATTACATAAGCATATGCTGCCTTCACTTCAGTTTCAAAAGAAGTCTTGATTGTTTCAGCAGAAGAGGCAGTAAACGTACCTTGTTGAGGCAAACCATTCACCAACGGAAAAAAAAATCCCCTATCACATCTTTAGTTTTGCTGTAATATTGAATCAAATTCTCCTTCTTGGAGAGGCTCATTTTTTAGTGTCCAAGAATCTATTCAGTGTAGAAATTGAAGGTAAATTATTCATTGAATTTGCTTGTAGTGTTTCATAAAGTAATTTACCCCAATATAAAATAGATATACTGCAAATTTTTTTGTAGCATCATCATATCTGTTTCGATTGTTTGGGCAAGAAGAGTTATTAAATGATAAATCTTGCAATATCTTTAGTAGTATATCGGACGCGGATGTGTCACACTTTTGGACATCAGTTCCTATTTCACTTATGTTCTTCCAAAGTTCCTTAGTCAGTTCGATATTTCTACTAGCTAATTCACTTACTGTTTCAGCGATGGAAAAGTTATTTGTGATAAAACTTTGATCATCTAACAAGTTTCCTCTAGCTCGTCTCGCTCTCTCATGTCTTTGATATTTCTTTTTTTTCCATTTGGATGGTACTTCTCCACATCTTGGGTATTGATGTATTGATTTTCATTATCTGATTCGATGAAGTATTGATATCATATTCAAGGGGAAGTGTGTGGTTGCTACCGTTTGCATCTGAGATGGTATCAAAAGCATCCGCGCAGAAAGCAGTGCTTGATGAGGATTGTAATCTTGAGCCTAAATTATCACAGAGTTTTTTTAGCATAATGTTGAAATTTGAGGCAGGAGATAAAACGATGTCACTAACAATTCCAACATTTGATGTATTCGTATCATAGTGAAGAGAACGTTTGTGGTCGCCGACGTCTGCATCTGAGATAGTATCAAGCAGCCGAGCCGGAAGCAGTGCTTGATGCGGATTGTAACCTTAAACCCAAATTATCTCAGAATTTCTTTGGCATAGTTTTGAAATTTGAGGCAGGGTATAAAACGATGTCACTAACAATTTTAACATTTGATGTATTCGTATCATAGTCAAGAGAACTTGTGTGGTCGCCGACGTCTGCATCTGAGATAGTATCAGAAGCAGCCGAGCCGGAAGCAGTGCTTGATGCGGATTGTAACCTTGAACCCAAATTATCTCAGAATTTATTTGGCATAGTTTTGAAATTTGAGGCATGGGATAAAACGATGTAACTAACAATTTTGAGATTTGAAGTATTCGTATCACATTCAAGATGACGTGTGTAGTCGCTGACGTGTGCATCTGAGATAGTATCCGGAATAGCCCAGCCTGAAGCAGCGCTCCATGCGGATTGTAACTTTGAACTCAAATCATCACATACTTTATTTGGCATAATGTTGAAATTTGGGGCAGGAGATAAAACGATGTAACTAACAATTTTAGCATTTGATGATTCGTTGTGCAGCAAATGATTCTTGGTTAAGGTAAGAGGGGCAAACATTGATATATTGTCATAATTTCTTTCTTATTAGATCTGATTATTTTTAAAAGTATCTAATAATGTCCTGAGACAGGCATACTATATAGTATTACTAAGCAATGATGTACGTGATATTCTGATTTTTACTTTTTTCAAAAATAAATTTTAACAACTTGTCCGGTGGCAATGTTACTCCATAGATAGTATAACATTGATACCCCATATAAATTGAAGCCTAAGTCAATCATGGGGAATCGTTAAGCAACATTGACAAATAAATTTGTTTTATGGCCTTTTTTTACTTAGAAACGAACAATTTTTCTTTTTTTTTCAAACTAAGGACTTATTGGGTAAAACAGAAAAAACCTTGTTGTTTTTAAAGAGATCATATTTTTATTCTGAATAACACAAGAATAATATAATGTAGGAACCTTATTATCAAAAACTGGAACTTAAACTAGGAATTGCAGCTTGAAAACATTCAAACTGAATTTTGGTATGCGACTTTGGCAAGGTAACAATACTTACTAAACTAATAAATTTTGGTAACTCCACTAATGTGGGGCACTTTAAAAAAATGCATTCCTCTATTCATAGCCGGTTCGTCATTTAATAACACCGACTCTGTGTCCTTAATATCAGAATATACAAAACACAAACCCTTTTTACGTAAAATGATAACCTTAATATCGCCATCCTTTACTTGTACAACCTTTTCTATGTAATAAATGATATCTGTTTTCCCACCCAATTCCCAAATTTAACGTTTTTTGAATGTCAGCATGGGTACTTCTTTGACTGTTGTTTGTTTTAGCCTCATTTACCTCATTTTCTCCTTTTTCTCCAATTATCTCATTGTCCACTTGTTCATTTTCTGCAGCCATCAAATCTTAAAAATCTTCCGGCTCATTTTCACTGTTATCATCATAAATTACCCCATTTTCTGACGAACTGAAGCTAGATTCTTGTGACTTTCTTTTTTTTTGTTTACCAATGGTTGCTTTTGGTTTTGCTTTTTTTAGATAGCTTTTCTTCTTCCTTCTCACGAAGTCTTTTTAAAACATCTTTGTCTGTTAGGCTTTCAGAAAATTTTCTGTTTACTCTATTTTTCTTCATAACGATCGATTTTTTTGTGTTTTCAGTCCTTAGTACTGACAAAATTGAATTTGCTAAACTTGTTTTAATATCTTCTGGTGTAGAAGCACAGGGTGTATGTTCTGCTATTTTATTCCTCATATTGTAATATGTCGACGGCAATTGGCTATTTTCGCCACAGAAGATGTGGATGGCATTTGAGCAAAATAATCACCCTTAACAATGTGTGCCTACTGAGATTTTTTTTCATTTTTTCTAAAAACAGAGAGTAAATGCCAGACCCATCAAAGGCGCCTACCGCGTTACTTCTGGACAAACTTGGAATGTTGGCCAATGTTTTAATTGAAGAAGGGAATGCAATTTTATCGACATTTTCATAATCCGATTCTTAATAAAAATCTCGAAGGATTTTCCTCCAAGGCGCCTTAACCGATTTGTAAACGCCAACATCCAGAGGCTGAACTAAATGGTACGTGTGAGCTGGTAAACAGAATATTTCGATATCATGTTTTGCTACTTTTTCTACCAAGTCCAAAGATAAATGTGAGTTATGCCCATCCAGAATAAGAAGCTAGTGCCCTGTAAATCTGAGGTTGAAGGAATGAAATAGTTAGTAAACCAATCAAAAAACTGAAGGGACTCCATCCAACCAGATGGTGAGCAATTATAACGACAATTCTTCGGTCCGTCCATGCACCTAGTGAAATACAGGTGAATTCCTTTGTAGTTGACAAACATTAGTAAGAAATCTCCAACAGCATTTCAACACATAAGGATCGTGTACGTAGCTTTTATGACGCTACCGACTAACATGTTTGGATTTTGGCTACCCCTTTTGCACAACACTTTCTGGACAACTGTATCGGTTTTAAAACCAATCTAATCACAGTTAAAGATGTTCTGTGGCTTTTTATCCAAACCGAAACGTGAATAGACAGCTTGCAATTTATTTTAACAATCTTCCGTTTCCTCCGGTGACCCCGCTACAGCTCTATTCTTGGGAAGATTTTAAGCTACTCGTTAACTTATTTATTTAGACCATCTTTTTTCCAACATCTTGCACCAGTCAATACCTGGCATTCCATTGCGGAACGAATTCGGTCGATCAAGTTTTTACACGTAGTCTTGTACACATCTTTGGAATTGTAGTCGGTCGTATTCATAGCCCCATTAGCCAAGCTTAACTAACGTAAGCACCAACATTTCCTCTTCTTGATAGGTTAAAACTGTAGGACGTCCAACAGCTTTACAATTGAATCCTTTAAAATGGTTCATCAAAGTAGTCCGGTTTATGCTATAACGTTGAACGGTTGCCTCAAAACTGCCACCATTTCTAACTGATCGCATAGCTTTTTGCATAGCCTCGTGATCATAGGACTTGCACTTTCGAATATTAGGGCGCCTGGGTTTCTTTGTGCGTGCCTTCTACAAAAAAATTTGAGCGACAACGTTGGCCTAAGGATAACATTGTCAGTGTCAATGTTGGACAACATGGACACTGTCAAACATAATCTTAGATTAATTTTCATAAAAAAATATTTAGTTTTACAAAATCACTAACTGATTTTCAATATTAAAAGTAAAGCTTAAATCACCTCTAACATCAAAACTTCGGACCTGTTGACTCAAAATTCACAAAGTTTTTTATGCAAATATTGGGAGCACGTTAAACATCAGCTGTTAAAAGCCGCCGTTATTAATACACAGGTTGCTGCGGATCATGCACATTACGTCTATACAAAGCCTTCAGATGGTAATAAAGCACCATAAAGAGAAAATAATATGGCTACCAATATCATATTTTTTTAGTGTTGCCCAAAATCAGTCTTGGTCTTGCAGTCTTGGTCTTGTTCTTGCATTTTGCAAGACCAAGACCAAGACCGCGTAATTTTAGGCAAGACCAAGACCAAGACCGACCATGCAAGATTTGAGCAAGAACAAGACTAAGCCTGCGAGACTCTTGCGTCTTGCAGTTAGTACTGAGTGTCGTTTTAGGGAGCGGACAGGCTTAGTTTATAATACAAGAAATTGACACGTAGAAAACAAACGAAACAAAATAAAAGAAAGTACTAGTACATAAAATTTTGAAGAATAAAATAGGCAGAAAATAGGAACACGTAAAGTACAGATATAAATGAAATCAGTGCATTTTAGTTGAAGGGGGAATTTACGCAGTCCGAATAAGTAAATAAAAAATAACATATTAAATATAGTATGACAATAAATAAAATGAAAATAATAAAAACGAAAAATAAACTATATAGAATAAAGTGTAATAAAATTATATGTAGTATGTTACCGAGAAAAGGTTTATTTTCTTAATATTTCGAAAGTTACAGGCCGAAAAACACAAACTAATTTAAAATCTAACTTATAATAATAAGAGCGAAAAGCAGGACGCTACAATGACATGCGGCATCCTTTGATTTGCGGCTATCTAAGATAATGGACTATAAAAAATAGTATTTATTTCAATTGGAGTTGGAGGAGTACCTAAGTAAACCCAGAGCCGCCAGCTCCGAAGACATTTTAGAGTGGTGGAGGACGCATGAGACAGAGTATCCGGCTTTATCGAAGATGGCCCGTGATTTCCTCTCAATACCTGCAACTTCAGTACCTGCAGAGAGATTATTCATCATTAGTAATTAGAAAACATAGAAATAGGTTAAGTGATGAGTCAGCCAGATGGTTACTTTGTATTAATTCTTGGTCAAAAGAATGAATATAAAGTAACAGTAATGTCAAAGCTATTCTGTAGTGTTCTTTAATATAACTTGTGTTGTATTTTTATTTAAATAAATGGTAAATTCAGTAAATTGTATTGATTCTTGGTAAAATGAATTAATATGAGGTGAGGGTCTATCAATTTCTTTCTAGACAGATAATGTTCTTTAAAATACAGTCAAGTTAATGTCTTTAATTTGTGTTTTATATGTTTTAACCATGTTTAATAAATAGCAATAGGCTAATACCTAATTGCGAGACTTGCGAGACTCTTGCTGCAAGACCAAGACCAAGACCAAGACTGGGACCGCAATACCAAGACCAAGACCAAGACCAGGTGTATTGGCGCAAGACCAAGACCAAGACTGGCTAAGTCTCGTCTTGTTCTTGCATTTGGGCAACACTACATTTTTTATTAGATTCAAAATTTTTGTCAATGTTATACCAATGTCAATGTTGTTCCGCGCTACCTTACTAAATAGGAAATAATCGACTGTTGTTGAGGACGTGATGAAATCTATGTCGATACATCATTTGTTAGAGTAGTTTGTATTTTACAATGTTTACTCAAGTGTGTATGGAAATTAGAATAAATCCAACTTTTATTATGTTTTCCAGGTTTAAGTATTTTGTATATCGTATTACAGAAGCAGGTTACTTTGCAGATAATATTGTCATATTGGTCTATTGAAGTTACAATTCCAATATCATCTAATTTATGCAGAAACGATTGCCATATATCACTATTTACTTTTGTTCTCGTCCACTCTTCTAAATTATGAAGAATTAGGGAGTTTTCATCAGTTAAGTTCAAGGTCTCCTTCATGGTTCGGGTTAATATACCTATACCTCTCCATGGCTATCCTCTGGACTGTTTAATCCCTCCTGCGATCCTTCACTTAAGAATTTCTTATGATATACCA
Source organism: Galeruca laticollis (assembly GCA_963921935.1). Classification (NCBI taxonomy): domain Eukaryota; kingdom Metazoa; phylum Arthropoda; class Insecta; order Coleoptera; family Chrysomelidae; genus Galeruca; species Galeruca laticollis. The sequence continues at coordinate 240,194,754 of OY998175.1, forward strand.
ATGAAAGTATCATTTAGTTTTGATTGGTTTTGCAAACAGCGAAATGATTAAACCATGAATCAAGCGAACTAGACTAAATCGAGAACGAAAGTTTTATGCGACGCAACATTGCCGGATCCACTAATTTTTCTCTAATTCCACTGTAATGCCACTGTAATTGCCCTATTTCTCCAAATTTCCTCTGTAATTCCCGAAATTTTCCAGTAATTCCCGAAGTTCCCCACTAATTCCCTACTAATTCCGAAGGCTAGTACAACAAAATTCCCCCGCGAATCACCCCTCGGTATAACGGTAAAATGATATAGGAAACCCAGGAAAACTATTACTTTAAAATTATTATTACCTAAGGTTAGTAATTCATATTTTACTAAATTCAGCGTTCCATACAAATTTACTCCAGCTCAATATTCATATTAGTTAAATTTTGTTGTTAGATAAATTTCTCGAAATATTCCCAATATGGGTACACGCCAATTTTCTCAAATGCCTGATTTCGTAAGAGCTAAACAATCTCCATAAAATTCCTCTCCCTTACGTACGGCATCTGAATATCATAAAAGTTTATGGACAACTACACTGGCAAGTGAGTATAACACAACAGCTGGTCTTCCATCTTGGAAATTACACTTTTTCAACAGTTGTTTCTTCAACAACAAATGCAATTTAATGATTGTATGTTGAGAAATTTATGGCATTGCCTACTATAAAATCCTTTATTGGGTAGGGCTTCAAAAGAGAAATGTAGACACAACTGGAGTCTTCAATTTAGATATATATTGAACAAATACACTAGCAAACTTATGGGAAATGTTACGAAATTATTCCTTTTCTTGAATAAATATGTTGTTGATTTTTTGTTTATTTTATAAAAGTGTTTTTTATGATAACTCTTGAAGTTTCGGCTCAACATTTAAAAATTGATTAATTAATTAAAAAATTTATCTATTCGCGAAATTATGTTTTAACTATCAAATCAGCGATTTACCTTCCGACCGATATAGATAACATGTAGTGAATACAAATTTTCTCAAAATGTTTTTAATTTTTAGAGATTTTATTCCAATAAAAACTTTATAACTATTAGTGTTTTAAATGGATCTCAATGTTTCCAGCTAATTCGACAATATAATAAAAATTCTAAAAATCTGACAATTGTTTCGATAACCGAATACCATCGTCAGAATGACAGAAGTTACATTTCACTTGATGCCTACCTGTAGTTATTTTTGGCTAGACCAAGAAGTGACCTTCCTTGTGATTGACTTAATATATGTTAATAGAAAATAGAAGATGTGATACTACAAATATTGAAGCTTAGATATTATTAGTCTTATGGTGATATCCTGGATATCATTTTTCCAATTAAGATCAGTATAAATGTGCTATGATATAGAAAACCAGAAAAACTACATCTGCTGATCTTTACAATAATCACTTAACAAGACAGTTTATTAGTGGAGAACTCCCTCGATTTATCTGTTCATTGACGACTTCATATTGTAGGTTTCTTATGTCTTCTAATTTCCAACTCTTCGAGGAAATCCAGTTCTTGTTTCTCATCACAAATATGTAGTATTTCTAGTTCTGTGTTAGGTGTCAATGAATGGTTGGTGTCAAGTAGATGTTTTGCGTAATGGGATTCATCTAGTTGTTTTAACGTGTATGCTCGTAAGTGTTCACTGTATCGGACTTCAAAATTTCTAAGTGTCTGACCCAAATAGATACCATTACATTCTGGACATTTGAGTTTATATATACCTAATGTTGGTATTTTTGTTTTAACATTTAACAATTTTGTACTTACGTTACTTTCTGTTTTAACAGAAATTGTTGTATTCGTTGCTGAAGATATTATCTTTGAAATATTATTAGAAATATTTCCTGCATATGTGATGGTGATGGTTATGTATGCAATTTTCACCAATCTTTCCACCAAATTTAATTTGATAAATGTGAAAAATATATTTATTAGACCCTTGTTAGTAAACCAAAATATAGAACAATATTCAAAGGTTTCATTGATCAGAATTCCTTAACAGATGAAGTCAAATTACTTACCAAAAAAATAGCAAGTTTCAACCAAAGTGCGGTTGCTACTTCCACTTGACATTAACTGCTGGCAATTGCGACGGCGCAATATCCCCACTTTTAATGCATAATTTGATTCGCTAATATAGATCCTATATGAGTCTGAGTTCCGTTCTCATTTGAATAAATCATGCGCAAAATTGATGTAGCGATTTAGTCCGGCATTACCTTACAATTTTGCATGAGCCGGTAATCATCCATTTTACCTTAGTAAAATCAAATGGAAACCGTAATAAATGCGATCCATCGGATTCAACGTAAGTGATCCTTTTTTTTCTCGTAACTGTAGGAGCTGATAAAATATCATTTTTTCCGATAAAACGATTACAGCTTTCAAGTGATTAATGCTGATGATAAAAATGAACCAGAGGGTATAAATATATAATATATTTTAATGTTTAAGGTTTTAAAATACATGAATATATCAAAACGAAGATGTTGATTTATTAATTACTCTTTTATATTCTGGTTTTTATGAGACTTCGCCGAACAAGGACCAATTTTTGTTATCCTCGTTTTTTCCCGCAGTTTTGCCTTCGATTTACACTTGAAAACGCACCGACAAATATGACACTCAACACCCCGTCTGACTGATGCTTGTCAGATATAATGAACTGTTATATAAGTGTTTTTAAATGAAACTCAAGGTCTCTAGTTAATTCCACAATATAATACAAGTTATTGAAAATTCTAAAAAATTGACAATTGTTTCGATAAATCAATATCATCGTCAGAATGACAGAAGTTACATTTCATTTTATGCCTACCTGATGTTTAGTAGTTATATTTTTGGCTAGACCAAGAAGTAACCTAACTTGTGATTGGCTTAATATATGTTTATAGAAAAAGGAGAAGATGTGATATTACAAATATTGAAGCTTAGATATTATTAGCCCTATGGTGATATCCTGGATATCATTTTTCCAATTAAGATCAGTATAACTGTGCAATGATATAGAAAACCAGGAAAACTATATCTGCTGATCTCTACAATTATCACTTAAGAAGACAGTTTATTAGTGGAGAATTCCCTAGATTTAACTGTTCATTGACAACTTCATATTGTGGGTTTCTTAAATGTCTTCTAATTTCCAGTTCTTCAAGGAAATCCAGTTCTTGTTTCTTTTCACAAATATGCAGCACTTCTAGTTCTGTGTTAGGTGTCAATGAATAATTGGTGTCAAGTAGATGTTTTGCGTAGTGGGATTTATCTGGTTGTTTTAATCTGTAAGCTCGTAAGTGCTCACTGTATCGTATTTCAAAATTCCTAAGGGTCTGACCCAAATAGACAGCATTACATTCTGGACATTTGAGTTTATATATACCTGACTTCTTTAATAGTGGTATTTTTGTTTTTACATTTAACAATTTTGTACTAACGTTACTTTCTGTTTTAAAAGAAATTGTTGCATTCGTTGCTGAAGATATTATATTTGAAATATTAGAAATATTTCCTGCATATGTGATGGTTTCATAAGTTTCAATTTCTCCAGTTTGTTTAGGAAATAGTAGTTGTAATGCCACTTTTTCCTTTTTCTTATTAATTAGCTTATTTATCATATGTAATGGATAACCGTTGGATGTTGCTATTAGTCTAATTGTAATAATCTCTAGTTCATGTGACATGAGGTGATTGGAACTATATGGAATTGTCACTTTAGTGTGTGTTGGTTTTCGATAATTTGAATAATCATGTACATTATTAACTATCATTTTCAAATTTTCAACAATTTTCAAATCAAGGAAATTGATTGAGTTATTTTCTTCAACTTCTAATATAAATTTAATTTTTGGGTGTAAATTATTATTGTGGTTGAAAAATATATCTAATTGTCGTTCACTACCTATAAAACAAGCTAATATGTCATCTACATATCTATACCAAAATAACCATAATAACTGAGTACTTGCCGATTCATTAACTCAAATCAAAAACAAATAAAACCAATGGGCTTGAAACATCTCAACGTACACCCAGTATCACCCTGGATTATAACGGTTTATATCATAGTAGCCATTTTAATATGCATCTACGTCACAAGAAAAATTAGAGAACTTTATGAATTAACCACAGAAGCTTCCATAGAAGAGGAAGAAAATGAAACAGTCCATCCTGAGCCACAACCAGGGGCATTTTTCACTCCATGAAATATGCCAAACTCTATGGGCGGATGTGTTATATGTTTGTAACTCCGTATAAGGGGTTACCAAAATAGACTACAAAAACAAGAACAATCTTACAATTTACAGTTTTGACCAGTTTTTTGGTGACAAATCCTGCAATATATATTCAACTATATCGCAAATGTACGCGCAATTTAAAAAAAAATCTTGTACAGAATGCTGCTCCTACACTACTAGAGAATAGTCCTCCTCAAATTCATTTAGAAGGTCTACACTAGATTTTTCACTTTTTTGATGATATGTGCACAATAAAGGTAGTATCTCCTGCAAAGGAAATTAGTACTATCAGCTGATGTTATCTCAGTATGAATTAATATCCTTTTGAATGCTTGTTCGAAATTCGAGGCACATGAGAATCCATCTCTTGTTCTGCATATCGCAACAAAGAACATTTTTACGGGATATCAGCTAAATTATTATGTCAACAAAACATAAGGAACTCATTTTTTCACGCCAATTAATCATATTAAAAAGCCTCTCACCACACGTCTCGAATAGTTTCCACTTTGCACGTTTCTCTGGTCACCCGGTACATTGCATTCAATCCAATTTTTTTACCGCTGGAGATACTGGTTTGTGTTGAAACGTCTATAGAAATTTGACACAATTTTGGTTGCCATAAAAATGAAGTATTATGGCAAACTTATTAATAGATTGTCATCATCTAATTTGTTTAATACGTGAAAACAATATTTTCTTCGAACAGTAAATTAAATCAAAGTTTCCCGTATATAATTTTCGTTGCGGGCTGTCACGCACAGTCTGTTAACGATCAAAAAACCTATTTCAGGCTAGAACAATCTTATTAAATATGTTGATGCATATAATCCAGGAAATTTGGAAAAATGTTTTCCTACAAGATCAACGCAGCCGTTATAATAAAAAATAATGTTTGTTTTTTATTAAAAGCGTATACATGCGTGACAAGCATCTATTTTTTTTCGGACTACCACATAATGGATGAAAAAATCAATTTTAATAAAACTGCTCAGCTAAAGAGGAAAGCGTGAATAAATTTAGATTTCATTTGGTATATTAATCAAGAAAGGAGGAATTAACAACGGAAAACAAGCACTGTATCAGAATGCGGACACCCAATTTGTTTAAATAGAGAACTCTTCGATTAGTACATTATTACTGCATTAACTCATCCTTCAAAACCTTGAACACTAACAAACCAAATTCTGGAATAACCTCAAGCAAGTCAGAGATGCTTGAAGAGATTTAGAGTGAAGCACATGAATTAGATAGCAAAGTGAAATTACGTTTATTATTTGTACATCAAAGGAGTTATCGTGGAACTGAGCTGAGTATCTTTGTAAAATGATAAATGGATAATAATCAAATTTCAATTTTGAATACCAAGAAATAAGAAAAGACGAATTAAGACACCATACATATATATATATATATATATATATATATATATATATATATATATATATATATATATATATATATATAAATATATATATTTATATAAAACATAAATTTCGATTTTCTACTACACCTGCCTTCAGTCGAAATTCTACGAAGGGAAAAACAACTACATTCCTGGCTAATAACACGCAGAATATTGAATTATATCCCCTTCGAAAACCGTGACATAGTACACTGCCGCGTTTCGACCTTCTTGGGTCTCTTCAAGAATGCCGTAAAGCCTTTCAGTTCAGAGTCTTTAATCCGAACTGAATATTCCGTCCTCCGACAACTTCTACTTGGCTCGTGTAGTTACACACAAGCGAGAAGTAGTTAGCTGGCGCCATCTTCACTTTCAGTTGCGAACCAATACCTCAGATAAATTCGACCGTATTGGTCGTATGAAATAAAATGAATATAATTTAATAAAATACGAGGTGCCTATATGAAACATAAATTTCGTTTTTCTACTACACCTGCTTTTAGTCGAAATTTCAATAATTTCGACGAATTGGCCTGACCGTTCTTCGAAGGTAGGAAAACAACTACATTCCTGGCTAATTCCACGCGGAATATTGGATTACATCCCCTTCGAAAACCGTGACGTCGATCGACCGTTTTGCCGATATGGACATCTGTGGTGATTCGCAACTGATAGCAGAATGGTGTCAATTTTTCAATAAAATGAATGTTTCAAATTTTAGCACAGGAATTAAATTAAAAACAAAACATGTTACCATATTAAAAATCACACAGTGCACAATAACGCAAATATTTAGAAGTATTGTGCGTCTAAATTAGAGTATTGCATAAAGAGGGTTGAATCAAATATCCATAGTTACTCAAAGATTAATACAGTTAGGACATTTACAAAGTCACCCATAGATTTGGAAGTAAATTTTATCTAATCGAACATGTTTTGAGAGGGAGTAAGGACAAAAATATGTTTTTGGAGAATTGCGAAAAATGCAATGTTCAGGTACCTATTTGTCGGAAAATATTTTTCTTCTCAAAAAATAGTGATATTATAAGAAAAGGGGTTGATTAGTACGACAAATCGACTGGTGCTGTCCATTTTTTGAAAAAATAAATGTTGAAAGTACTGTCAAATCTCCAATCTATGTAGAAAGAAATCAGAAGTGCACCACAATGATGCGATTCAGAAATAGATTGCGTCAAATATCGATAGTTCTCAAAAATTAATAGAGTTAAGACATTAACAAAGACACCTATCGAATTGAGACAAAATTTCATCTGATCGAACATGTTCCGAGAGAATTGTGAAAAATGAAATTATTTCCGTATATATAGTTCCAGTACATATTTGTCGCAAGAAAATTTTCTTCTCAGAAAATACTGAAATTATGAGGAATGACGTTCTTTGATGCCAGCAATCGACTGGTGTTGTCCATTTTTCGATATCAATGTTTCAAGTTTAAGCAGAAGATTTGAATTAAAAGGAAACATTCCTTCATATGAAAAAAACGCACAGACCAAAATAATGGATATATTCATTTAATTTTCTAGCAAAATACTGTCAAAGGTACGATATAAGAAGAAGATAATCAGGAGTCCACCACAATGATGCGATTCAGAAGAAGAATTGTTAAAAATGAAATTATTTCCATACTTTAGTTCAGGTACATATTTGCCGATAAAAAATTTTCTTCTCAAAAAATAAAAAACTCTGAAATGATGAGGAATGGGGTTAATTGATGCGACAAATAGACTCGTGTTGTCCATTTTTCGATGAGATCATTGTTTCAAGTAATAGCAGAGGATTTAAATTAAAAGAGGACCTGCCTTCATATAAAAAATCGCACAGACCAAAACAATGAATATATACATTTAATTTTCTAGTTAAGTGCAGTCAAAGGTCCATTCTATGTAGAAGAACATCAGGAGTGTACCATAATGATGCGATTCAGAAGAAGAGTGCGTCATACTTAGAGTATCTAATGAAGAGGGGTCAAATCAAATATCGATAGTTACTAAAAAATTAATAGAGTTAAGACATTAACAGAGTTACCCATCGATTTGAGATGAAATTTCATCTGATCGACCATGTTTCGAGAGAAAGAAAGGCCGAAAATATATTTTTGGAGAATGGTGAAAAATGAAATATTTTCCATACATATATGTCGGAAAAAAAAATTTCCTCTGAAAAAATTGTGAAATTATGAGAAATGGGGTTATAATGGAGTTGTCCATTTTTCGATGAGATCAATGTTTCGAACTTCAGCAGAGGAACTGAATTAATAGAAAACATGCATTCATATAAAAAATCGCATAGACCAAAATAATGAGAATATATATTTAATTTCCTAAGAAAGTACTGTCAAGGGTCCAATCTACAAAGCAAAAACTACAATGATGCGTCAAAGTTAGAGTATCGAATAAACAGAGGTAAAATCAAATATCCATTGTTACTCAATAATTAATAAAATTAGGACACTAACGAATGACTCATCGATTTTGGGACGAAATTTCATTTAATTGAACATATTTCGATAGAGAGAGATAGGCCAAAAACATGTTTTAAGAGAATTGCGTGAAATGCAATGCAATTCAGGTTCATATTTGTGGAAAAATATTTTTCCTCTAAAAAAATACTGAAATTATGAGAAATTGAGTTCTTTGAAACGACAAATCGACAGTCGTTGTCAATTTTTCGATATAATAAATGATTCAAATTTTAGCACAGGATTTAAATTTAAAAAAACATCCTTCCATATAAAAAATCCGACAGACCAAAGTAATAGAAGTATTCATTCAATTTTCTCCAAAAGTACTGTGAAGGATCCAATCTATTATGAGAAAAATCCGGAGTGCACAACAATGATGCGATTCAGAAGTACTGTGCGTCAAATTTAGAGTATCGAATAAAGAGGGGTAAAATAAAATTTCAATAGTTACTCAATAATAACCCACTCATCCATCGATTTGGGACGAAATTTTTTCTAATGGAACATGTTTCGAGAGAGAGTGAGAGAGGGAGTGTGTGTGTGTGTGAGAGAGAGAGAGATAGGCCAAAAATATGTTTTTAGTGAATTGTGTGAAATGTAATGTTTCCATACTATTCAGGTTCATATTTCTCGGCAAATAATTTTCTCTAATGAAATACTGAATGGTAAGACACTATGAAATCAAGCATAATCTATGCTAAAAATAAGTATAAGAAGACAATATTATCCACCGGGTGTTTCTATATTCGACCGACAACGTCCTACCACAAAGAGATCTCACTAAATGATTCATTTTTATATAGGAATAGGAACCCTTACGGGGCCTAGTTGCTGAGATATAGGGTGTTCAAAATTTTAAATCAAAATCAAAAATTTGCCATATGATTTAATCTACCAAAATCGTGTCAAATACTCAAAGTGTCACGAACTATTAAAAATAAGACACGTGCCTGCCACATTATAATTTAGAAATATTGAGTATAATTTAATCACCTGCAGACTTTTGTTTAGAGGCAAATTTCTACAATACCGTTCATTTAGCTCCATGAAAGGTTATTAGTTTTTTAACAAAATTGGAGAAAGAATTTGCTCCAGTGGCGTAAAAAATAGGGGGATAAAATTGACAACTAACCCTGACTGGTTAAATTTTTCCAAAGATTGTTTATGTCAAAGAATTTCTCTATTAAAGAATATATTGGTCACGGAATTTGAAAAGAAAAGAAAAGGCGTTTTAGATTTATAGCAAATTTTTGATTTAAAATTTTGAACACCCTATATATCATCAAGTAGGCCCCGTAAGAGTTCGCATTCCTATAGTTTATTCACGATAAAAAGACGATGATTTCATTTTTAGTTACTTTCCAGCTTATCAGAATAAATATTCATTTACCAACCGTGAATACAATTTATCCTCAACAGCCAGGGCAATTTGCAGCTAACGGGTTGGCAAAACCTCAAGACGTTGTCAAATCAACTGGTAAAATTCCCCAGTTTGTTTTGACGTTTATTGACATTCGATCATCGTCTAACATTTACAAGTTTTTTTGGTGCTTTTAAATTCATTGCTTCTTCAAGATTAAGTGTAACCCTTTCTTGGAAATACATGGCTCCGGTAGCTCTTCGCCTGGTGCGCAATGGTCGTAGGATCTTACAAGAATTGGCAGGAATAGGGCGCCACTTATTTTTTGGTATTATTTCAAAAACAAGAAATTACCAACACTAACTACTTTCTTGGCTCAATTCAACCTAATTTCGCAGAAGAAAATAATATTAAGAAGAAAAAAATGAAAAAACAGAACCTCACTATATGGTTTTTTAATCAAGTTACTTCATAATCACATATAATCAACTAATTATGATAATAAAATTAAAAATATTTGGTAAGTGCATCTAATGTAAACAAGAACCATAAGAACCCCTAAATACAGCTGTATTTAAGTTCACATTGGGTGAACAATTTATTCAAATTGAGCAATATACGTATATAGAGCATATGCCTTGTACCAAAAAAATATTACAGTTTATTAAAGATTAAAAAAACAAACTTTTCCTCCGTTGAGATATTCAGTGATTAAGTTAAGAATTTAGGTTATAAAAAGTCCAATAAATCACTGTGCTATACTAAGAATATAGTATTACGTAATGAAATAGCAGTAAGGGTATGCCGGTGCACTTCCTTAGTAGATTTTTGTTATATTGGAATAAACTCACCAAACTTTGAAGACGACTTGAGACCTTCAGACCCTATTTTTGAAACTAAATTTATTCTGCCGAGCCCCATCCATCTTGAAGGAAAAATATCTAGAACATGCGGCGAACACGTGCATCAACGAGATCAATCATGTCGAAAACTTGAGTCCAGGGTGGTGAATGGCTCAAAACGCCGTTTCCTCTAGGATTTCCTCCCTCAAAGGTCTCAGGCGGATTGTCAGGATGTCGATGTAACTATTTCTAGTCATTCAAATATACTATGTGGTTAGGTCCAAAATGGCTGCCTCAATATTAGATTTGTGTTGGAAGAAAAAGTTACCGATGAAGGGACATTGAAAGGTCGGCGAATCTGGAATTAATGTACCATTTAACGACTGTACTATTTCAAGAGAATGTTTATTACGCTTACCTCCTTGTTACAGGAAAACCTCTTGATCAAATTACAACGTCAGAGAACAGCTACTTAAGGATGCCAGCAAACGAAAAACCAAAAACCTGCTACTTCCTTTCGATATTTCCAAAACTGGAGAAGTTAACCCGAAACTAAACGAACTGCAACTTTTTGTAAACTCCAACGGCCAATCAAGTTCTGATAATCCCTATAATACCTTTTTATTTTCGGCTGACCAATTAAATATCTTCAATACATATAACGAACTCCGAACTCAACCGAGTTGGCTTAGTGAATTTCAGATTTATGTAGTACCCTAGTGCTCAACCTGTTTGGTGAAATGTGAACGTCAAACTAATCAAAAGTAGTACCTATTATGAATGTCATTGCGAATGACATTGAAAACCAAACAAAATTCAATAAGGCGTTCGCAATAAAGGTTTTAACAAACGACGACTAAAATCAACGACAAAGATTATTTATTTTATGTCTGAAGCCATTCTAAACTTTGTGTAGTTGTTGTATGAACTGTTTACGAAATGTAACCTCATTCAAATATAAACATTGTATTGAAAGAAGCAGTTTGATGAGTTTTATCATTATCCAGTACTGGTAAGTAAACAATACATTAACTTTTAATTATATATTTAATCAACGTTTTAATTTCTTTTAGGAACTTGTGTAGCTGTTAACTAAATTAATGTTCAAGATGCAATCACCTGTATTAATTAATAACAATACTTTGTGTAGATAATTTAGTGACTGTTTAAGCTGATTACTGATTTAAAATAAAATATATTTCAAAGTAGACACACATTCATTTTTTAATGCTCAAGGTAAGTCTGAATGTTCCATAAGAAAACAGTTATTTTCCTAACTACATATTTAGGCAAATCTGCAGTGTGTCATTAATAGAATGCCGAAGCAGCTGAACAGAAAATTTCAAGAGACGGTAACACCTTTGTTGAGCTATTTTGAACGAGAATGCCGAAATGGGGGCTCGTTTCTCCCGCTTACTGCTGTTAGAGACGTAAGGAATAGTATTCGCAATTTGTATTCATCATTATTAATATTATTGTTACATATTTAATTGTAAATGATTAGATGTTTTTAATGTTAGGTTAGGTTATTTAAGCTTGATAATATATTATTCTTTCATAAATTGAAGTAATTATATTGTAGAGAGTTGCAGAAGCTTTACAACTTAGCGTTACCACTGTTAATCGTATTGCCGCCAAGCATAATAGAGGTGAACAGCCTATTAGCCCACCTAAAAAGTGACAACGCATAAAACCTACTGTTAAAATTGATAACTTTTATCAAAATGTTTTCGGAAATGTTATATAACAAATGTATGGAAACAGTGAGAATATTGAATTTACTGTTTCATTTTATTCACAATTAACTAACACAATATTTTTTCAGAGGAACACATAACCTTGAAAACTTTAAGAGACAAACTCCAGGAGCGTGAGCTCTTTAATGGTTGTTTAGCATCACTCTGGAAGATAGTGAAAAATATTGGATTCAGATGTCAAAAAGATGATACTCGTCCTGGTTTAATGGAGTTGCCACATATTGCATTAAAACGTGTACATTTTTTACATGAATATGTCAAGATAAAAAGGGAGGATTAATATCAATTTGTGTTTTTGGATGAGACTTGGATATTTAAAGACGGTACTGTTGGACCTTCTTGGCAAGATCGCAATCATAGAAGCGTGAAAAAAACCAAAATTGGTGGTCCAAGGTAATTGAATAATAAAATTTAGCAATAAATTTATAATGTACTAACATTTCTGCCATTTTAAGACCTTTTCAAATATTTACTCGTCACACTATTCTATTTAAATCTATATAATTATTAATAGTTGTTTTGAGCTATGCAGTCTATCTAGGAATCCTAGTAGTAATTTGTTATTTCCTTATTGTAGGTATATAGTATTGCATGCTGGTTCCTCTCCTGGATTTATTACTGGAGCAGGGCTGGTTTTTCTCCCAACAAACAAGATGGTGATCACCACGGTGAAATGAACCGAGAAAATGTTTTGCATTGGTTTGAATATCAGCTTTTAGTGAACTTGGAAGAACCTGCCGCAATTGTGATGGATAATGCAAGTTATCACAGTACAGTGATCAATAAAGTACTAACAACAGCTACCAAAAAGGCTGATATACAGAACTGGTTGATACAAAATGATATTCCTTTCGAAAATAGTTTCCTCGATACCCAATTATTGAATTTAGTACAGCGGTAAGTTGATATAAACATTTTTCGATATATTATGGTAATACTTAGATAACTTATTTTGTTTGAATATATGCATTTTTGTAGGAATGAACCACCAACAGTATAAGAAGCTGACATATTATCTGAAAAATATGGTCACAAAGTGCTTCGACTTCCCCCTAACCACTGTATGTTCAACCCAATAGAACAAATTTGGGGCATGGTTGAAAATATTTATAGAGATCATGTGGGAACTGAAGGTTTTTCAACAGAGCAAGCAATAGGTGTATGGAAAAAGTCTTTTGAAAAAGTTACTCCTGATATTTGGTCAAAGATAGTAGAGCATACTGAAAAAATTATACAAGATGGGTGGGATAGAGAATTAGTATTTGATAGAGAGGATGTGCCTCCATTTATTATTAATTTTGACAGTGACGATGAAGATAGTAATGATTTTGTAGTGGAGTAGTGTAAATCTTGTATTCTATTTTTTGTACATTTTTTACCAATTTGCTTTATTTCCACCTTTTCAAAATCACTAATAACTATTATTAAATTGCTTAGGTACAGTTATTTTATGATACACAAATTAAAAGAAGGACCACATTCCAATGCTTATGATAGTTTTTCGAATTATAACAATTAAGGGGAAAAAACAGTTTTAAAATTGTAAATTGTCTAATATATCGAAAATAATGATTGTACTTGGCTGTTATTGTACAAGATTATAAATATCATGATCAGAATATGACAGGGGGCAGTCGAATTTCCATCGAGGCAGATGTTGTGTTTTAAATTTAACCATGTTAGTTAGCTTTGGAATCCACAGTATGTTGTGAAAGGTCGCCACTGCACAAATAACTCATGCATCGACAATAAAAAACAGCCTTGTGAGTAATAACGTTATAAATATTTGTGTTTTAAATGGAACTCACGGTTTTTAGTTAATTCCACAATATAATAAAAGTTATTGAAAATCCTAAAAAATTGACAATTGTTTCGATAAATCAGTTAATTTTATTATAAATATTTACTTACCTAGTAAAAAAGAGTTTTAACATTCCTGCATTCCAGATAAACTATTTTTTGTAACGAACAATTCATATTTGATGTAATTTCCATATTTCTTAACAATTATTCCAGAATCTCTCAATCAATTTTAATTAAAACATTTGAATTTACTTATCTGAATGAAAACATTTTAAGTGATGTTAAAATTATGATAAAACGGATCATGCTCAGATGTAATGTCATGTTAGATGTAAGAGTATACATCTGGAACAAAGAAAGCATGAAAGGTATTTGTCTATGGTTGAATGATCCATTGAAACTTGTTAAGATGATATAACAAATCTTTTGTTTTTTGTATGATTTAATATTGAAAGTTCATACATTTCGTTTCCATTTTAATGCATTTGTATGAATATAAAACTATGTTTATTATCATTTTTATTTTGCGTATCATTCTTTCAATACAGTAGATGTCACTAATAGTGTGCCGAATGAACGTGAAGTAGAAGCGATGTGACATGTTGATGATGCGATATACTGGGAATGTTTAAAAGTGTTTCAAATTTTCTACTAATCTAGCTGAGGAAACTTCTAAATTAAATAAAAATAACAGTAGATCAGAATTTAATTATAAGTAATGTGTCAATATAATTAATAATAATAACAGAAAATTATAAATAAACAATTCCAACAATTAAAAACAAAATAATTTATACCCGATCCTAATTAATTTCTCATGCCTCAAACTCACATTTTCTTCCTTGCAGATCTCAAAATAGAACCACGAAAAGTTCCTCAACTTTCTTAAAAATGATTATTGATACTCAATAACTCCAAAACTTATCGGAATGTCAGATTGTAATGAAAATAACTGAGAGCGATTAATTTTTTCTCTGGTTATTTCTGATTCAATGTTATATTTTTAGAAATCAAGTGAAACCGACTGAAATTTTATTTGATATTTCGTTCCTGAAATTCCTTACTGTTGAGGCTGAAGCAATCACAAACAATGTTTACCTAATATTTAGAGTATCTAAAGCATCCCAATATATATCCCGAATTTATACGGGCATTCTTGAACCTACATCAAATATCAATTATATATGAACAGACCGACGCCACTAACTGTTTAATTTTGACGTAGGTATGGTAGGCCCTAATCATATAAAGTAGTGAAACCAAAGTGGGTACTAATTTATCAAAATCTAAAAACAAATGATTAATTACTTTGGTTAAAAGGTGTGGTCCACATAGTAAATAGATTGTATATTCTGAAGGAAATATATACATAAGGAAATAAGAATTCTATATCTACACTTATTGGAAAAAAAACTGAGACAGGTGGATTTCTGTTCTTAATTTGAAAATTTATAGGATGGCAATAGTTCCCTCCGATTCGCTATTCGGGTTAAAATTGCAGCGCCGCGGACGGTGACATTTGAAATCTAGCTATGGGCTATTATATTTGTTTTTTTAACTGTATCTGCGTGTGTTGATCTAGTTACTTGTGTTAATTTTTCTTTGAGAAATAACTTTTGTGGATTGACTTGATTCGGATTGTGTTCATATATCCACATAATTTGACATGAAGCTGAGCATAGTATAGTACATGAAATATTTAAGTGGTTTCGAGCATTCCAAATGTATAATGGAAGGAGAAAATGTGCTGGATGCAGGGCATCTTATATTGGCAGGAAAAATTAAGGAGACTTCTTGTTCGGACTATATTGATGTTCATAGTTTATGTTTACTATTAAGTGCGTTTGACTCCAATCCCCATGAAATCACGGGAAAATTGTCTATTACTGCTAAACACCTCAAGATTAACAGCATGATATATTCTTGTAAAGCTGGAATCAGTGGGAAATGTAAACATGCTTCAGCTTTCCTCATTAGATGTATAAGGTATTTTTAAATCTCAAGTATTGTTACGAAATAGCACACTGGTATAGTCCCGAAATCCGACTATCTCTAAGCCATGTGTGAAAGTTAAAATTATGGCGGATGCGCAGGGATTTCTTAGAATTGTTTACGATTGTGACTATCTTATTTAGACATTGTTTTTGTGACCAGTCTTATCTAGAAAATGCAAGAGCCGATTGTTTTTGTGTAAGCCGCAATCTAGAATTATCTAGTGAAAAAGCACTAATATATAGGACCGACCAGCGGAGAAGTTCAGTTTAGTTGATAGAGTGATCTCGACAAATAAACAAGAATACACCGAAATAGCGAACAGTAAACTGTTGATATAAATTAATAACTAAGGTTGTGTGTATATAAATTAAAGTTAAGTGAATAGTTTAGTGTTTATAAATTAAGTGTTAGTGAGTGGTTTAGTGTTTAAATAAATACGTAAGTACCGTGTGTTTAAAGTTTATCCCACCCGTTTACTAGTTAAATAGATAAGAAAAACATTACATTGGTGTCAGGTGTGGGGTAATATGAATAAATTGCTACGTGAAAATGGCCAAGAGATTATGTGATCTGAAAGTGACGGAATTAAGAGCAGAATTGGAAGATCGTGAGTTGGAAACGTTCGGTAAGAAAAGTGAATTAGTAGAACTACTAAAAGTGAGTGGTATTGTAAAGTTACGGCTTTTATCCAGGAACAGTATTATTTAATGACGAGGCTTCCACCTTAATCTCGTCAATTTCTGCTAACAACGAGAAGATTTCTGCCATAGAAGAGAAGATTTCTGGCATGGAAGAGAAGATTTCAACGAATGTGGAAAACGATATTTCTGCCATGGATGAGGAGATTTGAACCAATGTGAAAAAAGATATTTTGCTATAATGAACGATATTTCTGCTATGAAGAACGATATATCTGCGGATATCTTATTAATGAAAGATGACATTACCGCTGACGTTGGAAATGGAATTTCATCTCTAAAATCTGAAATCGAGAATAAGATGTCAACGATGGACTAGAAAATTAAGGAGTTAGAAAGAAAGATGACAGATATAAGAACTCAAGACACACCAGCGGAAGAAAAGAAGACCGAGCAAACAAAACCTTGCAAGCCAGAAACACACTCTAAGTAGGAAGACATTGGTAGTTTTACCCGAGCTGATGCACCAACGTTCGATGGAAAAATGTCGTGGGCCAATTTTGTGAAACAGTTTAAAGCAGCCGCTATAGTGAATAATTGGTCCGATAAGGAAAAGGCAGTGACCTTAACTATCGCGCTTCGGGAAGATGCCTTAGATGTACTTCAGATGATACCTCTGGAAGAAACGGATGATTTCTATCAGCTGAAGAAGAGGTTGGAGATGCGATATGGACACGAACATTTGGAATATTTGTACAGATTCCAGTTGAAGAACCGAAGGCGGAAACGATTTGCTCATCCATCAGCACCAGAGAACATGATGGAATGTCTCGACATCCAGGCCTCTATTGATGGCTTACGTGACCCAGATATGCAGAGGACGCTTCATTTAGCCCATCCCAAAATATTAGTCGACGTATTGACTGCTGCTCTTGAATACAAAGCAGCCATGATAGCTTCGGGATACAACGAAGGTAGGACCATACAGGAAGTAGGTGACGATGACAGACTTGTCCAGATCGTCAACTTGTTGAAAGGTATGGCAGACAAGAAGCCGAAGAAGATCAAATGCCGGAAGTGTGGTGAGATAGAGTACGTATGCAGTCCGTCTAAGCGCCCCAAGACTCCTGTAACCCAAGAACTCCAGTCACAGAAAAATCAGACAGGGGTGAACATTCAGCTGATGTGAATCACCGAAAAGCAAACTCTTTGTCTAGACGGTCATGACTTGTAGAATATTCACAATGCAACAAGTCGAAATCTGAGAAAGTTGCAGTTTCAAGAACTACTGTAGTCAACGAGGAATGGTCACCCACCAGGTCCAGAAAAGATCAGGAGAATGATCCTCACCTGAAGATGATCCGGCCATGGAAGAATGAAAATCGACGACCTACCTGGCAAGAAGTGTCAAAGTTTTCACCGAAACTCAAGGCGTATTGGGCTCAGCGGGACTCTCCTGTCCTGGAAGAAAGGCTGTTGAAAAGAGTCCTTGTAAACGATGCTACTTTCGAGATGAGGAGACAGCTAGCTATCCCTAGAACGAGAGTAGCTGAGGTACTGAAGGAGTTACACGACAGTCCATCGGGAGGTCATCTGCGAGTGAAGAAAATCCTTCAGCGAGTCCATGGAAGGTTTTATTGGATGAACAGCTCCGACGATGAGAAAGACTGATGTAAGAAATGTACGACTTGTGCTACGAGTAATGGACTACATCGCAAGAGAAAGGCACCTATGAAACAGTGTATTGTTGGGAGCTCTTTCGAAAGGATTGCTTCACATATGGCTGGACCATTTCCGACCACAGAAAATGCTAGCAAATACATACTGGTTGTAATGGATTATTTCACAAAGTGGGTGGAAATTTACGCTATCCCGAACCAAGAAGCCACACCTGTCGACGATGTATTGGTGAAAGAATTTATCAGCCGATAAGAAACGCCATTGGAAGTCCACAGTGACCAGGGAAGAAATTTCGAAAGCCATATATTCCAGGAGATTTGCGATGAGCTGGATATGAAGAAGACCAGGACAACAGCATTACATCCAGAGTCAGATGTAATGGCCGAGAGAATAAACAGGACTATTGGAAAATACCTGTCCAAAGTAGTTTCCAGCTATCAGAGAGATTGGGACCAGTATCTTTCCCTATTCGCGTTGGCTTATCGATCTGCCGTCAATGAGTCCACGGGTGAAACACCTGTGAATATCCTGTTTGGAAGTGAAATAAGGCTTCCTTGGGACCTAGAATTTGGTTGTCGGTCTGAAGAAGATCTATCAGGTGAGGACTACGTGATTCAATTGAGAAGAAGGCTTGACGATGTTCATGAATTAGTTCGAACAAATCTTCAAGTTGCCAGCGACAGAATGAAAAGTCGATACGGCACGCAGGCCACAAAGGGCGGTTTTAAAGAAGGGCACAAAGTATGGTTACACAAACCGACGAGGAGAAAAGGATTTTCTCCAAAATAACAAAAATCCTGGGAAGTTTCAGACTTAATCAAGAAAAGTATCATCGATGTTATATATCGCATAAGCAAGATCCCCAACGGAAAACCAAAAGTAGTTCACCAAAACCGACTAGCGCCATTTGAAGGAGACCATGACCTAGAGAAAAGAGTAAACCATATTCGAGATGTGTCTGACCCTACCTACGATGAATTTATGGGCGCGTATCGAGGTACCGGGAAAGCTAGATATGGAGTCACTTCAGAACCCCGACAAGAGTTGTTCACTCTCCCGGAAGATTACTCACTCGCATACAACATCCCCGCCCGTCTCAAGAACGCACAAGGGTTGGCCTTCGTTTTTCGAAAGAAGTTCGGGCAATTAGAAAAACTTGAAGAGCAGATACCAGCCCCTGGCAAGACACTGAAACTGAAACATAATTCGCGGTACGCCTTCTACGTGATAACTAAAAATGACTTTCAAGATCGATCTACCTACCGGGATGTGTGGGAAGCACTTCGAAACCTCCGAGGCCATGTGTTAGAATCCAGTGCGAAGAAACTGTCTATGCCTAACATAGCGAGTAACCAGTTGGATTGGCGAGTTATCAGGAACATAGTAGAGATTATCTTCCGAGATACCGGTGTCCAGATATTAATTTGCAGCTACAACCCCCGGTATCAGTATCCGATGAAGAGGGTGCCCTGCTATTTCCATAAGATCGGAAAGTGTAGAACTGTGGCCAGTTGCCGATTCAAACATCCAGTCTCAGCTACACAAAAGTTCCAGGAGGAAATTCCATTTAAGAAGAGGGTAATGTTACGAAACAGCACACTGGTATAGACCCTGAGTCCGACTCTGTCTAAGCCATGTACGAAAGTTAAAATTATGGCGGATGCGCAAGGATTTCTTAGAATTGTTTACGATTGTGACTATCTTATCTAGACATTGTTTTTGTGACCAGTCTTATCTAGAAAATGCGAGAGCCAATTGGTTTTAGGTTGTGTGTAAATAAATTGAATTTAAGTGAATAGTTTGGTGTATATAAATTAAGTCTTAGTGAGTAGTTTAGTGTTTAAATAAATTCGTAAGTAGCCATACCGTGTGTTTAAAGTTTATCCCACCCGTTTACTATTTAAATAATAAAGAAAAACATTACAGTATTTTCATGGACATATTATTTCACTAATAACTGCCAATATATTTTTAAAATATGTTCTTTTTTTAGGGAAGATGTACAGACATTGGCTAACATTTCCCTTATCGAAAAAAGTGTGTAAGAACAACACTAAAAAATTTGACCAAAGATAAATATCGGTTAGTAGCTGTGGATGAAATGCTATGCCTTTAAGATAGAATTTTAACAAGCAACATTAATATAAGCAGGAATGATGTAGTCGATTTTTGCTGTAGTAAATTTCCTACTTCAGCAATTACTAAGCACAGATATGTTCTTCTTTTTATTAGATAAATATGATTCAACTTTTATTTTGTAAGAAAGGTCGTAGAGAAGAGTTCTCTACAAACAGTATTGATGATGTACAAATATTTGACAGTTCTGTTAGTTTCTTTGAAGTAATTTTGAATATGGCTTGCCAGTCTCCTATTATGATGTACTTGGCATCAGTGGAAATACCCGTTGAGAAAGATTGCTGAACAAAGACAGTATTATCATTATGTAATGATAACATTCAGTTGATTGTGCAAAAAAAAAGAAAATATCGTATTACTGGGATTCGCTGCTATGAAATAAATACATACTCGAAGGATGATTGGAAAACTAAGGCAATAAAATATTTCAACCCCATTGAATTTAGTAATAAATATACTAAGCATGGCTTGAAATATGAGAATAGGGCACGAGACATTTTTGAAAAAATATCAAAAATTACTGTTGTGGAATGTGGGTTAGTAATTCCACTGTCCAATAAATGGTTAGGGTAATCACCAGATGAAATAATATTTTTTGAAGATCAGCCACTTTATCTCCTTGACATAAAGTGTATATTTGGAAGTACAAATATTTGGAATACTGTGAATGGGGGAAACATGGATTTATGTATTTGTTTTAGGTAAAATTAATACAAATTGTGAAGCGATCAAGGAAGCAAAATATGTTAATGAAGAAAATGGATAATATGAAAAGCACAAATATTACGGCCAAGTACAAATGGGGATGGCAGTGTTGAATTGTTGAAGAACCTACTTCGTTATATATGCTTCTTTTGATGATAATGTTATCATAATGGATGTTGACTTCGATTATGATTTCACATGTTGACTGATGTCAAGCAAAAATATTTAAAAAAAATTATACACCACTGTTGTGAATAATACATTACTTTTTCGGCCAACCTATCTAAATTTATAACAGGGAGGGAGCAAACCATGGTCCATGGTCGTCCAAAATGTAAAATTCTGGGATAAAAAGAAAAGGCAAATGAAAACAGAACTCTGAGATTTTAACTATACTTAAATTAAACTAATAACATTTTCCTTGAGTTTAAACTAAATTTATCCAAAACTTTCTTCAATATGCAGACCTGAATTTCCTTCAAAAATTTTCGATGCACACTCATCAAACACAACCCAGTGAGTCTGTCATCACCCATTGTACTCCTGATCCAAGTTTTTACCCTTCGTAGGGTACTGAACGATCTTTCCACGGTAGCAGTAGTGGATGGGCAAGCACTTATAATTAGCAGTGCGTGCCTTGTTGCGGGGAAAAAACATTAGCTTCCTCCAAAAGTGCAGCCACTTCAATGTCCTTTTATTTGTCTTCTGCTAAATTTTTTTTTCCACATATTCCATTATCATCCTCAGAATAACAGAAGTTACATTTCATTTGATGCCTACCTGATGTTTAGTAGTTATTTTTGGCTAGACCAAGAAGTGACCTAACTTGTGATTAATTTAATATATGTTAATAGAAAAAAGAAGAAGATGTGATATTACAAATATTGAAGCTGAGATATTATTAGCTCTATGGTGTTATCCTGGATATCGTTTATCCAATTAAAATCAGTGCAATGATATAGAAAACCAGGAAAACTATATCTGTTGATCATCACAGTTATCACTTAAAAAGACAGTTTATTAAAGGAGAACTTCCTAGATTTATCTGTTCATTAACAATTTCATATAGTGGGTTTGTTAAATGTCTTCTAATTTCCAATTCTTCAAGGAAGTCCAGTTCTTGTTTCTTTCCACAAATATGCAGCACTTCTAGTTCTGTGTTAGGTGTCAATGAATGATTGGTGTCAAGTAAATGTTTTGGGTAGTGGGATTTATCTGGTTGTTCTGATCTGTATGCTCGTAAGTGTTCACTGTATCGGATTTCGAAATGTCTAAGGGTCTGACCCAAATAGACAGCGTTACATTCTGGACATTTGAGTCTATATATACCTGATTTCTTCATTGGTGGTATTTTTGTTTTTACATTTAACATTTTTATACTAACGTTACTCTCTGTTTTGAAAGAAATTGTTGTATTCGTTGCTGGATATATTATGTTCGAAATATTATTAGAAATATTTCCTGCATATGTGATGGTTTTATAGGTTTTTATTTCATCAGTTTGTAAAGGAAATATTAATTTTCATGCCACTTTCTTCTTTATTTTTCAATTAGCTTATTTATCATCTGTAATGGACAACCGTTGGATGTTGCTATTGGTCTAGTTGTATTAATATCTCTATCAAAATTACATTTGTTCATAGGAACTGAAAAAGCTCTATGTATCATTGAATTATATGCCGCTAGTTTATGTGACATGGGTGATTGGAACTATTTGGAATTGTCACATCAGTATATGTTGGTTTTCGGTAAATTGGATAATCAAGTACATTATTAACTCTTCGAGTTTTTGAATCAAGAAAATTGATCGAGTTATTTCTCTCAGTTTATAATGTTAATTTAATATTTGGGTGTAAATTATCAATGTGGTTGGAAAATGCATCTAATTGTCGTTCACTGCCCATAGAACAAGCTAATATGTCATCTACATATCTATCCCAAAATAAAACTTTTTCGAAATATTACTTTCAAAGATCTTTCCTTCCAAACTCTCAATAAAAATATTTGCCTAAATAGGTGATCTAGGGCTTCTCATTGATAAACCTTCATTTTGAATATATATCTTATTGTCAAAAGTGAAATAATTCTGAATAATACATACATCAAATAAATTCAGTATATCTGATATTATTCCTGGATTAATGTTTCCATCTTCTAGTAATTTTCTTACAAGTATTAGACACTCTTTAGGAGGAATTTCAGTGAACATATTAGTAACATCAAACGAAATAAGTTTATAGTTGATTGCTTTTAATTTTTTGATTAGTTCTATTGAATTTCTAATTGAATACTGAGATGCATATCCGTAACTATTAAGTATATTGTTAAGCCTCTTTGCCAATATATTATTAGCAGTATTAACATAAGAAACTATAGGTATAATTGGTTTCATCATTTTATGTAATTTAACGGTTCCATATAATTGTGGACAATGAGGATTCTTATGTATGATAGACCTCTTTTCGTAATCACTTAAAAAGATAATTTGAATTATTAACAATATCCCTTACATTATTGGAAAACGTTTTTGTTGGGTCTGTTTCAAGAACTTTTACATCGCTAGATTCTATGAGGCAATATATTTTTGAATTATAATTTTCAGTTGTCAAAATGACAGTTGTTCTATTTCACTATCTGTAAAATTAGTGTCTGAAAGGTTTTCAAATCGTGATGCAAAGTGTGTTGGTATGAAGGTACTTTCAGTTTCATGATGTTTAGAGTATTGAATTTTATGTCCAGAATGTAATGCTGTCTATTTGGGTCAGACCCTTAGAAATTTTTAAATCCAATAGGGTGAACACTAACGAGCATACAGATTAAAACAATCAGATAAATCCCACTACGCAAAACATCTACTTGACACCAATCATGAATTGACACCTAACACAGAACTAGAAGTGCTGCATATTTGTGGAAAGGAGCAAGAACTGGATTTCCTTGAAGAATTGGAAATTAGAAGACATTTAAGAAACCCACAACATAAAGTTGTCAATGAACAGATACATCCAGGGAGTTCTCCACTAATGAACTATCTTTTTAAGTGATAATTGTAAAGATCAGCAGATATAGTTTTCCTGGCTTTTTCTATCATTGCACAGTTATACTGATCTTAATTGGAGGAATGATATCCAGGATATCACCATAGGGCTAATAATATCTAAGCTCCAATATTTGTAATATCACATCTTCTCCTTTCTTCTATTAACATATATTAAGTCAATCACAAGTTAGGTCACTTCTGGGTCTAGACAAAAATTACTACTAAACATCAGGTAGGCATCAAATGAAATGTAACTTCTGTCATTCTGACGATCATAATGATTTACCGAAACAATTGTCAATTTTTTAGAATTTTCAACAATTATTATCATATTGTGGAATTAGCTAGAAACAGTGAGTTTTATTTAAAACACTAATAATTTTGTGTTTATTAAAAGTTGAAAATTATTTTTGCTTCCAGGGAAGGCAGTGCAGTGCAGTATATATTTTATTCCAAGAAATTGTTGACTTTGTGATAGTAACTTGGTCATTTCCAACCCTAACAAAAGCTAACAATCTTAACTGTGTGGTTGTTGGAGAAGGATCATGAAGTCTGACCCATTCAATTATTTTATTTACGTCAATGTTGTTTCTTTTTAATCTTGAATCTCTGGAATTCACGTGTTCCTCTGTCTGTCTATTCAAATGATTGAATCAATTATCAAATGGCTATTGAATTGTTAATAAGGAATGAAAATTATTAATAATAAATAAAAATTTAAGTAAAAATTGTTGGGAATTAAATCATCTATAATATTGGTATGAAATACAAATAGCGAAAAACCCATAGGGATCGAAATAATTGCAAGAAATATGGAAAAAATGGATTTTTGCGACCTTTGAACTTAGATTTTAATAGTCGCGTACACCCTACCATATGTATATTTTGAGACAATTTTTAGGATGACAAAATACGAGTTCATAGCTGGTATCTAAAATTCCGAAATACTCACTTAATTTGAACAAAGATGACTGGACAACGTCGAGAGATTCTAAATTTGTATTTTTACTTTTCCGCCCAACCTATCTAATATGCGAGAAAAGTATTGGTTTACCCCAAAAAAAGTTGGAAATTTGAAATTTTTTTTGGAATTATTTTTACGTTTTCCATCAACAACACAAAAAAACGATTTTTAGAAAAAAATTCCTGTGTGTATGTCGTCGTCGTCGTTACATGTCGTGTTAGCACGATACAGCCTCCGGAGTGCAACAAGTGACCAATGTTATGATTGAAAATTATGTTAAGGACATGTCACAGATAAACCCTATTGATTGTCAGCTCACCAGAGCCAGCACAACGGGTGCTATGGTATTAGAAGTACGACATTTCAGTCATTTTTTGAGAAATTCCAGTTTGTTAGCACGATACAGCCTCCGGAGTTCAACAAGTCACCAATTTTATGAATGAATATTATTCAGGAGATCTCACAAATGAACCCTATTGATTTTCAGCTAACCAGAGCCAGTACAACAGGTGCTATAGTACTCTTAGTACGATATTTTTGTCATTTTTCGAGAAATTTCAGTTTGTTAGTACGATACAGCCTTCGGACTATATACAAGTAACCAATTTTATAATTGAATATTATTCAGAGGATCTCAATGATGAATCCTATTGATATTCAGCTCACTAATGCCATTACAACGGGTTCTATGGTACTTCAAGTACCAACTTTTTGTAATTTTTAGAGAATTTTCAGTTTTTTAGCAAGATACAGCCTTCAGAGTGTATACAAGTGACCAATTTTATGATTGAATATTGTTCAAGGTGTCTCACAGATGTAACCTATTCATTTTCAGCTGACTAGAGCGAGTACAGCGTGTCCTATAAATCCAGATATACTACATTTTTGGAGAAATTTCGGTTTGTTAGCAAGAAACATCCCCCGAAGTATATACAAGTAACAATTTTATGGTAGAATATGGTTCAGGGCCACAGATGCGGAAAAGTTAGTTTTAATCTTTGAAACCGTTCATTTTTTAATTGAATTTCTTAAAAATTTACTCGCAATTCCACGGAAAATTATTTGATAGACATAACAGTCATATAATTTTGATAGTCAATAATTTCAGAGCATGTGATAAAATTGTTGATAGAGATGTCCTACTTGAGGTATTTACATAACGAAAGATTCAGCGGCACGATTCGCTGAGACTGTGACAAATCAATACATTCATCCGTACCTTTTCTTGAATAACAACGAAAACTCTAGACAAACAAAACGGAATATCCGTTCGTATGGAAATCGAAAATGTTTAAGCAAATTAATAATTTCTGTGAAACGGTTTGTTCATGAATGTACCGTAGTTTACGCCGCTTTAGAGGCAGCACGAAAATTTTAATGATATGTCAACAAGTAGAAGGTCGATTTCATTTTCATCCAAAAACGGATCGGTTTGTGCTACTTAGTAGCAGTAGATTGACGTTAAATCTACTTGAGAAAACAGAGTTTAACGTGTTTTTAGAGAAGTTTGATATTCTTCGTGGAAATAGCTTGTCAGGTAAATCTTGACTTTAATTATAAAGCAACGTTTATTTAAGTTAAAAAGTCCGAAAGACTTAGTAGACAGTTATATGCAGAGTTTCTAATACAAATACCGCTGAACGTCACAGACCATTCGTGTCGACACGATACTGCCATGTTGTCTGATAGTCAGAATATTGGGGGAATGTAAAGAGTTTTAGAATTGTGAGGTTATGTCTTCTTGTTTTTTTTATGTTATTAGGAATAATTAGTTTCAAATGTATATGACTAATGGAACACATTGAATGTACCCCAAACAACTGAACAAAGTTAATAATAATAAGTTTATTAGTTTATGTATTTATGAAAAAGAAGTTATTACATATTTAACATCAGAATTGTTTTTGACATGATTTATATCTACGATTCCCATGGAAACCGATGAGTTGCTGTTCCACGGTGTAAGACGGAGATCCCGTAATTAGCATAAATATTCTATATAAAATTAGTTGATTGTTAATTAAAAGTCAGTCAGTTACTATATTTCACATTGTTCTATCGTATTTGTAAAAGTATCATTTTTGTGAAATAAACATTTTAAAAACTGCATTTCAAGTTAATAATTTGAAAGTGTCGCAGTCAGTAGGATATTCAGAATTAATACGTATCGAACGCGTTGATTTCGATTTACTGCGTATCGGAGTCTACGGATTTAGTTGTTTTGTGCATGTATAAGTTTAGAGTGGCTACTAAAACACCATGAAACCCAGTGTGTCATACACCCAAACGATCCCGAACACGAAGAAGTCCATCAACGGGAATTGGATCGAAGATAGTTCAATTTTGCAGAGATATTAAACCGAGGAAGACAAAAATTGCTGAACCACAGTATATCTCTATAGGAATGCTTGAATTATTCCCTTTATTATTACTGTAAGTCCAATAAATTTTATATCTGAAGTTGACCATTCATCAAACATTCTTCAAAGTTTAAAATTAGAACCTTCAACTTACTCACTAATTTTAAATCAAAGTTCAATTAATATTAATAATAATTCAATCATGGTCGAATTTAGATCAAAATATCTAAAATGCGTGCCATATTTTGATTACAATCCAAATAATCTGAACAGATATCTCAGTGTCTGTAAATAATCAATTGACCCATTTTACCGAATAGACACACCAAATTGTTCACAAAAAGTGTATTTATTGAATTGTCTAATCTCTAAATTAACTGGTAATGCTAAATTAGTCGTGAATATACAGAATGTATTTACTTGGAACGAGTTAAGAGATGTTTTAACGAGAAATTTCGCAGATCAGAGAGACAAAACTTGTCTAAATAGGGATTTAGTAATGATGAGACAACAATCAAATGAAAAACCAAAGAAATTCTATGATAAAGTTTCAAACATTCTTAATCTTTTGTGTAGTTATGTAGACGTTCATGGAATCGAAAATGACTCAAAAATTTTAAATAGAAATTTATATAATAATGTAGCTTTAACGACATTTTTATCAGGACTTAAAGAACCGTTAGGTACAACAATTAGATGCATGAAACCAAATAATTTGGCCGAAGCTTCACAATATGTTTTAAAAGAGGAAAATGTACATTATTTCCAAAATATCACTAATAAAACAAATATAAATCAACCGCAATACTCTGGTAAACCTTTTGTACAACGACAAAATTTTAACAGTAATCCAGTTCCATTTAATACTCATACACCTAATAATTTCTTTAGAGCACAGATTTCATTTCCATCTCAACCTATACATGTTCGCCCTATAATTCCAAGACAACTCCTACGTTTTCATACGAATTCTCAAGTCGTCAAACCTCAACAGACCCATAATGTATTCAAAGCAAATCAAAATTTAAATTCACCAAAACCAACACCCATGAGTAATCCCACTAGAAATAGAGTAAATAATCACCCAATGAGGTCACCTATTAGAAACTCATACCCAGGTCCTTCAAATCAAAATCATTTCCGAAATTCTCGACCACAACATAATTTTATAGCTGAAGAATTGTTTAATGCTGATATTCATGACGAGGAATCTGAACAATATTATTATCCTGATAATTCATTTTCTGAAATCGAGCAATATCAATTTGGAGAACATTACGATTCCTAAAATCAAGATCCTACAAATTTCCACGAAACGCCTCAGAATATAGAGGAAACATAACCCCCAAGTCAATTCCATTAAATTTATGTAATAATAGTGAATTGCCTTATATAGTATTCCCCGAGTATAATATCAAACTTATAATAGATTCTGTATCTTCAAAATCCTTGATAGATCCCGAAATTGCATTTTTCGGATAACCTAACTCATGATCAATTTACAGTGAAATCAGTTTTTCAAGAATCTTCCCATAAATATAGTACTCTAATCTCATCTTCAAAAATTTTCCATTTATCTGATAATTTAAATCTAAAATTCTATGTATTCAAATTCCATAGTGTATTCCAAGGACTTATTGGCCTAGAGAACTTGAAATTATCGAGAGCCAACATAAACTTTTCTAGGGGATGGTTAATACCTTCCCATAGTAGAATTGAATTAAATTTTCATAAAGCTCAGAAAGTCATAAACTCCATTACTATCGAACCTAGAACTGAGAAGGTTATCAAAATAAGAACAAGTATAAAAAATGGTGAAATCACCATTCCACATCAAAATTTTTACGGTTGTGAAATACCAGAATCACTAATAATTGCAAAAAATGGAGAAGCAATTACTACCATTTCAAATAACAGAACAAATCCAGTAAAATTGAGTTTTCAGAACCACTTTCTGTAGAAAACTTTCAAAACAATGCTTCTACACAAATTTAAGATTCAAATAATATTAGAACAGATCACTTAAACGACGAGGAAAAATTCAAAATACTAAAACTTTGTTCCGAATATTCTGACATATTTTATAACGAAAACACGCCACTTACTTTTATGAATAAAATTAAACACGAAATACGAACCACCGAGAAAATTCCTGTTTACGCTAAAACCTATCGATATCTTTTTGTATACAAAGAAGTAGACAAACAAATTCAGTAATTTCTTGAAAATGAAGTTATCCTACCAAGCTCAAGTGCCTGGTTGAACCAATTTGGGTCGTACCCAAGAAACAAGACGCTTCTGGGAAAGCCAAATTTCGTGTAGTAATAGACTATAGTCTATTTGAAAATCAAGAGAGAGTAAATTCCCAGAAATGTTTTGCAGTTATCAGTGTTAAAGGCAGTAAACCATAGACGTGCGTTTTCAAAATTAAATTAATATATAGAAATATTTAATTTGTTTTAGTTATTTATACCTAGATTACCAATTTTAGATAGATAAACATAATTCGTAAGTAGTAATTTAATTTGGGTAAAATGAAGAAAAAGTCAATATTATTTTAGGCATTTTGTTTTAGGCATATGTTTATTTATAAAATATGTATATAATATGTACAGATAATTACAATTATTTATAAATTAATATGAGGAGCTAAAAAAACAATTAAGTAGGTATATGAGAAAAACAAAACCAACCGCAAGGATAAAATTTGACGAGCAACATGCAAAAAATACGACAATATTAGATCTTAAAAAATTAAAATCTAAAAATAGAATTGAAGTACATAAATTAATAATTTTAAAGTTATGGTTCCTCGCACTCTGTGTCAGAAGATTCACCATCTGATTCTAGAGAAATTACAATGGGCTCTATAGTAATATCAATTATGTTATCTAGCTCCCACATTTTTTTTTCTATTTCTGTAACGTGTCTAATACATTTTTGCCAATTTTCACTTGTTACTTCAGATATTGCCTTATTGAAGAGATTTTTAACATCTGATAATTTAAAAGTCGTGTTATTTCTGGCAACATAACCTTTAACTTGAGCCCATATTAATTCTATCGGATTCATCTCACAATGGTAGGGTGGTAAACGAAGGATTTCAATTTCTCGTTTCTCCTCAATATTATATTTTTTATAATTTTGCTTATGTTTTTTAGCAATAGTTAACAATTCTGCCCTCAGCATTGTATTGTCAAAGGCTAAATTTTTAGAAGATAACCATTTTGCAATTTCATCCTTTTTCCATTTAGTGGTTGGTAAAGGTTCAAGTAATCTGGAGTGGTAACTTGCATTGTCCATTATAATAACCGATCCTTTTGGTATGAATTGAATCATCTGTTCAAAATATTCCTCAAACACGTCTCCATTCATTTCTTCATGATAATCAACGGTTTTTTTTTATTCAAATAAGAGTAAACCATTCTCAAGAAAACCGTTTGTACTGCCTATATGACAAATAATTAATCTTTCACCTTTTCCTATAGGTTCCTTAAAACCAGTAGTATATCCTTCTAGAAAAGCTTGATGGGATGATTTTATATTTTTGTCTTTCCAAACTCTTCCTACACAATGTCCTTCATTAACCCATGTTTCATCTAAATAATAAATGTTTTTATTTTGAGCTTTAACTTGTTGTATTCTTCTGAGGTACTGTCTTCTCCAACATACAATTTCTTCAGAATCAATTATCATTGAGTGTCTGCCCATTTTTTCAAATTTAAAGTTTAACTCATGTAACACTTTCCATAGTTTATCCCGGCTTATTGTGGGTAAATCAACATCATTCGTAATGGCTTGCAAAACTTTATCTAAAGTTGGTATTTGCTTGTTTATAAAAAATGAGTGAACAAGCTTACGAATAGCATTTTTAAAAAACTCGTCCACGTTGACTTTTAATAGTTTTGGTCTACCTGGTTTCGGCTTTGGTGAGGTTACTCCACCTGATTTTTCCTCCTTTAGAACTCTATATATTGTAGATTTTCCATATCCCATTGCCTTAGATGTTGTTTCAACTACACTGTCAATAGTGTTTGAGGGATTTTGATGTTTAAAATAGTGGTACACATTCACTACAGCACTCTTTTCATTGAGCGATAAATGGTCTAGTTTTAATTTTTTCACTGGCGTATACTCACAAACTGCTTCCATTTTTAGTCACTACTATTTGTCACGTCTATCGAAAATCAAATAACTGCATTTCTAGAAACTTAAGCACTATTTAAGTCAAAATATCTGTCATTAGAAGCGGTCGGCGGGCGTAATTTCGGCCGGTAATCCCTTGGCCTACCTGCATAAATCAAAGGGTACCATTTATGACAGGGGTAATTTCGGCCGAGGGGTTGATGTTTACGATGAGATTAAAATATTGGTAATTACGCTTAATAGTTTCTGTAAAATATTAGTTGTGTATTTATTTGGAAATACCTAATCCTGTGTACCTGTCGGAAATACCTTTAATTTACTTATCTCTTTATTCTAATAACTATGTTGTACCTACTTAAGATTATTCCTTTAAATGTATGAAATTCACAAATAACAGGTATAAAATTATTATAGCTAGTCAGTATTATAACTTATCTTTAAGCTACTAGTCGATAGAAAGCATAAAATATATTATTTGTATACGATGGCATCAGTTTCAGTAATTAAGAGTTCACGCGGTTGTGACTTACTAGTTGTAGAAAAGTTTCAGTTTTGTAAACAGGACGTATTAAAAAGTGGTGAAGTACGTTGGAGGTGTATAAAGAAAAATTTAAGATGTTTAGCCAAACTGTACACTGTTGGTGCAGAATACACAGTTACTAGAAGTGAATTAATCCACAACCACGAGTCCGATGAAACTACGTTGGAGAGAAAAATAGTGACGACTTCATGCAAGCGCAAAGCTGAGGAAGACATATCGGAGAAACCTTCAAAAATTATTAAAAGCGTTCTTTCAAATCATTTGCCTGAGAATTTGTCATCGATAGATGTCAGTCTAATAAGAAGAAATTTGTACAACAGCCGCCGTAAGCTCTTACCAGCCCTGCCTAAGGATATTCACGATGTACATTCTGTACTCGATAGTTATGGACCGAAAACCACAACAGGTGAAATTTTTTTGTTTATTAACAGCACAGCTGATAATATCATTGTTTTTTCTTGCCATACAAATATAATAAGTTTATGTAAAATGAAAGATTTTTACATGGATGGCACATTTTCTTATTGTACAAAATATTTTTATCAGTTATTTACCATCCATGGACTGGAAAATGGGCATTATGTTCCTCTTTTGTATTGTCTGTTGCCCAATAAGACCAGTGACACATATATGAGACTTTTTCTGTCGGTAAAATCTAAAATTTTTGAACTTTATAATATTGTTTTTGAACCGAAGGAGGTATTTGTGGATTTTGAAATCGCAATTCATAACGCATTAAAAGTTGTCTTTCCCAAAACCAAACTAAATGGTTGTATATTCCACTTGCACCAGGCGTGGTATAGGAAAATACAATCATTAGGGTTAACCCAAATGTATAAAGATAAAAACTGCGAGGAAAGCAAATGGCTTACTCATACTATTGGGCTAACTTATTTAGACCCCTCTGAAGTTGAAGATTGTTTCATATTTGATCTCATGTCATACAAACCGAACCATAAACTTATAGATAAATACGCAGACTATTTATTAGAAAACTACATAGCGCCAGAATCTCATTTTCCACCAAATATATGGGCATATGAAAACCCATCAATTAAAAGAACCACAAATGCCTGCGAATCATTCCATTCGCACTTTAATTCTAGTTTTTATTCAAGTCACCCTTCTATATTTATTTTTATAGAAAAATTAAAAGATTGTCAGATCGATGCATATTTAAAAATAAAAAATTTAAATATTCCAGCAAAAATTAAAGACAAACAAGTAAAAAACAAACTAAAATTTATCGAAAACATGGTAAATATGCTTCGATCTGACAATATTTCTAGAATTAATTTCGTTAAATCTGTATCACATCAAAACGTTTTTTAAAAATTTATAGTTTACCTAAGTTATAGAAATAAGTTGATGTAATAATTTTATTGAAATAAAGAAATATTTTAATATAAAGCATTCTGTTATTTTATTTGATTTGCGGCCGAAAATACCTATGAGATAAGGAAGCAACTTAAAACCTCCGGCCGAATTTACCTACCGGCTTTTAGTACCTGCCCTTTTTCCGGCCGAAATTACATCCGCCAGAAGCGGTTGCCATTCTTGCCATTCGGAGGTCGTTAAATAACAATTATCCCTTTCTATTCTGGTTACGCCTATGACGCACGTTAATCCTCTTAGGCCTACTGTAGTAACAATGAAAGATCATAAAATAATGTGATAGTCCAAGAAATGTAATAAATTTTGTATTGAAATTAACAAAAACCATTTAGAATGCATTACAAATATTGAAGTTTTACCGCACGTACTGTACTATAGTTTTGCATACCGAATTAGTTTTTATTCTGGGAATTTACTCTCTCTTGATTTTCAAATAGACTTTATAGACGTCTTAACGGAAAAACAAATGATGAAAAGTACACGGACTTATTAGACAAGTTAGGTAGATGCCAATATTTTACAACTTTGGATCTAGCTTCACATTTTCATCAGCTAGAAATGGCTGAAAAATAGCTTTCAGCACCGAATCTGGACACTGGGAGTTCCTCTGGATGCCATTTGAAAAATGCCCCAGCTACCTTCCAGCGGGCAATGGACAATATACTATGAGGCGTACAAAATGAAAAATGCCTTGTATACCTTGACGATATAATCGTTTTTTCCACTTCATCACAGGAGCACATAGAGAGACTAAAATGTGTATTTGATCGACTTAGGGAATCTAATTTCAAGATTCAATTGGATAAATCGGAATTTCCGAGAAAAGAAGTAGCTTATTTCGGACATGAAGTCATCCCTTCTGGAGTGAAATGCAACCCAGATAAAATTAAAGCCGTCAAAGATTACCCTATACCCAAAATTACTAAACAAATCAAAGGATTTTTGGGACTGATGGGGTATTATAGACGTTTTATAAAAAACTTTGCCCACTTGACGAAACCAGTGACAAAATGCCAAAAAAGGGCTCGGCAATCGAACATAATGACGAATTTTTATCATGCTTCGAAACATGCAAAAACATTCTGACCAATAACCTGATTCTTAAGTATCCCGACTTCACGAAACCTTTAAAAATGACCACAGACGCCAGTAATGTAGCACTTGGTGCAGTGCTTTCCCAAGGTCCTATCGGAAAAGATCTTCCAATCGCTTACGCATCTCGAACCCTTAACGATTCTGAACACAATTACGATATCACAGGAAAAGAACTTTTGGCCATTGTATGGGCCACCAAATATTTCCGACCATATTTACATGGCAAAAAATTTACCATCGTTTGTGATAACAAACCACTTCAATGGCTTTTTCTTTAAAAGACTCAAATTCTAACCTCATTTGATGGCGAATCAAATTTGATGAATTTGATTATAAAGTTGTATATAAACGTGGAAATATTAATACTAATACGGATGCATTATCTAGAATAGAAATAAATATTGAAGAAACGAACGAAATTCTCAATGATCAAATTTTTTGGAAAAATGTTGACGATGTTTTGAGCCGCGATATAAATTTTAACAACGAGCCAATTCCGTCTCAATCGCAACGAAGTATTAATACACCTTCGCCATTTACAGTTGAAAATCGACTAAAAATTCCGACAACAGAAGTAACTAAATTCGATAACCTAGAAACTATATCCTTGATAGCAAATCCCGACACTGACCGAGACAATGAAAATTTGTCGACAACAAATCAAGTGATAACAAACCTGACTCTGTATTACAGCAGATACCACCTGATCGTCAAAATGGACACAACGACGAAATAATCAACGTAGACGAAACGAGTATCTGACAATTCATTCTAACGTTGAAGAAAATCCGGTAATAGGTATCCCTATCGCAAAATATGCAGTTAACATCGGACAAAATCAAATTATCATTAGTTCCGTTTTACATTCTCCAGCAAAACTTAAAGTTAGAATATTATTTGAGAAAAAGGAGCAAATAACTGTGCAAATAACAAAAAATAACCAAGAACAAGACGTCATCAATTTTATCAAAGAATTTATTTCACCAAACATTCAATATCATGTTTACTTCGAAAGCCCCGAATTGTACGGGCCATTTTCGACAATATCACAAAAATATTTCAGATCAAATTCAATCCAATTGGAACGTTGTGCCACAAAATTAATAGATGTAGCAGATCAAGAAGAAATTAAAACTAGCATACAAAACTATCCCGTAGGAAACACGAATCACCGAGGAATAGATGGATTTTATTCAAGATTGAAAGAAAAATATTATTGGCCTAACCTAAAAGAATCCGTACAAACATTTGTAAACGAATGTCAAATTTACCATCAAAGCAAATATAAACGAAATCCAGTGCATATGCAATTAAATATCAACCCAACCGCTTTGACTCCTTCCGAAATTATCCATTTAGATTCTTTCACGATGGAACAAACAATATCTTCAACTATTATTAATAGCTTTTCTAAATATGCTCAAGCATATCACATAAATTTTGCCTCTGGCACAGAAGTGGTAGACAATCTTATGAAATTCTTCTCCCATCACGGCATTCCAAAACAAATCATAGTTGAAAATGGCACAGAATTCAAAAATTTCGTGTTAACAGAACTAATGAGCCTTCATAAAATTCAAGTTCATTTCACCTCTCCCAATAATCCTCAATCCAACGGGCAAATAGAAAGACTCCATTCAACTCTAATAGAACACATACGACTCCTAAATACTCAAGGTTTCTCAAAAATCCCAATTATAATGAAAATGTTATATGCTATACTTGCTTACAATAATTCGATTCATTCCAGTACAAAAATGAAACCGATAGATATAGTCAACGGACATATTAATAATAATGATGTTTATGACATTGACGTAGATAAAATACTCTTCAATGATTAGATCAACAATTACAGAGATAACAAAATTATTGCACTCAAAAATAAAATTATCGAAAAGAAAAAAATAACTTCTAAATCAAATACAAATCGAGACAAACCGGAAATATTTAAACCTAATCAAAAAAGTATATGTAAGAAAACACATACGACAAAAACACGCTAATAAGTACACTTTACCAATCAAATTAAAAACAGTCAACCTTCCAGCTTCAACTGGAAATCGAGATAAGGTACATATGGACAATTTGAAACGATCCCGGAAAAAAACCTGAGAAATCGAAATTTATGTACGATATTTTTACACAATTTTCACACGTAATATGAAGACAATGATTTAGAATGTAGAATTTTGCTTTATTCCACATTTTCTTGAACTATGGAATTCAAGCCGCAAAAAATAGAGCCTTTGCTGATCAAAACATCCAATACGCTAATGATCTCTCAAATTATTGTAAATTGCTTGACATCACAGAAACCAAGATTAACGATAAGCTAGCAGAAATATTACCCCATCCTTCAAGAACAAAAAGAGGCCTTATAAACGGCATAGGATCAATTTTTAAATCTTTCACTGGAAATTTAGATTCTAACGATGGAGAAAGATTTGAAACTCTCATTAAACAATTACAAAATAACAAAAATAATTTAGCTAGTAGTATAAGAAATCAAAATTCATTACCAGTCTCACTAATAGATAAATTTAATAGAACCATTGAACAAATAACCAATAACAAACAAATTTTGGAAACAAAAATTATTAAATTTATCCATAATTTAATCAACAGACAAGCAGATCACGAATATTATGCACATATCAAGATGGCTATTAGCTTAATCATAGATCAGTATGAATTGATTAATTCGGTTTTGAACGATATTGAAAATTGGATTACATTTGCTAAACTTCATGTGATGCATCCAAGCATAATTAAAACTTCTGATTTATTTAAACAATTGAAGAATATGGAAAAAATATTTACAAAAAACGAATTGCTCATAGAAATTAAATTCGATAAAATTTTACTCTATGAAAAAATAATTAAAATCGATTGTTACTCATATAATAAATAAAATTACAGGTATTTTAAATAATCCTATAAAACATATCAAAGTTTTTGATTACTACCATTTATTTTTGGCTCCAATACTGGAAGGAAGTCAGTTTAAGGTGATAATACCTCAGAATAAATTTTTAATTACTTATGGTGTCAACTTCGTTTATTCAAGCAAACCATATAAACAGATTCCCCCTCAGCAGTATGTCTGCCCGAGAATAGACCTGCAGGAAACTCAAGAAGAAAGGCCTTGTGAAATAAACTTATTTGAAATGAAACGCACTTCCACCTGCGAGAAAACCAAATTTCACGTGTTGAAGCCATTTCTGAAACAACTAAATAATTTCCACTTGTTGTACATAATTCCATTCCAGGATATAGAAAATTTCAAATGTCCAAATCAGGAGGAAACCAAGTATCTCACAACTGGTACTTATCTCTTAGAAATTCCTTTGAGATACCAAGTACGAGTAGTAGCTCATCACACAGTCATAAATAACCAACAACTCTATAGTAGCTTTAGCCAGCCGAAGCTACTATCAAATCTAGACAACAGTACCTTTTATCCAACCACATGAAACCTGGACTTTCATTTGGAGGAAGCAGAACTAGACGATCTTCAACTGTTAAAAAGTAAATTTGTAGAAAATCAACCTCAGTTAACATTCGGACAAGTCTCAAAAACCCCCAGCTCATGGACCTTATTAATTTATGTATTGTTAATTTTTATTTTTGTATTCTGTATATAAAAAAAATGAGCGTCAAAGTACTGCAAATCTGCAAAGAAATCATCCCAGGTGGACCACTCAACCGTTCAACTTCCTCGCTAGCTGCGTAAGTTGAGTTTACGAGGGGAGGAATTATGTCAACGATTCCCATGGAAACCGATGAGTTGCTGTTCCACGGTGTAATACGAAGACCCCACCCCGTAATCAGCATGAATATTCTACAAAAAATTACTTGTTTGTAAATTAAAAGTTAGTCAGTTACTATATTTCACATCGTATTTGTAGAACTATCATTTGTGTAAAATAAACATTTTTAAAAATGGTATTTCAAGTTAATAATTTGAAAGTCAATCTCCAGACCTATTATTTTTGGTAGATGGATGGTATCCTGCCGATCAGTGTAACGAACTCAAACCTTTTTAACCTCAACTAAATTCACTCATCAGAGAGAATTTTTTATATCACATTCAATTATTATATTTTATTCTTCAATCATGTTTAATATTGCAATGTGAGAGGTCGCCACCATAACTGGATGAATATCTAGTCTGCCTACAGAATTACTATTTTTGGTAGAAAGTCAAAGTGGCGAACTCAACATGCGGTTGACAGAATTATACCAACGATGTTTGTCTATGTTTCGACAATTCGGAAACCACTTGATGGAACGTCACGTCAATCAAAAACATTAGGTTTTTTCGGACATGTTTTTATTTGGCAAAATGGAAAA
Organism: Galeruca laticollis; assembly: GCA_963921935.1. Taxonomy (NCBI): domain Eukaryota; kingdom Metazoa; phylum Arthropoda; class Insecta; order Coleoptera; family Chrysomelidae; genus Galeruca; species Galeruca laticollis. The sequence continues at coordinate 240,233,723 of OY998175.1, forward strand.
ATGTGTAGATTAATACTAGTAATTTTAGATAATTTCAAAACCAATTTTTTCATTCAACAATTTTGAGCGATTTTAAATGTGAAAACAACGTTGTGTCTTTATCAAACAGTGTACAATGTTTGAAAACCCTATTTTTGTAAATGAACAAGTAGGTATACATTTTATTTATAATCATCAATTTCTATAATTAAAAATGTTTGTAGTGATCGTACTGAAGATGGCATTACGCCGAAAGCGCTCTCAAATTAAATTCAATAAACTGTGCACAATAGTACCAAAAGTTGTTTCCTTCAAAGGAATTACGACATAATTATCTCCTGTGCACCCAGCTGTGAATCTAAAATAAACTAATTAATTTAGTTCAAATCGAAAGAATTGAATATCTCCTTTTTTAGTATTGTAACAGTCAATTTGATATATCAAATATACTGTTTTATTATTATTAAAACTGTTTTGACAAAAATAATTGTGAATTTTTGTCTTGTGATGGACTATTTCTGAGAGAGAATTAAAAGAGAAGACAGAAAACGTAATTAGATGCATCACTCTTGTTTCTAAATTGAAGTAAAATACACTTTAACATGATATTCTAGATCAAGATTCTGCCCTCTGTGTTCCTATTAAAATTTGGGAAGGATTGTAGTTAATTAAAACATTTAATTATGAAGACAGTTTAATTATAAGGGATGTCTCGTGAGACAAATTTTGTTGATCATAATTTATCAACTTCTTAGTGAATAAATAAAAGTTTGAGTTAATAAAACTTTATCATTCAACATATGAAATAAAAAGAAGCTCTTTCAATATTGAAACGCTCTGACCGATAAACAGTTAACAGTTGTTAATTTGGGCTCTGAAAAACCTGACAATTTTAGTGGTAAACCAAACATAGGTGATAAAAGTATATAATACAGTTTAGTTATCATCATAGTAGAAACACAGTGAGTACTTTCTAATTGTTTTCATCTGTAAACACCTAGAAATATTAGTCTGAAGTATTTGAACATTCTATCGACCACTTTAAATACTACCAGTTTTTGTCCTCAAACCATTGAGTGACAGGACCGCACTCAGCGATTATTAAAATTTCTACATCTGACCAAAATGAATAATTCTTCACAAGCTTATACTATGTCAAACTCTACCGCTTTGACAAAATAACATTATCCATCACGAAATGATTGTTCTTAATCTCATAACAAATACGAAAATACAAGACTATTTGAATGAAATTTGCCCTCTAGTTGAAACAAAGCATATTATACATATTTCCAGGAAGCAAAACAAAAAACTGTATGGCGCCGTGGGTATCCCTTATTCACTTCCATAAATGATCTCCAACGAGCAGCGGCCGGTCGCATTTCTAACTTAAAATTAGAAAGTTCTCAAATCTAATTAATTTCGATGAAGTTAACGAACCCAGGTAATAAATTACCTGGATAAACTTTATGGTAGTCTAATGTTAAATTTCTTGGATTCCAACTTTATGGTAGTTTAACTTCAACTTTTCTGCTTATTTTCCTATAACCGTCTGTTATACTGTTCCAGGGAAAACACTATTGGGACCAACGGACAAGAAATTTGAGGAAAGTAATAGTTATACTTACTGATTTGCTTTTCCATCGTCGTTTCTACTTCAATTATGATTATTTTTTTTGGTTCATTTTCATTTCAACTTTTATTTTATTCTTAACTTCGATAACATTTTGTAGTTTCTTGCTCATTGCTAATGTATTTCATTTATATTTCAATTTCGATAACGGATTTTTACTTTTATTATATCGCACCTTTGCTTCAAAAGTGACGCAACTCCAAATTCACATTTTTTGAGTCAACGCTATGAATGAGACTACTAAATACTCCTACGTCGATCATCAAAAGTGTTCCAACTTAGCTTACAAGGGTGTGGGCTAGATGGCGCTTGTGTCATTTTGAACTAGAAATATTATAATAACAAAAGTGACACAATCGTTAGTTGTGCTTTGAACTTGAAGAAGAGCGATTGCTTCTCGAAGATCAAAACCGTATTATTTTGAGTTGTGTCGTTTTTAAAGATCGAAACTAAAAACCTATATTGAAAGAATTTGAGTTGATACAGTTTTGTAGACTGATATTTGCAGACGACAGTGCATTAATTTGAATTGTGTCATTTAAGAAAATTAAGGTAAGTGACTCTGTTATTTATATTTTAAGCTGCGTCGACGAATTATTTGTTTGGGAAATATCATTAAGCTAAGCTTGGGATTTTCCGCCGCGGCGGTTGTGCTTTGTTGTTTTTACATCGGATTATTTTTATTTTTCTAGAAACGATGGATCAATCACAAGGAAGGACCGCTAATATTTTGAAACTGGCAGCTGAAAAATTGAAATTGCGTGAATGCTGTACCACGATATCTAGATATTCAGACAATAAAGAAATCGTAGGTTTTGAAAAATCATCTTCAATCGTCAGTGAGCTACAACGTAGTGCCGTCGCTGAAAATGCCACAAAAGATAAGGAAACCTCAGAGTTTGCCATTCCATCACCAAATCAAATTTTGGTTGAGAATTGGATTGAAAACAGCAGTATTAACAAAATCTTAAGTGACCATGGGTCGTGTAATTCTGAGCGCCCGACTCTCCTACGTTTTGAAAAACTCGGTAAAAACAACTATTACATTCCACCTAAACACAGTGGTGAAAGCGACATAGACGATTTAGATGCTGATCCACATTACAGTAAGAGTCCTAGCAGTTCCTCTGACAGTGAAGTGAAACTCGTTGAGGATGAAAATTTAGTTGAGGAAGAAGACGGTACAGTTCAGCATGAAAATTCAGCAGATGAAGAAGGGCCAAAGAGTAAAAAAAGGAAAGCAAACCCCGAAAAGTGGAATGTTAAGAAAAGTAAATATCGAAGGAATTGTGGGAAGGCTTATGTATCCTCTTCAAAAACTAAAAAATAATTCCCAGCAAGAAGAATATGTCCTCCTTGTGGGGATAAGTGCAGATTGAAGTGCAGCTCAAAAATAGAGGAGACAGCCAGAGAAAACCTGTTTTCTAGTTACTGGAAACTAGGAGATGTACAACGGCAAAGAGAATTCATCGTTGCCCACGCTGAAACGATAAAACCAAAATATAGGTATTCAAGTACGCAAGATTTTCGAAGCATGAACTCGGCTTTCTATTTTACCATCAACGATAATCGTATTAGAGTATGCAAGACATTTTTTGAGGCGACTCTGGATGTAAATGATCGACCGATTAGAACAGCTTTGATGAAGAAAACTGAAAGTGGCTTCTTGGACAATGACCAAAGGGGAAGACATGGAAACCAGCCTAAGGTTGATCCTGGAATCAAAGATGGTGTAAGAAATGTTATCAATGCTATACCGAGAATAAAATCACATTTTTTGAGGGCCCAAACCACCCGTGAATATATTGAGGGTAGTAAAAGTTTTGCTGATCTATACCGTGACTATAAAGAAGATTATGAAACGCAGCAGCTTCCTTCTGCGAATTCGGTAATGTTTAATCTCATATTCAATGGTGAGTTTAACATCTCTTTTTTTTTCACCAAAAAGGGATCAATGCGACGTCTGTGAATCCTTCAAAAATGCAGATGAACAAGGAAAAGTGAATTTGGTAGATGCGTATGATCTTCACCTAAAAGAAAAAGAGCTTTCTCGAAATGAAAAAGAAGCCGATAAAATAAATGCGAATGGGACCCATGTTGCAGTATACGATTTACAAGCTGTCATGCCGGTTCCCAGAGGTCAAGTGTCGTCGTTTTACTACAAAAGCAAACTTAACTGTTACAACTTCACCATAAGCGATCTAAATGCCAAAAATGTGAACTGTTATTTCTGGAATGAAACTGAAGGGGAAACGCGGTCCAGTAGAAATAGGTAGTTGTGTACTTAAATACATGCAGGCTGTAACGGAAACAGCCGAAACAACTTCAAATATTGTCTTTTATTCAGACAATTGCTGCGGACATCAGAAAAATAAGTATTTACTTGTTACATACTTATACGCAGTGAAAACACTGAATATTGACACTATCAGACGCAAATATCTGATACATGGACATTCTCAAAACGAAGGAGATAATGTTCATAGTGTAATCGAAAAGCAGGTAAAGAGGCATTCAAAATCGAATTCAAACTACTACGTGCCAGGGCAATATGCTACATTGATCCGAACAGCAAAAAAAATGGCCCTGCTTATCCCTTGCATGACATGACATTTGAAAATTTTTATGATCTAAAAACACTACAAGAAGAAATGGGTAACAATTTTTCAACAAACACTGAAAATATAAAAGTAAAGTGGCATGATATAAAAGTACTTAAAGTAGAGAAGCAAAGCCCTACAACTTTTTTCTACAAAACGTCGTATGAAGATGAAACTTTCAAGATGGTAAATATAAGAAAACAAATGCAAACGAGGTCGAAACAAACTGGACAAACAATAGAATCTGAAACGCGTCTAGTGCGGGTTTATGCCAATAAATTACAACTAAGTGACAATAACTTAAAAGAACTTGTTGACAAAAACATAATTCTGAAGTTTTATTACAACTCTTACTTTGAAAATATTCTTAATTAAAAAATTAGAATATTTTACAGCATTGTTATAATACTTAAATCATTCATAATAATTATTACTGTTTAAGTTCAATCGATAACTTTAGGATACATTAATTTTATTTTCTTTTTAGTAAAAATTTGGTTTTTTCTGTTTAAGTCAATGAATACATTTTTTAGTTTGGACTATTGAACTTTGTTTTTTATTTGACAGGTACTCAGTAGGTATAGGTGCATACTGTTAAAAATATAGGTATTTAGTTTGGCTGTGCCGTACGGTTTAGTTTTCTCTGTACGTTTAAGATGAACAATAAATCTATTTTTACTTTTGAATTAGCTACTTTGTTTACTATAAATCATATGTTATTGGTATTTTATTTATGGTGTCTATTGGCAATGACTATGTCACAACTTAAAACGTTTTGTGTTTAATAGCCGAACCAAAACTTCAAAAATGTCACTTTTTTATAAAAATACGTTAAACGTGACACAACTCAAAATAATTCAATTATTTATAAGAATAAACATCATCAAAACCGTCACAACTCAAAAGAGGTGCTTTCAAGGATTGTAAAATGGATTAAACAGAGAATTCAAATAATTTTGCGACCTATACACTGTTATATAACTGGTTCCTTTTTTGCATCGATTCAAAAATCTGTATCTATTCAAATACTAGTTTTTGCGATTTCTGAAAATCTAAGTTTTTTGAGTTGTGCCACTTTTGAAGCAAGGGTGCGATATCACATTTGTGGAGCATACTTCCAAAATGCTTTTTGTCCTAAATTCAAGATTTTCAGGTGAAGAAAAATAGTACCGAGTGGTTCAAATTTTATTGTAGAAAAAAATGTAGAAAAAACACTTGAATAATATGCGCTTTGATTTTATGAATATATTCTCTAATCATTTGTCACATGCATAAAAATGTTGGTACTTAAACGCATTTTACTTGTCCTTAAAGGACAAAAGTTGTTTTGTTAAGGGAAAGTCAGCACAAAGTACCTTTTGTATAGATACAATTATCAAGTCAGAAAAGAAAATTAGTAGATAATTTCTTGGAACAAAATTGAAAAACTCATTATAAATAAATAATAATATTTTTACAGCTTATCACCACCATCATCGTCGTGGTAGTGACAGAGGTCTCTCTCGTTTTGCACTATCATCTGGAATATTTTCGATACTGTCAGGTAGAATTACCCTTAACCATGCCAATTCTGGATCACTACTCAAGTTATCTCCACCCAGTTCGACTAATAATTTTACCAAACCTACCCACATTCTTAGCTTTAAGCTTTAATGTCATGTCTGAGTGGCATTTCACGTAATTGTATCATCTCCAATGTTTTTCCTTTTTTCAATAAATTTTGGTATAAATCATCGTTTCTATAACATTGCTCAGTCTTCACACATACGCCACCAACTGAAGCTCTTTTAAAGAGAATTCTTCTTGCATCGCTTATAGCGTGAATTTTTCTCAAAACGACTAAGGCTTGTTTAAAATCGTTAACTTTCCAATTGTCGCCCAGTTTACCTAACCAAATTTTGAATATATATCATAATATTTTTGTGGCTATTTCAGCACACTATGAGCTCTTAACTTTTTCTCTACCCTTCCAGAAACACGATCTGCAGGTAAATACGATTATCCTCGTACTGGAAAACATATTCTTATGGACTCCAGTGTTGGAGGAGCACACTTACACAACCAAATTATAAGTAAGTGCATGATGTGGTTATTTTTATTTTGTACTCCACATCCATCACAGCATAGTGAAAAGATTGTTATATGACCTGGAATTTCCAGTTTATTTAAAAAATCTTAAAGTACAGACCCAAGTTCTATAGATCCCCTACCAGCTTGGTTTTCAAGCCAAGTGTAAAATATAGGGGTGCTGGTAGACATATCTGTTACACAGAGAGCATGAAAAGATAGCTGTTGTGCATAGAAAGCGTCTCCTATAGGTACTTTAGGCAAAACTTCGACTTGTTCCAAATCGAAGCACAGAAAGTGTGAAGTCATTGGTTTCTTTTATTAAAGTGTAAAAGTTCTTGGCCATTAGTTTAGGAACTCTTAAGTCGGTCGTAAGTCTCGTTTTTTCTTGAATATTCGTACATAAACGAATTTGCGTTTGATGTCGCATACAAAATTCACAGACATCCGTTGCTGGAGAGCCAAATCCTATATTGAAATCCGTATTAAAAATTCGACTAACAATCTTGTACTTCACTTTATACTGGGAATCTACATAGTTGTTATCAGCTTTCCATAATTTAGTTATGTTGTACTCAGAGGACAAGTAAATTCTTGGAGATTGTAATGCGTATTGCCCAGGTAAGCCCAAAGGAGACAGAGTTCGATTAAATTAATTGATTTATTGCTATAAAGAAATATTATTTGCAAAGATAAAATTAAACTAAACTACAATATTCTATATATATTACTGTGGTACGTAATTATATTGAAAATCACGTTCCGACGGTCCGTACTCCTCCGTCGATCGATGTGTACTGACGAACTGTAGGCAGGTTGGTATAACGACTCGAAATTTACACTGTGGTATACGGGATTCTCTCGGTCCTACGAATTGTTCAGACAGCCAAAGTTGAGAACAACCGATAGATCAATACTCTTTCGGTTATTGTCTCCAGATGTGAGTATATCGTTTATAGTTAGTCAATTCCCAACTTAACGACTCTCTCGGTGATATAGGGATGTAGTTATTCCGGCGCGTCAGTACCACACCAGAATTATACTAACATTTAGCGCGATCGTTTACAGATGGTCAATACCCATCTCAACGTTAGCAAACCCTATAGAGATACTGCAGAGCTTCCGATGCGTCAATACCGCACCGAAATTATTCTAACAGTTTGAACAATCGTTTTCGTTTCCATCAATACCAGAAACCAACGGCCGTTCGAGTGAATGATGTATAAAAGTCGAATCAATACTTCGACTTAGTACAACACTCCACGGTGAATTGTATAAAGCGTATAAGGTTAAAGTCAGTACCTTCGACCTACGCTTCGCACTGGAGGCGGCTGAACTTGTAGGAGCTGGAGTCCGTGAACCAAGTTCCTCTTGTCTGCTGGCTTGCATTTTTATATACATTTTAGCGGTGGTGGTGGAAGTCTCCTTCCCTCCCACTGTCGATTCTTCGTGCGCATCTTGGCGTGGGGACTTTGTTGTTCTGGTGGGGTACCTCGTCATCGCTGCATTAACTGGTTACTTGGATCGATATTTATAGTAATGAATTTATATCATTACAGATCCCCCTCCCTTCGGGAAAAATTTTTTTTCCGGAAATGAAATTTGGAAAGATTTTTTTGTTGTCGTTTCCGCTGGGTCGTTGTCGGTCTGTCGGTCTGGTCGGTCTGTCGGTCTGGTCGGTCTGTCGGGTGTTAATACCTGATTTTTAATTTCTTCCCTTCTGGTAGGGATAGCCGGTATCTTTTTTTCCCAGTGGGGTGTTGTCGCAGGTGATCTGGGACGAGGTTTGCGAGCGGAATGCTTATCTTTATTGATTGTTGTGGGGTCGCTGGTATTGGTTTAATGTCTTCCGGTTGCCACAGGTCGGACGGTCGTGGTGATCCGAATAACTCGGGTAACTTATTAAGGGCTGCCCATGTACTCTCCAGACCCCGCCCGGGGGTTATTGGCATCTTGCTGTTCGGCTTCGCTGGCGGTGTGGTGTCTTCGCCGTAGAGTGGGCTCATTTGAGTCGGAATATCTGACACGTCGTCGGTGTATAGGCTAGACATCTTTATTGTTCGTTGATAGAACTGAATGATTTTCGGACCTACATAGGTATTTATAACTGCTTTTGTGGTGGGGCTGGCTTGTCTGGGTGGTGGGGTTAGCCTTGCGTCGTTACTCTGTGTGCGCCGGTTTCAAGTCTTTGACGTGTACTCGTTGAATGGTTCTGCCGTTTTTTCCTTTCAGCTGGAAAATTACCTTTGACCAGATCTTATTTATCGTATACGGCCCGGAAAACTTTGGGGCTAGCTTTGCGTTGAAGTTTTTCGATGCGTTGGAAAGGCAATGGTCTCTTTTCATGACTTTATCGCCAATTTTTGGTATCCATTCTCTCCTTCGGAGATTGTAGTGGTGACTCTGTAAGGAAAATGCTCTTGCCAGGTTAATCTTGACTAATTGGAATGTTTCCTGTAGCTTATTCCATTTCTGTGGCGAATCGTCGTTAGCTGGATGTGTTGGATTATTTACGATTTTGCTAGGTATACGAAGCTCATGTCCGAAATTTAAGAATGCTGATGTGAAACCTGTAGCTTCGTGTCGGGCCGAGTTAATTGCGAACAGCAGTTCGGGTAGTTGTGCATCCCATTTTTTGTGGTTGTTATCGCAGAATTGAGCGATCATTGTCTTTATGACTCTGTTTGTTCGTTCCACAGGGTTGTTTTGTGGTGTGTACGGCGGTATGTCTCTTTTTTTGATGTCATATTCTCGTAACAATTTTCTAAACTCTCTACTATCGTAATTTCTGGCGTTGTCTGTGGTTATGTAACGAGGACACCCGAATTTCATTAGTATTCTGTCTTTGAGGTTTTGACATATTACCTTTGTGGTGACTTTACGTACTGGACATGCTTCGACCCATTTTGTGAAGGTGTCTTGAAAGACAATGATGTAATTGTAGCCTTTGCTCGAGGTGGGTAGTGGTCCTATGACATCGGACGTTATTGTTTCCCATGGCGAGTCTGGGATTTTTGTGTTGTACATTTTTCCTGGGGTTTGTTGCTGTAAGGGTTTGTACTGCTGGCAAATGTTGCAGTTACGGACGTGTTTAGCCGCGTATTTGAACATTCTCGGCCAGTAATAATCTTTGGCTAATCGTGCTATCGTTTTTGCGATACCTAGGTGTCCTGCGGTTGGAAGTTCGTGGTTCTCCGATATCAACTTCGCGCGTTTGTTTTCTGGGATACATAGTTTCCACGGGTTTGACATTTCTGGTTCTTTGAAATCGTATGTATCCCAAAGATGCCTGTATAGGAGTCCTTCTTTTATATTGTAGTCTGGGTGGCGGTCTGGTTGTTGTTCGATGAGTCGTTTCTGTCTTGTATAGCATTCGTCGTCTGATATGATTCCTAATTCGACGTCTGTCAACGAATCTACTGGTTCTCGTGATAGTGCATCTGCTAAAACGTTCTGGGATCCTTTTCGGTATAGTACATCGAAGTCAAATTGTTGAAACGTCATTGCCCACCTCGCTATTCTACCCAAAGGTCTATCCATGGATTGGAGGAATTTTAGGCTTTGATGGTCTGTGATTACCGTAAACTGGTATCCTTCTAGGTATGGTCTCATCTTCTCTACGCCGTATACTATTGCCAGTAATTCTTTTTCCGTCACCGAAAAATTTTTCTCCGCTTCTGATAGGGATCTGCTCGCGTAGGCGATTACTCTGTCGTTATTGTCTTCGTCTTTTTGAAGTAATGCTACTCCTAAACCGTGGTTAGATGCGTCTGTCTGTAGGTAGAAACGTCTGGAGAAATCGGGGCATACCAATACCGGAACTTGGGTTAATATCTTTTTGATTGTGTTAAATGCGGTTTCCTGTTCCGGGCCCCAGTTCCACTTCTGTTTTTTCTTTAGTAGTCTTGTTAGCGGAGCAGCTGTTGTAGAGAAATCCTTAATGAATCTTCTATACCAGGACGTTATGCCTAGGAATCTCCGAACTTTCTTTATTGTAGTGGGTGCCGGATAGTCTACGATCGCCTTTATCTTGGATTCGTCCGTTTTTATTCCGTCCTTATTGACTACGTGCCCTAAGTAGTTAAGTTCGTTTTTACAAAAGTTGCATTTCTTTATGTTTATCTTCAGTTTAGCTGCCTGGAGTCGTCTAAACACCTCTCGTAAATTTTTTACGTGTTCATCGAACGTTTTTTCTAACACTATTATGTCGTCCAGATATGCGAAAGCGTGTGGTTCCATTTCTGGGCCAATTACCCTGTCTAGTAATCTCTGGAACGTTGCTGATGCGGCGTGTAGACCGAATGGCATAACTTTAAATTGGAATAGTCCTTTCCCTGGTGCGATGAAAGCCGTTAATGGTTTGCTGTCATCTGTCAGAGGTACCTGCCAGTAACCGTTTTTTAAATCTATGGTCGAGATGAATTTGGCGGCTGTTAATTTTTCCAATATGTGATTAATGTATGGTAACGGGTATGCATCTTTTTCTGAAATTTCGTTGATTCTTCGGAAATCTACGCAGAACCTGTAGGTCCTGTCTTTTTTTTGTACTAAAACGACTGGCGAACTGTACGGGCTATTCGACTGTTCTATGACTCCGTCCTGTAACATTTTGTCAATTTCTTCGTTAATGATTTTTTGCATTGCTGGGTTGCGTGGTTTGTATCTCTGGTTAATCGGTGTATTGTGTTTTAGTTTGATTCGATGTTCTATGAGGTGTGTTGTACCTTGAATCTCCTGGAATTTTTGTATTTCTGTTTGAAGCATCTTTTGTAATTTATCTCTCTCGTGTGGACGTAATTCTGAGGTTATGTTGAAATCGGTATCTGTATCTGGATTATGCGGCATGTCTATATCTGGAATGGTTGTTGGGTATATGTCTGGGCTGTAACTGGGCGGATTTTCTGAATTGACTACGTTGACTGGGGTGTATTCGTTGTTCGTCTGGGTTAGCCGATGACTACTCGGGTAGTTCAGCTTGAAGTTCCATGCATCCAACTCGTTTATTCCAATTATGGCTTCAGAAGTGAGATCTGGTAGGAAGTAGAATTGTGCTGTTCTCCACGTATTCTGTATTGCACAGTGTATTGTATAACTGTGTTGTATGTGTGTCTGTTTCCCGTTTGCGAGTGTTACGTAGACTTCTTCTTTGCATGGACGTAGTCCTAGTTCTTGTACGAACTGTAAACCTCTGTTTCCTATGTACGATTTTACTGACCCTGTATCGAGTAATGCATGGAGTGTTTTCCCTCCCTGGATGGTCATTACGGCGTGTGGTCTTCTGTCTGGGGATCGGTTTATTGTCTCGTTGACCGTGGGGGTCTGTATTGGGGAACTGGCGTGCCCCTGGTTTGTCCAGTTCCGTTGTCGTTTCCCGGTTGGCTTCTGCACGTACAATCTGTTGACGAGATACCTAATGATCCACAATGGCTGCAGAATAGTATTGGGCGTGAACGGCATACCCGACGGTTATGTCCTCTTTTCCCACATCTCCAACAGCATGTGTTCCTATTGAAATTCTGTATTCTGTTGGGTTCGGGATATGTGTGACGTGTGGCGTTATCCTGTCGCTCGTGACGGGGTGTCGGTATCGATTGGTCGTGATTCTGGATTTCTTTTTGGATGTCTTCGTGATCGATGACTAATCTTGTTAGTTCTGCCATCGACTTGCATTCGTCTCTTCTTACGTATAAGCGATGGTTGGGGAGCATGTTTGAATATATCCTATCTATGGCTTGGGTTTCGGAAAAACCGTTGTGTCTTCTGATGGATGTTTGGATGTCTGACAGAAATTCTTTGAATTTTTCGTGTGTCTGTTGTCGGCGGTTACGTATAATGTCTTCCAGTTGTTGTAAGTTGTTATCTCGGTTGAAAAATGTTTTGATGTCCCTTATAAAATCTGTCCATCCTGTCCATTGGCTTTTATTGTTTCTATACCACAGTGTTGCCTTTCCCTTCAGAATGATAGGAAGTGCCCGAAATAGATGTTTGCTTTGTATGTTGTAGCAGTCTTTTAGTTCATTCACCGATTCCAGGAATTCTATTGGGTCTCTGGATCCATCATAATGTATACCCCATTTCCTAATTATCTCTAGAGCCTGCAAATCCTTGTCCTCCTGTGGTTGAGTATGCATTATTGGTTCAAGAGTAACGTTACTGTTGTCCTGGATATCTGGTGTCTGTGTGACGGCCGTCCGTAAGTGGTCCACTAACCTGGTTCTTAGTTCTGACATTTTTCCCGTCGAAACTAGCCCTCTGGCTTCTAATTCTGCGCGGATATCTGGTTGTCGTAGTCTATAAACCCATCCCACTTTTTCGTCTGCAACTTCTAATCCATACGCTCCATCATCGCTTTCGGATGCCATTGTCAGTGTTTATTATGATGTCTTAAAAAAAAACTCTATCTTTCGAATTCGTACTAATTTTCTGGTTATAAAAATTCTTTTGTTTCGATAATCTCTGCTAATAGGGCAAAAAAATGTCGATACTGGGCTACGCAATTTAATCTTTCTGCTCAGGCGCCATTCTGTAATGCGTATTGCCCAGGTAAGCCCAAAGGAGACAGAGTTCGATTAAATTAATTGATTTATTGCTATAAAGAAATATTATTTACAAAGATAAAATTAAACTAAACTACAATATTCTATATATATTACTGTGGTACGTAATTATATTGAAAATCACGTTCCGACGGTCCGTACTCCTCCGTCGATCGATGTGTACTGACGAACTGTAGGCAGGTTGGTATAACGACTCGAAATTTACACTGTGGTATACGGGATTCTCTCGGTCCTACGAATTGTTCAGACAGCCAAAGTTGAGAACAACCGATAGATCAATACTCTTTCGGTTATTGTCTCCAGATGTGAGTACATCGTTTATAGTTAGTCAATTCCCAACTTAACGACTCTCTCGGTGGTATAGGGATGTAGTTATTCCGGCGCGTCAGTACCACACCAGAATTATACTAACATTTAGCGCGATCGTTTACAGATGGTCAATACCCATCTCAACGTTAGCAAACCCTATAGAGATACTGCAGAGTTTCCGATGCGTCAATACCGCACCGAAATTATTCTAACAGTTTGAACAATCGTTTTCGTTTCCATCAATACCAGAAACCAACGGCCGTTCGAGTGAATGATGTATAAAAGTCGAATCAATACTTCGACTTAGTACAACACTCCACGGTGAATTGTGTAAAGCGTATAAGGTTAAAGTCAGTACCTTCGACCTACGCTTCGCACTGGAGGCGGCTGAACTTGTAGGAGCTGGAGTCCGTGAACCAAGTTCCTCTTGTCTGCTGGCTTGCATTTTTATATACATTTTAGCGGTGGTGGTGGAAGTCTCCTTCCCTTCCACTGTCGATTCTTCGTGCGCATCTTGGCGTGGGGACTTTGTTGTTCTGGTGGGGTACCTCGTCATCGCTGCATTAACTGGTTACTTGGATCGATATTTATAGTAATGAATTTATATCATTACAAGATCTCTTACGTTCATAATGACTTTCGTGGCCTTTCAAATTCGCTATAGATTCTTTCACCTTTTCTCTTTTAAACGTATTTTTGTGGGAACGGGGATTCTCTCCTCTTTTCTCTACTATTCCACAAGCAATCTTCATATTTTTTGCAATATTCTGCACTCTCCGTTGACTGACCCCTAACATAGATAAAAACATTTTCTGGCAAACGATACTCTTTTCAGTTGGAGAACGAACCCATAGTTAGTATTTCACACTGCTTTCCTTATTGATTTCTATGGGACTCAAATCGATTTGAAACGCCGAATATCAATTTATTTGACGCATCTATGTTTGTTGACTGAAACGCCACCTTTAACTAAAATTTTGAAGTTTTCGACAAAAAACATTTTGAATGTCATATCCTCATTTGTAAATTCACTAAGGTTGCTCACATTTATCTCCCTTCCAACCCTCGTCACCAGGTTTCTGGATATTATATTGATGTGTACAAACTAAGCAGGCTAATAATACTCCAGGTGACGCCCATTTATCGTATCTTGTCTAACTTAGATATTTTTCCTTTCTCTCCAAAAGATTAAGGTTTTTTTCCTTTCTTCATAAATCATGAAAGATTTTGTTATAAGGAATAAATCAAAATATTAGCTGTGAACCGGTAAGATCTACTCCCAGATTATTATTTAGCTAGTAAAAGATTTCCACCTTATATGCTCTCGTATAGTACGCGCAAAATATATAGTGCAGAAATGTAGTGGCATATCTCCTTTAAGTTATGTTGCGGAGCTAGACTCTGAAAGGTATTAATATTTTGTTCATTTTTACCAATACCCCTTACACACTACACTCTATCTTGATGCTAATTGACGAACTAAATAGTTTGCGGTCCTTATCGCGGGTGGACACGTGCGTGCTCGAAAAACTGCTATCTCAAAATATATTTATAGTGTAGTAAAATATGGTGAAAATAATATGTTATTTGAAAATTATATCACTAAATCTTGTTAATAAAACGACATATAAGCACCGTACATAAACAAATGAATAGTAAGTTCACTCGACGTCGGCTCTTAGATGTAACGCTGTTAAAGGCTTTCCGAAAACGATCGTTAAACCCCACGTGTCTCGAGTATACAGGGGTCGCGCGAATTACTACCGTCATAGCTTGTTGATTTATAAATTAGGTGTTTGGTACGGGGGCTAATAAAAATGTACATTGTTAGGAAACTATTTCAAAAACGATAGGTATTGTTTTGTCATGCAGGGTACGTTTTAGTATTTATTAGGGAATATAAAATTACTCATAAGAAATAAACTAGAATCATCGATTAAAATAGCTTTTATTACATTATATAAATGAAATAATTCGTCAAAACTGTATAAATATATACAGTAGAACCTCGATAAGATAAAGACCGAGGGAGACGTTAAATAATTTGAGTTATTGATGTTTCTATTTACTAAGGGTTTAAGTTAAGGAATTTTCATTGGTTTATATTTTTACTTACAGAGGTCCATTTATGAGCTTTGTTCATGAATTATAGAGATAGACGGCTGCAAGCTAATGATACAAATAAGTTACTGTACTCAGCCATTTGGTAAACACGTGTTAATTCATTTCAAATGACGACTCATTGATAGATGATTCAAGTTACAAAAGTCGTCGTCGTTACAACTTTGAGTTACTGACGGGCGATGCCCAAATTATTCGTTTAAGTTATAGAGGGTTCGTATTATAAGTAAAGTAGGTTTTGGACTCAGAGGGGAAGGAAGCACAAAATTTCATGAATTAATAGAGGTTATCATGTTATCGAGGTTTGAGTTATCAAGTATATAAATACTTAGAATAAATCAAATCCTCATGTATACATTACAATATAAAAATAGGAAGCATGAACAACTATATAAGTGTTTTTAAATGAAACTCAAGGTCTCTAGTTAATTCCACAATAATAATATTGTGGAATTAACTAGAGACCTTGAGTTTCATTTAAAAACACTAATATGAGCATATTCCACGAAGTAAGGGTCGAGACAGTCATTTTCATTAACAACTATATACTTAAAATAGTTAAAAATTATACCAGATTATACAACAATCTTTAGAATTTGTTTTGCATATAAGAACAATATTGAATAATAACATCTAGTTGAGAATGTAATTCTAAACCAAACTTATGAAGCAAAGCAAAAAGGAATAATTACAAATTTTGTAATATTTGTAATTTTGTATTGGGTTTATAAGGTTTTTTAAGTTTTATATCACGATTTGCAAATTTAATTGTGTGATATAAACGCACTCTTGTATAAAGAGATAAGAAATAACTTAAAAGAAAATTTTTACAAGGATGCGTAAATGATACATTTTTAAAAAGATCTTCTAACGTCGCTCCGATAGAATTTTTACATGTTAATTTATTGAAGTTAACTACAAATATATCTTCAAGGTGGGTTACATTTCCAACAAAATTCTGGCTAGGTACATTGAGCCCACCAAATGGAAAATTTTTATTGCTGACATAGGCTTTTGTCTGAGAAAAAATCGTTGTTTCTTTTCTTAAGGTATTTCTTTCATTAAAAGCAATACATATGTCGCAGGAATGTTGCTGCATACATTTTTTTAATAAATAACCAGTAACGTAAACTAACGCGTTGCTATCGGTACTGTTTAGATTCCTGTACTCAGTTGTAAAGCCTTTCAAAGGATTTAATGGTTCTATTGACAGTAAAATGAGATCTATACAGTTTTTTGCCAAGTCTGGAGTAATATTTAACAACAATTCATTAATGTTATTAGTGCAGTTGGCGCCGTCAACATGGTCTAAATACTTCAGAGTAAACAACTTTTTGAATGCTCTAGAAAACTGTATAGGCGTAGGGTTTCTTGAATTACCACAACAGTTTCTAACTTGCCCAAAAAAGTTTACAAGGCAGTCTTGGTTTGAATTTCTTGTCAGTAAAAAGGTGTAACCCTTTGATATTAATATACCCCAAAGGGCTTTAACTGATTTTATTGTAAGCCTTCAACCAAATATAAATTTCATTTTATTTGTTAAATTTTTTCCTTCACTGTTAACAACGCGGACATTTTTCAGTAAGTTTCAAATTCTTCCATTAGCTGAAACTGTTGTTGGGTACCCATGAATGCATTGAAATTATTTAAATGGCATGAATTTGATAAATCGAAAACATCATTTATTGTTTTAATGAATTTAGCAGTTACTTTGGCATCTGCAGGCAAAACTTTAAAATCTATGTACGTATTAAGAGCAATTGCAACAGAATGACTAAAAATCTGAGAAGCATATTTTAATGAAATTAACTGTCTCGACCCTTACTTAAAACACTAAGCATATTTTACTTTCATTTTCTGAAAATTATTTAGAAACATATGCTCGTCAGTTAATTTTGGACAGAGTCTAAATTCCTTCTTTTTCATAATTTTAAAATGTATCCAAATACATTTTATTGGTAGTTCCTTCTGGTAACTCAAACCAGTACGAAAAAAAATTGTTCCTAGCACATTTAAGTGTGGCACGTCAAAAAGTAAACAAGCTTGATATTATCTACGTGAAAAAACATTGTCTGTGCTCAATTTAAGGTAGCTTTTAACTAATGTTTGGAAGTTAAAACCCTGATCAGGCACCACACCTAGCACATTTAGACCGATATCACGTAACTTTCTAACTGTTTCGAACAAAATGTGTTTTATTCCATTTGAAGGCGCCGTTGATTTATAAATGAAGTAGGCAAGCGGTTGTTTCCAGCTGATTGATACACCCCGTGCCATAACAACAAATGCACTAGTTGCTGGTTCGGATTCGTTTTCTGCTGAAAGTGATTCTTGGAAGCCTACTATTTTATCCTTTGATAAATCATAAAATAAATGAGTTTTCAATGACATCTCATCAAGGCATATAACGCAATCTTTTTCTTCATCACTTAATAGTCGAGATATTAGATCAATAAGGCGAAAAATAAAATCGTTAAAGCCTGCGTTTACTGCCCAACGGCGGGTAAACCGGTTGAGCGTGCTTTTGGAAGGTAACCGATATAAAGTAAAAAACTTCTTGTATGCTTTAAGTCCTAAAAAGTAAACGCTCCAAGCAAACTTTTTAAAATCGTCTGTGTACCTACAACCTTTAGGTGATTTATTTAATAAACTTATCTGAGACGTTAGAAGTTTGCAGGCATCTTATGAGTAGTTTGTTTCCAAATATTTGGAAATATCTTCAAACGATATTCCGGTTTCCAACTTTCTTGAACATCGAGCAGGCACAGTTGATTTTTTCAAACACTTTATCTCCTCTCTCAATACATTTTTTCGAGGAGTATTAGCCGTAGGCGTCATTGAGGTCTGTGAATGTTGATCTAAAACAAATCAAAAGTTCTATAAAGGATTAAATTTGCGCCACCACTTTTAAATGAGTATTACTTATTAACCACGAAATCATAATAGACGTGAAAATAAAGAATGTTTAATTTGAATCGTTTATTGCGTAGCTTTTAGAAATGTATCTAGCTATAAAAAAACATTAAATACCTCTGGTAACCACAGAAGCTAGAGTAGAAACATCGTTACCACTTTCAACATTTTCTGAAGTAAATTCGCCTTCTGTTTGAACATAAACATCTTGATATTTCATATCGTCTGAAAAATAAAATTGCTATATAATACTTAACTTACATATATTTATTTTATCCAAAACACGCCATCGATAAGTATAATAACATACCTTTACTGTGCAGCATTGTCTTAAAATCAGTTTGAACTGCGAGTTCCTTTAAAGTTGTACCGCCATCTGAAAAATTGGCAAATTATTTGAAATACCTACAAGACAAAATCCTATTGTCAGAAGTATTGTTTAGGTACTAAAAATTTTGAGAACTTACTATTTTTTTGCAAATTCAAGGACAGATTTGTTCTGCTATTACTGCACATATAATATTCTTGGGAAAAGTGTCTATCGCACACTCTTAATGTTTTGTTGCATTGTTCTGCGTCCAAATTGGCATACCTGTGACAATCAACAAAGCGTAAGGCCTGTTTCCAACGTTGACATCTGAAAAGATATATTGGTAATGTTTTATTTTTAAACACAATAACATCTACTACACTGCTTCTTATAACAAAATTAATAATATCCTATAAAATTTACCTTGTGTCATCCTTGCGAAATCTGAAGGATGATGTTTTTGCCCAATCTCTACTTCTACAACCGTCCACACAACACATTCGTGGCATTTTCTTTTTAATAAATATCTCGTAATAATAATCAAATAATTCACTGAAAAGACAGTCCACCCGGTATACTATCAACTCCGCTCGTACCTTCAACTACAAAAGACACACGGTAACTGTATATCGATCGATTCGGAGTTTCAGGATACCGAAAAAGAGTAGCATCGGAGACCGAGTGAGATAGACATCGCGCTAGGAGGAGCTTAGAGTGAACCTACTATTCATTTGTTTATGTACCGGGATATAAGTTAGTGTTAATTGTCTGGTGTTGTATTTAAGATGTATTTAATAATTATGATATTATTAAATACATTTCAACGATTATTAGTTGAAGTTATAATATTACATGAAGACATCGTCTAATAAGCATTTTGAATTATAATATTGACTGGACTATGACAGTATTCAAATCAAAGGATAAGCCGAAACTTAAAATTTCGCACTATATCTTTTATATGAACTATAACTGAGTAGCCGCTACCAAAGAAAATGGTATCCGATCAACAAATGTAGGTTACAAAGCAGAAGTTCGTGGTTGCACATTCTTAGAAATAGAAATATTTGCGTTGAGATCATTCGCTTTTTAATATTTTTCTTTAATTGATTCCATCTCCATTTGTTTTCCTGCAATTTAATTTTGTGATATTTGTACCAATTGGCCTCACTTACATCAAATATTTAAATTACAAATTTTTATGTCATATATAATAAAAACAGGCATTTATTGAAAATATATCAATAATATACAGTTTTTTTCATATTATAGCATCCAAGATGGGTTAAAAATCGTAATTCATATTATTGTAACCAAAAACAAATTTATTGTATGAACAAAACTATTATATACACACTGGTTATAAAGAACCGTAAAGTTTATTAATGTTGAAAAGTATCATTGTTTCTGCAACTTATAATAGGACCTATGTGTGAAAAAATTCACACATACTAAAGCTGAGCATCAAATATTTCTAACAGAGCTTCAACGTTCCAGCAACATCCTAATAGCTTGTAACTGATGTACTGCACTAATGAAAATACCGTATCAAATAAAAATATAATTTTGCTTGTATATTGAAGAAAGTAGAAGAAAAATTGTTGAAGCTGGTAATTCAAATGCAAGCAGAATATAAATGTGCGAGATTTTCCATATTTTCCATAAAGAAGGGTATGGTATATATTTCTCCCAAATTACATACTTAGGTTTTGTATAAAGGGATGGAGTACTAAATGTGGACATGACTCAATCCAGAATATTTTTTTGTAATAAAAAATCCGTAAAAAGATGTATATAAAGAAATATGAAGCCTCAGTTCGGTAACAATTTAACCGGCTCTGTATAATGCAGGACCGAAATAAGCAGGTAATGGTCCAGAAAGAGCCACATTTGGTTGAAAGCCCACATTAGATAACCGTGAGCTATTACGTAGGGTTTCTGCTGGGGTTCCTTCGTTAATCGCAGTCAATTTATGAGTCGATAAAAAATAATGTACAGAGGGAAAACAGAAAATATTTTATCAAATGAGGGAAGTTGTATTTTTTTCATAACAGAACAAAAGCAAACAAGGAATGTACGATGTGGGGTGTATGGAGATATGTTAAGTGTTGAATGTATAGAGATTTGACATAAATCACTTGGACAAAATGTGGCTTCTTAGAAAATGTTTTATTTCAAAAATTTGAAAAAGGTTTATGTCTACTATTTCTCCGTATTGTAGACTATAAAAAGGGTGAATTTTTTTCAACAATGTTTCCTCTGCCTTGTTTGCGAAGGTAAACGTTTTTATTAGATCTCGCCAGTGCTCCTAGCAGGACGAGAAGATATATAAATTCTTCTACTATAAATACGGAATCAAATGATGCGGACATACACAACAATCAATTGACCGTATGAATAAAAATGAACAAAACCTCCTACTTGCAAAACTTGAAGCAAATGCTATATAGTTTATGAATAAAAATTGAAGTAAAAGATTTTGCTTAAGCATGAGCATCTACTCACGTTCAAGTATTTGTTTATCTTGTTATGAATAAAAAGTATGCTTTGCTTACTTAGTTTAGCATTTCCTCCAAAATGTTTGCATCTCGTTAGTAGGAGATGTACCTTACAATTGCCTTTCTATTTCGCTTAGACTCGTCTTCCTTTGGCGGCATCGTAAATTTTATCAAAAATCTCAATGTAAACCATTTGAACCTTTAAAATATACGTATCATCAAACGGAACTGACTTCAAATTCGCTAGTGATGGGCAAGAATGGGAGAGATGACGTGATTGAATGGAATGATTCGTTCGGAAAATTTTACGCTTAATCAATATTTTTCAATCACTTATTATTGAGGGCGTCTTCCGTTGAAATATTGCTAATTCCGATTTGTCTCTTGCCTTTCATATGTTTTCTCACGCACTCCCCGAGTGACACATTAGGCACACTCCTAAAATGGTATGAAATCTGACGGAACCAACAAAAACTATATTTTTTTCAAATTTTATGTTGCAAAGAACATAAAAATACTATTAATTTCAATGAGGAAAGGTTTATTGCTTGCACAATTTACAATTATTGAGAGAGAAGTTATTTGACGTTTTTTTTTTCTTAACAGCTAATATTGCTTGACATTATTATACTGTGCTATTCAAAAGTCCCCTCCCCTCCTCGTATCTTTTGAACGGCTACACTTACATCAATAAAATTTGGAGGGTGAAAATAAAGTGTTGTAAACTTCTCTACGAATGGTAACAGGTGACGTAATAGTAATAGATGAGGTCACAGTGCCACTCTGGCCAATAATTTTAAATAGGACCTTATGGCAATTGATATCTCTTTTGAAAGGCATTGACATTGGCTACATAGCCATATTAATTTTGTTTGGGTTTAAATTAATTTTGACGTATAAATTAAATAAATACCAAAATTATTAGTGTTTTTAAATGAAACTCACGGTCTCTAGTTAATTCCACAATATAATACAAGTTATTGAAAATTCTAAAAAATTGACAATTGTTTCGATAAATCAATATCATGGTCAGAATGACAGAAGTTACATTTCATTTTATGCCCACCTGATGTTTAGTAGTTATTTTTGACTAGACCAAGAAGTAACCTAACTTGTAACAAGTAAGGGTCGAGACAGTCAATCTCACCAAAATTATTTCACATTTAAATATTGAAGATTTTTCAGTCCGCCTCTGGTTAGTTAACAAAAAGATTGACGTTTTTAATTTAATAGTATTTGTTGCTTAGCAAAGGTTTTCTTAATAGCCTAAATATTTAATTTTATTATTGTTTGACGAGACATTTAAGAGTTTACATAGGCAAAATGGTACGTACTCAAGCCGACAAAATAGCAGCTATCTTAATAATTGGTGAATCTAGAAAGAATCTCCATGAAGCGGAACGTTTATTTAATGAGAGATACCCAGATCGCCATATCTCGAGAACTTATTTGAGAGAGCTTCTTCACAAGTTTGAAGCAACAGGCAGTGTTCAAGATGCCAAACGATCTGGTCGACCAACATTTAGTGATGATAAAAAAATTGATATAGTTGCTGAAATGGCGGTAAACCCTTCATCCTCTTCAACTAAAGTTGCAAGTGAAGTTTGTGGTTCCGAAAAGAATGTTTTTGAAAAGCGAAAATTATTATAATGACTACTTTATTCAACAACTAATCTGACATAAAGAGTAAAGTACCGGGTTTCAGTTTCATTAAGTGTTCTAGAAGCGTATGCCACTGGTCGGTCACGGGGGACGTCACCTTGTGACAAAATACCTCCGATAGCCAAATTGCTTGCATCAGTAATTAGCACAAAGGGTTTATCAAAATCCGGATATATGAGTACAAGGTCATTAGTAAGTATTTCTTTGCAAGCGTTAAAACAATTAATAAATTCGTCGTTATGTATGATTTGAGCTCCTTTCTTAAGACACTTGGTAAGCGGCTTAGTTATTTTTGCAAAGTCTCGTATAAATCGCCTGTAATAACCAAGAAGACCTAAAAAGCTTTTAATATCTTTCGTAGTTCGAGGTATTGGGAAGTTTTTAATCGCAGACATTTTTTCTGGGTTGGGTTTGACACCATCCGGAGTAATAACGTGACCTAAATATTTAACAGATTCTTGCAAAAATTCCGACTCTAATTGTACTTTTAAATTACTTTGCCTAAGTCTTTCAAATACCTTTTTTAAACGTTCTATATGTTCTTGTAATGATGTACTATATATTAATATATCATCAAGATAAACAACACAAATTTGATTTTGTAAACCTCTTAAAACTGAATTCATTATTCTTTGAAAGGTGGAAGGAGCATTTTTCAAACCGAAAAGCATTATTTTAAATTCGTAATGCCCTTCTTCCGTGCTTAAGGCAGTTTTTTCTACATCTTCGTCACATACTTGAATTTGATGAAAGCCTGAACAAAGATATATAGTGGAAAAATAATTTGCTTTACCTAATTGGATACTTATCATCTACTGTTTGCTCATTTAGCTTCCGATAATCAATTACCATTCTCCAAGAGCGTTTGCCAGTGGCGGGATTAAAGGCCTTGGGCACAATCCGAATTGGACTCGAAAATGGTGAATTACTATCCTGTATTATACCTTGCTCTAACAATTTAGAAATTTGTGACCTAACTTCGTCTTTATGAACTTCAGGAAAGCGATATGACTTTGTATAAACTGGAGATTCGTTTTTTAGTTTCATTCTATGTTTTATCTGATTTGTAAAAGTTGAAGGAGTACCCTCGCAATAAAATATATCCCTATATTCAAAAAGTAAGTTTTTAATAGCGTTTTTTTCCTCCGCGTTACAATGATCAAGTTTTATATTTTTTAAATTATTTTTAAGCAATCTGTCGTAATGTTGGGATATTATTTCATCAGTTACCATTTTTTCTATACAGTTAACGTGGACTAAATCTATTGGTTCTATATCTAACGGTTTTGAAATTTCTAGCTTCACAGAATTTTCATTGACATTAGTAATAGTAGTTATAGCATAATTATTACGAACGTTGACTAAAGCTTTGGACATTTCAATACCATTACCAAAATTTTGGTATTCTAAAATACCTATCCCATTGCTTTGGGTAACAGGTACTTTTACAACCTGTTGTATTCTACCTGGTATAACGATACGATAATTTTTTACTGATTAATATTGTTCATTATTATTATTTGGCTGGAAAATATAGGTACAGTAACGTAAGGGGTAGACATCTCCCTTGTGTAAACATTTATAGTTGCTTTTAATTGTTCGAGTAAATCTACTCCTATTATTCCTTAAAAATTCTCGCTAAACTAAAAAAGATAAAATTTATGATATAGTTTTACATTAAAAATACTAAAAACTGGTATATTAGCTACTTCGTCGTGAAAAGAAATACTATGCGCCGTTTGTATAATAAATTTCTCGTTGAAAATAATTTTTTTATAATACTTATGTGCTAAATCAGGGTTCATTAAACTTTTCGTACTACCGGTGTCTATCAAGAATCTAGCATTTATTTCAGGAATTATAATATACGGCAGATTTGCTTTTGATGCATTTACTTGTGTTATCTCCGACCGTCGGAGGTCGACGCCAGACAAAAATTTACATCATCATTTTTTCCTCTGTTCGCACATGTTTCCGTGTACATATTATCATGTTTATAAGCACTAATATTGTTTTCTTGTAAACTATTATCGTGATAGGGGTATTGAGTTCCTGGAGAATCATCTGGGAGTAAATGTTGATAATTAAAATAATCAAGTTGATCTGGTTCGAATGGATTTTCAAATTGAACTTGGTTAACCTCTTGGTTAAATAATTCATTGGCGGTGAATTTTGGTTGGGGTTTTGATTTTAAGGAAGTACTTGCTGATGACGTGTCCATCGGTTCGAGTTTATATTGATTTTGAAAAGAAGGACGATAAAAGGATTGGTTATGATTTCTTTGTTGGATTGCAGAATTATTATAAAATTTCTGGAAATTATGTTGACGTTGTGGTACAAAATGATTATTGGGATCTCTGTCGAAAGAGTTATTAGTAAACATATTCTGTGGTCCAAATACTGGCGAAGGTTGAGACTGACCACGGACGTGGTTGCCAAGGAAATGTGCGTTGATTGAAATTTGCATTCATGTTTGAGTTTGTATCTGCAAAGTTTGAATTATTTCTCGCAGGAATGGATCTAGATGATGGTTTAAAATTATTTTGAGTATTCAAATTATTTGATCTCTGGGTCGAGTAAAGAAAATTTCCTTCCTCTATAACCAAACTCATTGCCTTTTCCAAACTGTCTGGATTTCTTAACCTAACATTTGTTTGAATTGAAAACGGTAAACCTCTAATAAACGTTTTAAGCGATAAATCATCATTACTTTTTCATCTTACTGTTCTCTCGGCTGCAGGTGAATTTAAAGAATTTAATTTGGAAACGATTAAGCTCCGTGCGTCTTGACAACGCATGCCAAATGTATACGGTGCTTCATTTTTCGAAGGTCTTAACGCTAATAAGTCTTGTATCAAACAATATATGTCTCTCTGATCACCAAAACTGAGGTTAAGCGCGGCTTTTACTAATTGCCAGGTAGTTAGCTCAATTCGTGAACCTATTAGTATTTGTGCTCTACCTGATTTGCCTAAAATCGCTCTTAACAAAAAATTATTCAAAGCATTTTCTGTTTGACTTGCAAAAGTATTAATTAAACTTTCACAATTACCTAAAAATATAGTGAGAGTATGTGGATTACCATCGTATGGTGGAATTGAATCCAAGTATAAATTTAATAATTGGTAATTAGGTTGAGCCATTTCTGATTCTATTGAATTTATGACTTCGAAAAGACTACTCAAATTAAGATCTCTATAATCTTCTGTCATGAAATAATGAAACTTTGTTAACTTATATTTCTTTAGTGTATATGAATTATTTCTTACTATTTTATTTTATTTTTCTCGATTATAAATACTATTATAAAAAAATATATATATAAGGAATAAATAGTTAAAAAGGATTAGCATTTACACAAAAATGACGATTTTCATAATTTTCTTACTTCTTACATCTACTGCCTATAGGATCGGACGATTTTTGTTCTTCACCCAGGACTTGGATTAACTGCTTTTTCGTTTTTCTTCTTCTTTGGAACACTTTCACAGTTCTTGTAGTAACTAATACTTTGGACCCGATATACCTTCAAATCTAGGCTTTTGTACTACAGGAATAAGTTCGGTTTTTCCGGTTAATCGTAGAAATGAACAACTTACTCCCGAAACTCGTGTAATTTTCCGGAAAACCCTACTGACTTCGCCAGTGAAGTTTGTGGTTCCAAAAAGAATGTTTTTAAAAAGCGAAAATTATTATAATGACTACTTTATTCAACAACTAATCTGACATAAAGAGTAAAAGAGTACATTACCGTTTGTATTTATAACTTCGTTGTCGGTGCAGCGTCAGCGGGTTCCGTGGCGCTGGGTCATCGTATTCAATGCCTTAAATTGCATCTATCTGTCAAGTTAGTAAAAGTACAGTACAGAGAGTCTTGGCTAAAAATAAATTTCATCTATACAAGTTAAAAATGGGCACCACCTTTCGGATGACGACCCCGACAGAAGACTCGAATGCTGTGAATGTATGACAAATAAAATTAGTCAAAACCCACATTACACAAAAACAATTTGTTTTAGTGACGAAAGTACTTTTTGCCTCAATGGAAATGTGAATACACAAAATGTAAGGTATTGGAGTGACACAAATCCTCACACCTTTCGTGAACAACATACCCAATTTCCAGAAAAAGTCAATGTTTGGGCAGGTATTTTGGGAAATCACATAGTTGGTCCAGTTTTCCTTAATTCAAATTTAAGCGGTGAAGTGTATCTGGAGATGTTACAAAATGCAATTGAGCCGGTAATTCTGGAAATTCTGGGAGATTATCCAGATGAATTTGGCCACCTGGAAGTAACATTTCAACAAGATGGTGCTCCTGCACATTATTATGGTGCAGTAAGACGTTACCTGGATGAATAATATCGAGGTAGATGGATCGGCCGGCGAGGTCCTATAGAATGGACACCTCGGTCACCAGATCTGACACCATTAGATTTTTTTCTATCCAAGGTTTATACTACGGCACCAGATAGCATTGACGTTTTGAAAGAAAGAATTACTGAAGAATGCAATGCTATTTCAGCTGACACATTCGAACGAGTACGACAAGAGTTTAATAATAGGATGTATTACTGTCAGGAAGTAGACGGAGCACATTTCGAACACTTGCTATAAGAGTCCATTGTTGATATTTGAATGATTAAATTTAAAAAAATAATTTGAATAATTTTGGTATTTATTTAATTTATCCGTCAAAATTAAGTTAAACGCAAACAAAATTAATATGGCTATGTAGCCAATGTCAATGCCTTTCAAACGAGATATCACTTGCCATAAGGTCCTTTTTCTATTACTATTACGTCACCTGTTACCATTCGTAGAGAAGTTTACAACACTTTATTTTCACCCTCCAAATTTTATAAATGTAAGTGTAGCCGTTCAAAAGATACGAGGGGGGAGGGGACTTTTGAATAGCACTGTATATTTTTTAAACAGGTATTGATAAATTTCATGCTCCTGTAAAATTCTTGTGATGCTCTTGACGCACAATTTCCAAAATTTATCTTGGTGGGTCAATTGTGTTTTTCTCAAACATATTTTAAGCTTTATTTATTTGAGAAAACTGTTGTCCGTTGTAGATATTCTGATGAAGGAAATAAACAATTTCCGAAAGATCAACTAGTCAAAAAATAGTTTTCTTTTGATTAGCCCTATATTGTCCGCATCCCTACTAGTTTTTTGCTCAACGGTCACTACCCTTCAGTTTTCGTTTTGACAAACGACAAATTACGTAAATCGAGGTATTTGTATCTCAACTATGAGTACAGATAGGAGGCTGAAAATTTTACTGTAGCATCACCTCAACGCCCCAAGTCAAGTTAATAAATCTGTTCCTTATTTGAAACATCGACTGTCTCATCAGCTAAGATCCCGAATGCTTTGGTGTAGTTAATTTTGCCAACGATTAATCATATGATTCTCAATGTCCCAACTTAAATAGGTGGCACCACAAGAAATTTAATGATCTATAAGGGCTTGTTCTCCGGATTGTGCTCTTAGCTTTAGTATATTGCGAAAATTACAATCGCTTCTATTTATAGCAGTGTTTAGGTCTGTCGTCCTTATGTCCTCTTAACTGTAGTTCTGTAGATGTGACTGTTTATCTATCTCAAAATTTCAAATAGAAAATTAAAAAAGTAGGTATATCTATTAAGCAGGAAGCTATTTACCGATATCTACTAAGAATATAAAGGTACAGGTACAAGGTTTACGTGTAACAAGATCTCGGGGGGTCTGGGTCCTCCCCTGTCTGCGTCCCTAACCTTTATTTTGTTGCTTAATATTATAATTTCAAAATAATTGACAATATTCTAGTACCTTAAAGTGACAAAAAATAATGAAAATGGTTTTTCACCTATTTATGTAACAAATTATCATAAAATGCCCAATAATTTTCATGAAGCTTGGTTTTTATTTCCTGTAGATGGGTGTACTTTTTTTGGGTAATTGGAAGTTTCCCAGTATGTAGTTTTTGAAATTCTTCAATTTTCTTGATTGCTTTTTTGGGTCGCCGCGGTAAAGATTTAAAAAAAATTGTCCTCAAAACTAAGTTTATACTGGATTTCTCCTCTCTCATATTTTAGAGTTCGAATATCAGTTACAGTAGGTTCGTTCAATTTTCTTCCAGGATTAATGGATTCGTAGACAAGATCTTTATTAAAGTTTTAAAAGAACTCAATGTTAATCGGTGAACGCGTTCCAATTTTTTCTACCAATTGAAAATTGATATTTTGTATGAAAAAAAATTGCTGTATATGTCGACTGACTTTTCATTGTTTGTATTGAGCTTTTTCTATGAGGTGGTTTTTGTGGGGTGTACTTGCGTTACTCGGCAACTAACGTTGCCTGGGATTATGAAAATTGGAGACAGGAGACATAAACCACAACAAATTTTTTAACGTACTTTACGACCGCTCACTCTAAAATTTTGCCTCTACTGGTTCGGTCTAGCAAAAAAACACGTTGCCACGTCTTTAACAACAACCACGTGCCACCTCTTGAAATAAGTTTTAGATGGTTATTCAAAAAATAGGGTTTTGAACACCTACCCTGTATACATCTGTCTTTCAATTGGTTCACATTAAATACACTAGCTGGATGAAATCGCATAGAAAATTTAAATACTAATTTGGTGGAAATTTACCAATCCATATTTTTTGCAGTGTCTCTCTACCCCATTTATTCGTTGATTTTTTAGCTGAAGACAACCCTGTTACAAACTGAATGAGGAAGAGTGGATACTAAATTGTTTTGTCCCTGGAAAGTTAGAAGAATGAGAAACGGTAGAGCATTACGGGATTTGTTAGGGTATTGGTACTTCAGGGAATATTGAAAAAGGTGTAAAAGGAAATTCGTCAGTTCGAAAAAAATGTGTCTCAAAAGATTACGTATTACGTGATTACCATTAGGGCTGCTCCTACTGAGGATGTGAATTAAGTTCGTTTTCCTATTTGCAAACTTTGAGGGGATCTATAGTAAATGTTGAAATGAAAAATCGTATTTATGTAGAAAATTGAGTGGAAGAAGGAAATTTTAAATGAATGAGATATTTCTTCAGTGGAAATTGTACAGGGTGAAGTCCGAAAAGTTTTCATTGAAATTGTAGACGGATAGAGTTATGTGGAAAAGTTTTAGGTTCTGAAAAACGCTAAGTTCGCATAAGTATAACAATTTTATAAATGGAGCACTGAGTATATCACTTCAAATTTTTTCAAAAATCAAAAAATAGCCAATGTGCCTTCCTGGTTTCAGGATGGGTTCCCTTAGCCTATTCAGAACTATTTGATTAGATATTTTAACAATATGAGTAGTTCTAACTCCGATTTGAAGATCTTAGGGTGCGATAACCAAAGCATATAGGACTAAAAGCTTTTTTAACATTTATTTACGACTGTGTTCAATGCGTTTTTTATATCTTCCAGTTTCTACATATCAATTACAAATACGTTGGATGTCGGAAAGTCTGATGTAGAAACTATCAAGCGAAGGCATAATTATGTTAAGTTATTGTATGATATGATTCTATAACCTAATAGCGGACTGTAGATTCTAATTTATATGCTAAATGGAACACTTACCACATATTTAGGTGAACCCCAACTCCGGCTGTCCTGTCCAAGTTTTGCCAAATAAAACTAGGAATTAAGGTACGGGTAAATAGGGTAAATCGAGGAAATTGACTAACTCGTAGTTTGCACAATGTTTCACCTAAATTCACTATATATCTGATTGACAAAATGCTACTATATTGACTTATAAACGATATTTTAGATAATGATGGCTTATTCAAGTGTTTTATTTCAACTCACTATCTGAACTACTTTTTTTAATAATATTAATTATCTATATCGGACCGGTCTTTACAAGCAAGGTGTGTTGTCTATTACTAAGGAATCAAAATCTTAGTATTGGCGCAAACAGTTATCATGCTTTTGAAAACCTAGTTGATTAATCAATTGATGATAGTAATAATGATAAAACTTTAGACTAACATAAGAAGTTTCCACAAACCTTAAGTGGAATTGGAAATACAAAACAGCCTCATCACATACGTTTGTGATCTGATGCAGTACCTTATGCACTGCGTGTTCCAAGACGTGTGCCCCTACAACATAAAAAAGTTTTGTAAGAAGTATTACATAACCTTTTTTCTAAAGGTATAGTTAAACCAGTTATTGAACCAACTAACTGGTGTACACATGTTGTAATTGTCCCAAAGCCTATTGGTCGAGTTCGGTTGTGTGTTGACCTAACCCAACAACAATGTTGAGAGGAACTGTTTCCAATTCCAGATGTGGACACTACTCTCGGTTAAACGGTAGGAGCAAGGATTTTCAGTGAAGTGGATGCCAACAATGGATTCTGGCAAATTTCATTAACTAAGGAAAGTATGTGGACACCATTTGGGCGATTCATGTTCAGAAGAATGCCTTCTGGACTATCGTATGTACGGGAGGTCTCTCAAGAACAGATAACCCAGTTGCTTCAAGGGATACATTAAGTGATATGGTATTTTCATGATGTCAGAATCCTTGTGGAAAACATGCTGGAACATAATGTGCGTTTGGAAAAAGCGCTGACTAAACTAAGAAATGCTGGCTTGATTTTGAATTCAGAAAAATATGAATTCAGAAAAACTTCTAAAAAAATACTAGGCCATGCCGTTTCTTCAGATGGAATAGTTCCAGAGCAGAAGAAGGTTCAAACAAACAATAATTTACCTGTTCCAATAAACGTAACAAAATTCGAAAAGGTTTGTGAACGTTGGCTCAACCACTTAGTGATCTTTTGCTTGCTAACAATTAACGGTATTGTGAAGAAATGTAAATTATGGCTGTGCAAAAGATTAACAACATCATAACCAATCCACATGTTTCAATATTGTTTGTCGTATATAAAAATACTATGTTATCTGTGGACAGCTCTTCGTATCGATCAGAGGCAGTTCTAATATAGCGTCAGTCAGACAATGTATTTAAGCCGATATCCTATACTTCACGGACCTTGGCTTCAACTAAAAACAGTATGCCCAAATATAGATGGAGGTTGTGGCTATGAGGTTGTAAAAAATTTAAAAATTTTAATGTTGGCAAAACAATTTGTATTGAGATAGACCACATACCACTAGTGTTAGTCTTTGGACAAAAAGACCTGGATAGTTTAACTCCACGTATTCAACGAATTAGAATGCGAATAATGAGATACTACTGTGAAATAAATTATACACCAGGAAATAATCAATAATCGTTAATATGCTGTCCGGAAGTCCCTTGAACTCTGAAGGTTGTGAAGAGTTGACTGAAGAAAGTTCATCATATGTACAGCATATTATTGAAAGCTTTCCCTCAGCAGATCAAAAACTGGCAGAAATTATTCATTGTCAGCGTCAAGACCGGATATATTCCGAGTTGATCAAATAATGTGTTGAGGGTTGGCCTCTACGTCATAAGTTGTCTCAAGAGACAATTTCATACTGGGAATATGGGAATGTAATTACCTTAAAAGAAGAACTTCTGATAACATATAGTAGAATTATTATTCCACATGAAGTGAGGAAAATGAGATGTTGACCATCAAGGTATCAGTAAATGTCGATATTTAGTACTCCAACTCAATTCAATCTTTACACGCCCTGGAGTACCTCGAATTGTCAGTAGTGATAATGGTTCACAATTTCAATAAATAGCATGTTCAGAGTGCCAGAAATTCTCAAAAAATTCAAATAAATTTGATACAGTCACCTCTAGTCCCAGATTCAGTCAATGGAGTGGGTTCATTGAGTCCCAGATGAAAAATTTCATACGTTATTTCAAAGAGAGTGAAGATCCTTATCAAATGTTGCTAGCCTTAAGAATAACACACATCCAGAATGGGCAGTATCCTGCAGAATTATTAATGGGAAGCAAGTTGAGAGAAATAGTGCCAATGTCTTCTAAAGACTTATATCCAGTTACAGGGGATAGTCAAAAATGAAATTTCGATTCTGTTCATGGGGCCAGGGATTTACAAGAACTTCAAGAAGTTCAGCATGTTTGAATCAAATTCAGTCAATCGGATATTGTTGAGTCTAAGCACCATTCACCATGATGATATATTGTACGTAGTCCCAAAGGTACCTGAACAGGGAACTAATTGGTGATTAATTTAATGATTGGTTTTGTAATACGTATATGCTGGTTCTTTTAACACTTGAGATGTGTAAGATGCACTTTTTTAGGCGTGGTAATGTAATTAAAAACGTATTCACTAATCACTCAATTTATTTGGCTGTCACGTATTTTTATTTTACTGCTCTCCAACTAAGAACTTGTTTTTTTAATATAGAGTTTTTTCAGATTTATTTTAGAAAGATATATGCGGCATTTTTCCCGTCACTTTATCATTTTGGGCGTGTGCTTGCACTATGACTTGTGATGAAATGCAGAAAGTGTTGTGTTCGCGGATTATTTATACATGAATATTATGGCAGATGAAGGGGGTAGGTACTTACCGTAAACTTTAGAACGCGTTTTAAGTTAGTGGTGACAGGTTATTACAGCCTTGCCAAGCGGAGGATATGTGAAGGAGATTTTGCATAGTTAGTAGTTGAGGTATTGTTGTATACATAATTGATTGAATTGCTCAGGTAGACTTTCAAACTCGAACAGTACCTATCGAAGAAATATAAAGTTCCCTCACCATATTCCTAGTCAATTAAACAAAACCGATGACAAAAGATGCATAGAGGAGATTGAATCAGGTCCAAATGAAGCTGTATTCTAGAGAATATTACTCAGTATGTGCTGATAAAAACGGGCATTGTCTTCAGAATTCACAGCCGATACAGATTTCACCTCCACATGAAAATCTTCGTCAAAGCCAGAGAAGAGTTGAAGCATATATCAATCAATTTATATAGATTAGAGGAACCTGTTTACCTCAAATATCGTTGTACCTCGAACATACCTTTAAAATTCAAATTTCCCGTTACTTTTAACTCATTTCTGTAATTGTTTGTCATGCTTCGACGAACAACTGATAATGTGAACAAGATTCTGATCATCTGTTGACAAAAATGAAGTTGTAAATTGTTTTACAATTTTTTTTTCAAATATTTTCAGTATTTTGTATTTAATCACACTCAAGAATTTTTCCCAGTTACTTGGCCCTTATTTTGTGAATTTTCATCTTATAACCTCTAACTTTCTATGATAATTTATTTGACTCCTTGACGTGGTGTTGTATCTAGATCATAATAAATACGATGTACCTTGGACCTGTCCAACGTACGTAAAGCAGGTTCGAGGTACATCGTATTGTTACGAAACTGCACACTGGTGTAGTCTCTGAATCAGACTCTGTTTAAGCCATGTATGAAAATTAAAATTTTGGCGGATGCGCGGGGATTTCTTAGAGCTGTTTACGATTTCTTGAAAGTATCTTATCTAGACATTGTTTTTGTGACCAGTTTTATCTAGAAAATTCCAGGGAGCTGATTGTTTTTGTGTAAGCCGAAATCTAGAATTATCTAGTAAAAAAGGAACTAATATATAATGGACCGATTAGCGAGAGAAGTTGAGTTTATAAAGTGATCTCGTGAGATAAATAAGCGAACATGTAAATAGTCCAAGTATGAATTGATGTAAGTGAATATATTGTGTTTATAATACAAATTAGTGAAGAGTGTGGTGAATAAATAAATTAAGTTAGTAGACATAACGTGTGTGCTCAAGTTTATCCCACCCGTAATGAAAACATTTAAATAAATGAGAAAAACATTACATTGGTGTCAGGTGTGGAGTAATATAAATAAATATCTACGTAAAATTGATCAATAGACTAAGTGACCTGAAAGTAACTGAACTAAAAGCAAAATTGGTAAATCGCGTGCTGGAAACGTTCGGTAAGAAGAGTGAGCTAGTAGAAAGACTCACTGGCACTGGTAAGTGATGGATCGATCCAGAAATATTTCTATTCAATGACGAGGCTTCCACTCTAATCTCGTCAATTTCTGCCACGCAAGAGAAAATTTCAATCAATGTGAAAAACGATATTTCTAGTATAAAGAACAATATTTCCGCTAACATAGACAAGAAAATTTAAACTATGAAAAACGATATTTCTGCTAATATGTCTTCCTTGAAGAACGATGTATCTGCCGATATCTTATCAATGAAAAACGCCATTGCCGCTGACGTCGAAAATAAAATTTCGTCGCTTAAAAGGATATTGAGAATAAGATGTCAATGATGGATATTCAGATAGACGAGAAAATCAAGGAGCTAGAAAGGAAGGTGACAGATTCAAGAGCTCAAGACACACCAGCGGAAGAAAAGGATACCGAACAAACAAAACCTTACAAGCCAGAAAGACTCCCTAAGTTAGAAGACATTGGCAGTGTTGCCTGAGTCAAGGCTTCAACGTTCGACAGAAAGACATCGTGGACCAATTGCGTGAAACAATTTGAAGCAGCCACGAGAGAAAATAATTGGTGCGATAGGGAGGAGGCAGTAAACTTAACCATCGAGCTTCGGGGAGATGCCTTAGATGTACTTCAGACGATACCTCTGGAAGAAACGGATGACTACCAGCAGCTGGAGAAGAGGTTGGACATGCGATATGGCCACGAACATCTAGAACATTTGTACCAATCCCAGCTGAAGAACCGAAGGCAGAAACGTGATGAATCCCTTCAAGAGTATGAAGTGGATATTGCCCGACTAGTTCGATTCGCTTATCCATCAGCATCAGAGAACATGATGGAATGTCTGGGCATCCAGGCCTTTATTGATGGCTTACGCGACACCGATATGCAGAGGACGCTTCGTTTAGCCCATCCCAAAATATTAGTTGACGCATTGACAGCTGCCCTTGAATATGAAGCAGCAACGAAGGCTTGGGATTAAAAAAAGGTAGGACCATAAAGGAAGAAGGTGACGATGACAGACTTGACCGTATCGTCAACTTGTTTAAAAGTATGGTAGACAAGGAGCCGAGGAAGATCAAATGTCGGTAGTGTAGCGAGCAAGACTACGTACGCTGCCCGCCTAAGCTCCACAGGACTCCTTCAACCCAAGGACTCCAGTCACAGGGCAAATCAGACAGGGGTGAACATCGAGCTGCTGTCTCTGTCCAGACGGCCGTGCCCATCAGATTGTTCCCACTGCAATAAGGCAGAATCTAGGAAAGCTGCAGTTTCAAGAACTACAGTAGTCTATGAAAAATGGTCACCCGTCAGGATCAGAGAAGATCAGGAGAATGATCCTCATCCAAAGAAGACTCGGCAATGGAAGGAAGAAAATAGGCGACCTACCTGTCAAGAAATGTCAAGATTTTCACCGACACTCAAGGCATATTGGGCTCAATGGAAGAAGGGCTGTTAAAAAGAGTCCTTGAAAACTATGATGGTTCCGAGATGTGGAGACAGCTAGTTATCCCGAGGACGAAAGTAGCTGGAGTACTGAAGCAGTTACACGACAGTCCATCGGGAGGTCATCTGGGAGGGACGAAAACCCTTCAGCGAGTCTGTGAAAGATTTCACTGGATGAACAACTCCGCTGATGTGAAGGACTCGTGTAAGAAATGTACGACTTGTACCACGAGTAATGGACCACATCGCAAAAGAAAGGCACCCATGAAACAATATAACGTTGGAAGCCCTAAATTTATGCGATCCCGAATCAAGAGGCCACAAATGTCGCAGATGTACTGGTGAATGAACTTATCAGCCGATATGGAGTGCCTTTGGAAGTCCACAGCCATCAACGAAGAAATTTCGAGAGCCAGGTATTCCAGGAAATTAACAAGCTGGGAATGAAGAAAACCAGGACAACAGCGTTGCATCCACAATCAAATGTAATGGTCGAACAAATGAGCAGGACCATTGGAACATATCTGTCCAAAGTAGTTTCCAGCCAACAGAGAGATTGGGACTAGTATCTTTCCCAATTTGCGTTGGCTTATCGATCTGCCACAGATGAAACTCCTGCGAAAACCCTTTTTGGACGAGAAAGGAGGCATCCTTGTTACCTAGAGTTTGGCTGTAGGCCTGGCAAAGATCTAGCAGGAGAAGATTACGAGATCCAATTGAGAAGAAGGATGGACAATGCGCACGAATTGGTTTGAACGAGTCTTCACGTTGCCAGCGACAAAATGAAAAAAAGGTACGACACGCAGGCCAGAGATAGCAGTTTTATAGAAGGGGATAAAGTATGGTTACACAAACTGGCAAGGAGGAAAGGATTTTCTCCAAAATCACAGAAATCATGGGAAAGTCCATACTTAATCAAGAAGAGGATCAACGACATTATCTATCAAATAAGCAAGATCGCCAATGGAAAACCGAGAGTAGTTCAACATAACCGATTAGCGCCATTCGAAAGAGACCATGACAAAGAGAAAGGGGTGAACCATCTACAACAAGAGTCTGACCCAGCTTTCGAAGAATTTATGGGCGCATACGGAAGTACGAGTAAAGCTAGATAACATCTCCGCCAGTAACAAACACGCATGAGGGTCGGCAACCATCTTTCGAATGAAGTTTGGACGTTTGGACAATTAGATAAACTTGATGATCAGATGCCAGCCCCTGGCAAGACACTGAGACTCCAACACAATTCGTGGTACGTCTTCAACCTGGTAACTAGAATTGAATTTCCAGATCGATCTACCTACCGGGATGTGTGGGAAGCACTACGAAGCCTTCGAGATCGTGTCCTGGAATCTCACGTGCAGAAACTAGCAATGCCCAGGATAGAGAGCAACTAATTGGATTGGCGAGTCATCAGGAACATGATGGAGGTGATCTTTCAAGATACCGGTGTCCACATATCAATTTGCAGCTATACCCCTCGTTATCAGTACCCGTTGAAGACGGTGCCCTGTTATTTCCATACGACCGGAAATTGCAGACATGGGTCCAGTTGTCGATTTAAACATCAAGTTCCGGCTATACAGAAGTTCCATGAGGAACTTCCTCTTAAGGAGGGGGTAATGTTACCAAACAGCATACTGGTGTAGTCCCTCAATCCGATTCTGTCTGAGCCATGTATGGAAATTAAAATTTTGAAGGATACGCAGGGATTTCTTAGAACTGTTTACGATTTTGTGTGAATATCTTGTCTAGATATTGTTTTTCTGACCAGTCTTATCTAGAAAATTCCAGTGAGGTGATTGTTTTTGAGTAAGCTAAAATCTAGAATTATCTAGTGACAAAAGGCACTTATATAAAGAATAACGACCAGCAAAAAGAGTGATTTTATAAAGTGATCTCGTGAAATAAACAAATGAACAAGTAAATAGTAGTGAAGTGTTTATATAAATTAGTTTAAGTGCATGTAATGTGTATATAATATAAATTAGTGAGTAGTTTAGTCAATAAATAACCTAAGTAAGTGAACTTACCCTCGGTATGAATTTATCCCATCCGTCAGGACAAACTGTTTTAAATAAATAAGAAAAACATTACAGTATTTCATGAAATATAATCTTTCATCCTTTACTTCATGAAATGTATTACTGTTATTGTTTTTGGGCGATTCTTTCAGAACAAAATATGACCCGAAGCAAAACATAAATTAAAAGGAATCGACCTGACCCGGGAATACTAAGAAGTGCGATGAAATTGATAAAAGAAAAAATACTTACATTATACAGTGCTGCAGAACATACTGGATTAGCAAGAAACAATTCCGAGATACATGCAAACTTTTGACCATAGAGATAAAGAAAACTGCAACCTTGTAGATAAAAACCGCATCACAAATAAAATTCTCAACAAGGAAGTAGAAAATTTGCTTACGGAATATATACAAGAGGAAGCAACTTTACAATATGGTTTAACGTTAAGAAACGTTCGAGAACCAGTATATCAATTTTCTGCTTCAAACTGTGTGAACTGCGCCTAACGGATAATGCATCTGTGCATGATCTTCAGCTTCTTGTTCGGTCCCATGTCCTCAACTGCTAATACCATTGAATCAATAGTTATTTGTAAAACAAGTGTCACAATGACTCGTTTTGTAGTACGAGTGAAGTTTGCGCAACGAACCGCGAAACGGTGAATTGCGCAAATCACGAGTACTACAGAAAATCATTGTGGTACAAATTTCACACAATATTTTCTATAATTCGTATTTATTCAATTTTTTAAATAAAATAGAATCACATATAATCCCTATTTTAAAACTGGGAGGAGTTGTTTGAATTTAAGTTGGCAATTCTGTAGATTCCTAATTGATCAGATCACAGATGGTTTTATTCAGCACTTCTGACTTTTGACATATTATAACCGAATAATTGTGTGAATTGTGAACAAACTTTCATTTGAACAGAGAATGATTATTTGTTTAAAAGAGAGCTTCTGCGTATATGCTCTTGCGATCTATTTATATTATATCATGAACAAATTTATTTTTGTAATACATCTTCACATAGATATCTGGTAATTTATCCCAAAAATCGAACGTTTTGTATACCTATATATTGATCCTATACAATATAAAAATAAACAATTGACAAATCGTCGATAAATAAACGTTAGCATGCTTTATTCATTGATAGCTTTAATATATAAATCATCCTAATTCACCTTTAAGAACACTTAATATAATAATTTACTAGCTAGAACAACGCTAGACCATTTCATTTATAATTTGTGTTAAAGTCAAATGTCAAATCAAAATTTAACTAAATACAATGACCAACTGTTCACTAAAAATGACTAAAACAGTGTTCAAAGTGCTTCATTGTGACACTGTAATCAATGTTATTATGAAGTCTCTTTAATATATTATTATAGAAGTGTAATTATGATTCGTTTTGAAATGAGCAATCAATAATACCCCAATTGACCATGTTCGGTCCTGCCCTGCTATAGCCTTCAGAATGATGATATGCTACCTACCTTCAACATAATAATTTGGAGAGTAGGTTTCTTGGCGAACCCCATTTGCTTACAACGCGTTCACCACCCCATTTTCAATATATGCGTGTGTAACACACTTGGTTGTATCCGGCAGAAAAGTAATCGAAATAGAATATTAAATTCTTTCTCTCTCTCTCTCCTACGAAACACTTGAAATAAGGTGGAACGTTATGAGTTTCGGTTTTGTCATCGTGACATAAGTGGTAATAAAGTTGTATAATCCGATTCGATGTTCGAATTACTAGACTTGCAAAAGGAAAACCTATTTTCAACTATTTCTTTTCTCAATTGAATAATGTATATAATGTTTTACCATAACTTTGTTCCAATATAATTGATTAATCAAAATCCATCTCCATAACATACTTGAATCAAATAATGCGATCAATCAATAATTTTGATGTTATCTAAATGGATAGAAATCTCCTACTGATGGTTATAATTATCAAGAGTTTCCTTCTTACCCTAAGCATGGAAAGAGTTCCTACCTTATCAGCGCCTGGAAGGGGAAGAAAAAGAAGAAGAGATGAATCCAACTGGCGAAAATCTAAGAAAAAAATAGAACGATAAGAACGAAAATTTATATCGTTGGCATTCCATATAAAACTAAATAATTTTTCAGGCATAGACCAAAGAATCCTCCTGAAAAACCGCAGTGCAAACATAGTAAAACGTTTTCTTGTCCAACTTTAAGCATGCAAGATATAAGAAAATTTCATCAAGCGTTTTATGATAATAAATCAAAAGCTGAGCAAGATAAGTTTATTTTAAAGCATGCATCGCAGTGCGCACCAAAAAGGCATCGTTCTTCAAAGGGTAGGAAAACTAACACAGTTTCTGTGTTCTACTAAAAACAAATAAAGGAATGGTGAAAATTAGCAGCAAAGCCTTTTTGACCATACTACAAATATCTAAATAACGGGTGCAAAACATAAGTAAGCATTATCTTAAAGAAGGTACTCAACCCGAAGAAAGAAGAGGTGGGGAGAAAAGGAGTAAAATTTATGCTACACACAGAAAAAAAGTAACTGATTTTATTTTGAAATTAAAATGCATTGAATCACACTATACCAGAAATAAATCGGAACGCCAGTACATGTCCAGTGACTCCAGTATTAGAAAACTTTGGACACTATATTGCCATGATAATGAAGAATTTAAAGTTAAGTATGACAATTTTCGGACTATTTTTGATACATATTTCAACATAAGTTTTAAAAGTCCAGCAACAAATGCTTGCTCTGAATGCATAAGTCTTAAAGTGCAAATACGTTCAACGAAATCAGAAGAGGCCAAGTTGGAGTTAATAACGAAACTAAGGGTGCACAATTTAAAAGCCAAAGCTTTTTATGAAAAAATTAAAAGTCCCGAGGATGATGTTATTAAGCTCAGTTTTGATTGCCAAAAAAATATGGTTCTACCACGGGTACCAGATCAGTCAGCTTACTATTCCAGGCAACTGTATTTTTACAACTTCACTGTTTGTCAAGGTCATTCCAAAGCCCCTCAAACCAAAGATAGTGTAACTTTCTTTACATGGACTCAGAATATGAGACAGAAGGGATCCAACGAAATATCTTCAATGCTGTACCATAAACTTTTATCTTTAGATCTATAAGATTCTATAAAAAGTATCCAGCTCTTTTGTGGCGGATGTCCTGGCCAGAATAAGAATGTGACTATGACAGGTATGTTGATGAAATGGCTGTATTCTTCAGGTTCTTCTGTCAAGGAAGTATCCATTATTTTTCCTTGGCGGGTCACTCATTTTTACCTCCTGACCGCGTGTTTGGGCGGATAGAAAAGGTTGTAATGACCAAAGACACCATTGCTCTACCCAATGAATACAGGGCAATTATTTCCAATTATGCCACGGTTCTGGAATTAGGCAAAGATTATCAAACGTATAACTGGGAGGAACCTGTGCAGTCCGTCATTAAGCCTCCTGGGCAGTGGCATTTTAAGTTTTCTTCAGTAAAAAGAATTATTTTGAGGGAACAGTTTAAACAAAGAATGCCAACAGTAGTCGTCAAAGGCGAAATGCACTATCGAAATGACCTTGGAGTATTTAAGACAGTAGTTAGAAAGGAAAAGAGTTTGGAAAACATTATTCCAGAGCCCCTCGAAAATAAAGTGCCAGTAAAAAAAGAGAAGCTCTCCGATGTCGATGCGCTTTTGAAAAAACATTATGGTCCTGATTGGAGAAATGGTGCAGAAGATGGTTTGTCATTTTATGAACGTGTTCTTAATACCATTACAGATGACGATAACAACTCTGAGTAAATTTTGCTTCACATGAGCTAAATATTACAGAAGATGATGACTTGCGAATTTAAAATATGTCACATTCTGGACCTGTTTTTTATGAAATGAGAATCTGAAGTTTTGTTTTAAGAGTTTTTAAGTTGAATAAATAATATTTTTGCGTCACATAAGTTTCTTTAAGTTCGCAACCCTACAGGCACTTTTCCAAAACTGTCTAAATCCGCAATATGTTTCCAAAACTTGTTTAATCCTACTTTGTTTTTCAAATAATTCAGTAAACTATTATCTAATATTTTATTGCTGACCGAAAGACAGTTTTAAGAGACATCCTCAAAATAATAAACCAGTCGCATACACCTATTTGATTTCCCAACAAAGTTATCAGAAAAGTTGGATTTTCTCGAAATCACATCCGATGGATTTAAAAAGTTTTCGAATTGGACGCCTCAATTATTTTTATCACAAGGTAATACTAGTTCTAAAGTCTGTTTTTTTACCTTCTTATTCATGATATTGTCAATTAAATTTGGATCGTAATTATTATTAACTGCTATTTATTTTATGACATTTAATTCTTTGTTATAATTATTAATATTTAATGGGACTGTTAAGAGTCTGTGTATCATACTATTGAAAGCTGCTAGTTTATGACTGAATGGGTGGACCGAACTATTATGAATTGTGATATCTGTATGTGATGGTTTATGAAATATATAAAACTCATGTTTATTATTTATAATTGAAATTGTAAACTCCAAAAAGTTTATAGACTTATCTTGTTCAAGCTCTTCTCCTCTACTCTACTTTTATATTGTACCTTCAATTTATACCACTCTCACCAAGAAATTGAAATAAATGGTACAAATCTACTCCAATTGACGGTGACCATTGGCAAAGAAGTTATTATTATCAATGCATTCCACAGATCACCTTGTAATACTCAAATCGAACCGTTTTTTGAATACCTGGACAATATATTAAAAAATCACCCAAAGAACTTCACATACAGT
Organism: Galeruca laticollis; assembly: GCA_963921935.1. Taxonomy (NCBI): domain Eukaryota; kingdom Metazoa; phylum Arthropoda; class Insecta; order Coleoptera; family Chrysomelidae; genus Galeruca; species Galeruca laticollis. The sequence continues at coordinate 240,276,553 of OY998175.1, forward strand.
GTGTTTATCGGAGATATAAATATCGACTTGAATGAAAATACAGATGATTCACAGATTTACCTGGATACATTAGGAGAGTATGGATATATCTCAGCAATAAATACTACCACCAGAACTCAGTCAGGTACATGCATAGACCACATTTTCATTACGTCGGAAAGGGGAAACCTTGAATCTATCATTCCGCTGATTGTGGAGACTTGTATTACCGACCATTACACAATACTGGTGCAAATAATATTCAACGATAAGTACTGCAAAAGAAAAACAGAAAAATCAAAAAAATTGATACAAACCATTGGAAGTACGGATTGGAAATATTTCCTTAAAATAAATGATTTGGAAAACTCCGTTACTGAATTTGTCAGACTAGTCCAAACTGCAATAGATGGATCCTCGAAATTCATATAAATTAAAAACAAAGATATAAAGAGGAAACCATGGGTTACTGGGTCATTACTGGAATCCATTAATAGAAAGAATACTATGTATGCTATATTAAAGAAAAATCCACAAAATGAAATTTTAAACACTGAATACAATACATACAGAAAAATACTTGAGATAGCAATAAAAGACACAAAAATGAAATACTACAAAAACAGGATAGAACAAGAAGGGACAGACTCAAAACGAGTATAGCAATTAGTAAATGAATTAACGAAGGCAAGAGAATATACCGATATATCATTGATGCAGACTGAGGATGGAAATATAACTTGCGATCCAATTATAATCACTGAAAAATCACTCATTCTTTAGCAATATAGGTGCAAATCTAGCAAAAAATATTAGCAGGATAGAAATTATACGGAAACGAAAATTGAATCAGATCACACCTTTTTTTTCTTTCCCACTGACGCCTATGAAATACAAGAAATTATTTTGCAGTTGAAAAATAAAAAATCACCAGGACCTGATGGCTTGAAATCGGAAACACTGAAACTCATATCAACTTACGTAGCCTCTAAGTTATATTATCAATAAATCGTGTGAAGTGGTCACTTTCCTTCTGCTATCAAAATGTCAACTATGGTACCTGTTTACAAAACTGGCGAAAAGACAGACGTTTCAAATTATCGATCTATAACACTTATATCCAATTTGGGTAAAAGTGTGAGAAAGGTCATAAAAAAAGACTAAATTCGTTTCTGAAGAAATACAATCTGTTGTCAGATGACCTTGAGATCTTACCATAGAAAAGGGTTGAATACTTGGGTATTATAATATTAAAAAAATTACGTAGTGTTCTATATAGAATCAAACAAGTCTCACATATACCCAATTTTAAAGAAGAAAAATTCTCTACCACAGTTTAGTTGAATCGCATCTGGACTATCCAAAACATACCTGTAATCATTAGTAATTATACGAAAGCGATTTTTGAAAAAACCTATATCCAAGTGAAGCGCTATTAGAGGAGACACAAATTTATGATTTGAGGAAACTTTATTTCTTGAAACTAGGAAAAACACAATATTTGCATGGGAACGAACTCCTTACACATTCTCACCAACATGAGATGCGACAAAAGGACATTTATGAAGAAATCAGTCGGTCAGAGATGCTACCGATATCTGGGACCAAAGGTATTCAATTGCTTACCTGATAATATTAAAAACGCACCCACAATCGAACGCTTCCCTAAAACGGTCGAAGATTATATCAGAGAGCTACCAACTACCTACGTAAAATCAATAATAGGAAACAATTAATAATAATAATTAAAATGAAAAATATTTATTTTACTAACAATTGGTATGATGTTAGAGTACTACTAATATTTTTTTTCATATAAGGTAAAGTCACCTATTAACGGCCCCCTTAAGCAAATGTTGCATTTGTTCACTATTATTAAGAAAACTAATAATTTTTTATGAAATATTGTTAGTTTTTCCAATACATAGATTATTTCTAGTTTTAATCGAAGTAGCAAAGCCTAGCAAAATGTTTGTTCAAAAAATATTAGTTAAAAATAATAATAGGACATATTTATTTCTCTATTAGCGACTAGCCAAAAATAACTACTACACATCAGGCAGATATCAAATGAAATGTGACTTCTGTCATTCTGACGATGAAATTCAGTTATCGAAACAATTGTCATTTTTTTAGAATTTTCAATATTTTTCATTATATTGTGGAATTAGCTAGAAACATTGAGTTTCATTTGAAACACAAATATAAGTTATGAAAGTTTATGTACCCTACTGGTTCGAAATAAAAAAAGCCCAAGAGCAACTCACGGTGAACGGCATCATTGGCGACCTGTGGTGCAGCAGCCAGAGATAGATTTATTCGTAGCCGTATTAACCCTATAAAAGAACTCCCTAAGTTCGATACAAATACTTTGAGCCACCAAGGGAGCCTGAAGAATCTGAAAATCATGAATGAAGTAAGAAGAACTTTTTGTATTTCATTTTTTTATTAAGAAATACAGTTTATTGCCAAAAAATTGCAAGAAAACATTTGTTTTAATACATTCTTCCACATTATATGCCATTTTTATCATTATTGTGGAGCCTGAACATGTTTTGGGAATGTGGTGGAACTTTTTTATATGGTATTTTTCATCCAATGGTATCATTTATTAGATCAGTGAACAAAAAAAAATGTTTTTGTTCGCTGTTAATTGGTTTTTTTTCACTTGATATGCATTTTTCATCATCTTTGTGGAGCCTGAACATGTTTTGGGAATAGGCTGGAACTTTTTTACATTGCATTTTTCGTCAAGTAGAACGAACCATTTGATAGGTCAGGCAACAAGAAAAAGTTTTTCGCTGTTTTCGCTCCACCCTAACCTACATATTAATATATATTGATTCAATCACAAGTTAGTTCACTTCTTGGTCCAGCCGAATATAATTATTGAACATCAGGTATTCATCACATGCAATGTAACTTCAGTCATTCTGAGGATGATACCAATATCGAAACAAATGTCTAGGTTTTTAGAATTTCTACGATTTTTTCAAAATATTGTGGAATCATCTGGAAACAGTTAGTTTCATTTGAAAAAGTAAGCCTCGTTCCATCATATCATATTATCAATTTCTAAATTATATACCTTCAAAGTAAGTGTTTATAATGAGAAAATAGTACCATTAACTATCAAACATAAAATATGAACTCAACGAATTCTGAAAACATATCCTAAAAAAACATAATTTTCCTCGAACACGTTTTCAGATTCACTTATATAATGGAATCTTTATTTAATTATCAATATTTCCCAGTATTGAACTCGTCCCATATATGTCTACCATGTCATATTCACCACATCTCGACCCTATTTAATTTCCCACGAGATTCCTCATCACCATAACTCTTCTCGTTGAAATTTATAATTCATAAATGCTCATGCTACATCGACGTGGCTGTGAGACAGTCCTGATAAATTCTGGAAAATACGATAATCCCGAATCATCAATTTACTTGAAGTTGCTTTAAAATAGTGCGACGCGATGAGGAGTCATTAGGACTTTATAGTTTATTTACAAGTTAGTAACTTTGAAGGTTAACCTTGGTTATAGTCGCAAGTTTGTTTGAAATTATGGCCTGTGGAAAGTCGTTGATGTTATATCAAAAGTAACGAGAGCGATAGATGTTGTAATTGGCGCTCTTTAATAGTGCGAACTTTAGGGTTTCAGTGATGTTAGAACAAATAAACTTTCAGTCGTGTCATCAAACCGTTTAAGACTGAGAAATTTGATGTTTCAGTAATTGATGGTATATATCCTTCAATAAATGAGAAAGTTCATTACACTTCAGAATTCGTCATTCTGTGGATAAAAAGTAAATGGAATAAAGAAAAATATGCTTGGAAAATGAAAATTGAAGGGGCACAAATCCAAATGCAGAGAAGACGGGAAAAAATTACAAAAAAAAGGACAAAACTAGATTACACTATGGTTATTATGCCTATCTCTTAGATTTTGAAAAAATCATATGCTATTCAAAACCAACCGTTAATTTGAAAACAAAAAAATCAGAATTATAGTAGTTCAAGATCAAATGGTTTGTTTGATGTCATATTGTTTTTTGAGTTTTTCATTGAAGTATGTTTCAAATGATTTATTATAGAAATTTACAACTTAACCAAAATTCTTGATAGATTTAATGTAATTAGTTAACATTTCATTTTATTTTCAATATTGTAAACATTGACCGTTAATTTTCATATAAAGTTTTGTTTATGTTCGATGAATGGATGCTTTCATTATAGAAAACTGTCGATGAAAGTATATATGAATACTCTCTAATATACAAATATTAAGGTTTTGTCTTATGATATATGCTATATCGTTATTATCAACTGGGTGCGGGGAAAACAAGAAACGACTTGGTGAATGAAAGGAGAAATGCAGAAAAAAGATGAAATTGGATAAGTAATCTAGAGTCACTCCAAATGATTGATCATTGCAGATACAAATCAGTTACGTGACTTCTAGTTGCCTATGAAAACGGCAACGATAAAATGATTGTTCAGGTCTGATGGATAGAACCGCTATCTGCGCTAGTTGCCAGGAAGAGTACCCAGCTTGTCACAGAGGATACCCATGAAATCCAATTAATTAGATTTAGGTTGAGCATTTCCGAAAGTTGGAATACTTTGAGTCACTATACCCAAGACATGAACAAGAAAATAAGGAACTCTACTGACGTAAAGGATCTGGACATAAACAGAAGGCAGAGCTCAGATCCAGACAATATTTATATGGTTGGGAAAAAGAAGAAGTTGATGAGGTCCTATCGGATGATGTCAGGGGATGCGGCAAAAGGAAAACATCTATTCAGAGTGTTTCCGCGTAACTCAGTTGTATCAATATGGACTGGTTTTTTTTTACTTACCAATACACAACGTGGTTGCTTCTTGAGATCACTTACTCCAAAGAAAAAATAATAACGATAATTTAGGGGAATGAAGACCACAGCGAAATTCCAGGGGGAATAACAACCACTTAATTAACTGTCATCTTGTTTCAAGAAAAGGCGGTTTTGTGATAAATTAAAATTGATTCCGACAGAATTTTGCCATTCGAAAAACCGAGACCGAAAATTATATCTTTTTCGATTACTGAACCGATCAATACTAAATAGTACCTACCAGTATCCTAGATAGTAAATTTTTACTCTTTTTCTTGATCGGTATTGTCAAGCTGTACCTATATTCTCACTTTATCAAATAAAAATCGCATGAACACAGCGGTACCAACTATTTTGTTGGAATAAAACTAACTTTTTCTAAATAATACCATAATATTGAAAAAATTGTAAATATATTAAAAAATTGACTTATCGCTTATCAACGTGCGAGAGCAAGTCATATACTTCTATTCTAAACTAAAAGAAATTATTATAATTATTAGTATTATTATTAATGCTAATTTAAAACTGCCTATTAACCCTTATTAAATCATTTTTATTTCACCATTCCTGTTGACTCCTCATTATATGCTTCTGAATCCGCTACCGCCTCCCTAAAAGGCTGCAGCGCCTACAGGGGGGCGGTATCGCCCCCGTTGGGAACCACTTAAACAATTGACAAACAGGAATCACTTACTTCCTCTCCATCATTATTTTGGAAGTGAGAGTCTGTAAAAAATACAAAATGATATAGAATTGATATACTGCGTAAAGTGAGGTCACATATTATTTCATTACCTGGAGCATTGATTCGATGACATAAAGTGAATTTTGAATACGTGAATTATAAAAAAAATACTTTTTTGAATGATACTTACTGTCTTTAAATCATCCTACAATATAATGATAAAATTATTAAAATTGACAATTGTTACCTGTCTTCTGTCATTCCGAAGATGATATTTGATATTGATATAATTGTTAGTTTTTTAGAATTTTTTCATTATTTTGTGGAATTATCTAGAAACAGTTGATTTCATTTAAAAATGTAACATCAGTTTCCACATAATGAGTATCGTAACAGTAAATTTCTTTACAAAAAAATGGTATTAGTTAAGTTTGCCAAAAAACCTATATATTAATAAGATGAAGTAATTTAACATTTTCATTTGTTGTCAATCCCTATAACATTATTAGCGGTTGTGAAACAGTAATTTAAGATCAAACTTAATCCATTAATTCCATCTATAATTCACTATTTGTCAAAACAATAACAATTATCGTTAAGACCAATTGAATAGTCTCTATCTCACACATGCACTGATTCTGTTACGAATCCAGCTTCTTGTTGACGATATTAGTAGGATCTACGATGTAGACGGGAATTAATTAAATGAGAAATCGTTTGATATAATTTAACGACGTCCGAGTCGTATCATTATTAAATTATGGAAACCCAAGCTACGTTAAGAAATTAGTAACTAATTAGATTGCGAGGGAATAAAGTACCACTCCCTCGTATCATTCCCGAGCCCTAATTATTGGGGGACGACAACATTGGTCGAAAGGAAACAGGGATTAAAAGACAATTTGATAAGTATATAATTGATAATTTGCAATACATTCATTGAATAAAGCAAAATTAATTATACGATTAGTTATTTACTATAATGATAATTTTTGTACAATACAAATTTGTAAACAACAATAGAAAATATTTTTTATCATAATTAGGGATAAAACAACTTTTTGTCCAATATAGAACTCTAACAAGTCATCACAACACCAGAATTATCACAAAAGAAATAAGACTTATGGAAGATGATTATAAAAAATGGGAAGAAATTTCTCAAAAATTTTGAGTTTGAAAAAATGCAGAATAATATAAATTGTGGTATTACCAACCAACTTAAGGAAATTCTAGATTTTGGTGTTTGAATTAGTGTGAATAGTTAATATTCTGTGTGAATTTATTTTTATACAGTAGAGGGATGGTTTTCTGTGATTTTGAACCAAAAAATTACATATTTCTTTTTTGATGCCAAAAAAATATTTTTCATTAAATGTCCGTTTCTTCTATTACCGGCCAATCAAAAAATCTCCTAATCTAACGCCGGCCTAAGCTTAATTTAATACCGGCATATTACAAAATCTTGTGTTTTATCACAAAAAATGAATAAAAGTTTCAGAAAGTACTTCACTAACTCGTTTATTTTCAGAAATGAATCATAAAAAATCATTTGGTTATCAAACATTAGTTTCCATTTCTTCAATTTCATGAACTTCATAAAATCCCCCATTGTTGATGTGACGAGGCGCTTCTATTTTGGAGATCACTTCATCAAAATCATACCATATACCATCTTCATGATGGGGCCATTTTCAATGACTTCCTATTTGTTCCATGGCGTTTAAATAGTATTATTTTGCTTTGGTGTCTTCTATTTAACCAGGGAAATATTTTTGCTCATATTTGAAGATAACATAGTCCCCTTTTATAAAACTTGTTGTATTTTTTATTGTTTTGAGTATTTTGTGATCTGTTATTTCCATTTCTTTTCCTGGGATTGTTCCATCTCCATACACTTCATTCACAATCTGCTTCAGTTCATTTGAACTACCTGATGGACCTACTGGCACACTTTTGGGTTTATTGTTTATTTTGATCTTTTCCTTCTCATCTTTATCATCAGCTTTTCGTTTTCTTCTTTTTTTTCAGATTGTCTCTCTTTTTCTGTTTTTTCAGTTTCTTTTCCCAAGTTTATTCTTCTTTGGTATTTAATGAACTCGTATTGCGACGACCAGAGTTAATTTTTTTTGTTACTCACTTTTTTCTCGAATTTAGCTTCTTTGGGAAAAAGATAGCACTTTTGAACGGAGTTGGAAATTTTGGAGGCGTTATTACATAATCAGATATATCTCTGGCCTCCGTGAATAAGCAGATAAGTCCATAAAATGGCTAAAATGAGATATATTTATGTTTATTTATTTGATATTGATCCCCAGCTAGTGAATAAGCAAATAAGTCAAAAGGTGTATTTTTGTGGCATAGACAGCTATGTGAATATTCACACATCTTAATAAATTTTGACTTTTATAGTATAACTTAACTTGTCTTATTTAAGGCGGAATTTTTATTTTGTTAATAAGCCGATAAGTCAACTTATCGGGTTATTCACGTCTGAACACGTAAGATCTGAATCGCACAAATACACTTCTCATTATAGACGCCTTCCGATTTTTGCAAGACTTGTACATGTGTGTACATGTCTGTTTATTCACGCTTTTCAATTCAGTTTTTATTTTGAAGTAGTGTCAGTCACATGCAGTCTGATGAGTTTTGATAATACCGGTCGGTATTCTGTGTTTTGAAGTGCATATTTAATAATTTTTGTGATAAAACAAAGAGTTTTGTAACAATGCATAAAAGAACATCACATATTTAGTTTCTGTGCAAGAAATAACAAAGCGTTACAGGTAAGTTCCTAAAAAATTGCCCGTTGGCTGGCGACGCCCATGTTACTGTCATGTTGTTTCTTTACAGATCAACCAGATGTCTGAGAAGATAGCAGAAATCGTCAGTTCGTATTCCAGGATGAAATAGCTTCGGAAATATCAACCTATCAGCGAAGTTGAGAATGGGTTCCAGCACAAAACTCACTCAAGCCCTGCAATGAAACTGTTGTAGAACATAATTCGGTAGCCCAGAAAGAGTTAAGTTCTACAGACAACCAGGTGCCAACCTCTAACATAGACGTGAACAATTCAAATTTGTTTGACAATTTTGAAATATCAGTTATACAAGATCTTTCAAATATGGAACACTATGCTCCTAATATTGACGGCAATATAAAAAATAATGTACTTGAAAATACTGATTTTTCTGCTTTCTGTGTTGACAGTACTACTTTGACAGATGGTTTTCTTCACATTGAAAGAGAGCAGGTTGAAGCTACTGTGTATTCTGTAAAATCCTTAGTTGAACAAACTAATATTTCCACTGAAGAGTTCTCACTTGAAGAACAAATACTCGAAAAAGAGCACGAAGAACAGGATTTTTCTGACGACGATAGTTTAGTAGATCCAAATTTCGTTGCTGGAAATACGGATGCTTCTTCATCAGAAGAAGAAATTTTGCAACCGGTGGCCAAAAAGAGAAAGAACAAGAATGCCACAATGAATAATGAAGGTATAGGAACAGAAATTTGCCTAACTGTGAAAAAGAAAGGTCGATCAAGGAAACAAAGGGAAATGGCAAAGCTTAAGAAATACTGGTAAAGAGTATGTAGATGAGAAGGGGAACACTGTTAAAGCTAGAATTATGAAACCACTTACCGATTGCAGAATGGAATGCAAGAATGGATTTTCAGATGAAATTAGACATACCCTCTTGAAAGAATATTGGAAGCTCGGTCAGCATGACAAAAGAACTAACTTCTTGTCTTCCCTGATTTGCATTTTCGAAAGAAAAAATACTCGAGTAAGATCTTATTCTGATAGGGTTCGAAACTATTCATGCAAGTACGAACTTTCAATAAACGCAGGCCTGATGAAGTTTTGGCTGATGTGGTGAAACACATTCAAATTTTCCCTGCATATGAAAGTCATTACTGCCGACAGACGACATCAAAAAAGTATCTTCAGTCAGATTTAACTATTTCTAAAACAATTTCTCTTTATAAAGAGAGTAGAGAAAATTGTGTTTCACAAACAATCTATGCAAGAAATTTTCATAAACATGGATTAGCATACAAAAACCACGAAAGGACACCTGTTACAAATGTGACACATTAAAAATGAAAATTATGTATGCAAATGAAGATGAAAAGGCCAACTTGATTTTGGAACAAAATAATCACCACATTTTGGCTAAAGAAGCTTATGAGTCAAAAGCAAATGACAAAAAAATTGCGAAAGAAGATAGATCAGTAGCTGTATTTGCTTTTGATCTGCAGTAATACTTACCCACTCCTTACCTTAAAACATCAATTTCATTTTACAAAAGGCAATTATGGACCTATAATCTCACCGTCCATAACTTAGCCACAAATGAAGCAACCTGCTATCTATGGGATGAATCTGTTTCGGGAAGAGGTGCGAATCAGGTAGCGTCTTGTCTATATCGTCATATTGTGGATCTTCCTAGTGATGTGAGAAAAGTGTGCTTTCACTCGGATACATGCGGGGGTCAGAATAAAAACACCCACGTAGCTGCTATGTTCATGGCAGTATTACGTGAAAAAAGTTCAATACAATCTATTGATCACAAATTTCTGGTTCCTGGCCATACGCATATGGAATGCGATGTGGATCACTCAGTTATAGACAAAGCAAAAAAAACGACCACAATGAAAATAAATCACCCTTATGACTGAGTACAGCTAATAAGGGGATGTAAAAGCACTAAACCATAAAATTAATGGAATGCGATGATTTCTTAAATTTTGCCGATTTATTAAAAAGTTGTTTTGTAAATAGAAAGATTTCTGAAAGTGGTGAAAACTTCCTCTGGAAAGACTTGCAATGAGCACGTTATTGTTCGGAGAACATTGGTATGCTTTATTATAAATCATCTCTAAAAAGTGAGGAGAAATTTAAATCAGTAAATTTTAGACGTCGTGGTGAACAACTATCAGGTGCATTAACTGTTTCAAAAATACACAATGGACCTATTCCAATTAACAAAGAGAAAAAAAGGATATCATGGCAGTTTTACATCTCATAGATAAACAATTTCATCCATTCTATGAGAACTTAAAGGTGGCTGATGTTCCAGATACCGATCCAGATTTGATGGATGTTGATCCCGATGAACTAATGTAAATTGATTATTTCCATCGATGAACTGATGTAAATTGATTATTTCCATGCTCATTACTATTGTTTGTCTCAGGTTTCAGTGTTGTATATTACCTTATATTATAAAAAATAATGTTCGTGAATAACATACTATGTATGAAAATAAATATGTTTATTTGAAATATCTTGAGTTATCATTAAAAACTCAGTTGTGAGTAACCGGATAAGTCGATTGAAATTGTAATTTGAAAACTAATGTTTCAAAAATATGTTTCCAATGACAAATCTTATGCTCCAGAATGCAGAAATATTATCGAATATACAACAAATAGGTATTGTGATTTACCACAACTCTCCGAAATGTTTTTCGGCTCTCCTGAACAATTTCTCAAATTTGACTTATCTGTTTATTCACTGAGGCCAGAGATATTCTCTTTATTGCTATCTGGAGGAGTCTTTGTGCAATCAATTGCTCTTTATTACTTTTATCCTTCCCATTTTCTAGATTTGCTGAAACTGGAGAGGATATTGGTTAGGTTAAGTGACTCCATTACATTTTCCATTTTTTTAATGACATCCTGTAAACGGACTTATATTGGCTGCATCGTAATGGTTCAGCATTACATAGCAATTTTAGCCATGTTTTACTGGCTCTTATTTTGTTTTAGTTCCAGTGAACAGACTGAGAAGCTGCCCTTTTTCGTGAAGTCAATCTTTTCACCGTTTGTTACATTCCTGTCCACTTATTCCGATAACCTATTCTCTTGTCTGATGAATGACCCTCTTCTTTCGGTTGTTCCTTCCTTCTTATTTGGGTATTTTGAGATCATGTTTGCCAACCCTTCCTCCTTTCCTAACACTTACAGATTCTTTTCTTTTAAGAAGAGTTCGTATTTATTAGTTAAACAAAAAGATGTTCCTTCCCTTCATATCATGACCTCAATTAAATTGGTACTATGGTTTAATTTTTCTTCCTCCACCTACGAATACTATCTGTTTCTTCCCATATTCTACAACTTCCTTTCCAATTTTTATGTCACAATGATAATTCAACTCAAATTCTGAGGCATAAAGTTTTTCTTAGTACACCTTAATCTTATCCATGAAAGGTGCTACTTTTCTCACATCCTTCCCTTTATCAGCGTTGTTACTCGGACGTATGTTACCCCATTAATTATTTTCACTTGGTTATGATATGTGTATTAAAATGTTTCCTTCCTTAAACCCAAACATTATTTGTTGCCTGAAGATGGCCATAGTAGGCCGAAACTAGCTGCTCATGGAGGCATTTTAGTAAAAGATCGAATATTAAAAACTTTGTGACATATTGACGTTGTGTTTTCCATTGATTGAATATATGAAGTGGCTGGAGGATGTGAGTCGAATTTGGAACCAAAGCCACTAATATAAACCCATGTTCCTCGCAAAAATCACTTAGCGGCATCGAAATGTGGCTGGTGGGACCATCTAAGAACAACAGAATAGGTCTCATAATAAATAAGAAACACAATTAGTTTTATGTGTCGATAATAGATTTTTGATATAAACTAATTATTTTAACCTATTTTAAGTATTTGAAAATAATTTTTTAACGTCTATTTAAAGTGTTTTCATTAAAAAAAACCTGTTCATTGACTTTTTCTATCAACACTGTATTTAAAAGGGTAATGAAAGAGGCGTATTTTTTCTATTTCCATTACTAAACAGTGGGTTGGATATAGTTTTTTATATTTTTCGTAGTGTATGTCGTGGTAATCGAAAAACAGCATTTTTTGTTTTCTGTTAAAAATATTTAAAAAATGCATTTGAAACAATTGCGATTTTTTTGCAATTCCGGCTTAAGAAGCCGTAATTAAATAAAGGTCTCAAATTTTTATTTAAGACCGGCCTATTCCATTTTTGCGATTTCCAACATTCTTTTCCTATAAAAACCTTATATAAAATCTAGAAAATATTTTTAATGGGCTCTACTAAATCAACCATATCGTAATTATACCAATTTTATTAAACTGTAGCACCCTGGATATCAAATAATTTGATAGTCATTAAACATTCAAAGATATGTTGGTCAAGGGCTATTATAGTCAGAATTTAGACATACAACACTTTTAACTATATTTAATATTTATATAAAATATTGTAAAAAAAACGTTGAGCAAACAAATAGATGGAAGTTTTGCTTAGGTCAAGTAAGTGGGCTACGAATCATTATTAAAAATGTATTGTGAAGATTAAGAGATATATTATGGAGAGAAGAATAAATAATTATTGATTGAAACATGAGTGAGTTCTTTTATCAATACCTTACAAATCAAATGGTTGGTCTAAATAATAAATATCTTTGACTCCTTTTATAAGCATTCCTTAAAAATGTTTTCTTTTCTTGAAAACAACATGAAAAAACCATCGAAAATAATTGCAATTTATTTGCAATTCCGGTTCAATAAGCCGCAACTAGATCGAGGTGGAAAATAATAATCTAATACTGGTCTATTTTAGTTTTGCAATTTACACCATTTTTCTATCAAGTATGCTGTAAAAAGTGAAAAATAAGGGGAATAAACCTTTATAAACCAATAAAATCAAAAACATATATGCACATTTTTCATTCTACCTTTTTTTATTGAAAATATGGTTACCTAATTTTTTTTTACTAAATTTTTGTTTGAAAACACTTTGAAATTGATTGATAAAAGTCGTATTTTTCCTATATCTGTCCAGAAATTGGTGGTCCGGAAATAGTTTTACATATTGTCCAGAGTATATGTCACAAGAATCTGGAAAAAAAGTTTCTTGTTTTTTGCTAGAAATATGAAAAAAAGTTGATTGGATATAATTGCAATTTTCTGCCATTCCGGCTCAATAAACCGCAATTAGATCGAGTTAAAAAATAATATTGTAATACCGGCCTATTTTATGTATGAAATTTTCACCAATCTTTCCACCAAATTTAATTTAATAAATGTGAAAAATATATTTAATAGACCTTTGTTAGTCAACCAAAATATAAAAACATATTCAAAGGCTTCATTGATCAGAATTCCTTAACAGATGAAGTCAAATTACTTACCAAAAAAATAGCAAGTTTCAACCAAAGTGCGGTTGCTACTTCCACTTGACATTTACTGCTGGCAATTGCGGCGGCGCAATATCCCCACTTTTAATGCATAATTTGATTCGCTAATATAGATCCTATATGAGTCTGAGTTCCGTTCTCATTTAAATAAATCATGCGCAAAATTGATGTAGCGATTTAGTCCGGCATTACCTTACAATTTTGCATGAGCAGGTAATCATCCATTTTACCTTAGTAAAAGCATATGGAAACCGTTATAAATGCGATCTATCGGATTCAACGTAAGTGATCCTTTTTTTTCTCGTAACTGTAGGAGCTGATAAAATATCATTTTTTCCGATAAAACGAATACAGCTTTCAAATGATTAATGCTGATGATAAAAATGAACCAGAGGGTATAAATATATAATATATTTTAATGTTAAAGGTTTTAAAATACATGAATATATCAAAACGTAGATGTTGATTTAAAAATTACTTTTTAATATTCTGGTTTTTATGAGACTTCGCCGAACAAGGACCAATTTTTGTTATCCTCGTTTTTTCCCGCAGTTTTGCCTTCGATTTACACTTGAAAACGCACCGACAAATATGACACTCAACACCCCGTCTGACTGATGCTTGTCAGATATAATGAACTGTTATATAAGTGTTTTTAAATGAAACTCAAGGTCTCTAGTTAATTCCACAATATAATACAAGTTATTGAAAATTCTAAAAAATTGACAATTGTTTCGATAAATCAATATCATCGTCAGAATGACAGAAGTTACATTTCATTTTATGCCTACCTGATGTTTAGTAGTTATATTTTTGGCTAGACCAAGAAGTAACCTAATTTGTGATTGGGTTATTATATGTTTATAGAAAAAGAAGAAGATGTGATATTACAAATATTGAAGCTTAGATATTATTAGCCCTATGGTGATATTCTGGATATCATTTTTCCAATTAAGATCAGTATAACTGTGCAATGATATAGAAAACCAGGAAAACTATATCTGCTGATCTTTACAATTATCACTTAAGAAGACAGTTTATTAGTGGAGAATTTCCTAGATTTAACTGTTCATTGACAACTTCATATTGTGGGTTTCTTAAATGTCTTCTAATTTCCAGTTCTTCAAGGAAATCCAGTTCTTGTTTCTTTTCACAAATATGCAGCACTTCTAGTTCTGTGTTAGGTGTCAATGAATGATTGGTGTCAAGTAGATGTTTTGCGTAGTGGGATTTATCTGGTTGTTTTAATCTGTAAGCTCGTAAGTGCTCACTGTATCGTATTTCAAAATTCCTAAGGGTCTGACCCAAATAGACAGCATTACATTCTGGACATTTGAGTTTATATATACCTGACTTCTTTAATAGTGGTATTTTTGTTTTTACATTTAACAATTTTGTACTAACGTTACTTTCTGTTTTAAAAGAAATTGTTGCATTCGTTGCTGAAGATATTATCTTTGAAATATTATTAGAAATATTTCCTGCATATGTGATGGTTTTATAAGTTTTAATTTCATCAGCTTGCTTAGGATATATTAGTTGTAATGCCACTTTTTTCTCTTTTTTACTAATTAGTTTATTTATCATATCTAATGGATAACCGTTAGATGTTGCTATTGGTCTAATTGTATTAATCTCTCTATCAAAATTACATTTGTTCATAGGAACTGAAAAAGCTCTATGTATCATTGAATTATATGCTGCTAGTCTGTGTGAGACAGGGTGGTTAGAATTGAATGGAATTGTTACATCAGTCTGTGTTGGTTTTCGGTAAATTGAATAATCAAGTACATTATATACATTCTACTTGTTGCCAGTTGAAAATGTTCGCGGAATTGACACATACGAATCCAACTAATATTTTAGTATTGATGATATTAGGTTAAAATATTGGGAAATCCAAAATTGTTCCTATAATTTGTGTTCTCCACAGTTTGTAGGAGCTCTTTTCTTGTGAACTTATCAGAAATCGAAACATTCGCAAGTTACATTACTTTTTGTACACACTGTATATACAATTTGATGGTAAAACGTCTACGCGACCTAATTATTTCTCTCCAACTCTCCATTATACCGAAACTTTGGAAAGTTATAATGAAAGATCAAGCAAAGCCCATACAGTCTTGGAAAGTTGAAATCCGCCGTGAATAATGCGTAGTGTGCAAACACACGCACGATAATTAATTGCGCGTGAACAAAATGTATGAAAACTATGAATTTAGTTTGGACTAAGAATTTTGTTCTCCTATTTCAACAGGAGTATTGAAATTTGAGGAGATGTGTAGATGAAAACTAAATAAAAGTTCGATTCGTAATCAATAACGTCTCCATAATTTGAACTGTTTATAAACGCAATAACAATAACAAATATGCAAGGTGACTCATAGTTTAATTTTTTAAACCTTCATGGGACGGACATCAAAATTTTACGAAAAGGACTAACTGGGGTCCGAGAAGACCCCATGCGTAAAATTGCAGAAATGCTGTATTTTTCTTTAAATTAAATATATAGAAAAGAAGTTTTATTAAAGTTTTACTATTAACCATTTATTAAACAAAAATCATCACGAAAATATACAAAATACCCTAATCACTAATACTACTAGCTACATATCATTTTAACATCTTTTACAAACTATCTCCGATTTTGAATGTTCTAGGTACACAAAGTTATTACACCTAATACATATTTTTCTGGATTCTCTGTCTTTTCCTCTTTGAGACATATGGCAGCGCCCCCTGGTAATGTTTTGTTGTTCAACTCTATGTTCTGTTGCATCCAGTAGTTCGGGAAAAACGTCTGTCATATGCCGTTTTCTATTCGTCTGAATGTATTTATTATTATATCGCCGGAAAACGTTTTTCTTTATGAGTTCTTTTCCTACTCCCAAAATATACATTTTACGTTTATCCAAACTGTTTTTTCGCCAATCCGGGCTTTGCAGTAACCACAATTTATAAGCATTAATTCCTGCGATATCTATAAGATGCGAAAATATTGCCATTGGCCAGCGGTTTGACTTTCTCTGCACTGTATATTCTTTGGCCAACTTATCTGAAGTGTCAACAGCACCTTTTGTTTTATTGTAATAAAGAATAATTTCTTGTTT
Source organism: Galeruca laticollis (assembly GCA_963921935.1). Lineage (NCBI taxonomy): Eukaryota > Metazoa > Arthropoda > Insecta > Coleoptera > Chrysomelidae > Galeruca > Galeruca laticollis. The sequence continues at coordinate 240,293,404 of OY998175.1, forward strand.
ATAGTGCTGTTCTCCCGCTACTCTACTATCAGTATGCTCACTTGAAAGTAAGATGACAACATGTTTTTGTTTTGTAACATAGGATACTAGCGTTCTTTGCTTTCTAAAAGCAAACATACTTGAAAACTTTTTCTTGTACGATGCCGGTAGCAGTTCCCTGAGAATAAATGTTTTTTTTTTCCGAAGGGTTCCACATAAAGTAATATTTTTTTTCCACAACTTGTCAGCAAGGTCTAAACTTGTAACAAAGTTATCGGTCGTTATTCCAAATCCGCCTTCCAAATGGTCTGTCAAATTTAGGACAACCCTTTGACCTTGACCCTTTTCCGCTTTGTTACCTTGTTTTCCTAAAAATTAATAGATACATAGGAATATAAAGTTTGCCTATATTGCTTTTCAAATAACTTACCCAAATAAACTTGCATGTTTGCAAAATAAGAAGTGGTGCAGTCCACAAGAGCCCATATTGTGATTCCATACTTATCAGGTTTACTCTTCATATAGACTCGGAATGGTGCCTTACCCCTAAATAGTACAAGCTGCTCATCTATACATAGATCGTCGCCAGGATTAAGTGATTTTTTACAATTAGAAGTGAAAATATCGAATATATCTCTTATCGGAGCTAGCTTATGTACTAATTTTCGTTCTTGTCTTGTTTGAAAATTATCAAAGCGTAAAAATTAAGTAATTTGTTTGAATCTGTCTCTTGACATTGCAGCAGGAGTTATAGGACGACAGTAAAAAATATCTAGACACCAGAGCATATCGATCCGTGAAGTACGCCAAGAATAAGCAACAGTCCAATATAAGCTTCAATCTCTGTAGAATCAACAGGTACAAAAACTTTAATTTTATTCGGATTTTCTATATTCCATTTATCATAATATGTTTGTGCCTTTCTTTTTGTTTCGGTTACTATTATGTTCAGAGTATCCGGAGACAGGAAAAGAAGAAAAGCGTCTTTCATACTTGAGATATCAGAACTGTAATTTGTAAGGCCTAGAGCATGTCTCCGAATATTTGCTTTTGAACGTCTAACTTTTGTGTTTACTGGAATTTATGACCACTCAGTTCCATCTTTAGATTTATATACTGGAATGCCCTGGCTGTTACTAACCGTTGGTTCCGCTGGGTTCGTTTCTCTATACTTTGATCAACAACTATTACTTCATTTTCTTCCTCTACTTCTGTGACAATGTCTTCATCTTCTAAGTCACTCGATGTTTCCTCATTGATAACACTATCAAACTCTGGATCATCACTTTCAAGTATACGTCACATCTCATCGTCAGTGAGCCCCTTGCGATTGTTTCTAAATGAAAACTGACTCATTTTCAAAACGATGTACCCTACTCGCAATATCACAAGAGACTAACCCGAATATTCAATTCTAAAAAGTATATAGCAGTGCGGGGAATCCCCCATTTGAACTGGTAATTTACATTTTACAATTATATGGGTAAACTCCTTGTGAGTAAACACACGTTAAATGTATGGGATTCCCCGATTTTACTAACAGTTACCGGGATTATTTTATCGGAAGTAAAAGGCTGACCGGGGTCTGAAGAGACCCCTGGAATATAAAACTATTTTTTGTTCATACCAGCCAATAAAAACTACTAAATACATCATATTTTATCAAAATAATTCATAAACTGCAGCTAGATGTAAGATCAATGTTTAAAAATTTGCGTTTGCAAAGATACAGCAAAAACATACGTCATGGGATACAAACGGGCCCCGGCCAATCCTATGAAGGTTAAAAACGACACTACATAAACCATGTCTAACAACTGATGGAATTTTTAATCAAGTTGCTGAAATAAATAAAAGAAAAAGTAACATTTTTGTTGACTCAAAAACCCGATCCTAAAACGAGGGTTATTATTATGATGAAAAATGGTAGTGTCTAAAGTTACACAGTTCACAAATATATTGGAAATTACTGAGTGAAAGTTAATAAACTTAAAACAAAATAAAATTAAATTAAAATTAAATTGACTGATTCAATTTAAAATTGAGCTCATTACAAAAACACGGATACAAATTATACGAAACAAATCGCACGGACTTATCCAGAAGGCACGCCCCGAACAACTTGAAAAGAGGTGTGAAAGTTTAATTAATATACATCTGAGTGTTGATACAATAATCGTTCTTTCTGCACTCTCTGTATATCTTTTAGATCTTCCAGAAGGTTAAGTTTGTGGAACTTCTATGAAAAACATTTGTGCAAAATTCTGGATTTTTCCGTGCGATTTGTTTCGTATAATTTGTATCCGTGTTTTTGTAATGAGTTCAATTTTAAATTGTATCAGTCAATTTAATTTTAATTTAATTTTATTTTGCTTTATTTTAAGTTTATTAACTTCCACTCAGTAATTTCCAATATATTTGTGAACTGTGTAACTTTAGACACTACCATTTTTCATCATAATAATAATCCTCGTTTTAGGATCGGGTTTTTGAGTCAACAAAAATGTTACTTTACCTTTTATTCATTTCAACAACTTGATTAATAATTCCATTAGTTGGTCGACATGGTTTATGTAGTGTCGTTTTTAATTTGATATATGTGTAAATGTTTGTAATTTGTTGTTTGTTCACAATTTTAATACGTCTCTGGACCGATTGACGAAATAAGTTACATTTACTGATATCTTAGATTGATAGGACAGTTTGTAGTGTATGTAATTTATTTTAGAGCCCTGATGATGACGTAATTTCGAAAGCGTTTGGCTGAATTTAATAAAAAATATTACACACGTCTGTACAAATTCATTGATCCTTGTTAAAACAAGAGTGTGTACACTCCATATTTTGATTTTACTATTCTTTTTAGCATGAGGAGAAAAATATTCACAGTAAATGAAGTAAATCGTAGAATTTTTCACTGACATATTCAAGAAAGAAGCTAAGTTATGGGTAAATAACATACTGGTACTAATAGAAAGGGAATGGGAAGTTCAAAGTAATAGAATAAGAAACTATATTATAGGAAATTGACTGTCTCGACTCTTACATAGGGCTAATAATATATAAGCTTTAATATTTGTAATATCACATCTTCTTCTTTTTTCTATAAACATATATTAAGCCAATCACAAGCTAGGTTATTTCTTGGTCTAGCCAAAAATAACTACTAACATCAGGTAGGCATAAAATGAAATGTAACTTCTGTCATTCTGACGATGATATTGATTTATCGAAACAATTGTCAATTTTTTAGAATTTTCAATAACTTGTATTATATTGTGGAATTAACTAGAGACTGTGAGCTTCATTTAAAAACACTTATAATATAGGAAGTAGAGAAATTCCACGAAACTCTTGGGGAAAACACTTGAAGAGTTCCGTGCCAAAACTGTTTCTAAAATATCAATAAAAGAAGTAATGTCAACGGGAATTTGTGAATAACAGCAAGGATTTAGAAATAACAGGTCTGCAATATGTATACAATCCAAAAAGATAAAAAGTACGGCTCTAACTGCAGAGCAACAACTCGCCTTCACATTGAATTGGTTTGGTCCTCTGGTCTTCATCATCACAACTATTCCTAAGGAAATCATGAAATAAAAACAGGAGCTAGTACTAAAGTATATAGAAGATACTTCTCTGTATTTGTTACTTGATCACTAAATTCACAGACAATAATAGAAAATTTGAATTTTTGACAAACGACTACTGACCAACGCAAAATGGTAGGAATATAAGTCGGAAAATCATTACTAGCGGCATCAAAATGGAAAATTATTGAAATGGAAGAATTGGTAATACTTTTGACGTTTAAAGTAACCTGACAGAATAATTGATTTGTATTTCATTTCCGGTAACAAATTAAATGTAAATCAATGTAATAAATCATTTTCATGGATTTTGACCATCATTTGTTGGCTATAGACACAGATTCAACTTTTGGTTAGGTTGAGAGCGGTATTGTGCGGTAATAAATTATTTTCTTCCTCGAAGAACCAGCCACAGTATTAGTGTGGAGAGATATATTTCATGTTAGCATTGTTAGAGTTTGTAGGGTGATAAATTAAATTGTTATTCACTTTTCACTATTTTTATTTACGAGGTTATTATATAAGTTCACTGTGCTTTTGCAATTAAGAATTTTACCTTACTGGATCATTATTGTAATATTTTTAATTTTGCTTAATTTTAATAAGCACTTGTTATTTAATTAATCATTGGAAAGCCGGTCATTTGATTGCCGGTCAATGAGTGATCTATTCATAAATTGCTCGGTTCCGGTTTGGACCATGAAAGAGGAAGTTTAAGGTCAGGAAAATGTTTTATATGTTAATCGAATATTCTAGAGCATTGGTAGAAAAGAGGGCGGGGCTTATTTACTTTTGGAGAGAGCGTACGTGCAAAACAACACGACTTCTTGAGTGTGGCGGTTAATTTTAAGAAGAGTTTTAAGATTGAGTTCCGTTTCTCATTTTCTTTTGTAAAGTTATGAGATATGGTTTTGTTTGGTATTAAGAGAGGTTTTCATAATAATTTTTTATGCGAAAGAGACTTTAAAATGAATATTTGAGTATTGAAGGGAATATTGAATAGATAAGAATAATGATATTTCTACTTATAATATATATGGAATGCGTAAATTTTGGTCAACGGGGTGAATATGAAAGTAATGATCGCAGGAAGAATTTGAATGTGAATTTGACTTCGTACATATTGGGGGCGAGGGAAAGAATGGAATAGTGATAAATTATGGGGATTATGAAGCACAGGAGAATGCTGTGAGAGAGTAAATGGGTTTGTGTAAAGTGAGAGTGTATAGTGCTCTGATACATAAGTGTAAATGAATGTAAATATATAAGTATGTAAGGGACTAAATAAGTATGAACTATGAGTGTATTCTAATGTTGATATCAGAGTGTTGTAAGGGCTCCAATAGCAAGATTAGTGTAAATGGTGGAGAATAAGAGAGATTGAGTTTGAATACTCCAAGTTATTTAGAGATTCGTGAATTTTTTAATAAGAGAGTGAGTGTGAATACTCTAAGCTATTTAGAGATTCATACATTTTTTGATAAGATAGTGAGTGTGAATGCTCTAAACTATTTAGATATTCATATATTTATTTTAGAGAGAGAGAGGGAGAGATAGATTGAGTAGGCTGATTCGAGCTCGACAAGTGTGGTACCAGTTTGTTTAGCGAGTAACGGCTCAGGAACGTCGGACATATATAAACAAAAAGGGGTACCAATTGTTGAAGGGATGTAAAATTCCATAAGAGAGCATGGAAAGCACATGGGGGAAATTTTCCTGTATTCTGTTTCAACAGAATGAATAGTGCTGGGTAAGAAAGGGAACGTTGTTCCTCGGAGTACGTGAAAACTCCAGTGTAGCTTGCGCTACTCCCTTTCTACGCGGAGGAAGAAGTTGTATAGTGAGAATGTGTGAGTTGTATAAGTGATGTTTGAGTAACTTTTGAGTGAGCATGATAGTATAAGTTAAAGTAATGTGACCACTAATGTAAGAGTAAATGTGAGAGCGATCTGTTGACTAATGAGGGTGTTTGTATATAAGTTATTTTATGAGAGAGAACATTTGTTGGAAATGGGGGGAGCCGGATCTGTAGCGGCGAGAACGTTTATAAGAGTTAATTTCTTTTTTGTGGGCTTGTTATCTATATCTCGAAGGAGTCCGGTATAGGTAAAGGAATGATTTTGACAATTGGTCGAGTGTAAATTCCTGAAGCAGTCTTGACTTGGACTGAGCGGATTCTACCGTCTTTACCAGTGGTAACGTTTATTATGAAGACCATCTTAAAGGAGGGGAGTCCTCATCTTTGCCTAGGGCCAAGGTTCCTGTAGTGAAATCTATGAATGAGGTAGTCCATTTGGCACTATTTTGTAATTGATTGAGGTAGTCGACCGACTACCTTTTGCAGAAGATTTGTTGTGCATGAGTACATTGTTGCCATAATTTTAACCTATTTGTAGGGAGTGTTGATAAATCTTTGTCAGGTAATGACATTAGGGGTGCTCTTATGAGAAAATGAACATGTGTTAAATGAAGTAAGTTACTAGGGTCAGTTGAAAGAGGATGTGAGGGTCTTGAATTGAGTATGGTTTCTATCTGTGTTAAGATAGTGCTGAATCATTCTAAAGTAAAAGTATAGTTAGAGTGAGATTATGAATTCAAGTGAAAGTGTAAAGTAATAATGCGAATTCATTTTGAATGTATTGAGTACAAGTTATTAAGAATGCGTATGGGAGTATGAGAGAGAGTACTCATGAGATTAGAGCAATTAAGAGTGCGTGCAACAACAAGAGAGTACGAGTAAGTGTGAATAAATGTCAAAGTATTATGAGTGTGAGTGCAAATTCAAATATTAGTACTAGTATAAGTGAGAGTAAGGGTGCAATTGTATAAGAGTGCAAGTAAGGGTTCTTTTGTAAGTGTAAGCACGAAAGTAATTGTGTAAGGTATTGACCACGATTGTATAAGTATGATGAAAGAGTCTTATCTGACTCTTTTGAAATTGTTTAATGATGATAGACGTTTTTCTTAAGGGGGCCCGGCTCTTTTTCGGGTGAGAAAGAGTTTTAAAATGTATAATTTGTTTTCTGGTGTATAAGGGGTAAAGTTATTTCTGTTCTCGTCAAGAAAAAAGAGGGTAACATATATTAGTTTTAGTATTTTTGTATTTGTCAAGTCTTTTCATGTTCAAAGTGTCGTCCAAGTAGTTTTCAAGTAACAGATGTGGAAGAGGGATGACGTTTTCTTTCAAACATCACGTAAGTGTTTCCATCATCTAAGTATCTTCCACGTTTCTTCCAAGTATCTTCTTCATCCGAGTTTCATCCAAGTATTTTCTTCTTCGCCCAAGTATCTTCTTCATCCAAGTATCTTATTCATTCAAGTATCTTTTTCATCCAAGTTTCTTCTTAAAATTTTATCCAAGTATTTTATTCATCCAAGTATATTCTTCATCCAACTATTTCAAATTTCATTCAAGTCTTCTAAGTTCCATCTTCTACTTCATCCAAGTTTCAAGTATCTCCACGTTTCATCCAAGTAGTTTCTTCTTCCAAGTCTTCCAAGTTTCTTCCAAGTGTCTAAGTTTTATTAATCGTCCAGGTTTTAAATATTTCAGTGTCAACTGTCTGAGTTTTTCTCAAAGTTTTTTAAGTATTTCTTAAGTGTCTAAGAGTATAAGTTATTGGGTTAATCACTATCCTCTTCCAGAGGACGAAAGGTTTGGTATTTTTGACGAGAAAAGAGTTTAGGTAGTGAATGATTGCTATTCTGCACTGAAAGAGAGTTGAGTAAGAAAGTGAATTGTTTATTTGAATTCGTACATGCTATGTACGCAATAGATCGATGTTCTTGTAGCTAGTTAAGATATTTAGTACAAGAAATATCTTTTTATAAAGTTCAATTTCAATTTTAGAATATAAAGTTATTGTTTCAGAGGTACAAACAGAATGACTTTAAAATTTGAAAAAATACAAAGTTAGTTTATAACTAAATACTGACAATATGATATCGTCGGTACAATGCCAAAACCACGAATGTGCAAATTTTCCATTTTTCGCCTATGTGCTTTAGCAAACGTCTTAACCTTGAAAGTATTCGATGCCAAAGTCACGAATGTGCATCGCGAGTCTAACCGCCCTCTACGCCCGATGTTTGATTTGCGAAAGTGGGAGTTTAGCTGTTGTTTCAATACCTAAGGCACGAATGTACCACATTGGTGTTTTTGGCATTGCAGGTTAAGTGAGTTTGTGATATCCAAAATAGTGAATGTGCCACATTCGTGTTTTCGGGATAAAAAATTTAGAGGATTGGTGAAATTGTTTATTTGTATAAGATGAGTTCTCGTACGCAAAAAATATTGGAGCTGAGTAGGAAATTGGATTCAAAAGGTAAGCAAAATAAGACATATTAACAAGTATAGTAATAATATTAATAACAAGAACAATAGTAATAATAATAAAAATAATGGGTTTGTCTGCAAGCATGGGTGGGTCTGCGCGAGTATGCGCAAATGTGTTATCAAAAGAGTATAAATTATTGTACTTTACAGTGCAGATGTGTGTTTATAACTAAATTTTATTGTATAATAAAAAAATAACTAATCTAATCCGTGTATTGGTTTTAAGTACTTCACAGTTTCTCATCAAATTTTTTTTTGTAGATGACACAAGTAATGGGCATTCTACTATTGCAGAGTTGCAACAAAAATTCGTTGAGAACGAACCACAGCCATCTACCTTTTGTATTCACCCTACAACTTTTCCGGCGATATCCAGAGAAGAACTTTTAGATGATTTAGAACTTTCTGATTCCTCCTCGAATAATTATGAACCATCAACAAGTGGATCAGACAGCGACTCATCTAATTCTTCTGATCATAGTCTTAATCAAGGATCTCAAAGTATCCAAGGGACAGAAAAACCGACAGAGAAGAAACCTGTAAAGAAAAGGAAAATCAACAAGATGTTGTGGAAAAAAGATATAAGGAAGATGAAAAGAGTTAAGGGTGAATCCTACACTGGACATAGAGGAGTTGAGGAGCCTGCTCGTCCTCTTTTACCAACTCCGTGCCTTGGCAAACTAAAACACAATTGTATTCAACTTGTTAATGAAGAGAATCGCCTGAAAATTTATATGGATTTTCGTAGTTTAAAATGCATTGATGACCAGCGAGAAGTCATAAGAAGCCACATAGAACATAATTTAAAAAAACGCTCAATACGAAATATTGAAAATTCCCGAAAAACTTTCACGTCCAAATGTTTTTTTACCGTTGATGGTACAAAACACAATGTATGCAGGGAGTTTTATATGGCTACATTGAATATAACGGATGCCTTAGTCCATAGCTCTTAAAAAAAGTGTTCTTCTAATGGTTTTTTGGATAAAGATAGGCGCGGAAAACACACTCCATCCAATAAGCTATCCGACAATGCTGAAGCGTTTATAAGAGAACACATCCTTTCTTTCCCATCAGTAGAGTCGCATTATTGCCGGGCTTCTAGTACCAAAAAATATCTAGACCCTTCTCTAAATTTATCGATAATGCACAGAATGTATAAGGAAATTTGCATTACAAAGAATTTTGAACCGGATACTTTTGAAAAATACAATTAAGGTTTTTTCAAACCAAAAAAAGACCAATGCAAAAGATGCTTGGCGCAAAATTATTTAACCAAGGAAAAATAGGCAAACGGAAGATGAGTTTAAAAAACATTTAGATAGAAAAACCGCCGCAAGAGAAGCCCGTTATGGAGACAAAATTATTGCCAAAAAGATCCTCAAGTTTTAGCCTTTAATTTTGATCTGCAAGCTGTTCTTAGTACTCCGAAAGGATCGGCAGGTCAAATTTTCTATTTGCGAGAGCTAGCAGTCTACAATCTGACAATGTACAATTTGGGTAATCAAAAAGTTAAATGCTATCTCTGGGATGAAACGCAGGACAAACGAGGGGCAAATGACATAGCCTCTTGTGTGTATGATTTTATCATGTCGCACTCTGAAATCAAATCCGTTCATATGATGTCAGATGGATATGGCGGACAGCAAAAGAATTCTAAATTTGCTTCTATGTGTATGCAACTCCTTATCAATCATCAGTCCTTAATGGTTATTGATCACCGTTTTTTTGAAACGGGTCACAGTGGAATGGAGTGTGACTCCATACACTCCAAAGTTGAACGGAAGGCAAAGTATGTACCAGTGTATACACCTGATGGCTGAGCACAATTAATAAGAGATGCTCGTGTATCATCGGAGCCTTTTAATGTAAAAAATATGTTGTTTGATGAATTTTTTGACTTTGAAGCTTTTTCAAGCATTAATTCTCTTAGTTTTAACATCTCCTGGAAAAGAATTTGCTGGCTTCGCTATTTGAAAGAGCAGCCATCAAAACTTTATTACAAAACTGTTTTTTCTGAAGATTATACTGAAATAGACTGCCGGAAAACTAAAACCCGTGGTCGTCCCACAACAGCTTTAATAAACAAAGCTTATGCAACTGACCTACCTATTAGTGAAGCAAAGAAAAAATATTTATGTGTGAAAACCTAACAATTTTTATAAATCTTTAATTTGATATATGTGTAAATGTTTGTAATTTGTTGTTTGTTCACAATTTTAATACGTCTCTGGACCGATTGACGAAGTAAGTTACATTTACAGTTACTTTAAAGATGGGGCGTAGAAAAAATATATTATCGTCCTCTATAATTACTGCATAATACTTAGTCCAAAAATGCATCACTCATGAAAAATAAAACAAAGAATTAGTTTCCAAATTATCTAACGCCTATTGAACAATTCACAATAATCTAGAATCCTGGTAGGGTCGAAAATTCGATAGCTCACTGGCTTTTCGTCTTCGAACTTCGATCGAACCGTACAGAAAATTCCCAAATTTCCGTTGATAAAAGGAAAATATTTAATCCTGATAATGCGCAAGAGGGTGGAAACTCAGATGAGCGGACATTTGCAACAGGACTTTCTGACAAGGCTAATTATGTTCCGTAATAGTTCGTGCGTTAATCAGCAGCAGGTTTCCGGGGGTATGGAAGAATGTGGCAAGACAAGCAAATTCATTTTTGAGCCTCATTCATCCGCTTTTACGTCTTGAATGAAATCAATTCCATAGCCGTATCACATGGACATAAATTTATATAATTATAAAAAGTGACAAAAACACGCAAACAACGTTTTGAGAATAACCCACTGTGAAAATTTGTATGAATTTTTTCATAAAAATCTCTATAAACACCATTTTGATAATGTGACAACAAATTTTTTATAAAAATGACATCTCGTAAAAATATTTTTATGGTGCTTCTATTTTCATGACGTCACGTAAAATGTTTTAATAAGAATTATAAATAAAAACTATTTTTTTAATTGGTCTGAACACATTTTAATAAGAATAATATCTGGTCAAAATATTTTTATGGTGCTTCTTACGTAGAATCATAGATAAACATTTCCCCATATGAAGGTTATCTATGGATAAACTTTTTATAAAATGTTTTTATGAAATAGAACAGTTTCTATAATTTTTACGGAACTAGTGAAGTGATTGGATGTTTATGCCCCACCAGCATCGAGGAAGTTTGAATTTAAAGACGCGCGCACGCTTTCACGATTTGAAACTCGAAAGTTTATGGCCAATGTCTATAGAGAACAGGATAATCATGTTTTTGTAAATTGTCTTTGGAAAAAGTGTAAAAAATAAAACTTTCTAAAAATATGAAAAAGATTAAAAACACGAAAATATGGTGTAATAGTGAGTTGGATTGGTTTCGTTTTTAATTTGTTTAGGATTTTAGTTTCAATCATGTAAATAAAAGTAAGTGAGCTGCACAAAGACCAACTTCATCTCCACGTGGCGTGTGGTGGAAACAGATCGAGTGGCGTGATTGGGGACCAAGGCCCTCAAGCGGGTCGCTCGAGGGTGACAAACGAAGCTCTGGCGTACGCAAATACTGGGAACATCAGCGTGGAGAAGGATCGATGTGGGTGGATAAGTGTGAGGCAACCGGACCAATGGCCCGGGGCCCTGCATGCATCAGGAAACAGGGCAAACTCGTGGAAGCCTGCCCAGTATATCTCGTACCAGTAAGTCGGTGGTTGATGAGGACGTGGTTACTGATGTGAGGGCTTGCCTTAATCGGCTGGCCAAGTGGATGGGAACCAACATAAAAATCCCCCTCAAGTCAGTGGTGGAACAGCATAAGCCGAAGACTTGGCGTGGCGTAGAGAATACGCTGCGGGGCTAAGGGGTTGCTTAGTCGCTATTATGTGAACTCCAGGTACCAGGCGACACCCAGGTTTCAATAGCCTTCTTCCGGTATGCGGGGCTCTGCTGGAAGCGACCAACCATTCCCTAGCTACTCGTGGGACAAAAAATGGACCAACTAAAAAAAGACAACAAAAACCCAGAGGATAGCCTCACTCATCCAGAAGAAATGGAACTGGATCATGCACCAGACCAAAAAACCGAGGATGAGCTCCTAAAAAGCGGCGAAGAGGACCAAATGAAGCCTCAACAAAAAACCAAAAAGGCTCGAGTAAACCTTAGCGGCACTGCTCGAAAATGATTTGAGTACCTGTTGAAGCACGGCCTCAGTCATGAAGAGGCAAGTCAATAGGCACTGAAACCTATCACAAAGGAGAAGGAGAATGCACCCAAGAGTAAGGGCTCCAAAAGAGTCCGATCTGAGGAAAGCACCCCTGGACATCCGAGGAAGAAAGGAGCTCTCATAGTAGGTAAAACTACCGATGAGGGAAGCAAACCATCCTACGGACAAATGCTATTAGCAATAAGGGTAGGAATAATGCCCTCCAATTATCCAGAGTTATCTCTTTGAGTGGAACAGTTAGCAGCCATAAAAGAGAAAATTTGGAACAAAATCTTACTGCTGGATCCAAAAGCGAATACCAGGCCTATATTCAGCAACTTGCAATTCAGACCTGGCTGGAGGCTGCTGTCCTCTGCTGACGGAGCCACAGTTGAGTGGCTTAAAAGCATGGTTCAGGAGCTGCAGCCACAGGAGGGTGTGTCATTGAGACTCGCAGAGGAAGGTAACATCCCTCACTCTTAGATCTTTGTGACGTACCTTCCCGACAGTCTGTAATATCAAAACGAATAAATACTTCGATTTTGAGAGGTCCAAAACGAAGACCTCAACACACAAAATTGGAGGATTGTAAGAAGGGCCGAAAAATGTCCCACAGTAGAACTCACCATATCCGCAAAAAGATTCAAAAAGAATGGCTATATAGCCAATTATAAATTTGGTCAGGTAAGAATATTACCACAAAAAAGCCATGCTGGGCAACATAGTGGTCCAGTTGCAGCCTCAACCAATCGGGGTTGCGAAAAAGAACACAAAAAGGGACCCACAAAAACGAGTCTCCCAAAGGGCAATTAGGGATCTTATAATGGTCCCAATAAACAGTAAAATGGCTCCCTCCAAATCCGTTAGGTTTCTGCAACTAAACCTCCATCATGCAAAAGCTGCAACTAGCGTGCTTAGCAGGAGTTTTAGCAGAAACCTATCAGACATCGAGCTCATTCAACAACCCTGGGCTCACGAAGGACTTATCAAAGGCCTATCCGTCAATTCATGTAAGTTGATACATTCACAAATACATGACAAACCAAGAGTGGCATTATTCATCTCAAAAAAACTTAACTTCAATTCTGTTCCAGAGTTTATCACCAGAGACCTTGCAACAGCTGAAGTGGAGTTCCTCACCGAAAGGGGTAAAAGGCACATCATAATTGCCTCTGCTTACTTTCCGGAAGAGGAAGGCAAACCTCCACCAGAGGAAGTCTAAAGCCTCATCAGATGGTGCAATAAAAATAACAGACATCTTATTCTTGGATGTATGGGGCAGCACGGACACGAACAAACGAGGTGAGTAACTCTTAGAGTATTTGGCTAAATCTAATATAGACATTATTAACAGAGGTAACACACCCACTTTTATCACTGCAACTAGAAAAGAGGTGCTTGATATCACCCTAGCTAGTTGCTTTACAACAAATTTAATACAAAACTGGTATGTTTCCGATGAGGTTTCTATGTCGGATCACAGTATGATACGATTCAAGGTCAGGGCTACGCGGGGACAGACCCAGTGTTGTCGAATACCTCAACAAACGGACTGAGGTTCATATAAGGACAAATTGATGACGGATGTTGAAGGCGCATTATATACGATTGAAACTGTGGAGGAACTTGAAGTAGCCTCTCAATGGTTGAATCGCACGATAATCAATTGCTACGAGTAATCTTGTCCCATCAAAACAAAGGCTGTCAATAGGGATGTGCCTAGGTGGAACAATGAACTCAGCAAACTTAGCACGCAAAGCATTTAACAGAAAAGGACAGGAAACTGGGAAGACTACAAAAAGGATCTAACTGAATATAACAAACAACTCAGAAGGTCCAAGAGAAAAACTTTGAGGCAACTCTGCGAAGGGATTTCTAACGTAGCCTTAGCAGTGCGCCTTCGAAAAGTCATCGCTAAGGACCACTCTAACGGTATAGGACCCCTTGAAAAGCCAAACGGAGAGTTCACCGAAACCATAGAGGAGATCATGAGATGTTTATTAGACGCTCATTTTCCTGGTGCTGCAATTATTGAAGATAACGCAGAGGCAAATCTTGATGAAGCTTTCATCAAAACTTCTAGATCAGCAAAAAGCCTAGCGGGTAAAATATTCACCAAGAATAGAATTGAATGGGCAATTAACAGCTTCAAGCCCTACAAATCATCTGGAGAGGATGGTATCTTTCCAGCACTTCTACAACAGGGATACGATATATTAATTCCCCACTTATGTAAAAGATTCAAGATGAACTTCATCTTGGGATACATTACAAAACGGTGGAGAGAGGTCATGGTCTGCTTTATTCCTAAGAGTGGCAAACGTCCTCCAGAGGAACCAAAGTCATATAGACCTATAAGCCTTACCTCCTTCTTACTCAAAAGTATGGAAAAAATACTCGACACATACATGAGAAGTGAATATTTATCAAATGCACCAATTCACGAGGAACAATTTGCCTACAAACCTGGCAAATCTACCCTAGATGCCTTACATTGTCTCGTAAGAGACCTAGGAAAGGCAATAGCTGGGAAATAAGTATCGCTATGTGTATTCGTAGATATAGAGGGAGCTTTTGATAACACCTCATATGAATCAATTAGCTGCTGCAACTACAAATGGTATTCCACCTTCCTTAATCAAATGGATTCAGTCCATGCTAAATACTAGGAAAATAATCAGCTACCTCGGAGACCAGTCGACTACTATAAAAGCGGTGGAAGGTTGTCCTCAAGGAGGAGTGCTATCACTTCTACTGTGGTCACTAGTGGTTGACGACTTCCTACCAAAGCTAAAAAGAGAAGGATTTCGTGCTATTGGCTATGCCGACGATTTAGTTATAGTGGTCAGAGGTAAGCACGACGGCATCATTGCCGATCACATGCAATGTGCCTTGAACCTCATAACTACCTGGTGTTCGGAGGAAGGACTTTCAGTCAATACTAATAAAACGACACTTGTTCCATTCACTAACAGGAGGAAGTTAAGTATACGGACTCCAAGCTTGAATGGTACAACCCTGTTATTTTTCGGAAAATAATAAGTACCTTGAAGTCATCCTTGATAGGGAACTTACGTGGAACTCACACCTCGCACACATCACCTCAAAAGCAACAAGGGCTCTTTGGACGTGTCGTAGGCTCTTTGGGAAAACTTGGGGTCTAAAACCAAAAATGATCTACTGGTCATATATAACGGTTGTCAGACCTATCATCACCTATGCTGCGCTTGTATGGTGGAAGAAAACAACGCAAAAAGGGCTACAATAGAGTTGCTGGAATTGCAAAGACTCGCATGTTTAGGAATAATGGGTGTAATGAGATCATGCCCTGGCGCGGCCTTGGAGGTAATGCTAGATCTCCCTCCAATACATTTACATGTAAGGAGGATTGCTCTGCAAAATGCCTATAGGTTAACACAGGCAAAATCTCCAAAACCCGGTGATTGGACAGGATATCTCGAGATACTAAGGGTTGGAACAACCCAATCTATGATGATGCCTAGGGACATAATGCCTGCTAAACAAGATTTCGAAGTTACTCTTGATGTTATTATTAACGATTGTGAGTTAACAAAGAACGAAATCTCAGAAATTACTAGGGGTGCCCTCACATTTTATACTGATGGGTCCAAAACAAACGAAGGAGGAGGAATAGGGGCGACAGGACATAATCTTAGGTTATCAGTAGCCCTAGGTAGCACTCTCACAATATTCTAAGCGGAAATACTAGCGATAGACTTCTGTGCTCAAGAGTGTCTCCAAAAGCGCCTCAATGCAGCCAGAATATTTATTGCCTCCGACAGCCAGGCTGCTTTGAAAGCTCTAAGGTCTATAAGTTATGTGTCCAAAACAGTTTGGAGCTGCAAAAAATCTCTTAAGCTACTGGCTAGACATAACAAACTTTGTTATGGGTGCCAGGGCACAAGAGAATTGCTGGGAATGAGACTGTCGATGGTCTTGCAAAGGAAGGAGCTAGCACTCCTTTCATCGGACCCGAACCGTTTTGTGGCATTACTAGAAGCCACATTGTGGAAGAAGTCCAGAAATGGGAAAATGAACTTAATGCAGCCTACTGGAAGAAAGTTGCAGGCCAAAGATGAGCAAAAAGTTTGCTACAACCTTCTGCTCGCTATACTAAATCGCTCTTAGAGCTTCAGAAGTCTGATGTCAGAGCAATCACAGGACTCCTTACGGGACACTGCCCACTCAAATATCACCTCTGCAAGTTGGGAAAAGTGGACAGAGGAACATGTAGATTCTGCTACAGTGCAGATAAAACGGCTGAACATATACTATGCCATTGCGGAGTACTTGTTCGTCAACGCCATAGGTACCTGGAATGGTTGTTATTGAGACCTGACCAGGTAACAAAAATAGCTCTCAATCGGACGGATCTCTGGGACAAAAATTAGATGGAGGGTATACACTAAAGATCTTTCCAGGTCGCAGTGTGGAAAGGCCAGCTATAGGCCAATCGACCCCTTTGTAATCTACAATCTACAAAAGTAAGTGAACCTTTAACATGTCATCACTAGGTAGAATTCGTCATAGTTGTATTGTAAAAAATTGTAATAGTAAATATTTCTGGCCACTTCGCAATTTGGAGTTTAAGATCAAAATCTTTTTCAAATTTTATAATGAATTTACAAGTACATTACGCAAAAGACTTCTTAAATTTGCTTTATCTTTACAGTCATGACATTATACACTTCTAAAAGTATAGTTGAATATAGTAAAAACACCCATATACTGCCCAAGCTTTTGAAAATACAGTATTGCCTGTAAAAAGAAAATTAATTTCTGGTAACAACAATGATACTTTGAAGAAAACTCAATTTGAACATTTACCTAAAAACAACGTTTGGAATCTGGGATTAAGTAAAATAAATCAAACTAGAGTCAGTAATTTATCTCCCAAGAAGAAGAAAATGCATATTACTAAAAGATCAGAGAAATAGAAGTTTTAAATTAACAAAAAAGCATTTATCAAGTAGTAATCACAATATTAAATAACATTTAAATGGTCTAAATTAGTTAATTCAATATTTTAATTAAAAATTAGATCCTGCACAGGCAAGGATTTTTTAAAAGCAGTATTGCTAACTCTAACAAACCTTCATGGTCAATAACAGACCCTCTCATTAGTTATGAACCAAAACTATTGACTTCTATTACTAGTAATGAATTGAATAATTTTGAATTCCAGTTTTTAGATACAGAATTAATTGATTCAAATTTTGACAATTTTCAATTGCGAAGGTAAGGCTAAAATTTGCAGACAGATATTTTAGACGTTCACTATAGTTTTACTGACTTGATGATAAAACTTCTGATTTACGTACAAAGAGAAGTCGTTAAATTTCTTTCAATACTGCATGACATTGTATATCACATTTTACCACTTTTAGGTCATGTAGAAAGTATTGTTAAAAGAACTGAACTGTTTGTAAGAGTAAAGAACATAAATCATACATGTTTTCTCAACTCATAAAAGTTTGTGTTCCCTTATTAATTGAAAAAATTATAATGCTGCTAAGAGGAATAACAAACAAAAATATTTTTTTCTGTTGGTAACTCAAGGTACTGTTTAAATTTTTTTCAGACTTATTCCTGTTTTCATGGAAATGTAGAATTTAGTTTTCCTTTTTCCTTACTAAAGTATTTTTTGTTGTCTATAATTTTGAAATACCTAACTTAATGTGCAATTTGATGTTATATTGGATTAACTTTCTAAAATATAATGTACTTTTAGTAGAAAGATGTAACTTTGTGAATAATAATATGTAAACTGTGTGATCATTTAATGATATACTTATTATAGTATTTTATGTAATGATCATTAATACACGAGCATATTGTAGGATACATATGCAAGTGTATTAATGGCCATTATACATGAAAGTTGCATACATCGTTTTCTCTACTAATTTAGTAATTATCATTTATTATAAAAAACAAGACCAATGAAGGGAAATTCAACAAATACATTTAAAACTTTTAAACATAATAATTCTTCAATCTTCCTCGTTTATATATAAATGAATTATTGTACAATTAATAATATTTATTTGTGGGGCTGATCCTGTTTGAATGGTTGTTGAACTGGAGGGCTTGTTAATGTTTGTGTTATTCATATTTTCATTCGAATTGAAAATTTTTCTTCGTTAACACTCATTATCATAATAGAACTTAATCTCATAAATTTTTGATATACCTAGGTACTTTTGAAAGTCAAAATTATTTGACAGTTGTGAAATAAAGTGTCACTTTATTGAAAAATAACTTGATTCCTTTGGCTCAAAATTCTGTATCCTAATGAAAATCTGTATCATAATGAATTTGATTAATATACAAATTCAATTATTTTATTAAGTGTATCATAATACATGAGTATAAAATAGTTAACTGTAAAGCAAGTGTCACAATGACTCGTTTTGTAGTACGAGTGAAGTTTGCGCAACGAACCGCGAAGCGGTAAGTTGCGCAAATCACGAGTAACACAGAAAGTCATTGTGACACAAGTTTTACACAACATTTTTTATAATTTGCATTTATTCAATTTTTTAAGTAAAATAAATTTACATTTAATCTCTGTTTTCAAACTAAGAGGAGTGGTTTGAATTTAAGTTGGAAATTCTGTAGATTCCTGATTGGTCAGATCACAGTAAATTGTAAACAGACTTTGATTTAAGCAAACAGAGGAGGATTATTTGTTTAAAAAAGAGCTTCTTCGTACATGCTTGCGATCTATTTATATCATATCATATATTATTCCTATAATACATCTTCACGTAGATATCTGGTGATTTATCCTAAAAGTTGAACGTTATGTATACTTATATATTGATCCTATACAATATAAAAATAAACAATTGACAAATCATTGATGAATAAACGTTAGCGTACTTTATTTGTTATTATTTTTAATATATAATTTATTGAAATATACCTTTAAGACGATTTAATATAATAATTTGCCAGCTAGAACAACGCTAGACGATTCTATAATTTATTTCAAGGTTAAAGTTAAATGTCAAATAAAAAAATATATAACATACGGCATGACACTAAAAATTACTAAAAGAGTGTTAAAAAGACTTCATTGTGACACTGTAAACAATGTTACACTGAAGTCTCTTCTTTACGCGAATTATAAAAATTATTTTTCTATGTTTGTTTTATTATAGAATAATATATTTGAATTGTTTTAATAATAATGTAACTATGATAATTCAATCAGATGTATTCTTATTTTGTGATATTAATGTTAAATACTACAAATCCAAATATAAAATAAGAATTGTAAAGTTGATAATATATACAGGGGGTCCTTAAGTAATTGTACATAGAAGTATGGTAGATTTCTGACTTTAAAACTTGACCAACTGACCAACTTGCTTTAATGAAATGTTGCTAATAAGGATGTTAAATGTTGAATTTTTAAAATATCTTTTTTGCAATAACTTTAACGTTTTTGGATATGTATACATGAAAATTTGGAAATAGAGTTTTTTGAGCACGAAAAATCATAATCTAGTACCTACTTCGATGTAATTTGTAGAGGGCGCTACATAGGCCACATTTGTGGCATCAATGTGCCCTACATTTTTTCGCTGTTTTCGTTAGTGCTTTTTTTGTAGAAGAATATTAGAGCCACGTTATTTTAATAGATATAATCGCATTTTAGGGATCAGCTGCAGGATCATATTAAACAACATAATTGGATCAAAAAAATCCGCTGCTCTATTTATTTCTTCCCAAAGTAATAATTAGTCATTTCGAAAACTATTACTGTAGTAGGCTGACGTCACGAATGATTTTGACAGCAAGCATTCGATTTGTTTCAATATTATGTCAGTATTGTAATATTTAGTTTTCATTTTATTGGTTAATTTGGAAAAAGCGGAAAATGCCGAGGCCTAATAATTATTCTAATACAGATATGGCTGCTATTTACTGTCAGCAAAATTTTAATGGGCGTGCCTGCGAAACGAGAATATTTGAGAAGATATCTAAACAGGCAGCAACATAATCATCAAACATTCAAAAATTTAGGAATTTAGGCGAAAGTGGTTTGTTTCGTCCTAAGCGTGATAACTTAGGCCGACCAAGAATAATTACGCCTGATAAATATGACGAAATAATGATTCCCATTGAAGATGATCCTCAAGTTAGTATAGGGCAATTATCTGCTGCTTTAAAAAACTGTAAAACTTCTCTTTTAAAAAGACTACACCTCGAGAAGTATCATCCATACCATTTTACTCCGGTACAAAATTTATTGCCAGCGGATATACCGTTAAGATACCAATTTGCAAGTGCTATCCGGAACAAGTAAAATCTTGATCACACCTTTGTCGACATAATATTATTTACCGACGAAGCCGCCTCCAACCGTCGTGGTATTTTTAATTTAAGGAACAATCATCTTTGAGCTATTGAAAATCCCAATGATAAACGAGTAAGCCATTTCCAATATGAATTCAAAATCAACGTATGGTGTGGTATCATTGGTAACAATTTCTTAGAACCATACGAGTTACCTCGTAATTTGAATGGTGAGAACTACTTACATTTTTTGCAAAATTATTTCATTATTCCATTGGCAGAATTGCCACTGAATATAAGACAAAATATGCGGTTCATGCAAGATGGTGCACAGCCGCATTATACGTGAGCAGTCAAAACATATTTGAATAACAAATTTCCTGAACGCTGGGTTGGTCGTGGTAGCCTTTTTACTTGGCCAGTACGTAGTCCAGACTTGAATCCTCTCCATTTCGGTATATGAGGTGCAAAGAAGCAACTTGTTTATAAGGATCCCATAAATACCAGCGACCAACTTTGGGAAGGAATAAATAGAGCAGCGGGTTTTTTTGATCCAATGATGTTGTTTAATATGAGACGATCTATTATAGAACGTGTAGATAAATGCATCGACGAGAATGGAGGACATATCGAACATTTAATGTGACACAATTGAAGTTATAATGTTATTTAGCTGAGTTTTTTTTAAATTTGTTTTCTGAATGTTTCCAATAATAATCATGCATCTCATCCCTAAAATGCGATTATATCGTGAACCGTTAAGTTTTAAGGTTAATAACAAGTATACTTTTTTTCTATTAATATAACTTGATTAGCAAAAAAATTTGGGGCACATTGATGCCACAAATGTGGCCTATGTAGCGCCCTCTACAAATTTCATCGAAGTCGTTACCAGATTATGATTTTTCGTGCCCAAAAACGTCTATTTCCAAATTTTCGTATACATATCCAAAAAAGTTGAAGTTATTACAAAAAAGAAATTTTAAAATTTAACCTTCAACATCCTGTATATTCGTTTCTAGCCACATTTTATTAAAGCATGTTGGTTTAAATCGTGATATTTTAAAGTCAGAAATCTACCATACTTCTATGTACAATTACTAAAGGACCACCCTGTATAGAACAATATATAACAGTCCTATGTTTAATGTACAAATATTTTATTAAATTTTTTTATGTTATTATGTAGGTGTTAATAAAACATTCAAATGTGTACTCTTTTCTAATTTATCCAAATTATTTGTATTAAAATTGCTTATTGTAATTATTTCATTACAAAAAATTAAATTTGATTTTATTTTTTGTAATGAAGTAATATACAATTCTAAGACAAATTGTAAAATTTCCCTCCCCATAACTGAAACTAACAAATTTGAATATTCCTCCTGCAAAAATTAGTTTTTGTACCCATAACTAGTGGCACTCCGATCAACGTGATGCCAACTGATAATACTTTTCTCTATGACTCACTTTGAGAAACATAAGCAGGTTATCTTTATCTATGAACACAAGCCAGACTCACTAATACCTGATTGATTTTGCATATTTTCATTTTTAATGACTTTAAAGTTAATATTTTGGGATATTTTATAAATTGCATCGACATTAAAGGCAATATTATAGTTGTGTCAGCTGACCATTTTTATAAAAATATTTATGGAAATTCTTATAAAAAGTTTTTATGTAACCTCATTTTTATAAAATGCTTTTATAAAAATTTTCATACAAATTTTTACAGTGGGACAGGGGCATTACGATTCATAATGTATTTTCGTCGTTGAACATTCAGAAAACAATTTCCACATTTTTTACTGAAAAATGTGTAAGACTGATCTCACCAGCGTAGCGTACCAAATAAATAATAGAATTTCGAACGTTCTCCGCTACAAAAGTTGGTGTTAATGAGTTTTTCATTTAGTAGCACAGATTGCGTCTAGATATAGTCTTCTCATATCTTAACGAGCGTCGTCAAACGCGGCTGAGTTTCCAGCAGCAGAAAATCCGGAAAATCGCAGAGAAAAGCGGAGGAAACACCACCCTCGTGGTTCCAGTGTTATTCCCGTGGTAATTCATCAATAGCCTTCAGAGCGAGTATCAGTGATGATTGACATTTATTTTTGCCAATAAAATATCTCACTGGGAGGGTATATACAGTATCGAATAATATTTTGCGGAACATATAGGAATATAAATGTCAAATATTCGAAAAATCTGCCAGTGTAACTTTTATTAGAACGATACGATAAATTTAAATAAAGTATTTCATTGGATTTGTCTTTGGTTTGCCCTTGCATCCGTTCATTTACTTTATTTTAAAGGACCATAAGCAGAAATCGTATTTGCTCAAAAATGTTAAATTTCCTAATTTTGTATATATTGCTGTAGATTTAGGAATGTGAATTAAGGTAAGTCTGTCAACTATCTATTTGAGAATATAAATTATTCTTCTCATCGGAGTTCTTCTATAATATATTTGGTCGGATTTATATTTCAAGTGAATCACGCACTGTATTTAAAAGAGTAGACAATTTTTTGTCGTATATACTAAACACCCGATATCGAGGTTACTATCGAACAGTTCATTTTTGAGTGCCTTCACGTGCAGTGTAAGAAAATAAGAATGCCGAATAAACAGAAAAGAAAGGCGTTTAAGGAATTGTTACGCATTAAAAAGAAATTTTCAAAACTAGGGTGGGCATTAGATAACTGTTACTGTTAACTAACCCATGTAAGTTACATCCTTGACTTTGTTTTCTAATCCGAACTTCGAGATGGCTACATGAATTTCAGTAAGTAACCTTGATTTATTCATGGTATTTGAAACTATCCCAGTTGGAGATAATAATCAGGACGGTGTAAAGTGTAAATTGATTCGGGAAGCTGTTGGTGGCTGTATTTTTTGAAGATTTGGTGGATATTGGCCGTTTTGGAAACCACGCTGCCTGACCTTTTTTTAAAGGATTTTTGACTGGAATCATAACGTAGGTCGGATTTGGATAGTTTATTTTCATCCTCGTTTTTTATGAGACCATTGTAGGAGTTTCGAGGAGGTTTAGAGGTATGTAAAAGATATCTTTTATATATTTTTTGCAAAGTACGTTTAGACATTTTCGCCCATTTTCTATCAATGAAAAGAATTTAAATTTGTAACTATTAATATATTTCAATTCGTTGTAAAGTAGTATATACTTTTTTACAGTTCAGGGGTATCTTGTCGTTTTGAACCACAAAAAAATATCTATGTATTTTTTTAGCCACTTTTCCTTACTGTTCTACTTATGATTGTATATATCATATTCTTCACATGACTTCAATTCTCAAAGTATAGGTATAGATGTCAAGTAGTTTTTATATTGTTTGATCGAGTGATTAGCATATTACTCATAGGATATCGGCACATGTACTTGCAATATTCTTAGTTGAATAGTTGAAATGTATCATTGTTTCATATTTCTACGTACTGCAGTAACGTGCGAACACATAACAGATAATTCTTGGCTTATTAATGTAATTTTTCATTAATTAATTTCTAAGTTATCGCTTAGATTTTGTATATATTTTATTCATATAGTGGTCATTCAGTTTTTTCAAGTAAAACTTCAACTCGATTAGTAGAACACTAGGGGAGAAGCATTTTCTGGTTCCATATGTAAATGAAGTTTTCCTATGCCGCAGAAGCAATACTTCAGTATATTAGATAATAACTCTTTGGGTGAAATCTTCAATTTCTCTCTAGCTATTATTTTCATCTTATTTTAACAACACATCTGGTGTTGATAATGATATAGTTTGGACACATAGCCTTAAGTTGGTTCAGTCAATTAATAGTTTTATCGTTGATGATAACATTTTAGTAATTCAATGTTATGTGTACATTCAAGGGTTTTCCTGGAGGGATACCTTTCTTTTTAGACACTTACCCTTCCCTGGAGAGATACCTTTTTCTCTTGGATACTTACATTTTCCTGGAGGAGTACTTTTCTGGGGTACTTTAGCATTTGGTTCCGCCTGGACCAGGGTGATGAGGCGATCACCGTTGTTCTGGACGAGAAGATGAAGAGGGGATAACATGGGGTGGATTTAATTGTTTATACATATATATATATATATATATATATATATATATATATATATATAAACCAAAAACCAAAAGTTGGCAGTTAGTCACGGCTGACTAGTTAAAAAATAAAACTTCAAAGAGTGGTCTTTGTTAAAAAAAAAACCCTCAAACTCGTGGGGATAGCAGCCAAAAAAACTTTACAGGTTAGAAATAAAGTGAATCAAATAGTACATTACCCAAGCTTTCGAAGAGCATTGTCTTCATTTTCAAAGGTTGTAGTGTTGATTTAAAATTAAACTCACATTCCACAAATTGCAGGAAAACACATTTTAGTCTTTAGTTACAAATATTTGTATATAAAATAATAAAACAATTACCTTAATAACAGTGTCGAAAACATAAAAACATGGAAGGTTAAAAATTAAAACTAAAATGCTGTATACATTTTGTAGCTGTTTGTCAGTAAACTTTCAAAATGTATTATTTAGTTTGAAGGTGTTTTTTCTCTTTCTTTTACTAATACGATGTTGTGTTAGTTGGGGCGCGTTTGCTTGATTTAACAGGTTTATATTATAGTAAGGTGCAGAAGCTTTCAATAATTTATTGGTTATATCAAGAGACCATCATATATTACATTCAAATTACGAATATCGTTTCTATTATCAATACTATTTATATCCTTTTTTATGTTAATCACTTCTAGTACAGTTCTAACTTTTTCATTATTTTCTTTAGCCAATATTTTCACATTGTCAAAATCAAATTTATGCCCTGTATTCTTAGAGTGATTGGATAAAGTTGCTCCACAAGGAATCTGGTATACTGGTATACCAGATTCCTTGTGGAGATTGTAATAAAACATATATTGGTCAAAGTAAACAATACCTACAAAAAATAATACAAGCTCATAAGTATTCAATAACTGATGTAACAGCTTTGTCCAATCACTCCAAGAATACAGGGAATAAATTTGATTTTGACAATGTGAAAATTTTGGCTTAAGAAAATAATGAAGAAGTTAGAACTGTACTAGAAATGATTACCATAAAAAAGGATATAAATAGTATTAATAATAGAAACGACATTCTTAATTTGAATGTAATATATGATGGTCTTTTAAAATAACCAATAAATTTTTGAAAGCTTCTGCACCTTACTATAATGTACACCTGTTAAATAAAGCAAACGCGCCCAGACTAACACCACATCGTATTAGTAAAAGGAAGAGAAAAAACACCTTCAAACTAAATAATACATTTCAAAATTTTACTGACAACAGCTACAAAATGTACACAGCATTTTAGTTTTAATTTTTAACCTTCCCTGTTTTTATGTTTTTGACACTGTTATTAAGGTAATTGTTTTATCATTTTATATACAGAAATTTGTAACGTCTTTTTTTAACTTATGTATTATGTATTAATCATAATGTAACATTCTAGCCGAAACAGAAGATGACTTAACAAGTCGAAACGCGTCTTTTGGCAAACAATAAACAAATTATTAAAAAGTAAGGACCTTCATTCAAGAAAATTCCTCTCATATAAAATATATATATATATATATATATATATATATATATATATATATATATATATATATATATATATATCTATATATATATATATATATATATATATATATATAAAATAAATACTTCCCAGAGAACTTCAAGAATCTTTAGAAAAATAAATTATTATGTTACCGGTCATTATTTTCTTTATATGCCGTGACGTTTTCTACTAATTATGTTTCCTCAATATCCATTCACCAGCAATGTTCCGTTATTTACCAATGTCTAAGGCTCTGACACTTCACTTCAATGTTACCTCTTGTTTCTTGAATATCTTCTGCTGCACTCCTAACTTCCTTTCTTAACAATTTATTCTATTTAAATTCTCCAATAATAAAAATTTAACTTTTACACTATCCGTCTCTGCTCTTCCAATTTACTTTATATTATTCTGATGCTACTTATTGATATTTAATGCTCATTATTTGACTTCTGCTTCTCTTGTTACTCCGTTTCTTTTCAAATTGTATAAATTAACTTTTTCCAAATTGATATTTCTCTTTTTATAATATTTATTTCTTTGGTTTGGTTCACTTATCTATGTATTCGTCTAATTAATATAATTTACGGTTCTTTTTTATAATTTTCTCTCGAATTCCAAAATTTCTGTCACGCTTCTTCCAAATCTCTCAAAAAACTCCCTATTTATCCGTTTCCCGGTATCGATATTCTTGTTTTATCTAAAAAAAATTCACTCCCACATAGATTATTAATTTAAACCAATCACATTTCCGTTCTATTTTGGTTTGATAATTTTAATAATTGCTATACCTTCTTTACATGTACTATGAACTAAATCTACATTATAAACTATATTATTCACCACATACACTTTTCTCAATTGATAAGAAATCTTTCCTTTTAAATGTCAATTGGAATCTTCATATTTATCGAATAGCTGTATAACCACATACATCTTGCACCATATTCTTCTTCTTATTTGATTCAAACCATTGACATCGACAATAATTTTAACCCAACATTTCAACTGTCAGCTTGACATTTTGTGTTTACAACGATTATTATAGATATGAATCGAAATATGGATTGCATTTATCCAATATTAATTTGTTCACTGGCAATTACTGAGGTATAGTTCATATTTTATGTAAACAATATTATAATGGTTATTCGTGTAGATAACTTCAACATTGGGATTTGGACATTCTTATCAGGTATTTATAATTCTATAACTACTCTATTTGTGTAGTGTAATGTTAAATTTAGTTTTTAACCAGGTAGTGTCTAATGGTACACCCTACGTGTTAATAAAAAATTCTTTTTAATATTCAATCTCATACGTGAATTATTTATATATATTAGAGGACTGGTTCAACTCCCCTCAAATTTAAAGTTTAAAAGGTATCAATCTAGATACCTTCTTAAAATTTCAATTTTCAATCTTTAATCCAAGCTAAATTTTTTTTTCATCTATCAATTTCTGATCAGTAAATACATTTCTAAGGAACATTTTTTTCATTATTAAAATGTTTAAAGATATTCTTATAGTTTAACTCTATCGAAACTTATTCAAAATATTTACAAATTAGGGACATAATAATAATGATTCATAGATTTTAATTCTCCTTTAATATTACTATACTATTTCATGTTATTGTTTCTTTTCGTTCTAACTCCTATTCCCATTGAATTATTCATAACTTATATTCCTCATTCTTTTCAACTGTTTCTTGTTTAAAATAAATATTCACACTTTTTCCCTTTACTTATCTACTCTTCCACTTTCCCTACCTTATCTTCAATTTTAAGAAAAATTTTTTAATTGTTTCTTTTATTTCATATATTTTCATATCATTTTTCAACCCATATTCATGTGAATTTACCTATTCCTATTCTAACCTCTAATTCTTTGCTTTCTATCCATATTTATGTTTATTTTCATAATTCGTAATTACAATTCATCAACTTTATTTCATAACTATACTCATTATATTCTACTTTATTTATCATATCTCCCTATCTCATAATAATTAATCATATCATATTCTATATAAATATTTATTTCCATATTTTCACTATACTTTTCTCCATAATTCCTATAAAAATCTCTTTGACATGAACATAACCTTTTCCTATATTTCAATTTATAAATTTCTTTTCTTTCCAATCATTTTTTAAGTTCCTGTTAACTTGTTATATAACTTGTCATTCTTAAATTCTGCATGATCTTGTTTAAAAAGTGTAACATTCTATTTT
Organism: Galeruca laticollis; assembly: GCA_963921935.1. Taxonomy (NCBI): domain Eukaryota; kingdom Metazoa; phylum Arthropoda; class Insecta; order Coleoptera; family Chrysomelidae; genus Galeruca; species Galeruca laticollis. The sequence continues at coordinate 240,321,694 of OY998175.1, forward strand.
ATCCTTCCCTCTATCGAATAATTTCCCAATTTATATCATATTATATTTAAATATCACATGCTATTTTACTTTGGTATAACTTTGTTAATCTATTATTTATTATGTCTCCATTTTTTTCCTTATATATTTACACTAAATTTCCTTATTATACAAATTCTAAACCTATTTACCTCTACTTAATATTACCTAATATTTATTTATATATTCTTTTCTCTTTCAGATTACTACTGACTATGGATAACAACAAAACTCCTACAATTACTGAATATGAAAAAACGATTAGATCTACATATTATATTAATTTAACTATACTTGTATTATTTATTTATAATGAAATTTCTATGTAAGTTTATTTTTGTATCCTATTCCTGTCCATTCCATTATTTTTTCGTTTCCAAATTTCATTCTAATTCTTATGTGATACTATTTAATATGCTATTCTTTTTCTTATGTTCATCTCTCGTTGTTTGAGTCTCATTGTTTTACTGTAGCTTCTTTCCGTTTTTCGAAATATCCTTTCTAGTTTTGTAGTCTCGTATCTCATTAATTTCTTTCCATAAATCCAATAACATTTGTGCTTCAAATTCCTCCATATTATTCATTTCAATCCTTATTATTTTCATCGATACATTTGTGTGAATTATATGCATCTTGTTGTCCGGTTTTCTTCCTGTTACTATATTATAAAATTTTCCGGAGCATCCTATACCTATTTCATGACTTCTTATATTATCTTCTATTTCTTCTACTGTGTTTCTTAATCTTCGGTGCATCTCTACAATTTCTTTGTTATATTGTCTATCCATTATTCCATTTCTTCTAGCACATTTGCCTGTTGATTTCTCTATTCTACCATCTAAATTTGTAATCACTTTATTTACTTTTTCTTGAGAATGCTGCTCGATCTTTTCAATAACTTGTTCCTGTAATTTTATGTTTCCTACTTCTTCAGTATCCTTTTTAATTTCTTCTGTCCCCTCTGTGATATTTGTTAACTCCTGATTATCCTTCTCAATATTCCTAATTTTCATTAAACTTTCTCTTTTTATCTCTTCTACACTATTTGTTAAATAATTGGCTGGTTTTGAAACATCCGTTAGGATAGTTTCAGGTTCCATACCATCAATTTTCTCTTCCAAATTATTACCTGTCTTCTGTTCCATAGTATCCATATTTTTATTTATAGTCTCATTCAAATCTCCCCTCATATTGTTCATATCGACCTTATTTTCTTCAAATTTCTTGTCCTCCTTACCAATCGTTTCTTCCACATTGCTACTACTATTATCTAGCAACTTATCCATTTTATTATCAATGTTCCCCTCTACTCGGTTAAAATCTTCCACCATCATGTCCGATTTCCTATCTCCACTTGTTTCTTCACGCCACTCTCTCCTCTCTTTCCTAATTTCTTTACTCCAATTATTTATTTTCTCATTTATCATGTCTATCTTACTATTCATATTCCCATTTATCTTCTCCTCCATTCTGTTAAACACTTGTTTCATCCAGTCCATAAATTGATCATTTTCCTCTCTTGTTCCTTTTAGCGTTTCCTGTCTCCTATACTCCTGTTTTCAATCTCTCAATACCATTTTCTTGTCCATGATTTATTTGTTTAATTTTATTTTTAATAATGTGTTAATATTGAATCCAGCCCCACGTTGCAGGCGTCAAATTTATAATTATAATTTATCATTGGGAACAATTATTTTTATTTACATTTTATATGATAGTCGGCAGCATGAGACTCCTCCCTTTGAGTTCTGGACGCAAATGTATAACTTTGATACACATTAAAATATTGAATTTTGAAATTTTTCTAGTATGTTTTATTCCTGAATAAAATATATACCTTAGTTTCCTTTATCGACTCCTTATATTATTATAGAATGAATAAATCAAGCACCATTTTCTAAATGTATTATAAATATTAAATAGAATGATAAAAAATACCAACACTTTAACGAAATGATTTCATAAATTGTTGAGATTATATTTAAATTATTTTTACATAAATTTTCTTTACACCGCTCCTGCATTCTTGACTGGTCATGCGCACTGAATGCTTAGATTGACTGCGTCGGCGCATAGGAGAAACACATCCTCGTATATCGTTTCACAACGACACAAAACGTATGGTTCACAGTCGACGTTGTTTATATGAATGTTTTTATAAATTTAACGTTCTTAAATTCATTGCAATCATCGATATATTATTGGAAATTACACTATACAGTTACATACATGTATCAAAATGCGAGTAAAGTGAATTATGAATAGTCATAGAAATAGTTAAGCATGCATTAGAAGAAAATAAAAGTGGAATGGTACTTTACGTGCAATGTAAACAATGATGATGTGAAATAAAATGTTTTCACAAGTAAGTACAAATTATAACTATTATTAAAGTCGTATGGATATTCATGGATATGAAATAATATTCATCATTTTATTGTTTTTGGCCTTTTTTTTAGAAATTTTAATTTAAACGTTCAAATGATATTTTTATTGTTCACTATTTCTTCCTCTTTGGAATTCCAAATTAAAAAAACCTAAAAACCACCGACCTTATTTCCAATTCTCGGCACTGTGGAACTGCTGCAAAGCGTCTCTTTTTCTTGAGAATTTCTTATCAAAGAAATACTTTTTCTGCACACTGTACTTTATCACACGGTTTAAACAAAATTGATACTATGATTTTATAATGGTTTTTAACTTAAAATTATTCACTTTTACATAGTTTTCTCAAAAATTTTGGAGATGAGAGCTACATAGATGCTCACTATTCTTCTACCAACCCCGACTCTCAATTTTTTTTTAAATCAACAAACCTTTTCCCATATCAAAAACACAGCCTCCTTATATTGTTTTTTTAGTCGACAATTGTCAATTTGAGTGTTTTTCATGAAAATACAAAATTCTTTAATTAAAATTGTCCTGCAGGATAATAACACTTATATAAATGGGTTTATAATGTCTTAGGGAATATATAAAATGTCCTTTACATGTATTACAATCCCAAAATTTTTTGTAATTCCCTTTTTATGGTATTTTTATTTACAATTAAATATACAATTTCTACAACCTAAAAAAATTATTTATATATATGGAAATGTTTAGTCTTGAATTTATGAATTTTTACTAATTTTATTTTATATCAACTCTTATTTATTTTCAAATTTGCCTTTTATGTTTTATATTCAATTCCAAAGCAATGATTTTAGGTTCGCAAGAAAATCACTAGATTTTATGACTTCCTGTTCATTAAATTTTATTTAGTTAACAGATTTCCATGACATATAACATGGCTCTGTTCCGTATGTCATCTTTCATAAAGTTTTTTTTTCTTTATAAATTATTTTTCATATTGTTAACTTTTACTACCATCGTCTGTGAATATCGCTAATCAATTATAGTAAGTTGAGTATTAATTCTTGTTATTTAAGGTTTCAAACAAAACAACATTCTACTTCATCCAGATATTGACATGGCAGTTTTCAGATGATTTCGAAAATTGTTGACATTGACTTGACCTTAGGATTTATTTGTGAAGGTAAAATTTTCATACTTAATTATAATGTTATCATTAAAATTTTATTCCTTATCCTTTAATCCTTTCTTTATAATTGGTTTTCTCAATATTTGATAATACATTTGCTTACTTCATTCATTCGTTTATGTTAAATTTAGTTTTTACTAAGTAGTGTCTAATGGTACACCCTACGTATTAATAAAAAATCTTTTTTAATATTCAATCTCATACGTGAATTATTTATATATATTAGAGGACTGGTTCAATATATATATTTATGTCACATATATTTTTTTTTAAACTTATCATGTTGAATAACATCCAACCTGGATTAAGGTGTGTATTATTATTTTTTTGCGTTGATGACGTATGTTATATCCTAGCTAAGTGTAAGCACATGTATAACTGTTATTTTGTATAGCCCAGTTATATTTTGTTTTGCGTTTTTTCATTAGTTCCTATATATAACTGATAACTGGTGTTTTGTATAGCCTAGTTATATTTCATCTTACGTTTTTCATTAGTTCACATGTATAACTGATAACTCGTGTTTTGTATAGACCAGTTATATTTCATTTTGCGTTTTTTTATTAGTTCACATGTTTTATTGATAACTCGGTGCTCTGTGTTGCCCAGTTATTATTCAACTAATTTGTTTTGCCTTATTAGCTAATTCAGTGACTTGACAGACGTTATAGTCCAGTCATTTTGCATCTTTTTTACGCATCCTTAGAAATTAACAAGAAAATTTCAGTAACTGTCCTTTGAAAAAACCTTTTGTTTGTTAATAACCACGTTGGTAAGTTTCGATACCTGGTTTCTTTATTCTTTCCTATTCATTTGCTAGGTTTAGGATAGGACGAACATTTTGGCCGAGCAGAAACCTGGCTGACGCCCTTTTATTTTTAGAACATCCCGGATAATTGAAATAACTCACTCCCACTCACCGACTAAGTGAGCTGCAGGCACGAAAGTTGGTCACCGGGGACAGCTGGACTTATCTGTAGCCCATAGGGCCCATACTAGTGAACAGTTTGAGTAGTTGCAATTTTTCTAAAATATTATCTAAATTTAAGAAAAGTCTTATAGAATTTATCTCACTAAATTATTAGGATATTCATTCTCTAAAAATGATTGATGAGGAACATGTTATGGATTTTGATTCTGTTAGTGTTTTAGATATTTAATCAAATATTAAGAGAAGATTTTTCTTAGAAATGGCTCTCATACCTCAAGAAATTAATATCTTCAACAAAAAAAGTAATCATAATAATTTAAGTGACATCTATTATTACTTATTATCTATTAATAAAAATCATAAAATCTTTCGATTTCAAATTCTTCTATTTAAAAAAAATTTAGGTTGATATAACGTCATTTTTTATAATTAAAGAAGAAAGAAGATAACCATAAACAAATCAATATTACTTAGAACTATTGTTAATTCATACATAACCTTATTTTCTTTTTTTATTTCTACGTTTCAATATAACTATTTAAATCGATTTTATTTACTTTCAACTTGACAATTATTTTAAAAAAATTTAAATAAGACTCTTTATGTTTTATACATTTACCATTTACATCTATTACAATATACATTCTTATATACTTTATCCTGGAAAATCAAATTAATAAAATCTGAAAGCTTGTACATAAAAAAAGTATGAAAAGTACTCGCTTTAATTTGCTGCTTCCCCAATAATCCTGTGTTTATTAATATTATTCGGCAAAGATCAAGTTTAATTATATCTGCTGATCTTTACAATTATTACTTAAAAAGACAGTGTCAAAGTGGAGAACTCTCTAGATTTATCTGATCATTGACGACTTCATATTGTGTGTCCCTTAAGTCTCTTCTAATTTTTAAAGGAAATCCAGTATTTGTTTCTTATCACAAATATGTTGTACCTTTAGTTCTGTGTTAGGTATCAATGAATGGTTGGTATCAAGTAGATGTTTTGCGTTGTAGGATTTCTCTGGTTGTATTGATTTGTATGCTCGAGATTGTTCGCTGTAAATAGTTTCGGAAGTTCTAAGGTTTTGACCCAAATAAACAGCATTGTATTCAGGACATTTAAACATATATACCACACTTCTTTAATGGGGATAAGTTTGTTTTTACAATCAAAAATTTTTACTCACATTACATTCAGTTTTAAAAGAACATGTTGTATTTGTTGCTGAAGATATTACCTTTGAAATATTATTAGAAATATTTCCAGCATATGTAATGGTTTTGTAATTTTTCATTCCTTCAGATTGTTTAGAAAATATTATTAGAACAAGTTTTCCTGATTTTGCATATCAATGCACAGTTATACTGATATTAAATGTGAAACATATATCCAGGATAATGAGCTAATAATATCTAAGCTTTAATATTGGTAATATCACTTCATCTTTTTTTTCTATTTATATATTTTAAGTCAATTACAAGGTGGGTCACTCCTTGGTCTAACCAAAAATAATTATTAAGCATCAGTTATTCTGACGATGATAGCAATATGATAAAAATTGGCAATGTTTTAGAAGCTCTATCATTTATTCATGATATTGTGTAATTATTTATAGACAGTTACTTTCATTTAGAGAAGGAATATTGATAGATTTCACAGAGTGAGGGTCGAAACGGTGAATTTCATTAAAAAACCGTCAATATACTTACTGAACAAATAGATCTACAGATTCCGCGCTGGCCGATCTAAACAAGCTGGTGTAAATGTCGATAGAAGAAAAGTGCATGGCCATCGAGGTAGCATTAACTAATGTTACTACCAGCTCATTGATAAACGCTAATGAGCAGGCGGGGCAAACCCACTGTAAAATGCAGATGGATAAAGGCTTACCTGTAAAATAGGATAGTAAAATACACTCAGGGCTTAGGGTCAAGCCAACATCAAAACAAAAGCCGGTAAAGGATGCCCACAGGGAGGAGTTCTGTCACTGTTACTTTGGTCTACCTTAGTTGAAGATCTCCACACAGAATTATGCTCTGTTGATTATTACTGCCTAGGATACACAGACGATATAGTAATTGTTGCCACAACTGATTGTTTTCCCAATTAAATATAGTCCTTAGTAATCATTTTCCCATGAAAAGCACGACCTTGCTTTGTTCAGATTTTTTTATATCTGACAAAAATGTTCCATGGGAATGTTCGTATAATAATGTTTAAATAATAATTTACATTCGTTCAAAGCGAACGGTGCCTTCTCCATAAATTATAATCATTTTGTATACAATGAAAATTCATTTACTTCTTTCAATTAAATTAAATTCAAAGAAGCAACGTTAGAATATAAATTAAACAGAGTTCCCGCTGACAAGTTGAAAAAAAACGTCAGGAAATTAATTTTAAAACCCAAAATGAAGGGACTAAGAGGTTTTACTTTATCATTTGTTGAGCATTGGTATCAGTTATACGGGAAGGAAGTATTAGTGATAAGAAGTATATAAAGAGAAAACGAAAACAAGCATTTAAACGAGAAAGCAGCTCAAAATAACCTTTTTTATAGAATATAAATTCTAAAAGCAACAGGGAAAAACAGTTTATTTTATATATTCCTCGTGAATAATATTTAGTTCACATAAGTAGAGAATGGTGGATGCTAGATGATATATACAGATTGTCCCAAGAAACTGGATTGTACCACTATTCTCTGATCTTAGAATTTTACTGTGTAGTTTCAAATTCGGCTAATTATGCAATTTCTTTAAAAATTTAATGAGCCGAACTATCTCAAAATATCAATTAAATTTTCTCTTATTGAAATTGTTAATGTAGAACTGCTCATGGCTGCTACTTTGTGTAGCTATCAAGCAGTCCCGACTTCAATCGTTCATATTTCTTGATTTCTATTAAATAGTAGAATTCTCTTTATAGAGGAAAATACTTTTCATGTCTTCAGTATCTGTAAAAGTTGGAAGGGTGGGTAGACCCCACAGCACGTAGGCCATAATTGGCCCATTGTGCATCCTTCTGAGGTTCAAAACTTCCTTCTAGCTCGTCATCCAGCCTACTTCCTCGAAGGCGATAACGTCGCCTGAATTAAGTTCCCTCATACTGGCGTGTGTTAGCCTGTGCTCGCCGAATACATGAAACCTAAGATGAGAGAGTGTCTGACATTCGCAAAGAATGTGCTCGAGATTTACATCTTCTTGCTCATATTCTCTACAAAGTGGGGTGTCAGAGAGACCCAGTCTGTGGAGGTGTTTTCGTAGGTGGCAGTGACCAGTCAGAATAACCGTGGCAGTTCGTAGGTTCCGCCTGTTCATAGTCACGTATTTTTTGGCTACTTTGCTGTCCGGATATTGTAGCAGTTCCTTGGCAAGCCTGCAGCCTTCTGCGTCGTCCCATCTACCTTTAAACGTATTAAGGGAGTGTTCCTTTAATAGGTCGGCCGTCGCCGACGCCGATAGACCAATGAAAGTACCAGGTCCCAAGATTTTGTGAGAGGCTGCCTTCCTGGTTAGCGAGTCTGTAATACGGGTTCCTTCCGATTTCTCACGGCCCTTAATCCAGCCTAAAGTGACCGTGTTGCTGTTACAGGCTTCGAATAAGGCCATGTGATATTTGAGTACTAGGCCTGATGTAATACGTTGTCTGTTCAGGGATAGTAGTGTTTGTCTACTGTCCGTAAGGATGTATATGTTATTACCTGTGGCTTTCCTTTTGGTAATCTCTTTTGCAGTGATGCAGATAGCAGTGAGCTCTGTTTGAGCAACACTTGCATTGCAGCCCATTGCCCATTTTATGTTGAGATTTAGGGGTCTAGAGAAAATTCCACATCCTGAGCCCACATTTCATTTGGACCCATCTGTGAAGATGCGGATTGCCTCTTCTTCCAATGGGTCTTGTACGTTGTTTTTAAAGATTACCTTGTAGAGCCTGTGGAAGGCATATCGCGGAGGAATCGAGTCCGTATTGGGCTGCAGCAGGGGGACCTCCCTGAGGGCCTCATGCCACAAGTTACGTCTCAGTTTACCGGATCCTCCATCAGGTTGTATACCGGTAGAGCGTAGACGTGTCATGGTCATAAAAACAACCTCCTTGATGTAAATGTCAAGGGGAGTGAGACCGAGGATTACCTCCATAGCTCTTGTTGGTGTGGTTCTCATGCCTTCTGTAGTGTTGAGGCATGCTGTTCTTTGGATTTGATCCAGTTTACGGACGACTGTCAGCTTTAACTCCCCACCCAATCGCGCCGTACGTTAGCATAGGTCTGATGATGGCAGTGTAGATCCAGGCAGCAACCCTAGGTGACATTCCCCAGGTGCGGCTGATTGTTCTATGACATTCATAAGAAATATATGCTTTTTCAACTCTGTTTTCTAAGTGAGAGTTCCACGTTAACTTACTGTCAAAGGTGAATCCTTAAATATTTCACCTCTGAAGAGAAATTAAGTTTGGTTCTAGGAGCTTTGGGGCTTGATGTTTTGCAAGCTCTCTTTTTTTCGTGAGAAGAACCATCTCCGTCTTATTATATATAGAGGGCCTCTTGCATTAAAGAGCAGAGTGTCTCCTCGAATCTTCCTGTTAGCAGAATCACTAGGTCATCTGAATATGCTGTTTTGTAGAAGTTGCTATCGTTGAGGTGGCTGAACAAGGAGTCTCAGACCATGTTCCACAGTAGTGGCTAGAGCACCCCTCCCTGTGGACAACCTTTCACAACCAAGCCTCTGATAGTTACATCATCCACACTGATTTTTATTGCCCTTTTTGAGAGCATGTTATATATCCAGTCATTTATGGTTTGGGGCATATTCTTGTTGGAAAGTGCATTTGTTATTTTAGGAGAAGTGGTTCTATCCAATGCTCCTTCTATGTCTATGAATACGCCCAGGGTGGACTCCTTATTTTCCAACGATCTCTCGATGCGGCCCGCTACGAGATGAAGAGCCGAATCGGTGGATTTCTCCATTGAAAACGATGTGAGGCTAATGGGTCGATATGCTTTTGGAATGGAATAGTCCATTCTTCCTGGTTTTGGTATGAACACGACTTTGACTTCTCTCCAACCTTTTGGAATATACCTTAGTGCCAGTGAGGATCTGAGGATTCCTACCAGGTGCGGCATTAGGTCATCCAGGCCCCACTGAAGTAGGGCTGGATAAATGCCGTCTATTCCCAGGGATTTAAAGGGTGAGAAGCCTGAGATGGCCCACTTCAGTCTGTCCGAGTCGACGATCTGTCGTGATATACGCCAATCGTCGTCCGTCGGGGGGTGCTTCTCCTCATCCACCTAGGCTGCCGTATTTGTGGTTTTGGAGTCCGGGAAGTGAGTTGACATCAATAATTGAAGGCTTTCCTTTAGGTTGCCAGTTTTTCATGTCTTATAATTATTATGCAAAATGTGAGAAAATGCAAAAACGATGGCAAACAATAGAGAGTAAAAGTTGAGTACAAAATGTATTGAAGTAAATTGTTATCTTTTTATACACTTAGAATTCTTTTATCATTGTTTACTGCGAATGACAGAATAACTTGTGGATCTTCTATATTTCCCAATTATTGTAATCAAATTTAACCAAAAAGAAATTTATTGTCTTTGAAACAATATGAATTGTAACGTATTATTTTTTTCACGTGTCAAAATCTGACATTTTGGTGGTTTCAACCAAAGGCCATGCATTATTCTAGCCAATCATTCGGTATTATACTGATAAAACTGCTTTCTCATCGATAATAGTTTGTTTACATTGAAACGTTAAAATTTTACTTTGAATTTGTCATTATTGACAACTAAAATTGCTTCGAAGTTTATTGAATAATGAACACAAACCCAGTCAGTGCCATCACTCAAGAGACTACTGAACATTTCATACAAAATTCCACTCCAAAAAACACTATAAAATCCAAAAATGTATATGGAATCAGTTTGAATCATTTTGCAGAATCAGAAACTACCAACTATAGAAAAATACGAGTATTCAAGAAATTGCAAAAATTCTAGAAGACGGCAGCAAATATGAAAAAATGTAACGGCGAAGATTACAAAGAATATACTTTGAAACACATATGGAATCTAACAGCCAAGTTGATACAGGAAAAATACTACCTAGAATTCAATATAAGCTTCAATCCGTTTCAAGATTTGGAATTTAAAAGAGCGAGAGATGTGCGAAATGCCAAAAGAAAAAAATTGCAAAGTTGTATAGAAAAGAGAAAGCAATGTGCAACAGCACTAAAAGGAGAATAATGTAGGAGTGTGATCAGTTCGTGTGACGAAAATACGCCTTCGGATCTCCAAATGAAGTTATTTCATATTATTTCCTATGAATTAGCATGGCGCGGAGAGAAATTAGATAATTCAGGTTAAAAAACAGGACGATTAGAATATATTCCTATATTTAGTAAAACTTGCCAGGGTGGTTATAAAAAATGCACCGACACAAAATGGTTGATACCTAACTTAGAGAATCCTGAACGGTTCTCCTTAAGATTGTATAACAAGCTTATTCTAATAAATGGTTAGTTCCTATTTTCATTCTTACGATGAAGCAGTGACCAACTCAGCCGATGATGCTGAGATCCCACCGCTGTCACCAGTGTAATACTTCTGACCTTTCGTAATAAATTTCTCTTGCTCCTTTAGGGTTGTATCCCGTTACCGCTGTCCCCACACTAATAGGTCGTTGGTATATTCCAATTGGTATAGGAAACTGTATTATTTCTGTGGCTTCTTTTCCTCTGATTGTAGTGACCGGAGGGGCCCTACTGTATGCTCCTATCCTATAAATCTTTGCAGCGTGCTGTCACCAGTGCCTTACGGCACAAAGTTTAGAACCAGAAATCTCCCTTCGGGTTACCTCGAGGGAGGGGTTTTCCTGGCACGAGCGGTCAAGGTCTCCGTGGGGCCTCTTGGGCTTATACAATGTGCCAAGCCTGAGTTCGAATGCAGGTCGTCTCAGCCCGTTCTATTTGCTGGTACGAGGGTAAGCGATGTTGTTAAAGGAAACAGACTGGAAGGATAAGTATGTACAAGTATATATATTACAAAATAACAGTGAATCATACAGCCCTGCTTTGGATAAACTGACAGTTACTCGGGGAAACGCCCCGGTAAAAAAAATCAGGTAAGGAAAAACGTCTTTCCAAAATCTGGAAGTAGTTACCCGTTCCCGTGACACCCGTAAAGGATGTCTTATATAGGACTATCCCTATATAAGAATTGAAACCAACGAAAACAGAAGCCTGACTCGGGCACAACGTCTTCCAAACTCTTGAAAGGGGTCTTTTCTGATTATGAAAGATGAAAGGACGATATTATGTGTAAATAAATATTTGGTATAATCTAAGAACGAAATGATTATCGTACAACCCTTCGTAAATTTAATGGTGTGAAGGTAAATTCCTGTACCGTTGAATATCCCGTACAATAAAGTGAATAATATATCAACAAAATTCTGAAATCTAGTAGAATAATTATGATATCTCGGGTATGTGGATATCCTGTACAATATAGTAAATCCTATATAACAACAAAATTTTGAAATCGAATAAAATAATTACGATATCTCGTGAATTTGGATATCCTGTACAATATAGTAAATCATTTATATCAACAAAATTTTGAAATCGAATAAAATAATAATAATATCTCATGAATTTGGATATCCTGTACCGTATAAGGTAAAACAAGACTTTTGGAATTAAATCAGAACAAATATGATATCCTGTACAGTTGAATATCCTTGCACAATGCAGAAAGCAAAATATATAGAGAGATGAACATCGAACATACAATATCTCCCGTATATGCCTATAATTTTAGACTAGATCGGTCGATGAGGGGCTCAGATGTAAACAGTACACTCAATATGACCGAAAATATAGGTCTCCCTTACCTTTTGGGACACCCAGTTAAGTAAAAAAATAAAAAATATCAATACAGTACATAAAAAATAATTATACGTTAAAAACTTACGTTTTGGAATATCACAAGGCACAACTACACAATATAACTGTCGACGAGAAAGTGGCCGGCCGTCCTTAGACTGGTCACTTAGGGAAATTACTACATCTCTCTCTGGCCTCAAAAATTCCTGCGATTTATTCCAAAACTACCTCGTCTATGCCCTTGTGTGAAGGATAATTTTAAATTTCATTATTCTGGTTTGCAACGTATTGATTATATTTATTGATAAACAAAGCATGGCAAACCATCCGATGTGATGTTTATTGACCTTGCTAATTATAACAAAATTGTTTGTATCAATTTCTTTCCTGGAAGTCAACAATTATCTTAATATTATTTATTAATTATTTCGAATTAAGAAGATTTTGTCTATATAGGGTGTTCTTAAAATTTCCTATGTCATATCTCGTGTTTATTACATTATGGATAAACACGGTAAAAATGTCACCACTGATCGATTTTTTGTTACTCCAAATCCTTATTGGAAAAATGCAAATGCTACTTGGTATAAAAATGTACCAGTGGGTAAGAATGAAATGGGCAAATGGTTAAAGAAGTCAGCTGAAAAATGTGGACTTGACACTAAGAAAAGAAGAATAACTAACCACTCAGGCTGATCAACTTTGGTTACTCATTCAATGAAGAAAGGTATACAGGAACAAGAAGCTATCAAAATAACAGGTCACAGCAGCATGGTTGAAGCCATATTTACATATTGATGCCGAACACCATAAAAATATCATCGATAAAGTTAGAGCGAACAAATCGGTATTTATTGCCAATATATCAACAACTGCGGCAACATTAACCAATACATCAACAACTGCGGCAACGTCAACCAATATTATATCCACACATGAGTTGGAAGAGACAGCTATTACTGCTGGCCAAACTATTTACAAAAACTGTGTTTTCAATAACTGTAATTTTTCAAATAATTTAATTTTCCTCTTGTTCAAAATGTTGATTATATTCCCAGTTAGCTTATGTATTCTTTGAATTCAATAAAATGAAAAAATAGAGCAAAATCCTTTTAAATTGTTGAAAAAAATAATCTTTCCAAATACAACTGGTTCTTCAAATTTTATCACAGAATTTTCTATTTTCATCAATCAAACTTGTTTATTTGAGGCAAAAACATTAAAACAAACCAAATTTAGATAAAATCACTCGTTTTAACGGACTCATGATTTTATCAATCGGTTTGTTTTCATATTTTTGCCAAATAAACAAGTTTTCGTGGAAAAGAAAAAAACTATCGATAAAATTTGAAACACTCCTGGTTATTACCTTTGATAATCTCTATTTCGAAAAAACATGCCTATTTCCGAATAGAAAGTACAAAAACATAAAAAAAATATTGCCCAATTTGAAAGGAAAATCTAAAATGCAAATATGCTATAATTATATTATGCATATTGGGCTAAAACATTCTATTTTGAGGCTTAAAATCTAAGTTCACAGATTAAAAATTATCTACCTTGATATTTCGAGAATAGTGATGATTTGAACAATTTTGTTTCAAAAATATTGTACAATTCTGTACGTGACCTAACAAATTTCCAGTGTTGTCAACACCGGTAATAACATCAGAATAGACCACAAGATCTGGAGAGGTGAGTCCCTTGCCCTTACCCGCATGAATCCCGTGAAATATAGCCTCGTTTGTCGGTGTCGAAGAAATGGGAGGTTAAAAATGCCGTGTCAGCGGCAAGGACAGCTGACCACCAGATTGGGTTTTCGACGATCAGAAGAAAATAGACAAGGACGTCGACACAGGGACGAAAGGTCGTTTAATCAGGGTTGTAATTTATAGAGAATATTTCGTCATGTGCTGTAATTCATTGATCATTTGTATCACCTATTTTATTTTGAAGCATGGAATTACTTCTTCCTGTAAATTGAATAGGAAATAACTACAGTACAAATGGTTATTGTTCGCTAAGATGTGTTAAGAAATTTGGTATCTCAAAACGCACGAATATGAATTATGAAACATAAAAATATGATAATATCAATTAATTGTTTTCTTCACTCAAGCCACGGTAAGTTCAATTGAAGGTATTAATTGGCGCTCAGAGCCAGATAAATCTTCCATCGGGCCTCGAACGCTTTCGAATGATATCACTTATATGATTGTGGACTATCCTACGTAACATATCCGTCACGTAATGATAGGATTCGTTTGAGTTGAGCTAGAATTAATTAATAACAGTTAGTAAGCTTGATGAAAAATTACGCTCAAACTTTCAACTAATCGACGACCCTTCCACATGTGCCTTTTGAATGATTAATTCCTTGTATTTTTTAGATTTATGTATATGGATTTGATAACAAAGTTACATAGATCACGATTATTGTGTAAATTAATTCCTCTCTACGCCACTGATTCATGAATGTGGAAGAAAAGTGACCATGAGAATAGATGAAATTTTAGAAAGTTTCCCTGAAACGCAGTAGACCTAAAAAGTTTGTCATCAAATTTACTTCATTTGCCAGGAACTACTTTTAAATGATGGAGGACGTATTATAATTTGAAAGAAACAACTTAGGTAAAGTAAAACATTTTGAGGTGATGAAAAAGTTATAGTGGGGTTTTTAAGCGAGAAACGTGATGGTATGTAGGATGGAACTTTGGTGAATATTTGTGAATACTTATAAACCATCTTAAAATCATTATTTCATTAATTATGCTGAAACTGAGCTAGTTGTGATAGAATAAGAAAATGAATAATGGGAAAACAGAAAAAGAATAAAACAATTATCTTCCTCGAAAGTGATTCTCGTTGATTCACACTCTAGGAAGCTAATAAAATAGCAATTTATTTATGTATCACACGCAAAAAAAAATGTTCAGAAATGATCTTTGAAAATTGATATCGAAGATGCTCCAAAGTCTGTTTTCTGTTATATTATAAATTCCAAAAATCTATGAATAATTTCATTTGCTAATTGATCCTTTTTCATATACAGAGAGTTAAGTTTGAACGATCAAAAACAAAGTCTTCATATAAGTGATCGCGGTAAATATTTTGATGTGGACAAAATATAACTCAACGGTAGATTCCTGTGCAATAAGATACAGGGCGCTAAAGTTAAATTATTTTTAGCTTTGTTCATGGATTGTTACCTATTTGATGTAGGTATTATTTCACTTTTTGTTACAGGGCGTGCCATGTGAATGATTCCTGATGAGGAAATTAAGTGAGAGTTTTTTTGACGAAACTATTTAGTTATTTTAATTTGATTTGATTTTGCATTGTGAGATTCCGTACGGAGAACATCAAATTTTAAGAGTTCTCCTAGCATCCGAATATCGACAATTAATCGTGTTTATTAGTTGATTGTTATTCTGTATCAACATGTGAATAGAACAATGTGTCTGAACAACTGATAACATATCGACATAGGATAAAAAATTGTATGTATTAATTGCAGTACTTTATAAAAACCCCAAACTAATTTATATGTTCATATTTCTTTGGTTACTGATTAGAAACTCGCTAAAATAAGCTATCCAATATACCTGTATGGTTAAATTGATAAAAGATATTGAAGATGGGTTTTAAAAAATGCCAGAGGGAGACAGATCAAACGAGGAAGTACTGGATGAGATATTGAAAAATAGAAACTAAATCAAAAATTATATTGAAGCTAATGATACTCGACTCTTACTCAAAGTTCAAGAACTGAAAAATTCAGTATCTGAGCTGGAAAAAGAGAACTCAATTTACAAAGAAGAAGTAGAATATTTGAAGAGAGAGCAAAATAAAAAGAATATAGTAATTTTTGGACTGAATAAAAAAAGGGAAGAAGTTACTCCAACGAATATTTGTTTGTCTTTGAACGGATTACTTGATGTGGAACTAGAAGAAACTGATTTAAGTGATTGTTACCCACTGGGGAGGGCTGATAGTTGCCCCATAAATGTAGAGTTCCAAACAAATCTCAAGAAGAAGCAAATCCTTCAAAATTGCAAAAAATTAGAATGAAAAATTATATCGATTGCCCATGACCTTACGAACACACAAAGAAGCGAACAGAAACTTCTGAGAAGACATCTTTCACTTTCCAAACAGGAAAACTACCAGGATTGTTACATTACGGGGAACAAATTGTTTGTGAACGGAAAAGTTTACAAAGCAGATGATCTGGAGGATTTCCCACCGGACAAATTCTTAGATAAGCCTAATAGTGCTCCTGCTACTCCAACAACATCTCAAATGAAAAAGCCACCCACTGCATTAGAAGAGCCGTTGTCCTCAGCTGAAAAACCTCCAAGTACCCCAAAATCTACAGTTAACAAAACGATAGTACCTTAACAAAATGAACCAAGAACACGCTCTGTCAAAAAAGTCTGAAACATTTTTTTTTCTCTCTTATTATAGATTTCTATATTTAATATCATCTGCAAAATTTTCAACACTATACATTTTTATATTTTATGATATCTTCTAAATTTTGATGAACAAAAATACTAGACGTGTATTTTAATTTATTTTACTGTATTTTATGATTGTGGTGATTTCATGGAAATATTTTATCACACCTATTTTAATCACTGTTTCTCACCCTAATCGGAATACTTTTTTTATTATGGATCCGTACATCAGAGAATATAGAAACGACCTGATAGATGCGAAACATGTTAGTGATATTAGTGAATTCAGCGAATATCTTCGAAATAATATGAAAATCCTTCACATGAACATTCGCAGTATCATGTAAAATATTGATCAATTGTCTGTGTTATTAAGTGAAATTCCCGAAAAACTTGATGTTATCATTTTGACGGAAATATACATAGTGAATGATCTTGAAGTTATTCGTATGAAAGGTGACCAAACATTATATAATGGGGGGAAATTAAATAAAAACGATGGGGTTATAGTATATATTAGGGGAACACTTGACTTTCCATATAGTATAAAAGATATTTCAGAATTAAAAGCTTCACGGATAATCATTTAAAATCGGAATTATAACATATCAATCACAGCTCTCTATTGATCTCCTAATACTTGTCCTATTCAATTCAATATCGGGTTGGGAACGTATGTAGAGAAAATAGGAAACAATGATGTGCAGATAATTACTGGTGATATAAATATTGATACATTGTCAGAATACGACTATGCAGAAGAATACAAGAATATAATGAATGCACACGGGTTCATATCTTATATAAACGATGTTACACGACCAATTAGTGGATATTGTATAGACCATTTCTTCATGAAATGGCAACACCAACTCAAATTCAAATCCTTTATTATACAGAGTTGTATAACAGATCATTCTCCCATTGACATAACGTTCCAATCGGAAAACCAACAAACATATATTAAACCTGATACTAAATACAAGAAATTTATAAATTATAATAAAAAAGAATTGCGGTGAGAACTATGGCGTGATATATATATATATATATATATATATATATATATATATATATATATATATATATATATATATATATATATATATATATATATATATATATATATATATATGAAAAATGAATATAATTTGATAAAATACGAGGTGCTATATGAAATATAAATTTCGATTTTCTACTACAGTCGAAATTTCAATAATTTCGACTTATTGGCCTGACCGTTCTTCGAAGGGCAAAACAACTACATTCCTGGCTAATACCACGCAGAATATTGAATTACATCCCCTTCGAAGAACGGTCAGGCCAATAAGTCGAAATTATTGAAATTTCGACTAAAACAGGTGTAGTAGAAAATCGAAATTTATATTTCATATAGCACCTCGTATTTTATCAAATTATATTCATTTTTCATTTAATACGACTAATACGGTCGCATTTATCTGAGGTGTTGGTTCGCAACTGAAAGTGAAGATGGCGCCAACTGACTACTTCTCGCTTGTGTAACTACACGAACCAAGAGAGGTTGTCGGAGGGTGTAATCTTCAGTTCGGATTAGATATTCTGAACTGGAAGGCATTACGGCACTCTTGAAGAGACCCAAGAAGGTCGCAACGCGTAAGTGTACTATGCTCTTCCGCTATCAGCTGCGAATCACCACAGATGTCCGTATCGGCAAAATGGCCGATCGACGTCACGGTTTTCGAAGGGGATGTAATTCAATATTCTGCGTGGTATTAGCCAGGAATGTAGTTGTTTTGCCCTTCGAAGAACGGTCAGGCCAATAAGTCGAAATTATTGAAATTTCGACTAAAACAGGTGTAGTAGAAAATCGAAATTCAAATTTATATATATATATATATATATATATATATATATATATATATATATATGCCGTGCTGATGAGGCAAAATGAGCCAGAAACATGCTTGTCCACGGTTACCATTCTATTTCAGTAGCCCTTTATTTTGCGTGAATTACCCATGAATATATTTGTTGTTGTTGTTAACATATCATTGATTCGGAATACAGTCCATTACAGTAGAGGCAGGCAGCATCCTCATCTTCATCACTGTCCTGAATTAGTATTTCATCTGCGTCGACTCTAACAAATTCTTCTTTTTGTTCTGAATAAAACTCAAAGTCAATATCACATATCACGCGATATTCCTACATCTTCTTTGTTATTTACTATGAGTCGGAAGGTTCATGGCGGGGGGGCTATATGCGCCTCCGTGTCGATGTTGGTTGATGTCCTGAAAACTCGGGATCTTCCATGTTTCGATTAACATCTTTGCTCCCAAATTTCACATCCTTATTTGGTTATGCCGTGCTGATGAGGCAAAATGAGCCAGAAACATGCATGTCCACGGTTACCATTCTATTTCAGTAGCCCTTTATTTTGCGTGAATTACCCATGAATATATTTGTTGTTGTTGTTAACATATCACGCGATATTCCTACATCTTCTTTGTTATTTACTATGGGTCGGAAGGTTCATGGCGGGGGGGCTATATGCGCCTCCGTGTCGATGTTGGTTGATGTCCTGAAAACTCGGGATCTTCCAATTGAAGACACAAATGAGCGTTTGGTTTCCCTGCTGAAATCCGTTATTTTGTGTTTTCCCATGTTTCGATTAACATCTTTGCTCCCAAATTTCACATCCTTATTTGGTTATGCCGTGCTGATGAGGCAAAATGAGCCAGAAACATGCATATCCACGGTTACCATTCTATTTCAGTAGCCCTTTATTTTGCGTGAATTACCCATGAATATATTTGTTGTTATATATATATATATATATATATATATATATATATATATATATATATATATATATATATATATATATACATTTATATATATATATATATATATATATATATATATATACATTTATATATATATATATATATATATATATATATATATATAACAAAGATGATACCCAAAAAATACCCAGATACCTTGTTGGAAAAATAAAACTGCGCATTGAAAATAGTAGTGTTACAGTGAAAATTAATAACAAAAATCGCGCTAGGACCAAATGGATCACACCTAAAATAATAGAGAGTGGTAATAGAAAAAATGATCTATATAAAAAAGTACAGACACAACCTGAAAAAATAGAACTACGTGAAGAATACAGGCAAATGAAGAACAATTTGAATAAACCCATAACTAATGTCAAAATGAAATATGCTAATAAATTGATTGAAGATAACAAGAATAGTACAAAAGAGCTCTGGAAGACAGTTCATGAAATTTATGGGAAAACTGAAAATAAAACAATAATAAATGAAATAAAACTGACTGAAGACGCAGTAATCTATAACAAACTCGAAGTTTGTGAGGCATTCAATGAATACTATAGCAAACTGAGTGAAAACTACGAAATGAAAATCTTCCAACCTCCAGACTATGAAAACATGGAAACAACAATTGAGAGCACCATGTATGTGTATCCAACTAATGAGAATGAAGTGACAGAAATCATAAACCAATTGAAACCTAAAAAATCACCAGGCGATGATGGTTTACGCTCTGAAACATAAATCGGTGTATACGAGTACATGCCGGATGTTTCCCAAAAATATGGAAATCTGGACTTATAACACCACTTTACAAAAGTGGTGACGAAAGACAAATGGTACATTATAGAACTGGAGGTCCCGTGGGTTCGTCAGACCCTTAGTATATTGGTCACAGGCTGGGCATATTCTATCATGAGACCATCATACCCCCCTTAGGGGTATTATTATTATTATTATTATTATTGATATTATTATTATTATTATTATTATTATTATTATTATTATTATTATTATTTTTTTTTTTTATTCACGTTAACCGGATGTTTAGCGTGAGAACCGGCAAGGTTAGTTGCAAGGTTTCCAGCATTTCCTATTTATTTTTGTTCAACACTTTTCTGATTATATTGCACGTGCTCAAAATGACCGCTTTTTGTAGCTCGTAGAAAAGATTTTTCTGGAGTCCTAGGCTATCCAGGTTCTTTTTCAGGTCTTTCGGTATTTCTCCAGTGGCTCCAATAATAATTGGGATGGTTTTAACCGTTTTCGCCTGCCATGTCTCTTTCAGGTCCTCGCACAATGGTAAGTATTTTTCTATTTTTTCCATGCCCTTTTTTTGTATGTTAGCAGCCGCTGGAACCAAAACATCCACCAAGAGTATTTCTTTTTCAGTTTTATTGAAAACCAGTATGTCGGGTCTGTTGTGTTGTACAGTCCTGTCTGTTTGGATATCTCTGTCCCAGTATAGCAAAAACTTGTCGCTTTCTAACACATGTTGGGGTGTGTACTTGTAGTATGGCGTTTTCGCCTCAGTTAAATCTAGTTTGCGGACAAGTTCTGTATGTATGATTTTAGCGACGTTATTATGTCGAGTAGTGTATTCTCTAGGAGCAAGTGTTTTGCAACCGCTAAGGAGGTGTTCAACATTTTCATGTTTGTCTCCACACATTCTGCACTGTGTTGATATAATGCTTTGGTCTTTGACTATATATTTAAGATATGAACGAGTAGGGATGACCTGGTCTTGGATGGCGCACATGAATCCTTCTGTCTCTGGGAAAAGATTACCACTATTGAGCCATGCTATGGAAGCAGCTTTGTCTAAGGAAGTATTATTTAGTGTATTTGGATATCGTCCATGCAGCTCTTTTTCTTTCCATTGTGATTCCAGTGCTAAGACGGAGTGCTGCGGGTCGCATGCGTATTCTGTATCAGTTAGTTTTAGCGGGGTTATATTTTTATCGACATTTATGATTGCATGGTGGAGGGGGGAATCTGTTGCTCGGTTGTAAAAGTAGTTGCGCATGAGTTCTATTTGTTTTTTGTGCATAATGCGCATGTCAGCTATACCTCTGCCTCCTTTATTCCGAGGTAGGTGGAACCTCTCCTTGCATGCTTTGGGGTGATGTTTCCGATGTTTAGTAAAGCATACTCTAGTTGCTCTATTTAGGTCTTCGAGTTCCGTAATAGTCCAGTTTATGACACCAAAGCTATATGTTACTACAGGAATAGCATAAGCATTTATTGCCGTCGTGATGTTTTGTGCGGATAATTGTGTTTTGAGAATGTCTTTGGTTCGCTCTTTCAATTTATTTTTAAGCTGATTTTTTACTTCCGGCTCTTGGATGCCTAGCGATTGAGCAAATCCCAGATATTTGTAAGTATCAGTATTATTATTATTATTATTATTATTATTATTATTATTATTATTATTATTATTATTATTATTATTATTATTATTATTATTATTATTATTATTATTATTATTATTATTATTATTATTAAGGAACTATGATATGATCCTAATTTCTACGTAATATTGGTACCCATGATTAATTAAATGAGTCAGATTAGTAATATTCTGAATTTCATAATATTTTATGGCTTGTTCACCATATTCGTTAACTTGACCCTCATAAAAGTAGGTGTTATATATGAAACAATAGTTTTTAAGTTATTTGACACAAATACTTCATCACTGATTTGTAATATTCCAATTTTCATCATTATTACGGAATTACGTTTTTGGCTTTTGGGATGATTAGAATAGTAATTCAAAAATCTGCGTGACGCTGTTTTTGATCCTATAGAAATTACATTATTATTTGATCTTATAACTTTGGTATCCAAGAAAGTGTTCCAACGTGAATTTCATGTTCAATTGTAAACTGCAAATGCCTATCCAAAGAATTGAACAACTCAAGAGCAAATTGTGTCGTCACCGTATTTATATACAAATGGCATTTCAAAAGGTAAACTACGAATAATACTAACAAGCAGTTCATATAATACAATTGTGGACTAATAGGAGATCCCATTGATGTACCAAATATTTGTTTATGAAATTCGTTATTTAAACTAAAGTATGTGTTGTTAAATATAGATGTAGGGAAAAACGGGCCTTGTTGGACGCCTTTTTTTGAAATGGTTTTGGTTCGGTTATATTCAGTTTTTTAAAGTCTGACATAAATTTAATTATAAAAGTTTATTCCCGGCTACCTAAAGATAATGTTATAATATTGAAATTATAAACACTTTTTTTAGAAACTGACATTTGTAAAAAATTGGCAAAGGGACCAGCATACCCTAATATCAGTGTATGATGGACCCTTTCCTCAAGCTTTGATAGCCCCCCTAGGGAATTAGGCTGTTGCTTTTCGGAAATTATATGTTTCACGTTTTTATTGAAAATTAACAAAAAAAAGAACATTTTGTCAAAAATTGTATCGCGATTAAAAAAACTTACAAGATTAAACATCAAGATTAAAAAAATTACAAGATATTAAACATCAAGATTAAGAAAACTTATGAAACAAGAATAAACAAGAACATCAAGTCATTAAATGTTACTGGCAAATGCCGCACAAAAAAATCTTCAATTATCTATCGACTCCCGCGCAATCGATGTAGTTCCACTTTTTGCATGTTTTGCAACGAATCCAAATTCATTTCTCCTTGATTCGGAATACAGTCCATTACAGTAGAGGCAGGCAGCATCCTCATCTTCATCACTGTCCTGAATTAGTATTTCATCTGCGTCGACTCTAACAAATTCTTCTTTTTTTTCTGAATAAAACTCAAAGTCAATATCACAGCATTTTTTATAATTGACAATAGTGCAGCTACTAGTTTCGGCCTACATAAGGGTCAACTTCAGGCTGCAAATTATTATTTTTGTTATAATTAAAGGAAACAATTACCTTAGTCTCCAACCTTACCTGATCTAAGAAGCTACTTCCATTGGTTACATACGACGATCATCATAAATGTTAGAGGAAAAAGGTGTGAAAAGTTGGAACATTGAAATTTTTGAAATTTGAAAATCTTGAAAAATCGTTCTCTCGTCATAAATTGAAATGTAAACCACTTAATGGTTATACTATCTTATAAAAAGGATGTAACAAATGAAAAAAATTATTATTAGTTGCAATTGGAATAAGTGATAGAGTTTAGCTTAAAGGGAGCAATCAACCATGAAAAATTATCTTATGAGGGGTAAGAGTCAAACTCCTCAAATTTGTGTGTAAGAGGAATTTTGTCTCTATGACCGTTAATATCCTCAACTCTCAGAGGGGAGAGTACAACAAGAGTCCGGGAAAGTAATTCTCATTTCCCATAGGGAAGAGTCCATACAGGCCATATAGTTGGAGGTAAGATATTAAAGGTGAGAACCTCTTGAACAAAATTACTTCTATATATAGGAAATTCTTATAAAGAAAATAAGAAATGAGCACAATGTTGTGAACAGAAAACTGAAGCACAAGGGATCCACAATATTTCGATAAATAGTCCATTACAAGCAAGGCACACTAAACCAGTCAGAAATGCACTTCACTCACAACATGTGACTTGTAATAATAGAGAACAACATGAAAGCATATCATAGCGGAAGTTGGCAATGGCAGAAATGTCATACTTGAAAATAACAAGAGAGAGAATTGAAGTGTAATTGAATTAGAAGAAAATGAATTTTCTCTTTGGAAGTGGTTAATGACAAACTTCGAAAATTAATTGAATGATTAAATTGGTTGAGAAACCAATAAATAGGCATGAGAAGAACATGTGTCGCTCACGAACAAATAATAGTACATGAACAACAATAATGCAAATTCGCTGAAAAAATAGATAACAACAATATAATCAAATTAGTACTTTGAAGTTATTAAACATTAATTTATACATATCAGAATGAGCGTATGAAATTCAGAGATAAAATTATAGTTGTAAATGTTAATATTAGTACAAATCCTCTTGAAAAAGAATGAGAGTTGTTGTTAGGTTAACATGTGAAAAACTAAAAACAATTCATAACCATAAACTGATTTTAGTCGTAATTAAATAATGCTAAGATAACAAGTCCATGGATAGCATTAATGGGGAGTTACATAAAAATACTACAAAAAACGAACTGTAAACATTGAAGGTTGAGAGAAAATAAAGTTTAACACCCCTGAAAAGGAAGATTGAGGAACATGTGTGGCTCAGAAGGTACCAATTGTTCATTAACCCTAGACCGGTATCTATATTTAATCATATGTTACCGGTATCGATACGTAAATTTTACGTAAAATACTTTTTATGGCATTTGAGTATCTAAATCTTAACCTCAACTAATGAAACACAATTGGTCATTGAAAAAACATTTATTTTAAAGAGAATAAAATATGTTAACATTAATGGTAACTATAAATACATTCAGCAAACAATGAAAAACATTTTATATTTTCCTAACAGAAACAATGGTAACTAAAAAATGCTCTAAGCAAACCAATAAAAAATACAAATGAAACTTTAACTACATTTTAAACATATTTTATTTTGATGCGCACCGCATATGGGTTTATTGCACTTCAAACAGTAGGTCGTGGTCATGCTGATGGACACATGTGACAGTAAGTTCGACGTCCTTTTTGAGACTCTGGACATTCCTGTAGCGCAGGTTGCTGCCTTTCTCGTAGTACTTCTATCATAGTGCGCAAAGGGATGCTAAATCTTGGATTTTGAGCCAAACGTGAACATTGCCAAGGCTGAGTCAACCTGATGTGCAAATTTTGCATATACTTGTCTCTTGCTATGGGGTTGCCGCCATGCGAAATAACGTTATGATTGTAAATCACAAACGAATTGATGCACGCCATATTCAGTAAATTGTAAAAAAAACACATTGGCCATCTTTTGGTTTTACGATTACAGTTCATGTTTCGACACATTTGGTCAAATGTGTCAACAGCACCCTTGGTGGAATTGTATGTATGTATTATTTCTGGTTCGTGTGTTGTTTTATTTACAGTTCCCGTTTCATGCATGGTTGACAGTGAGAGCACATGTTTGTTAGCTTTGGGCTTATATGATACTAGAGTCGCTTTTTCATTGTATGCGAATAAGGAAGTATGTACCCTTCTATCTTTATCTATTTCTATAAATTCCTTTGGAACCTCTTTCTTGTTTTTCCTTAGAGAGTTTATAAGAATTAGTCAATAACTTTTCAGCCAAAGGAATATTGGTAAACCAATATGGTAACATTCCTGTTTATTCCGTGGATTGATTTGGTCAATGTTCCAACATACTAATCTGCCAATGGCAATCCATTTGTTTTTGTGGATTTTCCGACATAAGGAGATGCATCTACTAGATATTTCGTAGATACATCACATAACAGAACAAGTTTCAGGCCATATTCAGCTGGTTTGTTTGGTATGTACATACGAAACGCACAGTGACCCCGAAATCCTACTAGCTGTTCGTCGATAGTTACATATGAACCTATTTGTACGAGCTTCTACATAACTCTGTAAACTTATTCCAAATATCTTCTATTGGTGCAAATCTAGATTCTCGTCTTCTTTCCTCGCGTGTATTAGCGTCATCTAAACGTAAGCAGGCTGTCAAAAACTCAAAACGCTTTTGAGTCATTGTTGCTTTATATCGAGTACCACAAAAGGTGGTATTGAACATGGTGTCGGTCGCCAAGTGATTATCTTTCAAAAATCCGGCAAAAAAATATAATCCAAGTAATGCTTTTAGATCTTCCAAACATGTTCCGGAAATAAACGCTAGCTCCTTATCGTAATTTTGACTTGCTGAGCGAATCTTTTGATTAGTGTATTCCACTATTATATTCAACGTAGCATCCGAGAAAAATATTTGAAATGCGCGTACTGGATCAAATATATTTCGTAATTCCGGCGAAGGTCCTGGTTTTACATATATAATATTTTTCGAAGAGGTTTTGCGTTTTTCCGTGCCGGTTGGTGTGGAAAACCACTGGTAGCTATTTTTTCCATACAACTTGTCTTTAGCTGGGGTAACCACAAAGCTAGGTTCTTCATTGGCAGGATCAGTCTGAAAAATAATATGGCAATAAAAATGTTATCCCCAGACTCGTTTTCCGTTTCAGATTCGGCTCTAGTAACAACATTTTCGGTCTCACTGTCACTACTTCCTAACAGTGCTCTCTCCAGCTCTTCCAATGATGAACCACGCCTTGACATTATAGACCCTTCCTGGTATAGATACGTAAAAAAATCGTGGTGTAAAATGCACCTATTGGTATCGATGCGTGAAATTAACGTGCAGTAATCTGGAAAACAATGTGTGGTCACTACATCACTGACAAATACGAAATGGCTATGTATTGAATCGATGAATACCAGATTGGAGCTAGCATAGATGGTAGAACGGGATAAAGCGCACGCGAATAACTGCTGTGCTATTAAATTTCTAATTTGAGTGCGTAAATCTTACGTACGATACTGGTCTAGAGTTAAGACAAACAACATTGCCATCAAAACGAGTCTGGTTAATCTCAAATATCTCAAGTATATTCATCCTAGGACCCTTAAAACATTTATGTAGTATACGAGCGTCAGACAATAAAAAATTATGGTTGTCTGGAATAATGTGATTCGCAAAAGCTGAAGGGGAAGCAGGAGGGTCAGTATTACGATACAACTAAGATGTTCTTTTAACCTGGTGTTCAACAAACATCCAGACTAGTTCATATAGACAGCGTCTCAGTCCTGACAACAAAGTTTGTAATCCCCGGGAGAATGGAGATATGGCATACAGTCTTTTGTGTTAACCAGTAATGATCTCAAATGGTAATTAGTTCTAAAACCAAAGTTAATGTTATGTTTTTACTATTAATTCCCTTAATGTGGTTTCTGACAGTGACAAACTTCATTATGCTGGTTCTCTACATTACTTTGGTCCTATATCCTATAAATTTGGTGATATTTTTAAAAACAAACACAACATTAACTTTGGTTTTACAACCAATAACAATTTCTGCCTTTCTGTCTGGATTAGTGTGCCTTGCTTGTAATGGACTATTTATCGAAGTATTATAGATCCCTAGGGCTTCAGTTCCGTATTCCTACGTAAAGAAGTAATTTTGTTTCAGAGGTTTTCACCTTTAATTTCTTTCCTCCAACTATATGGCCAGTATGGACTCTTCCCTATGGGGATTAAGGATAACTTTCCCGGATTCTTCCTTCTAGTAATCAATCCTGAACTTGTTGCACTCTTCCCTCTGAAAATTGAGGATATCAATGGTCATATAGACAAGATTCCTCATACACACAAATTTAAGCAGTTTGACTCTTATGCCCCATAAGATATTTTTTCATGGTTGATTACTCCCTTTGAGCTCAACTCTATCACTCCATTCCAATTTCAACTAATAATTAATTTTTTCATTGATCATATCCTTTTTATAAGATAATATAACCATTGAGTGGTTTACATTTCAATTTATGACGCGAGAAAGATTTTTCAAGTTTTTCAAATTTCAAAGATTTCAATCTTCCAACTTTTCACACCCTTTTCCTCTAACATTTATGATGATCGACGTGTGGTACCCACGGAAGTAGTTTTTTAGATCAGGTAAGGTTGGAGACTTTAGTAATTGTTTCCTTCAATTATAACAAAATAATAATTTGCAGCCTGAAGATGGCTCTTATGTAGGCCGAAACTAGTATCTCTCATTTATTAAAAATGCTGCAACATTGACTTTGAGTTTTATTCAGAAAAATTACTGTCAGTCGTATTTGAGGCATGGTTGATATTTTCCTTTTAAATTCTTCTTTGCTCTTTTGGCTGCTCTTCTTTCTTCCACTTCCCTTTTTTACCTTTAAATTGCTTTTATCTCCTCTACTCCTGGTGTTGAATAAATTAACCCATATTGTCTCTTTTTGCGATGCACTTTCTTCCCTTTGGATGTTTCAACCGTTGGCAAAGGTGATAGCTCTTGAATCAGTTCAAGCACTTTTTCTGATTTGCTCTTCAATGGGTCCGAAGCTAATGGATCATTTCTGGAAGATTTTCATCAGCACGAATCAGCTTTTATTTCGGAATTGCTATTCAATGGTCTTGATGTAGACGGAACCGTAATTTGTTCAGAATCTTGGGTTGAATAATCGGTATTTTCAGGAATAGCAGTAGTGTTATTTTCCTGCTGAGCAGTGATATCAGTAACATCTGAAGGACTAAACATCCATTCTGGAACTACGTCTTCATTTAATGGAACAATGCCTGTTTTCTGGAAGCTACTTCTTGCGTTACCCAAAGTTGCCGCATTCGAAAAGGCTTCATTGAAAAACTCACCTACTTGATAATGAGTCACAGCACGTCCAGAGTGAGCTCTCAGCCAACATCTGATGGATTGATTTTAATAAGTAGTAAGTGGCCCATAAAATGATACATATTAAGGTAGTAGGCGATGTGTGCAATGGGTGGGAAAAGAAAAAATAATTATGTTATTGGCTTTGGCATATTCAAGCACTTCTAAATTTTCATGGCTCGAATGACCATCCAGTAATAGCAAAATTTTTCTTTCGGGAGAAGGGTTTGCAAATTCTTTGAAGTGTTTCAGCCATTTAACGCAAATTTATCCCGTCATATAGCCTGTCTCTTTCGCATATCCATCTGAACTAGTAGGAGCCTTATCGATTAACTAGTTTTTCATGTTTTTTCTGGGAAATATGAAAGCAGGAGGTATGGAATTACCCATGGCATTAACACAGCATATTGTGGAAAAATCTCCGCGCTGGTCAGTGTACTGACTTGCTTTCTTCCTCTTACTGCCTGATTTCTTCAGTTTTTGATTGGACCGTGGAAAATCCTTATTCATCCATATTATATATCTGATCTGATTTCAAGTTATGTTTAGATATAACTACGTTTAGCATCTCGGAAAACCTATTAACTACTGGTTTATCAAATCCCTGCACACTGGTGAGAGAAGGAGCTTCAGGTATTCGCAATGATATTAGTTTTTCATGCCGCTTTATTAGTGCATGTGCCCAATCCCAGCCGGACATTTGGAATTCCTTGTTAAAAGGATGATTTATTTTTAGTTTTTCTGCAATTTGGAACCCAAGTTTTCTTATATCGGTTAATGTTAACCTAAAATATATATCAGACATCATTTTTATATGGCTTACTAATTCAATTTCAATTTCTGGAGGAAAAACAGGCCCACCATAAAAGCCTTATTCACCTTGCTTCATAATTTTGTTACGATCTTGAACTCTTCTTTTCAAAGTGCTTCTTGGGACATCAAATGTCCTGACAGCTAGTTTCCAACCCAATCGCTTAGCGTTTATGGCTTGAATCGCTGATTCCATGTTTTCTTTGTCCCATAACTGCCTGACCTCCTTTTTCCCCACTTTATTTGTACCTGATGTGACAAAAAAATAGCGGTTCAAATTATATTCGGGTATGATGCCCCCGGGGACCAACATTGACTGATAACGCGGGGACAAACATACACTAAAGGCAAAATATATTATTAATTAACAAATTGAAATCAACACGGCATCGTTGCACCATGATTTCGTCAACCACTAAAGAAGTAATAATTACCTAACCTAAACCATTAATATTAAATGAAAATATATTGAAATTCTCTCCGAAATAATAGGTCATATTATGCTTCCGAAAATATTTATATACTTACTTTTTCATTTTGTTTTTGATTATATTTGGATTTAATTTATTTAGATCACCAAAACACTTGTTAGACCTACTTTTCACTGAAATATGACTGGCGAAACAACAATTCGATATCGATGCCACATCTGCAAGCTCGAAATATGAGCAGGGGTCCATCATAGTCGGGGGGTCAACAAAGCCTGTTTTCCCCTCATTAATGATAAAAAAATATATCTAGATAATGTAGTGTCAGGTCCATTTCTTATCACTTATATTGGTGATCAAATCCAATGGGATGTTAGTAAACAAAGAGACTGCATCCAATGAAACCAAAACATATTTTTCTGGTAATTCACAACCCCTAATAGCAACAACAAACGTAAATGTGTCTTTTATATTATAGTTAGTACGATCTTCAAATGAATTTTTGAAATATCTGCCAAATAATTCGACAATTTATAAGTATATCCTGTTTATGAATTTTGGTCAAACAATATAGTTTTAGGAAA
The DNA here is from genome assembly GCA_963921935.1 of Galeruca laticollis. Classification (NCBI taxonomy): domain Eukaryota; kingdom Metazoa; phylum Arthropoda; class Insecta; order Coleoptera; family Chrysomelidae; genus Galeruca; species Galeruca laticollis. The sequence goes on from OY998175.1 coordinate 240,352,522, forward strand.
TTATATATAATATATATATATATATATATATATATATATAAATATATATATATATATATATATAATATATATATAATATATATATTTATATATATATATATATATATTGTTTATTTTATATTCTTGGGATTGAGGACCATTTTTAAAGACATTTAACAGTAGTTAATACTATCCAAATATCTTAAAGAAATTCTTGAAAACATTGTTTACCAGAATAAATACTACATAAAAGACTCGATGGATTTCAAAAATAAGATTAAAAACATCACAATACCAGAAAATTATATACTAGCATCCCTAGATGTTAAATCATTATATACGAGTATTCCTATAAATGTAGCAAAAAATATAATAATTAAAAAATGGAATCAGATTAAAACATACACTGATATTTCTATGAGTGACTTCTTAGAAGCTATAGAACTCACTCTGAATTCCACCTATTTTTTGTATGAAGAGACGTTTTACCAACAAATTGAAGGATGTGCCATGGGGACCTCGATTTCTAGTGTCATTGCCCAATTAGTTATGGAAGACCTTCAAGAAACAATACTGACCAAAAACTCAATTCAAACACTATTTTTTTACAGGTATGTTGACGACTGCATATTAGCAATTCCAAAAAATACAGAACATTTGGTCTTGCAAGATTTCAACAATTACCATGACAGACTACAGTTCACCATTGAACTAGAAAAAAATAATCAAATTAGCTTTTTGGACCTCACTCTCCATCATACAACTAACACCATAAAAACGGAATGGCACACAAAAGATACCTGGTCTTCCCGATATTTAAATTTTAAATCACAACACCCTCTAACACACAAAAAAACTGTCATTATAGGACTCGCAGATCGATCAATAAATCTGTCCGACCTCGAATTCAGAGAGAATGCAATAATAAAAGCTAAAGATGCCCTTATACTCAACAACTATCCCACAAATTTGATAAATAAGATATTTAGAAAACGTTTACATATATTTTATAATCATAATAATACAAAAACTGAAATAGACAATAAAACAAACCAATTCCTCACTTTGCCATATATACCAAATTTATCAGAAAACCTAAAAAAGACATTTTCGCACCACAACATACATGTTGCTCATAAAGGGTACAACCTACTAAAAACCAATTACACCAATCTAAAAAGTTCAATCTCAAAAGGAAAAAACAGCAATGTAGTGTATGAAATACCATGTAAAAACTGTGAAGAGGTCTACATCGGACAAACAAGTCAGTATTTGAAAACCAGAATAAATAGTCACAAATATGACAAACGAAACAAAACGGCACTCACTATCCATGTTTCAGAAAACAAACACGAATTTGATTTCGAAAACACAAAAATTCTTCGAAGTGAAAACCACACAAAAAAGTTCTAGAAATGATAGAAATACACAGAAAAACCAGTTCCGTAAATTTAAAGACTGACACAAAAAATCTTAGTAAAATTTATAATAAAATTATAAACATTTAGAAATATAGAGAAACATGTGGCACATTCCAAATATAATAAACTTATTACCACTCCCTATATAAATATTGAATCCATTTATTACCACTCCCTATATAAATATAAAATCCATTTTAATACCAGTCAACACAAAAACGACACATTAAAACCTCGTTACGGCTGCTTTCATTGTATAGAACAAATACTCGTATATTCCAATACAAATTTTCATCATTGAATATCATATTTTTAAAATGTTCGTTTTGTTTGGGTGTGAGTTATATTCTGTTATGTGATGCGTCCTAAAACATCTATAAAATATGTCGAATAATCAAATGAACGTTCTGTCGAAGGTAAGATTTATTTGTTTTGCTTTTAAAAATTCTTTCTGTAACTTGTACCATTTCTTTTAGTTTTAACAAAAATTTTATTTCTGATGAAGGTCATGGAAAGACCGAAAACTACTAGTTAAATGTCTTTAAAAATGGTCCTCAATCCCAAGAATATAAAATAAACAATATATAATAAATAAAAAAGACCAAGAACCAAAAAAAGCAATATATATATATATATATTAAACTTATCGTCATAAATTTTAAACAGAATAACTCCCAAAAATATATGAAATTGTAACATTGTCAAAGGACGAATAGAGGTTACCTTCTCAAAAATATATATAATTATCATTTTTACGTATGAACCGATATAATGAAATATATCTCATATCCAATTGAACGTCTATGATATCAATTATCTGTTATAATTATAAATACACTAGTATTATTAGAAATCAGTACCTGAATTTTTCATATTGTAAACATCGTGAGTCATCAAAGCAAATTTCATTCCTTGATACACTATAAATTCATAATTTATTCACAGCACAGAGGATGACATGTATATTTCACCTAGAATATTAAAAGAATCTGAAATAAAATAAAATTATTATTGGGTAATAATAAACAGAAAATTTTGATACGAATATACAAACGAATTAATCACAGTTGTCGAAAGTCAACTATTGAAATGTCACTTCAAAGCGGATGAAAAATATCATAGAAGATTAATAGCAGAATAGTCAACCACAGACATATTTCGAAGTCTGAAGTATTGATTTTTTTTAAAGCTGTTTATATAAAAAAGGTTATTGTACTGAATAATAGGATGAGTTTATATAAGATAATGGTCTAGTAAAATAACAGAAAGGGTTTGAAAAATATTATAAAGGATTATAACGAATTATTGATTGTAGATTTATTGATATGTTCATTTAAAGTGGGAGAGATGTTATTAGTGTATTAAATTATAAGACATAGTTTGGAACTATTTAAGAGGTAGAAAAGTATAATGAATTATTTCAAAATTTTCACAAATAATTAGGAACAATAATAATGAGGGAAAGAAAAGATACATTTAATATAAAACATCTAATTAACAAGGTTGTAATATCTAGCAACTTGGTAGTGTTTTGTTTGAAATAACAAGGCTAGCAACCGGGAGTTGTTGATTTGAAAAAGAAGGAAGGTATCTGGGGTGATCCGAAGGGGATGAACATGTAAGAGAATTTTTTCTTAAAATTTTATTGAAATTATGCAAAAATCATGTAAATTTGAAATAAAAACATAATACAAAAGATAAAGTAGAATACGAGAAACGTTTAGACCAGAAATTAACAGTAAAACATAATTATTTGTGGAAATATATAGAATTTAAAATTTGATTGGGGACGCTATGCAAGAATTTTGATTATATTATCACATTAAAGCTATAATTGATAGTGGAGAACATTCAGAAGCATCTTTAAACTGTATAAGGCGAATATAGCTAACAATTTAATAAATTTATTGACTTACCTGTATTCGAAAATATCGAGTTGGTGTCCACGATTCCAGAAGAGAGTCCAGCCTGATACCAGAGGAAGAATCGGGAACAGAGTGCACTTACTAAACTTTTAAGTGATACACAGGTCAGTGTTTTTTTTAATAATTTACATGGTATACCATAATAAAAAGTCAGACTTATAATTTATTTGGCCAAATTTCACTATGAACAATTTTTAGCAATTTAAGAATATCCATTTCATGTAATTTAGTAGTAATAGTAAGGGTTTTCACAAATTTTTCATTATAATCATAATGTTTTCCAATTTTATCACGATTCACCATTATATAAACTAAATTTTGTTGACTTGTCTGTATTTCATTTCTACCATCCACAGAACATAAAATGAGTGATATCATAGAGGTTAAATAGGTATGTTCCGTGCTCAGATTCAAGGCACATGTTATGTAAATTATGGTAAGACAATATTCAAACTATACAATTTCATATATTTTCATATCATCCGGGACCCAACGAGAGTAAAGTGTTCTCATGCTCACCATTCATATAAATACATATAACAATTTAAAATAATAACAATATAAAGATCACTGAGCTAGCCATACATACATATATATATATATGTATAGAATTTAAAAATCATAGATAAATAAATTTCATTCTCATTAATAAAAAAAAAGAAAAATTAATAAAATTATATAATAAACTATAATAAACGTATAAAAAAAAATAACAACAAATTGGCACCCAAAAACGTGGGGCGATTTAGAAATAATTGGTAGGAATTAGTGAGGAGTATAAATAAAACATATACAAGTAATATTAAATAAAATTGGTAACGATATTATAAATAAATACCATGGACAGGAAGATGACACTGAGAGACGGAAAACAAGTAGGAGGAGAAAGTGGAACTGAGCAAGAAAGAGAAGAAAGTCGTGGTAGAGGAGATTACCAAGTATTCCATTTAGAACAGGGACAACAATCTGGAGGGAATGTACCAGAGGAAGACTCGACAGGAGATGAGGAAGTAGAAGAACAGGAAGATAGAAGAAGGGAATCGCAAGGAAGAACAGTTACCAATGATCAATTTATGCAATTTTTGATTACAATGATGGACGAATTGAGGGGAGATATGAATAAAATAAAAAAAAAATTAAGTGGAGATATCAACATCATAAGTGGAAATATGAATAACATGGAGGAGAAGATAAATGGAAACATAGATACAATGAGAGGAGATATCAACATGATAAATGGGAATATGAACAGAATAGAAGGTACTTTGAATAAAAAAATGGACCAGATGAGTGGAAACATAGACAAATTGGAAAATAAAATTGAAGATGTGAAATCTGAAAGTATTAAAGAAATCCAGAAAATCAGGGAAGAAAACGAAGAATTTCAAAGAAGAATGGATAAGGTGCAACAAAATATTGAGGAGCAAAATAAAAATTTAAGAACGGAGATTCAAGACAATGGAATAAAAATCCGGGAAGAGATAGAAAAACATGTTAATGGAGAAATTCAAGAATGGGGTAGAGGTTTGGAAGAAAATTTATTAGGAACTATTGTACTAGAAGTTGATAAACAAAATGAAAATATAATCAGAGAAGTAGAACATATAAAAGTACAAAGACAAATAAATGAAGAAATAATACAGAAGGTAGATAAAAAAGTTAAGGATTTAAATGTTAGGCTGGATGAACAAACAGGAACAAATGAAAAAAGGGCCGAAGTAATGGGTAGATCATTTAATAAGGAATTAGAAGAGATGAATGGGAAAATTCAAGAAACGGTAGAAGAAATAGAGGATACTGTCAGAAGAAATGGAGGAGGAGTTATATACAATGGGAATATGGATTTAGGGGTTAAATTTGACGGAAATATTAATCTAATACACCCAAAAGCATTTATTAAAATTGTAAAAAGTAAATTGAGGGGAATAAGGGATTTGATGGAAAAAAAATAGCGATAAGAGGGATGTTATCAGGCCATGCATTACTCTGGTTCTGCAATAAAGAGGAACAAATAAATAATATGGAGGAATTTGAAAACCAATTTGTAAATTATTTTTGGGGGGAATTACAACAAGCAAATTTCCGGGAAAAATTATATTTTGGCAAATTTGATTATAATAAAGGGAAAAATTTAAATTCATATGCAATGCAATTATATAATATGGCACAGTATTTAGAACCGGTAATGAAAGAAGAGGAATTGGTTTTATACGTAGGTAGACACTTTAATGCAGAGGTATCGGAGACTATTGCACTCCACAACATTAAAACCATGGATAATTTGTCATGCTACCTACAGAGAGTGGAGAGAAGTATTTTAAATGCAAATGGGATAAATAGGTATCAGAATAGAAATGAAGACATAAGAAATGATAGGACAAGAGAGAATGGAAACGGAATTTTCAGAAGAGAGAATTATAATAGAAATGAAAATCGGAATAATGGATATAGGAATTTTGAGAATAGAAGAAATCCAGAGAATGGAGACAGATATCATAGAGATGGAGACAGAAATCATGGAAATGGAGATAGAAATAATGGTGGTAGGCAATATGAAAATAGAGGGAATCAAGCGAACTTCGACAGAAGAAATTATGATGGAAATAGGAACGGAAATTGGCGACAGAATAGAGGGGAAGGAAGAAACAATTACAATGATAGAAGAAATTATAATCAAAGGAACTCAGAAAGAAACTATGAAGAAGAAAACCATAGAGAGGAAGATAGACGACAAGTAAATCACATCATACAAGAGCAGGAATGATCAAACAATGATCCAAATCAAGAGCAAAATTTGCAAAGAAATTTTGCATAAATCATCCTTGCGTTCGTAATATTATCTATTCTTCTCATTATCAACACCCAAGAGAATTTATAGATGAAAATTCACACTGTAATGAAAATATAACATTAATATTTATAGAAGGGTATTTATTAGATGTAAAATGCAAAATTTTATTAGATACAGGATCTGAAGTTTCAATTATAAATCATAATATAATAGAAAATATAAAACAAGATGATATTACGGTGATTAATACTAACAAGATATCATTAGTAGGGGCGAATGATAAAAAACTTTATGAAACAAATCAAACTATTATAATTAATTTAAAAATCGATGCAAATATTATTCCAGTACAACTATTAATCGTTAAAGATTTAAAATATGATATAATATTAGGTAATGATGAATTAAATAGACATAGGATAATTATAGATTATAATCAGGGATGCATTAGATATCAAAATTCAAATATAAATTTTATGAAACAATATACTAACAATGATATACAAAATCCTGATATTAAGGAAATAAATCAAATTGGGGAAGAAATAAAAGTTTCAGGAGAATTATGTCACAGGGAATATCAAGATAGGGTATATGAGCTTCTACAACATCATAAGCGACTATTTAATGAGGAAGTTCGTGTAGCATCCAGATATGTACATAAATTGGAAGTAACAGCAGAGATAAAGAATTTCAAAATTAAAACATATCCAATACCATACAGGCTGAAGACGGAAGTATATGAAGAAATCACAAAGATGTTGAATGATGGAATTATCGAAAGATCAAATTCTCAATACATCAGTGCCATCACATGTGTTAAGAAGAAAACAGGAGAAATTAGGTTATGTTTAGATGCTAGAAATATTAACAGTTATACAAAGAAACAATATGAAAGTCCATTAAACATAGATTGTATTTTTGGTAGAATTACAAAAGCTAATATTTTCTCAAAACTAGATCTTAAACACAGCTTCTGGTTAATTCCTTTAGATCCAAAAAGTAGGCCGTATACAGCATTTATGGTGGATGGAATTGTGTATCAATTTTGTGTAGTACCATTCGGGTTACAAAGTTCTTGTGCTGCACTGGTACGAACTCTACATACTATCTTGAACCAATATGAAGACTTCACGTTGCATTATATCGATGACATCCTTATATTTTCTGAAACAGAAGAAAAACATCAGGAACATTTAAAAATCATACTTAAAGAATTGGAAGAAGCAGGATTGAAATTAAATTTGGATAAATGCCAATTTTATAAAAAGGAGGTAGAATATCTGGGATATATTCTAAGTGATACAGGAGTAACGATGAATCCAGAAAGAGTTAAAGCGATACTGGAATATCAAACACCGTAGAATCTAAAAAATTTGAGGGGATTCCTTGGGATTCTAAATTATTTCAAGCGACTAATTCCAGACTTAAGTAGAAGAGAGATTCCTCTAATTGAACTATTAAAGAAGGACATAAAATGGAAATGGGATGAAAGACGGGACAAAGCTTTCCAGGAACTAAAAGAAATATTTTTGAAGAAACTCAAAGTTTATCACCCACAATATGATAAACCTTTCATTTTGAAAACAGATGCATCTATGGAAAGATTAGCAGGAGTTTTGATACAAATCCAAGATGAAGAGGAGGTTCCCATAAGTTTCATATCCAGGGTAACAAAAGCAGCGGAGAGAAAATATTCCATAACTGAGTTGGAAATGGCTAGTGTGGTGTTTTGTATAAGTAAGCTAAGATTTTTCTTACTAGGAGCGAAATTTACACTAGAAACAGACCATATGGCACTAACATCGATGTTAAAAAACAGATATGCTAATAATCGGATACATAGATGGATTCTACTCCTACAAGAATATGAGTTTGATATAAAATATATACCTGGAAAATTAAATATTGTAGCGGACGCATTAAGTAGAGTAAACGATAATGGAAACGAGCCAAGGAAATATCAAATAGGAGTAAATACATTACACCAAACTGAAGGGATATTTACTCTAGCCAGAGTAAAAGAGGATCAAAGACAAATAGATAGTATAAATACTAGAGGAGCAGTGAAAATTGGAGATGTATGGTATAAACAGATTGAGGATAGAGAAGTTTATATAATAACAAGAGATTATGCTGAGGAGATTATTAAACATTTACATATAGAAAATGGACATATAGGAACAAGAAAATTGTGGATGTTATTTAGAGAAAATTATATAGCTAAGAAAGATTTAAGTATTGTAAAAGAAGTTTGTAAATATTGTGAATTTTGTCAAATAGGCAAAGAAAAGAATTTTCATAATTATATGACAACGAAGTCAATTATAACAAGTAAACCGTTGCAAATAGTGGCAATTGATTTTATAGGGAATTTAATTGAAAGTACAATGGGCAATAGACACTTATTAGTAATGGTAGATGTATATAGTAAATATGTGAAAATATATCCATGTAAGAGGACAAATGCAAAAGTCGTAATTGATTGTTTTAAAGAGTACATAGAAGAGGTTGGAAAAACAGAAACCGTGATACTTGATCATGCGACGTATTTTGAGAGCCGAAAACTAAAACAATATACTGACAATAAACAGATAAAGTTACAATTCATAAGTATAAGAAAACCGAGTTCTAATCCAGCAGAACGATATATCAAAGAAATCATTAAGTATTTAAGAATGTTATGCCAAGAAAATCATAAAAGATGGGATGAACGATTGGATATTATCGAAAAGTTCATAAATGAGTTACCACACGGAGTAACGGGTGAGAATCCAATTTATATCATGAAGGGTATACAACCTGAACGTCACTGGAATTTAAATAGCCAATCAACAATGGCAAGTGTACTTGAAAAAGTCAATAAAAGAATCTTAAGTAATGCTGAGGAATATATTAAGAAACAAGACAAAAAGAAGCCCAAGCCAATAAAGTTTAATAAAGGAGATATGGTCATTGTCAAATCTTTAAAGGTACCGAAGAAAGAGGAAGGTCAATGTGCGAAACTATTATACCCATTCGAAGGTCCGTATATCATTGATACAGAAAATGGTCAGAATAGTTATAGATTAGTATATCCAAATACAAAAATATTAAGGGGTATATTTAGTATCGAACACATTTATAAATGCTATTCTTAAAGAATAGGTGTTAAAAACGATGAATAGATAATATTACAAACATTTAAATTCATAGGAAATAAGTTGTTTGTAAATAGTAGATTAAGATAGGATAGTTATACAACCAAAATTAGTATAGAAGTTGCCAATTATGTGAGCAAATAGTAATGGAACGATAAGTTGTTTTTGGGGAAATTCAAATTCAAACAAAGATTAACTATGTTAATATTTATTAAATTTAAATTTGAGGGGATTTAAACTTATCGTCATAAATTTTAAACAGAATAACTCCCAAAAATATATGAAATTGTAACATTGTCAAAGGACGAATAGAGGTTACCTTCTCAAAAATATATATAATTATCATTTTTACGTATGAACCGATATAATGAAATATATCTCATATCCAATTGAACGTCTATGATATCAATTATCTTTTATAATTATAAATACACTAGTATTATTAGAAATCAGTACCTGAATTTTTCATATTGTAAACATCGTGAGTCATCAAAGCAAATTTCATTCCTTGATACACTATAAATTCATAATTTATTCACAGCACAGAGGATGACATGTATATTTCACCTAGAATATTAAAAGAATCTGAAATAAAATAAAATTATTATTGGGTAATAATAAACAGAAAATTTTGATACGAATATACAAACGAATTAATCACAGTTGTCGAAAGTCAACTATTGAAATGTCAATTCAAAGCGGATGAAAAATATCATAGAAGATTAATAGCAGAATAGTCAATCACAGACATATTTCGAAGTCTGAAGTATTGATTTTTTTTAAAGCTGTTTATATAAAAAAGGTTATTGTACTGAATAATAGGATGAGTTTATATAAGATAATGGTCTAGTAAAATAACAGAAAGGGTTTGAAAAATATTATAAAGGATTATAACGAATTATTGATTGTAGATTTATTGATATGTTCATTTAAAGTGGGAGAGATGTTATTAGTGTATTAAATTATAAGACATAGTTTGGAACTATTTGAGAGGTAGAAAAGTATAATGAATTATTTCAAAATTTTCACAAATAATTAGGAACAATAATAATGAGGGAAAGAAAAGATACATTTAATATAAAACATCTAATAAACAAGGTTGTAATATCTAGCAACTTGGTAGTGTTTTGTTTGAAATAACAAGGCTAGCAACCGGGAGTTGTTGATTTGAAAAAGAAGGAAGGTATCTGGGGTGATCCGAAGGGGATGAACATGTAAGAGAATTTTTTCTTAAAATTTTATTGAAATTATGCAAAAATCATGTAAATTTGAAATAAAAACATAGTACAAAAGATAAAGTAGAATACGAGAAACGTTTAGACCAGAAATTAACAGTAAAACATAATTATTTGTGGAAATATATAGAATTTAAAATTTGATTGGGGACGCTATGCAAGAATTTTGATTATATTATCACATTAAAGCTATAATTGATAGTGAAGAACATTCAGAAGCATCTTTAAACTGTATAAGGCGAATATAGCTAACAATTTAATAAATTTATTGACTTACCTGTATTCGAAAATATCGAGTTGGTGTCCACGATTCCAGAAGAGAGTCCAGCCTGATACCAGAGGAAGAATCGGGAACAGAGTGCACTTACTAAACTTTTAAGTGATACACAGGTCAGTGTTTTTTTTAATAATTTACATGGTATACCATAATAAAAAGTCAGACTTATAATTTGTTTGGCCAAATTTCACTATGAACAATTTTTAGCAATTTAAGAATATCCATTTCATGTAATTTAGTAGTAATAGTAAGGGTTTTCACAAATTTTTCATTATAATCATAATGTTTTTCAATTTTATCACCATTCACCATTATATAAACTAGATTTTGTTGACTTGTCTGTATTTCATTTCTACCATCCACAGAACATAAAATGAGTGATATCATAGAGGTTAAATAGGTATGTTCCGTGCTCAGATTCAAAGCACATGTTGAGTAAATTATGGTAAGACAATATTCAAACTATACAATTTCATATATTTTCATATCATCCGGGACCCAACGAGAGTAAAGTGTTCTCATGCTCACCATTCATATAAATACATATAACAATTTAAAATATTAACAATATAAAGATCACTGAGCTAGCCATACATACATATATATATATATATATATATATATATATATGTATAGAATTTGAAAATCATAGATAAATAAATTTCATTCTCATTAATAAAAAAAAAGAAAAATTAATAAAATTATATAATAAACTATAATAAACGTATAAAAAAAATAACAACAATATATATATAAATATATATATATTTATATATATATATATATATATATATATATATATATTTATATATATATATATATATATATATATATATATACATATGTAATCGAAAAACCAATTTATTTGGCAGAAGCAGCAAGACGAACGTGTACTCTTATAACATTATATTTCCAATATTTCGACAATGAATATTGTCAGGGAGCTACAATATAATCAAATACTTGAAAGTTTTGAAAAAATTAAAAAACTTAACCTTATACTTACAATGTTAGCGAGGTTGTACGTATTGATGGAAAATATCCAAAACTTCATGCACATTCATCAACCATAACAGCACAAAAATATGCAAATGAATGCCACAAACATATAATTAAATTCATTCAAAATTTTTGAAAATTGAAGGTCGAGCATGTGCTTCTTAGCAACATTACATACTAATGAAATGGAAGTTAAATGAACTGTCATGTCAAAAGTTCGATCATGACTACCAACTGAAAAGTTTTGAGAAAGGTTTGTATTTATACCACTCCAACAAATAAACATATTACTTCCTCATTATACAGGGTGAGCGAAAAAAAATTATTTTTAATATTATTTTAATTATATTATGAGGCTGATGACTAACAACTTATATTAATGTTGAAATAATTAGAACAATTTTCCATTTTCAACTTAAATAATTAAAATAATGTTAAAAATATAAAACATTTCGCTCACCCTGTATAATGAGCAAATAATATGTTTATTTGTTGGGCTGGTAGAAATACAAACGTTTCTCACAACTTTTCAATTGTTGGTCAAGTCATGATTCGAACATTTCATTAGTATGTAATACTGCTAAAAAGCACATGCTCGACCTTCAATTTGTCGGCATTTACATTTTCAAAAAATTTTAAATGATTTTAATTATATGTTTGTGGTATTCATTCCCATATTTTTGTGCTGTTATGGTTGATGAATGTGCTTGAAGTTTTGGATATTTTCCATCAATACGTACAACCTCACTAACATTGTAAGTAAGGTTAGGTTTTTTCATTTTTTCAAAACTTTTAAGTATTTGATTATATTGTAGCTCCCTGATGATGACAATATTCATTGTAGAAATATTGGAAATATAATGTTATAAGAGTACACGTTCGTTTTGCTGCTTCTTCCAAATAAATTGGTTTTTCGATTTTGTTTCTAACTACTCAGCAAAAGACTACTTTCCTCTCTCTCTCTCTCTCTATAAAGATATATATATATATATATATATAACAACAAAGAGAATCATGGGTAATTCACGCAAATTTTTGCGTGAATTACCCATGAATCTCTTCGTTGTTGTTGTTAACACATCACGCGATATTCCTACATCTTCTTTTTATATATATATATATATATATATATATATATATATAGCATATTTATGAAATTTTCACTAAGAAATATGAGAAAACGTGAAAATAATGCATACAAAAACTTAATAACTCTCATTAAATGTGATAATTTGAACTGCGTCTTCTGAATGTTTAATGGTAATAGACTGATAAATATGTTTCTCAAAACACGTAATTTAAAAAAAATTAAGGTAGCTGAAATCGAGAAAATAATTTTATAACTGAATTTTCTAAGAATATTAAGTTGGAGTTATGCAACTTTGAGTCCCTTTCAAAAATTAATGCGTCTACCACTGAATCTGTATGGAAAGCATGAAAGCGTCTGCCATCCCCTCTTCGATGTAAACACAACTCCAGTAAGAGCAACATAATTTCTTGACATTTAGCATAACATTACCATACATTCATGTTACAAAACCCCTATAAAATGAGGAATTTCCTGAGCCCTGCTTTAGAACCTGCACCTTAGAAATGAATAGAGAGTGGGGTGGATAAGGGGAGAGGCCTGGATGTTTCACATTCGAAAATGTTGATAATCGTGACAATAGAATGCCAGCAGACTAGAATATAAATCAAGAAGTTACGTCTGAATATAAAGTTAAGTCAAATATATTGATAATACTCATACTCACTGAATTTTTCCTTATCAAGAACTTATTTTAATGATAGTAATAGAATACATATAAACGTAAAACCCAATATATTTTTGACCATAATGTTGGCTTCCAGCAAAAGCAATCAGTAATCATATCAACTTGACAATTTAAAAAAAAATGTTTCATGGAATATGAGGATACCGATGCAAGGAAGTTGCTGACGGAGCCATGGTTCACCAAGTTTTCGATTGTCTAACCCGTCTGACTCCACTACTCTCAGCTCAGCTCAACTCCGCTTTCGGTGACCAGTTAGTCTAATAATTGTAAATAAATAAATAGAGTAGAGTTTTGTATTTAAGTGTATAAATTCTCTTTATTGCAAAGCGCTCTCGTTATCTTCAGTGCTTCCTGAAAGTAAATACTCAGTTGAAAGTACAGAAATATGAGTTGTTAGAGTGAGGTTATAACTTTGGAAAAATTATAAGATGAGTACTTACAAGTCAGGTAAACAGGAAGTTGCTGAATAAATAAAAAAAACATTGTTACAATTAATATTGTTCTGCTTAATAACTAAACGAGAAACATGTTAAAATTCAGGCGATGTGGTGTGCAGCAGCATCGTCAACCAGATGCGGAATGTGTAAAGTCAAATGTCAAAAATGTCAAAGTGGAGATACCAGTACCAACCTAAAGAGCGGTCGAGTGAGTATTGAAATGGAAGCGTTACTTAACGTACATTTAATTATATTTGATCCTCTAATAGAGAGGAAGAAAATCTCTGTCCCAGCTCACTTGTGTGTTTAAGCAAAGCTCATTTTCATCAAGTTCTTTGGAGATCTCAAGTGTCTCAAACAAATCCAATCTAAGAAATTCCGTAATATCAATCCTGTGCAAAATTTTTGAGTTTCTGTTAGGGCTGAAATTATGCGCGTGAAATTTGAGATGGTTACCAAATATGGGCTTGTCAGGCCTCTTCAGATGTTCATTGATGCCAGTGAGAACTGGTCTGTAGGTTCTACCTATGTAGGAGGACGGGCAATCAGAACACTTAAGTCTATACACACCGCTACTTTTCAATTTACTAATTTTATCCTTTGAGTTAACTAAATAATTGCTAAAACTGTTGTGAGCTTTAAAGGAAACTTTTGTTTCAGGTACTGTCTCTTCTATGAATTGGGAAATATCCCTGCACATATATTTATAAAAAAGAGGCATGGAAAAGTATTTCACCAAAGGTGGGTTGATTATAGGGGGCATGGTAAATTCGGTCCCAGCAGGTAGCAGATTGAATTAAAAATTTTATACCCTTTTATCGGTAGGTTAATTCCCTCCCAACCAGAGTTTCACGATACTGAGGAGCTTAATCTCTTTCGTAGAATGAAGTAATTATGGTAAATATGGGCTTTTCCGAAAATAGTAACAATTAGTAGGTAAATTAATTATATGAATACATGAAATGGATTGAAATATGTACCATTTAGTTGCGTATGTTTCCCCAGTTTACATATTAGTAAAAGAAGGGCTATTGATGATTTATCGGAAAAAATCATCCGCCGGGAGCTTCAAGAAAATCTGCCTTCAACGATCAATACGTCAGACGTTGCGTTAATAAGGAAAAATTTGTACAATGCTCGTCGAAAACTGCTTCCACAATTGCCAACAAGTATTCAACAAACTTTCGACACTCTGGCGAAGATCAACATTGAAACATCCAGAGGTGAACATTTTTCACTTTTCAATGATGCAGCTGATCAAATCGCCGTCTTTTCTTGTTAATCAAATATTCAATTCATCGGAAAAGTCAGACGAATATATTTGGATGGAACATTTAATTACTGCCCACAATTTTTTTGTCATTTTTTTTCGATAGACGGGTATTAGAACGGCCACTATATTCCTCTATTTTTCTCTCTATTACCCAACAAACGGAGTGAAAAGTACCAAAAAATAATTTAATATTGTAACAGAGATCTGCATCAAAAATAGTGTTAGATTAGATATTTCTGAAATTGTAATCGATTTTGAAAAAGGTATACATAAGGCTGTAAACAAGTTTGGCCATTAGCTCGGATCTCGATTTCATCTTTTGCAGGCATGGTATAGAAAAATTCAGCAAATTGGTTCAATATCTGCCTACACAGATGAATGTTCCGATGCGGGGCGATGGCTAAAAATGACTTTTGCCCTAACTTTCTCAAATCCTGTAGAAATCAGCGATTGTTTTGTATTCGATCTGCCCTCAATAGCACCAGGCGATGATAAGATTCAAATGTATTCCGATTATTTGATAGATAATTACATATCTGAGGAGTGACTATTCCCTCCTTCACGTTGGGCTACAAACTCAGCAGAACATACACGGACTACGAATACATGCGAATCTTTCCATAGACAATTTAACGATTCGTTTTACAAGTCTCATCCAAACATTTTTGTTTTTATTAATAAACTTAAAGAGTTTCAAATCGAAACTTATGTAAAATTAAAAAGTGTACATTTGAATACTAAAATTACCGATAGTAAAATTAAAAACCGTCAAAAATTTATTACAAAAATGATTGAATCATATACGAAAAACGAAATAAGTCGTTTGCATTTTATTAAATGTGTCTCATTTCACTGTGGCGTTTAATTATTAGGTATACAATATTATGTACCTGTGTCTTGTAGCCTATTTCGTAATTTCCGAGAATTTGGCTTCTCAATATTATTAAATATATAATTGTACGTAATATGTTATATTTTTATAGGTATAAACAATATATAGACATATCAATTCCGTTTATGTAAACTTTGTCAACAATGTAAATATTTTTATTCAATTTAAAAAGACTAAAATTATTCAATATTACAGTTTGATTGCAATGGTCCAATTTCAAAATATTTTACCCGGGACCGAATTTACCTATACCGTTTCAGGTAAAAACAAAATTACGGACCGAATTTACCCGTTATTTTTTACCCCTTTTTTCTTGGGAGGGAATTTGCCTATCCCCGATTGTAGGAGTAGGCTATACTGTATTCAATTTTATTAATCAATTTAAGAGTAATGTAAGGTTGGTAGCCATTGTTGTCTGCAATCTGTTCCAATATGTTAACCTCACTGTTGTAATTTGAAGGAGCTAGATGAATTGTTAAAAGTCTATTAACGTAGTAATTGAAGGATGCCATTTTATGTTGCATAGGATGATGAGAATTGAAAGGTATGACGAAATAGAATTTGTTGTTCAATTTTGTTATGGTTAGATCCAAAAATTTTAATCTGTTGTCTGATTCCACCTCAAGGGTAAATTTAATTGTGGGGTGTACATTATTTAAGGATTCAAGTACATCCAGAGCATCATTGGAGTTACCTGCAATGAAAACCAGGCAATCATCGACGTAACGGAATCAATTAACAATTTTATTAATCTTGTTGATAATGTATGAGTTTTAGAAATTTTGCATAAAAATGTCAGCCAAGAATGGAGAGAGAGGGTCACCCATAGCCAAGCCTTCAGGTTGGCTATAAGATGTCCCATTAAAGACAAAAAAATGTTGAGAAATGCAAAAATTCAACAAAGTTAAGAGAATAAGTGAGTTTGCAAAAATAGGCAAAACTCTCAACCTTCTGTTGAAAAGTTTTCATAATTTGAATTTCATCAACGTATTAAAAATGTATCTAGTACTTCATATGATTATGGGGAGATAGCCCTGTTATCGCTGGGGCAAGTCTGGAAAATAACTCACTTCATTCTCCATTGAATTAGATGTTGTGATTGATAAACTTTCCAATAACAACAACATCAAACAAAATATTAGAACTTCATGTCAGTTCAGTATAACCAAATATCAACGTTCTCACAAGGAGGTACCTGGTTACTTGAAGGAGTCCAATCATAAGAATTTAAACTTATCATAAAATTCTCAACAACAATCTCATCTTATCTAAAGCTGATATAGGTAGCTGCCTAATCATACTTGATCAAACAGATTATATCACAAAGGTTGAAGACTTCATCCCTTTAAAATCAAATCCACTTAACAAGTTTTACATAAACGTTAGTGAATATTTTTTTCATGAATTCAACAAAACATACAATTTAATTCCAAGCAATACTCAAATGCCCAGATTATATGGTCTCGTGAAATACACAAGGAGAGCATTCCAGTCAGACCAGTGGTAAGCTTTCACAACACTCCTATCTCTACTTTGGCAACATTCATCCTGCAAGTGATAAAGAACATCACCAACTACAAACCGTCCAATTCGGTAAGTAACACTGCAGAATTAATTAACAAAATAAATTTTTTTTCACTCAATAACAATACACTTATGATATCCTTTGATGTCAGCAACCTGTTTACGCCCATACCTAACTCTGAAACTCTACCTCCAGTATCAAACTTACTTTTTCTACGCTCAGTTCCTGATTCTACGAAAACTGATATCTTAACTTTGTTGAATTTTAGAATTTCTCAAGATTTTTTTGTCTTTAATGGGAAATCTTATAGCCAACCCGAAGGCTTGGCTATGGGTAACCCTCTCTCTCCGTTCCTGGCTGACATTTTTGAGGAAAACTCATACATTATTAACAAGACTAATAAATTTGTTAGTTTGTTTCATTACGTCGATGATTGCCTGGTTTTCATTGCAGGTAACCCCAATGATGCTCTGGATGTACTTGAATCCTTAAATAATGTACACCCCAAAATAAAATTTACCCTCGAGGTGGTATCAGACAACATATTAAACTTTTTGGATCTAATCATAACTAAATTGAACAACAAATTAGATTTTTCCATTTACAGAAAACCCACCCAGACTGATCACGTCATACCTTTCAATTCTCATCATCCTATGCAAAATAAAATGGCCTCCTTCAACTACTACGTTAGTAGACTATAACAGCGAGGTTAACATATTGAAACAGATTGCTGTCAACAATGGCTACCGACCTTACAATATTCTTAAATTGATTAAGAAAATTAAATACAGGATAGACAGAAGACTCGCCTTCACTACTTCTCCTCTATAAAGAACCCACCTTTCGTGAAATACTTTTCCATGCCTTTTTTGATCAAAACATGTACATTCATAGAAAATACAGTACCTCGTACAAAAGTTTCCTTCAAAGCTTACAGCAGTTTGAGCAATTAGTTAGTTAACTCAAAGGATAAAAGTAGCAGTGTGTATAGACTTGAGTGTTGTGATTGCCCGGCCTCCTAGATTGGTAGAACCTGCAGACCACTTCTCACTCGCATCAACGAACATTTGGAGAGATCTTACAAGTCCATATTTGGTAACCATCTCAAATTTCACAAGATAATTTCAGCCCTAACAGAAACTCAAAATTTTTGCACAGGATTGATAATAGGGAATTTCTTAGATTGGATTGGTTTGAGACACTTGAGATCTCCAAAGAACTTAATGAAAATGAGTTTTGTTTAAACACATAAGTGAACTAGGGCACATATTTTCTTCCTCTCTATCAGAGGATTAAGTATAATCAAATTTACGTTGAGTAACGCTTCCATTTCAATACTCACTAGACCGCTCTTTAGGTTGGTACTGGTATTTCCACTTTGACATTTTTGTCATTTGACTTTACACATTCCGCATCTGGTTGACTTTGCTTCTGCATACAACATGGCCTGAATTTTAACATGTTTCTCGTTTAGTTATTAACGAGAACAGTATCAATTGTAACAATGTTTTTAATTTATTCAACAACTTCCTGTTTACCTGACTTGTAAGTACTCACCTAATAATTTTTCCAAAGTTATAACCCCACTTTTACAACTCATACTTCTGTACTTTCAACTGAGTTTTCACTTTCAGGAATCACTGAAGATTACGAAAGTCGAAAGCACTTTGCAATAAAGAGAATTTATACACTCAAATACAAAACTCTACTCTATTCATTTATTATTTGAACAAGTGTATTCAGCTCCACATATTTATCCATTTATTTATTTATTTAATAATTGTTGAACCTATATACTTTCTATTTGAATTAGACACTATCAATAACAAAGCAATTATGAATGTTCAACATGGCGAATAGATGAAACAAAGTAATTGAATACAAATCGCAACTAAATGTCAACTACATGAGATTTTGTCGAGAAAATTGTTAATAAAAGGTTGAAGGATAAGAGGATGAATGAAGTGTTGTGTAGTTCGAGGAAAGTACAGTTTCGTTTTCATTCCAAAATAAAATTGATACATGTAGGTGCTGCAAAAAGTAAACTAGTGACGGCTGGTATATAAGCGCTACAGTTCAGCAGAGGAATTCACAAAGTAGTTTAAATTTTTCTAGATATTCACAATATATTTCATTCGTTCAATTGTTTACAGGACATTACAAAATAGTAATGACAATTCACACATCCCTAATAATAGTCAGGACTTGATAGTGATCAACAATTAGAGAATCCTTCTCCAAGTCATAATAATGGTATTACTTTGTCCACTTTATCATCTAGCAACTGCACTTGTTACAGTGTTTAATTCAGGATGCAAGCCTATTCAAGTAAAAGCTGTTTTAGATCCCCGTTGTAGAGTTCCAATAATCACAGAAACCTTAACAGAAATTCTCCAAATTATTCCACAATTAAAGGTTATTCTAATAAATAGGGTTGACGGTATTGTTACTAATTCTAATAAAATGGTTAATATCACTGTTCATTCCAATATTGCAAGAAATGATGGATTTAACATAAATTCTTTGGTTCTTAAGTAAATTACAAAAAAATTGCTCCAATTTTCATCACGTTCAGAAAAAATTCTAATTCCTTCAAATGTGAAATTAGCCGATCCTTATTTCCACATTTCGGTTCAAATTGACATACACTTAGAAGCTAATATTGATTATAATCTGATAAATGGTGGTATAATAAAAATTCTGAGAAATTTCTTATTGATACCAAGTAGGTTATATAATAGATGGTCCTATTCTTAAGTAAGTTACTTCATAAGTTTCACAAAGTGATAGTTTGAATAAAAGTTGTTATTTCTTTCTTCAAAGTTCTTATAGGGGAAGGTAAGCTACAGTGAGACGTTTTTTACATAAAGCAGAATGAGAAGGTAATGGATGAATAATATCTGTAAATAAGGATGGCATGTTATAGAGTAATGGATTATCTATCACAAATAACAAAGTTTCTTTATTAACAAAACACAAAAATTGAATTATAAACAAAAAAAAACAACAAAATTGTCTCACTGTGTACCACACAGTCGGGTACAGTGAGACATTAATATAGCGGTAGAAAATAAACAAATAAATTAATATAACGGTAGAAAATAAACAAATGAAGTTATAATGCAAAATTTTAATAATTAACGTATATTATTGTTATCGAGATTAACAGAGAAACAGAGATATCTACTTAATCGTTTCGTCTGCATCCTAATCGGTGCGGGTAATAGCATGATAATGTAAGACAAGTTTACCATCGCAACATCTGGAAAAGTAAACCCATTTACTTTTTCTCGTTTACGTAGAAAAGAAACTTGAAATCTCCTGCTGTATCTTTATTTGTAGGTATTTGAGCTACATGATGCACTTGATTGGAAAAACGAACAACAACATAATCATTTACAGTGGGATCTCTGTCTAAATTTTCCTTTCCCGAAAATGATTCCGAGTCATCTGAATCATTTAAAACCACCTAAAAACGAATATGGTAAGACAAAATAGGTATCCCAAACTATTGAACAACATTATGTGCCTTACCTCAGAATCTGATTCTCCATTTAACGATTCGGAACTCTCACTAATTTTGGCATTCCTTCTTAGTTGCTTGTTATTCCTTGAAAACAAGTCCTTAGTTACCTTGTGTTTCTCTCGTTCCATTTCCTTCTGTTTTTTTAATTCTCTTTGTAACGCAATAAGTATTTTTTCTGGTGTATCTGTCATATTGGCACTTTTTCCTCGTTTGCGACCTTCAGTTGTTTGTTTTCGTTGTAAAGCCTTGGGATACCCTTTGAATGCTTTGGGAGAAATGGAAATATTTTCTTCTTGTGCCTTATTCGCAACAGTGTCTTTAGATGTGGTAGGAATGTTAGTGGAAATATGTTCTTCGGATGTTGAAGCTATTTCTTCAACATTTGAATGTGCAGAAGGACGCAATACATCTGATTGAGGACGATCTGTAACGGAGGAAGTCAAAAAGTCTGACTCCGTAAAAACATATTGAATTGAGTTACTGCCTCTGATAGCGCTTTACCGAAACATTCAGCTACTTGATAAATTGTTAGCGGAATACCAGGATGGGCAAGGAGCCAGTTGTCGGCAGTTTCATTATAATACGCCTTTAGGGGGCCGTAAACAGACACATCCTATGGTTGGATTTTATGACTAGTGTGGGGAGGTATAGTCAGAATTGTTACTCCATTCTCCTACGCTATAGTTAACGCTGTTATGCTTATGTGCGATTCATGGTTATCACATATAAGTAACGTTGGATTTTCTTTGCTCCTGCCGGTATATTTTATAAAGTGGTTTAATACTTCAGGAAACAACTCTGTCACCATCCATCCAGATGGACTAGCAAATCCAAGTGTTCCTGCTGGAGCTCCTATAACCATGTGTTTTTTAAAAAAAATTCTGGGGAATATGAGCAAAGGAGGAATGAACGTACCTATTCCTGAAATAAATACCACAGCAGTTATTAGTTGCCCTCGTTCGGCACTACTACATTTATTGAAATGTTTGACTCCTTTCTTGGCGACAACTTTTTTAGGTTTCTGAACAGTTGTCAGTCCCGCTTCATCAAAATTATATGTACGAGAACCATCTGATAGTTGTGGTAGCCTTTCGTGAACTTTTTTCAAATTATCAGAAAACATGTCAATGTTGTGCTTATTAAATGAAGTTAACCTCGATACACTGCAAGATTCAGGTGTTCTAATGCTTAAGTTACCGTTACGATGTAAAAACTCTCTTAACCAGTCCTTACCTGCACTTTCATATTTTTTCCAAGAATCAGGCATTTTCAAGTTATTAATTAGCGTCATTTCGTACGCTAATTTTCTCACCTCTTTTGTTAACAGACCATAAGCCATTGCTCTACATTGCTCTAGATATTCAGCAAGTTCTTGTTTTGCAGTAAACATTTTACGAACGTCATAATGAGGATTCGTTCTTATGTTACCCTCTGGATTTAATCTTGCCTTCTTAACGTACCTATGTAGCGTTTGAAACGCAATATTTGTTTCTCTTGCTACTTCTCGAATGGACATTTTTTCTTCAATAACTAATCTAATAGCTCCAGCCATTTGATCTGCTGAAGTTTTGCCAATTTTTCTCTGTGTATCTAATGGCCTTACCATTTTCAAAGAAAACTGAAACGGAAATTTATTACTTATAACATGTTTTACCAACTTATGGTACACAGTGAGACACTGTCCCTCGGTGTACTACCTTGTAGTGCCTCAGTGTGTACATTTGCCGGTTAAAACTAAAATGGCTGCCAAATATTGAAACATAATAATAATCACCTGTAAACTAGACATACTATTAGTTTAAAACCTGGGCTTGAAATGTACTTACCTAATGAATTTTCCAAAGTATTTTGTCCCACTCCAGAGGGTCTTTAATATCAACTAGCACGTAACTTTCAGTCTAATAAAACAACGAACCACCTACCTCACGATAAGGTCCTGACATTAACTAACATAAACAAGGTCAAGCAACCGTGTATATAGAAGTAAACTTACGGTGTTGTCAAACTCAAAAAATTTCAAACTGTCTAAGAAAAAATGGCGATGTCTCACTGTGTACGCCATCTCACTGTAGCCTACCTTCCCCTACTGACAAATTGTGTCATAAATTCAGGGAAATAGAAGAAATTTCTCCAAAAAATAAAATTATTAGTCCTCATGAAGGGATAGCTGAGAATATATGCACAAATGGTATACAAAAGGTTCCTTACAGGTAGATTTGCCTTTATAAAATTCAAATAAATATTTAAGTTAGATAAGTTCTATTCCGTTGCAGAAAATAGATTTCACAATTTGGTAAAACGTTTTGAGAAAAATCAGAGTTAATGCAAAGATTACAAATCCTTTATAGATGAAAGGGTTTTGTCAAACCATGCTAGGTATGTTCCTTTAAAATTAGTGAAGGTGTTCCAAGAAAATAAATATTTCCTTCCTCACCATTGTGTGATTCGAAAAACTAGTAGTTGAACTAGGTTGAGAGTAGTGTTTGATGTTTCGTTATAAAATATTATGTTATTAAAGGGTTTCACAGTTCAGCCAGAACTATTTGATATTCTTTGTCGCTTTCGTATGAGTAATTTTGTGCTCACTTGTGATATTCCAAAAATGTATCGAACAATTAAATTAAATCCAAATCAGACATTTCTACAAAATATATTATGACGAGAAAATTCGACAGATCTGTTAAGGTGTTAAAAACTACTAACTCTTACATACGGCACAAATAATGTTTCATATTTAGCTACTCATACACTGAGTGAGTCAGCTTATAGAAAAAAGAAAAATTTCCATTAGCTTCTGATATCATTCTTTGTCAGTGTTATGTAGATAATATTTTGTCAGGTAATTATTTCATAAATAATTTGACAGAAACTTACAGTCAGTTAGTGAAGTTGCTATATTTAGCAAATTTTTCATTGCATAAGTGGGCTTGTAATGATTCACAATACCAAATATCAACAGAAACTGAACTTATATTTGAAAGACAGTAAAGTGGGGTATGACAATTAAGATGAATTGGATGTATGGATATTTTTTTTAGAAAAACTTAGAATTACGGTAAGAGAAATGAAATAAGAAAAAAGTGTAGATGTAGGGAAAAGCAAAATAGCAAACAAAATATTGTATAGAACGGTGACACATGTACCGGGTGTCCCAATAAGAATGGCTCTAGGCCATATCTCGGGAACCGTTTATAGTACAGCTTCAGGAAAAAAAAATTATGAAAAAAGTGACCTCGAGAAAAACCTGGAAATTATTCACAGAGTCACCCGCCAGAGGGCGTAATTAAATACCAATAATTATAAAATGAATAATTTACAAATTTTGCCTAATTAAGATGCATTCAAACTATGATTATCGTATTCTTCCAGAAATTCAGCGTATATTTGATTTTACAAGTTTTTATCTATCTCTACAAATAAGAGGGAGGGAAGCGGGAACTTTATTATAAAAAAACGCCTGTAATTCCAGTTCTACTTAACCTATCTATGCAAATTTAGTCTTTTGAAGAGAGCTCCTTTCTACCAATGTAAGAGTTATAATTTCGAAACAACCTAATCAGTAACGTATACGCTACAGGCCGCTATTTTTTTTTAAATCTAGCTATCCTTGAAAAATGTTGAAGGGAAACATGTAGTTCTAATTAAGGAATATAAAAGTAGACGAGAATGCCAACAAAATAGCGAAAACCGCATGTCGATATCTTTTTCGTATTACCAGATATCCTAAGATATGTGTAAATTTTAAGCATTTTCCTTTAAACATAAATTACTCCGGTTTGACAACTGATTTTAACATTTTTTGACTCCTCAAAATTGTCTTTCCTTGTTCTTTTAATAACAGTTTCAATTATTATGTCAATATTACTTATGCTGTCATCGGGAAACTGCGTTATGGAAGTTAAAATGGAAATATATAAAAACAAGTAGTGGGCCATGAAAAAAACAAAACAAAAAGATATGTCTTGTGTCAAATTAATAAACTTGGTAATTTGTTTATTTACGTGTCATTGCGATTTGTGTGCATTAAATTCGATATAAAATTTACTTGAAAGTTATATCTAAGATGATTCTTATAAACGAAGAAGCATTTGATATGATAGGCATTTACTTTGAATGTATGAGAAATGTAACTGTTGCGGCTAGGGTATATGCCATACAATATCCCCAAAGACGTCATCCCGGTAGCAGAGTTTTTCGTCGACTCATACACCGTTTAAGAACGACTGGAAATGTAAATCTTCCTGTATTTAGAAGACGCGGCAGAGGTCGTTCAGAGGAAAACACAATAAATGTTTTCTCATATGTGTAATTTAATCCGCATTTAAGTATTAGAGCAATAAGTAGAGACTTGGGAATAAGCAGAACCACCGTTCAACGTATTTTCACAGGACACAGGTAAATTATGATGTAAAAAGATATGTTTCTTAAACAAAATATACTCGCATAATAGTATTTGTGAGCATGGTTATATGTAAACATAATAATTTATTTATCATTCCGGAAAGATATTAAATAGGACAATATATTTCTTTTAGATTTCATCCATATCATATAGTACTGCATCAACAATTGGTTGATCGTGATTACGACAGAAGGTTGGATTATTGCAACTGGTTACACATATGGTATATGACGACCCTCAATTACTGTCACGTATTTTGTGGTCAGCCGAAGATACATTTAGTAGTGATCGTACGGTTAACCGGCATAATATGCACTATTGGTCACAGAATAATCCACGCTGGATGGAAGAAGTTCAGTATCAGGGGCAATGGTCGGTGAATGTATGGTGTGGTATTGTAGATGGTCAGATAATTGGACCTTTTATTTTTGACAACGCAACTAACGGGAAACGCAATCTAAATTTTATAAGGGATGAATTACCACTTCTTCTAGAAGATATATCACTAGCAACTCGTAGGTCTATATTGTTTCAGCATGATGGGTGTCCAGCGCATTTCTGCAGACCAGTTAGAGAATTTTTAGATAATGCTTACCCTGATAGGTGGATAAGACGTGTAGGCCTATTTTTTTGGCCAGCCAGGTCACCAGACTTAACCGTCTTAGATTTGTAACTCTAGGGCCGGATTAAAGACCTTGTTTGGGCAATTAGACCCACTACTGGAGTTAACATGATCGAAAGAATACGAAACGCCATTCAGAGTATTTCGAGAGCAGAAATTGAGACAGCTGTTCAATGTTATCTTCAAAGAGTAAACGCTTGTATCGAAAATGATGGGCGACAATTTGAACATTTAGGTCGTCATTAGCGAGGTACCTTAAATTATATTTCCATTTTAACTTCCATAACGCAGTTTCCCGGTGACAGTATAAGTAATATTGACATAATAGTTGAAACTATTATTAATAGAACACAGAAAGACAATTTTGAGGAGACAAAAAATTTTTGAAATCCATTCAGTCAAACCGGAGTAATTTATGTTTAAAGGAAAATGCTTAAAATTTACACATTTCTTAGAATATCTCGTAATACGGAAAATATATCGACATGCGGTTTTCGCTATTCATTTGCTAATTTGGTCTACTTTTATATTCCTCAATTAAAACTGCATGTTTCCATTCAACAATTTTCAAGGATAGCTAGATTTAAAAAATAAATAAATAGCGCCCTCTAGCGTATACCTTACTCATTAGGTTGTTTCAAAATTATAACTCTCACATTGGTAGAAAGGAGCTCTCTTTAAAAAGACTAAGTTTGCATAGATAGATTAAGTAGAACTGGAATTACAGGCGTTTTTTTATAATAAAGTTCCTGCTTCCCCCCACCTCTTATTTGAAGAGATAGACTAAAACTTGTAAAATCAAATATACGCTGAATTACTTGAAAAA
This sequence comes from Galeruca laticollis, assembly GCA_963921935.1. NCBI lineage: Eukaryota > Metazoa > Arthropoda > Insecta > Coleoptera > Chrysomelidae > Galeruca > Galeruca laticollis. The sequence goes on from OY998175.1 coordinate 240,379,570, forward strand.
CACCATCAGCATAGTTTAAATGCATCTTAATTAGGCAAAATTTGTGAATTATTCATTTTATAATTTTTGGTATTTAATTACTCCCTCTCGTGGTGGACCTACAACTCTGTAAATAATTTCCAGGTTTTTCTCGACGTCACTTTTGTAATAATTTTTTTCCCGAAGCTGTACTATAAACGGTTCCCGAGATATGGCCGAGAGCCATTCCTATTGGGACACCTGGTACATGTGGTACATTCTATACAATATTTTGTTTGCGGTACAAGAAATAAGTAATATTTTCACAATGCCCAATACGGTAGAGAATCAGAGGATTAAGTGGAATAAGTAAACCAAAAAATACAACACCAATCTGTCTTTTACATATATTCAATTCATCTACAAAAATTATTGAAGTAGTTTGTCCGAATTTTTTAATAAGACAAGAATATTATAAAATCTCATACCTAAATCACACAAACACTGAAAACTGTACAAACCAGCATCACTTTCTGAAGAAACACTGATTTTCACTGTCTTTTCTTCTATAATATTCAACTTATCGTAATTTTTCTCAATATCTTTCCCAAATTTAATTGTTTTACAGTTGATTCGATAACATAAAGTACAATTCAGCGTTAAATTTTCTACCTTTCCTGTTGTTATTATTTCATTAGTTTTCAAGTACTTCAATGATTCGACATTTTCGTGGCAGTTTCCATATTCACTAATTCTATCTTCTGTTAAATGTTTGGTCGAAACTAAATAGAAGCAAACAGCGAATAAAGTGCTGATTAATTTAAACATTTTAATGGAATGTTTGATTATTAAGAATAATTTATCAACTGACGCAATTTTAGTATCATTATAAAAGTTGATGACCTTTGACTGCTTGATGAATTGTTTTATAGTACCGGTTCGAATTATCTCTTGAATAATACCTAGAAAAAGATTTGTTACAATCTTGAAAATAAATTTTTTGTTATACTTGACATTTATACATCGAAAGTAATCATATATCTTAGTTTCGAAAAAGAGACAAATTGAAATACAGTGATTGATAGGAGCAGTAAAGAAAAAAACGTCACAGGAGAAATCGGTGATTATCTCTTGAAAGAATTGAAGACATCTGAAGACCTACTGTGGAAATGCCTTATTTCACCAATGTGTTCAAAATTTCCCCTAGAGTATTTTAGAATTACTTCTAGGAGAAATACGATGGTAGAAGTGAGAATAACATTGGCCCGAGTGAATGAAAACTTGGCTTTTGCTTTTAGTATGAAGTATAACCTTTTGCTTTTACTTACTAGCAAATGCTAGATATTTCAAGCATTTACTTAACCCTTCGCTACTCGCGCCTACATTTTTTACTTGACTACTCGCGTGGGGTATTTTGATACCCCAATTTTATTTTAATGGGAAACATTAAAAAATAGTTCTTTGGGTTATTTATTATATGGCAAATTACGTAAAAACACCTACTTGTATGCTTTACAAAATAAACCAAACTTCATAATCACAAAAATTTATAATTATAAACATTTAGAAGCACAAGGTAAAAATTCAAAAAAATGGCAACAAAACATTAATTGACTGAGTTTTCCGATTCAGAATCGTCATCCGCTCCATGTTTCAGGCAACTGTCGCAAACAATTTGTTGGTGGTTCTTACATATCCACTTGGTGCATTTGAGGCAACTTACTGGGGTTTTTCTGTCAAGACTTCTGGGACACAAATAACACCTTCCTTTACCCGTTCTTGGCCTCTTTGGCATATGTGTTTCAGGATCTTGAGCTCTTGCAGTTGTTGATGGTTCTTCGATATTTAGAAGAAGGAATCCCCGCTTCTTTATATTTCTTGGAATATTTTTGGCATATATTCTTTTCAGAATTTGTGGACGAACTAATCCTTCAGCGATACTCCTCAAAAAACATTCTTTAGTGGGTTTTTGGAATCCATTGTTCAGTGCATATAAACATATGGCATTAATTCCTGCAATATGGAGGATATTGAAAAAACCTGTGGGTGGCCAACGCTTGGTATTCCTAGCCACATCATAATGAGCGCACATCTTATCTACAACGTCCACTCCAGACTTTGTACGATTATATTCAAGTATAATCTCTGGTTTCAAAGAAGCTTCATCCACTTCATCATCGTGATGCATTGTGGAAATCAATAGGATATTCTTATATTTCTTTGGTACATAAGAAACCAATGTGCAATGGTCTTTAAACGCAAACATGCTGCTCTGTACAGGTCTAGAACGCGTATTGGTAAATTCGAGAGGAATTTCCTTTTCATTTTTGCGGATAGTTCCAATCATTGTCAGCTTATTTCTGAGCAATTCGAAAGCCAGGGGGATACTGGAGAACCAGTTATCCATAGTAATATTGCGTCCGGTTCCTTTTAGATCCTCCACGAGGCGCATGACGACGTCGGCGGGCTTATTACTAAGGAAGTATGGGCCATCGGGTTGCACTCCAGCGTACATTTCTAACTTATACGTATACATGGTCTTTACATCCACGAGTGCATATACCTTTAGCCCGTATTTACTTGGTTTACTCGGTATATATTGTTTAAACGGGCATCTTCCTCTGAATGCCACAAGCTGCTCGTCTATTGTTAGATACGCACTTGGTGTGACTGAAGATTGACACTTTGAGACAAAACGTTCGAATATGTCTCTAATAGGTACCAACTTGTCCAAATTGCGCCTCTCCTGCCTGGTAGAAATATCATCAAATCTGATACATCGACAAAGAAATCTAAAACGGTTATATGTCATTGTAATAAATATATGTTCAATGCCTGTACCATTCGTGTTCCATAAAGATAAAACATTTTGTCTACCAGATTTCAAGACGCCGGCAAGATACAAAATCCCTACAAAAGCTTTAATTTCACAAACATCAGTTTTCTGTGCGTCTCTTTCTCGAGCAAAATTTTGTTGAATGTGCGATATATATATGTTGGTACAATCCACAATTATAGCAAACATAGTGTCGTCAATGAAATTATAAAAACATTCCATATAAGACTTGGCATTTTTTGCATTGCCCACTGGACCAGGAACTTTCAAAACTATGTTATGAGATTTTGTTCTTGAAGAAGGTGGTTTCATTTTATTCCACTTACTCTGTTTATCCTTTCCTATGAAGTATGGACCCGTAGATTCACCAGAATCATCAGCCTGTGTAAGCGGATCTTCGAACGCACTCGCAGATTCGTCAGCAGCATCTTGTGCTAGAGGATCTTCCATATAATCAGGATCTGCGTCTTGCTCACTATCTGTGCGTTCATCCTGTACTTCAATCGCGTCAACTTCGAACTCGTTGGGATCTTCTTCGCCATATACCTCCGGCTCCTCGTCAAGTTCCTCATACCATTTCAACCACTGTTCTGGATCCTTGGATTGATTGGTCATGGTTTAACCTATATATAATAACCTATGTTCAAGTAATAGCAGATTTATAGTATATAGTACACTTACCAAAAATATGACACGACCACTCACGTGGGGTATTTAAATACCCCAACGAGGTTCAATAGCGTATTTCGTAAAAGTTAGTGACTCGATAGCGACCACTCCCTAGCACAGATATCTACACACTATGCTTGAAGAATACACGAGGCGACGTGGAATTTCGCGATTCTCCCACCAAGATATTGACATAGGATATGCCCGTGGGGTACTAAAATACCCCGCGCGAGTAGCGGAGGGTTGAAGTTATTATTTGGTAAATCATCCAAAAAAAATGTTTTTATACTGATAAGGCCTATATTTATATTTTTATAACTAATCAGTCAGCCGTGAAATTCGATATAGACTGTATGTGTATGGCCAAATTTTAACTACCGATGTGAAAATCGACAAAGGCAAATATCGAGCACATGAAAACTTTTTAAACCAGTATCATTAACGACTGCTAACGGTTTACGCACAAAATGAGTAGTGATTCAGAAAATTCTACAAGTGATTTCTTAACGGAGGAAGTTCCTGCAAAGATTACGTCCAACCTGAAATTGATGGAAATTTTGGAAAGCTATAACATTATATTTAATAAATCGCAAGTTTCTAAAATAAAAGAGAAGAAAGAACATGTATAAAAAGAAATCCACCAAAAATATATTTTGCAAATTGGAAGGGATTTTACTGAAAAACAACTAAAAAAGAAAATCCAAAATATGAAGACCGAGTTGAATAAAAATACGGTCAAAACTGCAACGGGAAATCAGAATATGGTTTCAAACGCGTTGGAAAAACAATTTGTGGCGCTAATGGAAGGACAAGAAAACCCTATTTTTCAAAAAGTAACAGGTAGGTAATGAAGTATGGCTATAAAAACAAATAAATGGTATGAAGAAGTAGAAGCAAAATTAAGTATTTTTTCGCCGAATAATATAAATTACTGTTTGGCTGTCATTTGATCCAAAAAATTATTTCAGGAGCAATGTCGATAGGATCTGTGATGGCACAACCTCAGCCATCAACGTCCAAAACTGACGAATTTATTCCACCTCATGTTCGGCCTTTACCTGATAAGTCTCCAGTTACCAGAAGAACCAAATTTAACCTTCATAAACCCGAGTGGGGTACAGTCGTACCCCAGACATGAATTTTTGGGTATAAATTCTAAAATATTTTTTTTTATTTAATTTCCTTCGAGTTATGTTTTTTAAATATATATCTAAATTGGTATACAAAATTTTGAATAAATTGCTTTTCATTGTAACTAATTATAGAGAGTTTGTTTGCTTGGGGTCGAGCTGCACCCCGCTCGGTATGTAACGACAGGTATAAATTTTGCCTACGTTAAAAACCAACCGGGGTACAAATAAAACCCGAATTGTTCAAACGACGGGGATTCCTCGTTTCTTGACGTCAACGCTCTCGGCGATTCCCAATTTATTTCATAGCGGCTTTGTGCACGTATTTATCTCAGTATAGTTTTACTGTGTTTAGTCACGTTTGCAGTGTTTGTCGAGTACGCGTTCATAAAAATGAGTGAACCCCGGAAGTTTCGAAATGAAAATAAGCTGACGAAGAACTATTGGCGATATTAGAAACGGACGATAACGACACTTTTTTTAATTATTTAGCACTAGAGAATGATGCAAGTGATATTGAGGAGACTGACATAGTGACTGAAACTGATGAGATAGATGACGTTTTACAAGTTAGTGATAGGGAAAATGAGTCGACAGATTCTGCAGATGAAGTAGGCCCGTCAGTAAACTTTTATACCGATCATCCAACTTATTCGTCTAAAGATGATAGTGAGTGGGCAAAGGTTCCATTTACTACGAAGATCAAGAGGCAAAAATGTAATATTGAAAAGGTTTCACCAGGTTTGACTAGATATAGTTCCCAACTTTCCACCATAAAAGAAGCTTTTGAACTATTTTTTTTTCACAAGATATTATGGATGTGATTTTATCGGAGACGAATGGAAAAGCCGAATCATATTATGCGAGAAATAGGAAGGCCTCTTCTCCTTTTGTGCAAGAAGAACTGGAAGCATTTATTGGTTTGCTTATTATTTTTGGAGCCTGGCACGCTGCTAAAGAGCCAATATGTGTATTATGGATTCAAGATCCAGCTTTATGTCGGCCTCTAGTGTCATCTGCCTTGGCTGGCAACAGATTCCAACAGATTATGTGTTTTCTAAGATTCGACAATTTTGAAAAAGAGAAGAAAGAAAACGCACTGTTAAATTTGCCCCAATTAGAGATGTTTTTGATGGTTTTGTAACAAATTGCAAGAAATCGTTTAATCCATCTGAACACTTGTGCGTGGATGAGCAGTTAGTCCCATTCCGAGGCAAGCTCCTTTTCGGGTTTACATGAAGAGTAAGCCGGACAAGTAGGGCTTAAAAATTTGGGCACTGACTGATTGTAGTTTGGCATATACAGCGAATATGCAACCTTATTTAGGTGAGTTTTTTCATAAAAAAATGTAGATTTTCATTACAGAATAATAATTTTAGGTAAAGTAGGAAACAAACCTGAGAAATGCCAAGGTCAACGGGTAGTGATGGACCTGGTAAACCATTTATCTTCAGGATATGGAATAACTACTGATAAATTTTTTACCAGTATTGAGTTAGCTAATAAGCTTTTAGATGAAAACTTACCTTGTGTGGTACACTGCGTAAAAATAAACCTTATATTCCAAAAGAACTACTTCCAGCAAGATATAAGAAGGACTTTTCAAGCATGTTTGCTTTTATGGAAAATAAAACCTTAGTTTCCTACGTACCAAAAAAAAATGCGGCAGTTGTTCTTTCATCGACAGAACATAACGATGACAAAATAAGTGGAGAAAAAACTAATTACAAACCAGACATTATCTTACAATACAATAAAACAAAGGGTGTAGTGGACACGACGGATAAATTAGCGGAGGAATTCACGACGCAAAGAAAAAGTAATCGGTGACCGATGGCAATATTTTTTCATTTGCTGGACATTCGTGGCATCAACGCCTATAAACTTTGGATGTTGGAAAATCCAGATTGGAAAAAAAATCGCTTGGATAGGAGAAGAATGTTTTTGTTGGAGTTGGGCCAGGAATTAATTAGAAAAAACATAATTCGTAAATACCAAAATGACAAGTCATTACATTCCAATATAAAACAATCCATGTTAACCATTTTGCCAGAATTAAATATAAGGAATGAGCAACATGTTCCCGTTATTGGCAGAAAGCAGCGATGTTTCTTATGCGACAGAAGTAAAGACAGGAAATCTCGAAAGTTTTGTATTCGGTGTTATCAGTTCGTATGTGCAGAACGTTCAAAAAATATAACAGATTGTAACAAGTGTGATAATTAAATCATTATTTTAAATGCCACTAAAATGCTTTTTCTTAATATTCCTAATCATTTCATAATATTTTTTCAAAGTGTGATTACAATGCTTTTATCAATGCTGACAACTTTTTTATGTAAAAATATATTTTTTTATAAGCAGAATGTATTTTATTTTTAATATTCCCTAATTATAACATTAAAGAAATAATAAGCCAAAAAAATGTTGGGGTACATTTGGACCCCACTCGGCATTTAATGTAAGTTTTTGACCACGGGTTTATGAGGGTTAAGGAAACAGACGAAACCTGAAATTTGTCCAATACAGAGCTCCAACGACTGGTATTGTTGGAACAGCTGGAACTAATAAGGGTTCAAAAGGAAAAGGTAAAATTATTAATGGAAAAATACAAAAAGAAAATGGAAACCAATTTGAAGAAATAAGTAATTTGGTGTTCAGAAAGTTGGAAGTAAATGAATAAATTGTTTTCGTTGTTAACGTTTTGTTTTAATAAATTAATGAACTTGACTCAGATTAAGGTACCTACTTACAATTAAATTTAACTTAAAAAGTAATTCAAAATAATAAAACCCATAGAATATAACAGTATACAGTGTGGTCCATTGAAAACTTTCTAGAAGGCATAACTGCCTGAAAAAGCTGTTGTCGAAAAAATCCTCCTTCAAGTATCTTGTTAATTTTACTTATTACGTATTATTATTCATGTTGTCTTATGATATATATGGTTTCGTGCTCAGTAGTATATTAACAACTGCAATTGGAAAATTATATTTTTTATTTCTTCTCGTCTCTGTTGACCACGCTGACGGTCGTTATTCAGCTCATCATTACCTTCCACAACTTCTTCACCATCGTGATACTCGGTACCTACTTTTTCTTCGTCATTTGGTAATCGGTCATTTGAATACTTAGCAACATTATGCAGAACCACAGCGCTGACAATTACTGACGAAATTTTGTCAATGTTCAATCGTATCTGATGTTGCACAACAGGGGATCGACGTTTTAGTTGTCCGAAACAGCGTTCTATAATAACGCGCTCTCTTTTATGTACATTATTATACGCTATTTCTTGAGGTGTGGTGGGGTTTCTATACGGTGTTAATAGCCATGGTGTTATGCCGTACACTTCATCGCCTAAAATGAGTCCATAGTTCTGTTGACGTCTTGTCATCATACCAAAAATATTTAATCTTCTTAAAATACGACTGTCGTGCACCTAGCAAGGCCATTGAGCGTCTACGGATGTAAAAATTTCTTTTTCGTTACAAGTTGCTTGCAGATTTATACTACACCAGCCTTTTCTACTGATATACTCGTCACCATGTAGCGATGGATTTATTATTGGTACATGAGCGCAATCAATTGCACCAAAAGCACAGGGAAATCTATACAACTGTGCCCATTCGTTGATTGCCTGGTCAGTCGAGTTTTCTGTAGGACATTTAATCCAAATTCCAGCCTTTTCAACTATTTTTGGTGGAACGTGAGTTATCGTTTTACATATTGTTGTTCTATGAACTCCTCTTTTTTCGATCCCTATTTGAAATCCAGGATTACTTAGAAATCGCAAGAATATTTGCATTTGTTTTTTTGGACTCAATGCACCACCTCTAGTCTCCACTTTAGGCTCCAAAAAATGGTTAGCTATCCACTCAACATTTTCTTCACTAAATCCATACAGACCGTGGTATTCTTCGACACGACTTTCTTTTCTTTCGGGATAAAATTTTACAGATCTTATATTCATAAATGCAGCCACTTCTGCCAAACTGTTTAACAATACTAAATTTTCAAGCTTGCAAAAATGTGAGCTTTTCCTTAATATTCTCAGTAATTGCTTACAATCATTCACACCAATTTTAGGCAATGCTAAAAACGTTAACTTTTGCTTATTGCATTTGTGGTAAAAGCTACTACTTATTATTATTCACTGCAAACTAACCATTTGCTAGGAAAATGTAAGTTTTAGCTTTTACTGAATTTTTATTCACACTGCTCATTGACATGATACAATTCACTCAGTGGAATAAATTGGTAGACATAGGAGTCAAATGTTAACAAGATAAGTGTGATTACTAATGACAAGCAACAAATGACTCAGTGGAATGAATTGGTAGTAATATGAGTCAAAAGGGAAGAAGGTAAGTGAGAATACTAATGACATGAAACAAGTTAGTCAGTGGAATGAATTGGTAGAAATAGGAGTCAAAAAGGAAGAAGATATGCGGAAGACTTGCCTATGAAGAATGAAAATCTGAAATAAATAGTTGAAACAATAGTTAGAAAAGCATATATAAAATTATGGAAAGAATTAGGAGAAGGTGCGAGAACTCAACTCAGAAAAGAAGGAAAGAACTCATTAAATGAGAAATTGTTCACAAAAATATCATATATACTGGGTGACTCATAGATATTGGGAAAATATGACGATAGGACAAAATGTACTTCAATAAAGTATTGCTGTCGAATATAATAAAGCTGATCATTTTTCGGTTTTTTCTGCTAATATCACTGTACATTTATCAATTTTTGAATCGACAAAGAAGCATATCTTTTGACCAGGAACATTATTTCATGAATTATTTACAGGGGGTGCTGATTGAATGATTTCTGACAATGAAATTGAGTGTTAGCTATGTTTGACGAAACTTTCTTGTGATTTTGATTTGCACATGTGATGTTAATATTATTTTTATGTAATATCCGTACCACTGATTATACTCGATAATTTCACCCGTTTTTGAGGAAAACCCAAATGAACCGTTCAGAGCTTGAAGGATGATTTCAAATAACAGACAATAAAACTGTCGTAGCGTAAGAAACCTATTTAAGTAGTACAGCATAACTAAAAACCATTTAACATAAAAAGACTAAAGTCAAGAATAACTGCTCGTAACTCTCTCTCTCTCTCTCTATTTGTCTCTCCCCCTCTTTCTCTCTCTCTCTCTCTCTCTCTTTCTCGTTCTCTCAAAAATGCTGGTTACTGGTTGACACAATTGCTTCTTTATTCATAATGCTGCACTTTTCTTCGTCGTCGGATTATATTTCAACGGGGTTACAGTGCACTTAAGCCAATGGTTTATTGTGCCCCCCCTATTAGAGCTGTTCTCGCTGCTACTACAGCTCGCCTTCCAGTTCCAGGGTTCTAATGAACTCTAGTATTTGGGATGGCTTCAACGAGGTTAGGTCCTCACTCTTACAAGTTTCTTGTCCGAAGCATTTGTTTCGGCATGCTTGCAATGGTGAGGCATTCCAGAACTAGGTGATCGGGAGTTTCATCCTCCTCCCCACAGAATCTATACTCGTCAATCTCTGCTAGACCTATTCTCATCAAGTGCTACCTGAGGCGGCAGTGTCCTGTCAGAAAGCCCGTGAGGAGATCTTTACTGAGGTCCAAATATTTTTTGCATCTAGCAGTGTAAAAGTTACACAGGAACTTTTTGGTAAGTTCCAACCCGGGAAGGCACCGCCCGAGTGCTTTTCTTTTGGTTTCCTCTTCCTTTCGAAACCCTTTCTTGTAGGAGCATTTTGCTACACCACAGAAAGGGTCCGGGCCAGTAAAGGGCATTTGTGATCCTCTCCTGGCAAGTGTATTCGTCTCTTTATTTCTCGTGATTACCGATTGGCCAGAAACCCAGACTAAAGAGACTCTGTTAATCTTGCCTAATTAATCAAGTTTTCTTCGGCACTCCCATGCCAACTTGGAGTCAATGACATGGGAGCTCAATGCTTTGATAGCTGCTTGACTATCAGAATGGATCGATATGTCACATTTCTGGTAGTTTTTTTCTAGGTTCATTTCCACGCATCTTTCGATCGCAAGTATTTCTGCCTGAAAGACGCTCGGAAAGGAGCGTAAAGATAATGAGTATCTGGTGTCAGGCCCAAATACTCCAGCGCCTGCTCCAATGGTGGTTTTTGAACCATCCGTATACCATCTAATGGGGTTTTCTTTGAGAGTTTGGGTGGTGTATTCCCTTTCCTAGTCTCCTCTCGTATTTAGAATCGTGGTGAAATTCTTCTCGATGCTCACTTTCCTGATCATTCCGTCACTGGAAAGATTCGCTAATGAGATGTACGAGGTCTGATAAAAAATAAACGCTATTTTCAATTTTGTCAAAAAGTATTTATTTATCCATCAATAACTATCTTGTCCCCTTCAAAGTAATCCCCCTCAGATATAATACACTTATGCCAGCGTTTTTTCCAATCCTCGAAACACTTCTGAAACGCGCTTTTTAATATCGCCAACAGCTCCTGTTTCGATTTGTCTTTTATCTCCTCAATCGTAGCAAAACGCTTTCCTTTCATCGGTGTCTCCAGTTTTGGGAAGAGGAAAAAGTCAGCGGGGGACAAGTCCGGTGAATACGGTGGTTGAGGCATGATAACGGTTTTGGTTTTGGCCAAAAACTCTAGCACAAGCATCGATGTGTGAGCTGGGGCGTTATCATAGTGGACAATCGATTATTGCTTTTTTCACAATTCTGTGCGTTTCTGACGAACTGCTTCGCGCAAACGGCGTATAACTTCAAGGTTGTATTCCTTATTGACCGTACGACCTTGTGGCAAGAATGCATGATGCACCACGCCATTGCAGTCGAGGAAAACAGTGAGGAAAATCTTCACATTTGATCGAACTTGACTTGCTTTTTTCGGTCTTGGCTCTTCTGGACGCTTCCATAATTGAACTTGTGTTCTGCTCATAGTAGACTCGTCAAACGCCACAGTCAACATATCAAATGTCCTTGCGCATTTAATTTAATTTTTTCCACAAAACTTAATAAAGCTTTTTTTATCCATTTTTTCGAATAGTAAAAAATCGAATAGCACACCAAAACACGACTAACCTTTTTATCTGTCAAAAACAAACTGACATTCCATAATGGCTGATATTGTCAACATATATAACAGACATGTATACCAACATAACAGAAAACAAATGCGAAAATTGAGAATACGTAAATTTGAGAATAACGGTTATTTTTTTATCACACCTCGTATCTTGTCAGAGAGGACCAAGCTCCCTGATTTTTAAAATACTCCTATTGCCTGAACCTTCCTTAAATATCCTGAGAATTGATTCTTGGGCAGATATTTCTTTCACCAGATGTAGAGGTGTGAGATCTGTAATAATCTCAAGTGCCCTAGTTGGACACGTTCTCATAGCTCCAGTGATGCACACACAGGCAAGCCTTTGAACTTTGTTGAGGGTCTTCCTCGCGCTGTACTGACTTGCTTTTGTGTGCCAAACTATTGCCCCACACGTAATTGCTGGTATCACGATCATCGCGTACATCCATCGCAGTATTTTTGGATTACAGCCCCACCTCTTACCAGCTAGATTTTGACACGCCATCATAGCTCCCATTGCTTTACTAGCAGTTATTTCAACATGCTTATTCCAGAGAAGTTTACTGTCTGGAAATTAACTGTCTCGACCCTTACTTCGTGGAATCTACTCATATTAGTGTTTTAAATTAAATTCAACGTTTCTAGCTAATTCCACAATATAATGAAAAATGTTGAAAATTCTATAAAATTGACAATTGTTTCTGTAACTGAATATCATCGTCAGAATGACAGAAGTTACATTTCATTTGATGCCTACCTGATGTTTAGTTATTTTTGGCTAGACCCACAAGTGACCTTGTGATTGACTTCATATATGTTAATAGAAAAAAAAGAAGAAGATGTGATATTACAAATATTGAAGCTTAGATATTATTAGCCCTATGGTGATATCCCGGATATCATTTTTCCAATTAAATTAACATTAGAAGTTGCAGAAAATAACTCAATAAATTTTTTTGATTTGAAAATTCAAAGAGTTAATAATGTACTTGATTATGCAATTTACCGAAAACCAACACACACTGATGTGACAATTCCTTATGTTTCCAATCCTCCCATGTCACATAAACTAGCGGCATACAATTCAATGATACATAGAGCATTTTCAATTCCTATGAACAAACGTAATTTTGATAGAGAGACAAATAGCAACATCCAACGGTCATCCATTACACATGATAAATAAGTTAACCCATTAACGCCGTGCGTGGTTCTATGGACACGGCAAAACCCTTATGTTCTATTGATGACGTTGTAGTTAGGAACATCTAAAAACGCGCGAGAACGTCTCGTTTTGTTTGCCGGTTAGTTTAAGTGGTTATTGTCGTGTAAAGTTCGTCTGTTGTGAGTTCAACTGAAAACATGGACATTAGATTTGAGTAAGTACTTTTTGACTAACACAAATGAGAGTTTTGGTTGATGTATTTCAACTGTGGCTCTTTAGAACAGCTAAACAATATATTTATGCACATTTAATAATATTTAGATGAATTGTATAGATGCAATGCCTCGTTAAATCTTAGTGTAGCCATATTGCCACGCTAAGCGTTCCTAGTTACTGTATTATACGTTGATTTAGAATCGTTGTTTCAGAAGGGGGTTTTATTTATCAGAGGCTCTTGATATGATCGACAGTGAAGATATTGATGGAGACATATTTATTGAATCACCAGATGTAAATGTAGATACGGATGAAGACTCAGCGGACGAAGACGAAGGCGGGTAATAAATACCTATTGGTTTCACAAATTGGTTATATTATCACATGTCTATTTTATAGGCTAGTTGATAATCTTACAACCCGTCAACTACTTGCCAATGCAGAAATAAGATTGCCCAACAACGATCGATTAGGAACAAATTATGAGGAAATTGACCCTGCAGCAATAAATTTAGATGATCAACTTGTTTCTATGTTACCTGATAAAGTTAGAGCATGGATTGTCGAGACAAAAATAAATGATAATCCAGAAGTGGAATGGGAAGAAAGAGCTGATTTTGATATTGAAAAAGCTGCCTCGTTTCCCAATGCTGATTTTAGTGAATATAAAAGTCTCTCCATGGTGAATATTTTTGAAAAATTTGTAGACGATGCAATGATTGATCTTTTAGTAGAAGAAAGTCGTCGATATGCTCTTTTTCTAAATTGTTCGGATCCAAAAATAACATCAAGCGAGATACGGTGTTTTCTTGGCATATTACTAATAAGTGGTTATAACCACGTGCCATCTAAGCGGCACTATTGGGACGGGGGTAACGATATGAGGAATACTGCCATTTATGAATCTATGAGAAGAGATAGATTTCTGCAGATATGCCGATTTCTCCACTGCACTGACAATACAAAAGTCGATAGCAATGATAAAGCTTGGAAAGTGCGTCCAATTATGGACCAGATGAAAAAACGCTGTATTGAAAATTTTGTGCCAGAGCAACACTTGTCTTATGATGAAAGCACGATTCGTTATTACGGTAGGCACGGATGTAAACAATTTATCTGACGCAAACCGATTCGATTCGGATTTAAAATGTGGTGCCTCAATACCAGTAGTGGATACCTAGTCAATTTCGAGCTATATCAAGGCAAAGGCCCTAAGCCAAATACGTCCTACGAGAAAATTTTTGGCAAAGCAGCTAGTCCGCTTTTAGTTTTATTCAGTGAGATATCAGAGGAAAAACAAAAGTTTAAATATAAGTTTTACATGGATAATCTATTCTCTGGACCTGCTCTTTTTTCGTTTTTGACATTTTATGGATATTCTGCTATAGGTACTATTCGCGATAATCGGTTACCTAAAGGTTGTCCCTTGACATCAAAAGTATTATTCAAGAAAAAGAATCGTGGATACTTTGAAACTGCTTTGGAAAAAAATAAAGGTCAGTTATTTGTTCGCTGGATGGATAATTCCGTAGTTACCATGATCTCTTCATCATGCGGTACTCAAGAAATAAGTCAGGCCAAAAGATATTCGCAGCAACAAAAGAAAAACATTATGGTTCCTAGACCCAAACTTATTGCTCAATATAACAAACATATGGGCGGTGCAGATCAAATGGACCAAAATGTAAATTGCTATAGGATCGGAATCCGGTACTGGCCCATACTGACTTGGATTTTCGACGTAGCGATTCAAAACAGCTGGATCTTGTATAATAAATCTCACGAAAAGAAAATTTCTGGATTAGAGTTCAGAAGGGAAGTTGTCAATGTTTATTTACAAAAATATAAAATCCTACCAAAAGGACCAGGAAGACCATCTACTGCACATGGTTCTACAACTGACAGCAGAGTATCAGATGAAGTTCGTTTTGACTGGATAGACCATTGGGTTCAATCGGTCGAGAAGAAAAGATGATGTGCATATAAGACTTGCAAATCAACTCCAAGAACAATATGCTCCAAATGCAACGTAGGCCTATGTGTACAATGTTTTCTTTCATATCATACAAAATAATAGTTAATTTAGTACAATTGTTTTTCATTTGAATGTTTATTTTGTTTCAAGTATTTTTTTTTCATTTTCACCGAAGTGACTACGTTAATGCCTAGCGTGGTTATATGGGCACGGCAAAAATGTCGACAACTGTAAATATCAAAGAAAAAAGTTATATAAATAAAAGTCTGTAAATAACATTAGCATACTAGTTCTGACAGAAAAAAACAACATTTACAAGAAAAATTAATTCATTCGCTAATGGGTTAATTAATAAAAAAATAGAAAAAGTGGCATTACAATTAATATTTCCTAAACAAACTGAAGAAATAAAAACTTATAAAACCATCACATATGCAGGAAATATTTCTGATAATATGTCAAGGATAATATCTTTAGCGACAAATACAACAATTGCTTTTAAAATAGAAAGTAACGTAAGTACAAAATTGTTAAATGTTAAAACAAAAATACCACTATTAAAGAAGTCAGGTATATATAAACTCAAATGTCCAGAATGTAATGCTGTCTATTTGGGTCAGACCCTTAGGAATTTTGAAATACGATACAGTGAGCACTTACGAGCATACAGATTAAAACAACCAGATAAATCCCACTACGCAAAACATCTACTTGACACCAATCATTCATTGACACCTAACACAGAACTAGAAGTGCTGCATATTTGTGAAAAGAAACAAGAACTGGATTTCCTTGAAGAGTTGCAAATTAGAGGACAGTTAAGAAACCCACAATGTAAAGTCGTCAATGAACAGGTGAATCTAGGGATTTCTCCACCACTAAACTGTCTTCTTAGGTGATAATTGTAAAGATCAGCAGAGATAGTTTTCCTGGTGTAATACTTCTTGGGTTCTACCCTGTTTATTTGTTCTTATGAGATAGCAGTGATCAACTCGGCCGATGTTGCGGATATCCCACCGACCGGTATTATCCTGGTAAATGTAATCGAGTCGGAATCATCCTTATCCAACACCAGTGTAATGGGATCGGTTATCTTTCGGGTTTCCTTTTTATCTGTTGGTAGTGACCGGAAGGCCCTACTGCACACTTCTATCTAAAGAACCAAATCGTTGCAGCGTGCTGTCACCAGTGCCTTGCGGCACAAAATTTAGAACCAGGAATCTCCCTGCGGGATTACCTCGAGGGAGGGGTTGTTCCTGGCTCGAGCGATCAAAGTATTCGTGAGGCCTCTTGGGCTTATACAGTGTGCCAAGCCCGAGTTCGTAGTGCAGGTCTATTCGGCCCTTCCTATTTGGCTGGTACGAGGATGAGGGCTGAGGTTAGAGGAAATAAGCTGAAAGGTTAAATATGTACAAGCATATATTACAAGAAATATATAAATGGACAGCCTACGTGACATATATAAAAAAAATAACAAAGTAACCAGCGGAATGTCTTTTTGGTACTTAACCTGGAATAAGTATGGTACCCTATACACTACAGTAAATCATATAATGAGTAGTATGCTGAAAGTCTCAAAAAAAACTAGTAACTAATATACCTTCGGCGATAATTATGGTGGATATCCTTCACAAAAATTAAGGCAATAAATAGGAATCAAACGAAACTTTATGAATTCGAACAAATACGATATTCTGTAAACCATATATTTATATTGCCAAAATTTCTGGGATTGGGAAAAATAATTACGAATCTCGTGAAATTTAGGTAACCGGTACAATATAAAAAAAGAAAATCTATATCCCCTACTTTGAATTCTAATCACGATTATCGTAGAATTTGAATATGTAGAATACAATCTATATCAATGAAATTCAGAAGATTACTTATGATGTCTCCAGTATCTGGATGTCCGGCAATATGACTGGAAAGTTATCGGTTGATACTTTACGATAGGACTATATATGATCCTCTGTACAATATAAATATCTGTGCGCTATTTCGAATAATCAAAACTTTAAGATATGACTAAATATGATCCCCTGTACAAAATAAATATCTGTGCGTTATTTTAAATAATCAGATATATATGGAGATGGTCCCTGAACATAAGCTAATACCTATAACTATTTAGATTCTACCAGGAGTTGAGGGGCGTAGATGTATATGATACACTAGATATGACCGAAAAAAAACTGTGGGGTCCCCTACCTTTTTGGGACACCCGGTTAAGTCAGTGAAAATATCATAAAACAGATCAAATATATAATAAATTAATTGTACGTTAAATACTTACGTTTTGGAATATCACTAGTCACAAACTGCACAATATTACTGTTGAGGGTGAAGGGACCGTCCGTACTTAGACTGGCCTCCTCGGGGAGGGTTACTGTCTCTCTTTCGATTCCAAATTTTTCTCGTTATTTATTCTAAAATTTACCTTGTGTGAAGGTTAGTTTCCTGTATCATTATTTTTAATTTGTTAACGTATTGGTAATTAAAGCATGACACAATCGTCTGCTGTGATTTTTTGTTAATCTTGCGATAACACATTTTGTTTGTATCACTTTCTTTCGTTAAGATCAACAATTAATAATTATTTCGATATGAGAGAAATTTATCTATATAGGGCGTTCTTAAAATTTTCTATGTGATATCTCGTGTTTATTACACTGGGTTTCTATATCATTGCACAGTTATACTGATCTTAATTGGAAAAATGATATCCAGGATATCACCATAGGGCTAATAATATCTAAGCTTCAGTATTTGTAATATCACATCTTCTTCTTCTTTTTAAATTAACATATATTAAGTCAATCACAAGGTAGGTCACTTCTTGGTCTAGCCAAAAATAACTACTAAACATCAGGTAGGCATCAAACGAAATGTAACTTCTGTCATTCTGACGATGATCTTTAGTTATCGAAACAATTGTCAATTTTTTAGAATTTTCGACATTTTTCATCATATTGTGGAATTAGCTATAAATGTTTCATTTAAAACACTTTATTGTCTAGGTTTATCCCTAGATATTTAACCTCTTATTTCCATTCTATGATTTCCCCGTTTAGGGATATGGGTTTAATGGCTGGAAGTGTTTTTTTCCGGGTAAATGGAATTACTATTATCTTGCTTGGGTTAATGTTTAGCCCCACTGACAAGCACCATTGCTCTCTGCCTCTGACTATTAAAACAATGTCATCGGCGTAGCCCATACATTCGATGCCAAGCTCCGTTAGCCTGTAGAGCAGCTCATCTACTACGAGGCTCCATAGAAGGAGATATTTCACTCCCCCTTGAGGTGTCCCCCGAGTGGCTTTAGCTGAGGTGGTTCGATTCCCCACCTGTGTTCGTCGTCGGAACTAAACGGTTCGTTGTCACTGGTGCAAACTTGATCAAACAAGTCTAAAAGTAAATTTCGTTGACCTTCTTTCGTTTCATTTTGTTAGTAAAATTGTGGAGAGGAATATCTAGTTCGATAATAATCAATGGAAAACAATAAAAACGTTGTGCATATAAATGTTACGTGGCTATTGTGGCCAGGTATAACTTACCAGCGTACATACGTGTATTCCACCATGGCCGCAGAGATATTAAATATAATGGCTATTACGGTCCAGGAGATCAATTCCATATTGGATAATATTGCGCGGATTTTGTTCAACAATTATCAGGGTTCACAATATCGTATCAGATACTGACCAATGACGCAGGCTTAACTGTAGAGCAAAAAATAAAGATTCCAAAGACTTACAAGTATTTGCATAATTCAGTATCCAACACACTTATCACTTCACTATCGAAATAGAGACTTTGAAAATTTCTTATAGACGAGAACATGAGTTTTATCCTCAGATATAGGACGGTAAAGTGCTTTGCCTAGCCCTTTCTGCTGTACTCTGTTGAAACATGGACACTGAAAGTTCCAATCATCAACAAAACTGTGGCTTTCGAAATGTGGGTGTTGCTGCGAATGTTGACACATACTGCATGGAGAACGCTTCCACTTTCAATGCCTCATTCTTTGAGGAGGGAGAAGAGGAAATGGTAGAAATTTTTTATCGTGGCTTAGAAAAATTTGTTAATCGACGGCAAAAAAGGACTTCTGAACATTACAAAACGCTGCAATCAATAGAAACATCTGATAAAAAAGCGAAGAGCGTCTACGCAGAAATCTGCATAGCATTGCCAGAAGAATTTCTAAAAAATTTGACCACTACGCCACATGGTGAAAACGGATGACGGTAAGAGTTTATCAAACAATAATTTATGGAAGTGAAACTTCTAATGCGATTTCCAACAAGGTTGCGTTGAACGTTTAACGCTACCATGGAGGGGGTATGAAAGCGCTGGTTCGTTAAACGTACAACGCTCCGGGGGGGATAAAAAGAGACAGAGGGAGAGTGAATGCGTGGCACTCAAACGCATGCACGTATTATACCTGTTACAGGCCAGTGAGTTATCATCATCCCATTGTAAATGTTATAGATTTGGATATTTCTTCACCCGAAAATGATAATTAAAAGATGCGATCAATTTCACTAAAAATCAATTTCTTCCCCTTCCTATTTTCATTACCACTTCTTCCACGTGGAGGGACTCCAGGCACTAATCTTTTTTATACGAACGTTGATTGAGAATGTGACTTATTTTTATCATATTAACATTGTAATATTGTAGTGATCCCTTAAGGACAGCAATGGCAAAAGGACATTAACTTAGAAATAATATTTAAATTTAGGTTAATAATAATTATGGTATTTAGGGAGCATTGATCGGCCACGGTCAATGTCAGTTATCAGTGGAAGCACGTTCGTGTTTATATACAAACATGTACAACTTATAGACGGAGGTCAGCCATGTAGAAAATCATATCTATATTTCCTATAAATTAAGAGTTAACGAACCAGGATAGGAGAGTTGTTATTAATACTTTGAATAAGACGATTGGTTTTATATTTGAGTATTTTCAATGTATTAAACGTCATCACAGTGATATTTACAGAAGTGATGTTGTTTATTTTATTCCCGCATACAGGTTGCTAGGTAAGTGGTTTCCTCCAAGATATAATGTTTTCATGGTAAGCGTCGAGTATACGAGGGACCCTTACTAAGTAACCACCACATGGCGATCCTGCGAACGAAATGGTAATGGAAAAATTAATTGTATAATGGTAATCGCCACCATATGGCGATTCTGCGAACTAAATGGTAATGGTATGATGGTTATGGTAAAATAGATAGCGCCACCACATGGCGATCCTGCGAAAACATGGTAATGGTAATGGTAAAATGGTAATGGAAAAATTGATAGTAAAATGGTAAATGGTAATGTAGTAATTAATGGTATTATGGTAACAAATGATTATGGTAAATTGTCTCGCAAGTAAAAGGTAAATTATCATTCTGCGAACAATAAAATTATGGTACAATTGATGGTATAAGAGTAGAACTATATGGTTTTCTATTAAATTTGGGACCTTGGAGAAGAGAAACAATGGGAGGTTCATGAACCAAACAAGAGGCAAAAGAAACAGGAATTGTCAACAACAATTTCATAGTACAGCAAGATAATTTTGCGATGCACATCATGGTATTATTATACATTATGAACTATAGCTTTCATCTTAAAATTTGTTTAGTCATTATGGAAAACGCACCGTAGAGCGTTGGAAAGGGATATCAACCGAAGCAATGCAGTAAAGCAGGCAACAGGAACTCTCACCGTGTAAAAATAACTGTAAGTACATATGCATTCTATTCTTATTAACGAATTTTTTTTAAATGTCAATAACGTGGCAAGATTTTGAAGATAAGTTACGACTATTTGTGGAAGAAGTTAATAAACAGGGAAAATGGGTTTTGAAGAAAGGAACTCCTAAAAATCCTGATATACATATAGAAGTAATTAGTAGCATAGTAGGTCTCTATAATAATTTTGCTAAGTTAATAGCCAAAAATTGGCAAAATTTAAGTTCAGTACAGCAGGAGACATATAAAAATTATTCAAGTAGGATTGGGGATAATGCTGAAAGGGTATTTCAAGCTTTAAATTGTATTATCAACATACCTACCTCTATATTTGAGGAAATCGACACAGTTGTATTACAAGCAATAAGCAAACAAGTGAACATGGCGACAAGTATGAACGATTTTTTAAATTTTGCGAGCAAAATTTTACCGAACGAGTTCAACGGCGAAGCAAGCAAATCACAGTCATTTTTAGACTCATTAGATTTATTACAAATAAACGCGACTGGTAATGAGGAAAATGCTATTCTACTAATAAAAACGAGACTAACATGAAAAGCTAGAAGCTTAATCACAACGGAAAACTCCATTGCAGACATCAAGAGTAAACTTAAAACGGGGATAAGAGGAGACAATCCAAGCCTTCTCTTAGCGAAGCTTGGTAAAGTAAGACAAAATGGAAAGGATGTGACACAGTATGCAACAGAAATAGAGAAACTGGCGGAAAGATTACAGGCAGCATACATATCGGAAGGGATGCCTGAACGGCTAGCTGAAAAATATACGAAGGAAGCAACAATTGGGGCAGTAACTATGAATGCCGCAACGGATGCAACCAAAACAATAATTGCAGCGGGAAGTTTTGAAACTACACAAGAGGTACTATCAAAATTGGTTTCAGTAGAAGGTAGGACAACAACAAGTCTTACATATGAAATATAACAGGAATTTCTTCAGGAAATCAAACTTTGACTTTAGGAATAATCACCGGAGAGGAAACAACAGAGGATTTTATAACGGTAATCATTCAAAAGGAACATTTCGACAGTACAATCAAGGGAACAACTATGGCAAATACGAGAATTTTGATAAATATAGGAAATACAATAATAATCGAGATTACAATAATCAAGCTAAGAATAACGTAAGAATATGTGGAATAGAAAATGAAGAAGCAAGAGAGAATCAGAAACAGTTGGGGTTTTGAATAAAAAATCAAGCGACGAAAGCAAGATTACAGAAACATATTCAGCATATTATTTAGATTTATCACTTTCTAACTTTATAGAAATTCAGACAAGCTTATCTAATAATATCTACAATTTTATATTAGATACAGGAGCAGACATTTCTCTAATAAAAATTTCTAAAAATTTTCCACATCATTTGATTGAAACTAGGATTAAAATAAACATTAAGGGGATAACTGAAGGCTCAGCAAAAACTTTGGGTCAAATATACATAAACCTCTATATCAATAACATAACTTTAAGTCACTGTTTTCACGTAGTGGAAGAAAATTTTCCAATACCAAAAAATGGACTGATAGGAAGAGACTTCATGACAAAAAATACTTGTGTATTAGATTATTCACAATCAGAATTACATATAAAGTGCAAGTCTAACAATTCAGAAACCATACAAATTTTTGGTAGTCCAGAATACGATACTTCAGCAATACCACCTAGATGTGAGGTATACAGGCAAATAGAGAACTTCAAGAATTTGAGAGAGTATACAGTAGTAGAGCAACAGGAAATAGCACTAGGAGTGTTTATAGCCAGATCCATAATATCAGGGAAAAACCCGTACGTTAGAATTTTAAATACAAATTATGAAAGTATTTCAGTAAAAACTAAGAGTATTGAAACTTTAGATTTAGATTTATTCGATATGTATACAATTAAGACTGATAATAGTAACAGAATGGAAGAATTAATGAAAACATTAAACTTAGAAGTACCGGAATATGTAAGAAACGATTTAACGAAACTGTGTGAAAATTACGAGGATATATTCGCTTTGAAGAATGATATACTAACGCACAACAACTTTTACGAACAAAGGATATCAGTAAAGGATGATACACCAATATACATAAAAAATTATCGCACACCACATTCACAATCAACAGAGTTAAATAGTCAAGTAGAAAAACTTATAACACAGGGAATAATTGAACCCTCAGTATCAGACTATAATAGTCCAGTATTATTAGTACCAAAGGAGTCGACGAATCAGGATAAGGCGTGGAGACTTTGTATAGATTTTAGACAGCTGAATAAGAAAATAGTCACAGATAAATTTCCTTTACCGCGGATAGATGCAATTTTAGATCAATTGAGGAGAGCAAAATGGTTTTCAGTTTTAGATCTTATGTCAGGTTTTCATCAAATACCTTTAGAACATTCTTCTAGGAAATACACTTCGTTCAGTACCGAAAAAAGCTCATTTCAATTCACAAGACTACCTTTTGGGTTAAACATAAGCCCTAATAGTTTCTCACGAATGATGTCAATAGCATTCTCAGGCCTCACGCCGGAAAAAGCATTTCTTTATATGGACGATATAGTTGTAATAGGAATTTCAGAGAATCATCACTCAGCTAACCTTAAAAAAGTATTTGACGCATGTCGTAAATTTAATTTAAAATTAAATCCACAAAAATGCCAATTTTTCAGGCGAGAAGTCACATATTTAGGTCACAATTTGGTTCACCACATTTCATAGTACAAACAGATCATAAGCCACTAACGCATTTATTTGCAATGAAAGACCCGACGTCGAAACTAACGAGAATAAGAATCGATTTGGAAGAATACGATTTTGAAATACAGTATGTAAAAGGTATAGCGAATTACGCGGACAGTATATCGAGAATATCCGTAGAAGAACTTAAGGATTTATACATAAAAATTCGCATGTCTTGGTAATCAAAAGAGCACAAACGCAAAAAGAAAACGTACAAACAGGAAAGGATCAAAGGAATAAAGTAGAAACTAAAGAAGTGAGAATACAAAAACCTGCAGTAGTAAAAGTTTTAAATAACCTTGAGGCACATAAATTACCAATTTTACAGTTTGAAAATAACCGTATCTCACTTAGGATGAGCATCCGGATCAAAAATAAATTGAAATTTAGTGAAGCCTTAAATACCGGTTTACACAACTTCGACCTAGGACGAACGTTGGAAAGCTTGAAGAGCTATCGGTAAGAAATGAAGTAAAAAGAATGAAAATATATACAAATAATGATATATTTAAAAGTGCACAGTAGAAGAATTTATAGAAGTAGGAAATCAAAGGTTAAAAAGTATTCAAGTATGTATATGCGAAGTACCAAAAACGGTACAGCAGAAAGAAGAGATCCAAAAGATACTAGAAAGATACCACAATGATCCAATGTTTGGGGGACATGTAGGAAATAATAGATTAGTAAAGAAACTAAGAGCGAATTTCAAGTGGAAAAACATGGACAAAGACGTGAGAAAGTATGTAAAGAATTGTCATAAATGTCAAGTGAATAAAGCAAAGCCTAATCACAAAGAAAAATTTGTCGTCACAGATACATCTATAAAACCGTTTGCTATGATTTACATAGACACAATAGGTCCGTTTGTAGAAAGTAACAACGGAAATCGTTATTACATTACAATATTATTCGAATTAACTAAATACGCAGTTATGATACCGGTTCAGAATAAAGAAGCACACATAATTGCAAAAGCAATATTCGACAATTTTATACCAAATTACGGATTAATGTAGGAGATAAGAACAGATCAAGGGACGGAATATAAGAACGAAATAATGAAGAATTTAGCGGAACTATTAAATATGAAACATCATTTTTCAACAGCGTACCATCATGAAGCAATAGGCAGTTGTGAAAGATTACATAGGACATTTAACGAATATATAAGAAACTTTATCAAAGATTCACTGGTGAGTTTGTAAGAATGTTCGCATATTGTTATAATACAACGCCAAACACGTATCACGGATATACTCCTTTTGAGTTATTATACGGGAGAAAAACCAATTTGCCAGAATTTTTAGACGTAAAAATTGAACCGTGTTACAATTTTGAGAGATATGATAAAGAACTAAAGTACAAATTACAATACGCTAATGAAAGGGATAGACAAATTTTAATAAATAATAAATTAAGTACAGTTAATAATAGTGAAAATGATTCTTCACCCGTAGATTTCAAAATAGGGGAGTTGATTATTTTGAAAAATGAAGGAAGAAATAAATTTGATCCACATTATATAGGTCCGTTTAAAATAACGGGAATAAAAGGGGTAAATTGCGAGATTACATCTCCAGACAATAAAGAACAAATAGTTCATAAAAATCATATGTTTATATACAAAGAACGGAAATATTTGTAAATAAGTGAAGTGTGTTGATAAACGAACAAGGAGTGTTTAGTAAACAAAGACAAAACAAAAACATTCTTAAAAACAGTTACAGGTATAAGTAATATCGAAAAATTAAAATGATAATTTTTCTCTTCCAAGAGGGGATGATGTAGTGATCCCTAAAGGACAGCAATGGCAAAAAGACATTAACTTAGAAATAATATTTAAATTTAGGTTAATATTAATTATAGTATTTAGGGAGCATTGATCGGCCACGGTCAATGTCAGTTATCAGTGGAAGCACGTTCGTGTTTATATACAAACATGTACAACTTATAGACGGAGGTGAGGCATGTAGAAAATCATATCTATATTTTCTATAAATTAAGAAAAGGAGAATATCATCCATAACATAAATTAAGAGTTAACGAACCAGGATAGGAGAGTTGTTATTAATACTTTGATAAGACGATTGGCTTTATATTTGTGTATTTTCATTGTATTAAACGTCATCCCAGTGATATTTACAGAAGTGTTGTTGTTTATTTTATTCCCGCATACAGGTTGCTAGGTAAGTGGTTTCCTCCGAGATATAATGCCTTTATGGTAAGCGTCGAGTATACGAGGGACCCTTACTAAGTAACCACCACAATATTTAAGAAAAATGCATTGTAATATTTGGGGTCTAAATATATATCCTTTCTTATTGTCGATTAACATTGTGAAGTCCTAGAATGAAATTCTTCTGAGAAAAATATGTTAAGAATAACAAGTTTATTGTTGTACTGGTTAAACAGTTACGTGAAATATTCACGCAATGTTTATGAAAACTCAACATTTGTATCAATTTTTAGTTAATTACGTTTTTATTGTACTTTGACACATCTCGTTCTACGCTATAGAAACAATAACTAACATTTACTGGTTTCTCGAAATGCCAGAACAAGTACGAGATTATCAATAGAACAGTGTTTTTGGGCTCTCAGTTAGACCATAATGGAAATGGGGTGGATCTCCTGAAATATTTGACAAAAATAAGGGGAACTAGTTAGTTTAACCCAAAGCCCTATAAAGATAATCTGTTAGCTCCCATTCTAACGAAAAGTCAAAATTTGAACGTACCTCCTGTACCCAACTCTAGATAACAATCAAACACTTAAGATAATCAACTACGGTCATATTAAATATTATTACCAACTAATCTAAACATTTCCTAATATTTTCATAAATGTACCTGAGCTAAGTGTTCGGTCTTCTATTGGTCTTTTATAACCATAAGCTGTACAGAACAGTAGGAAAAGGGTTGTATAGGCCAAAAGCCCAGTGTATTAAAGATTGCATAGCCGTGTCATAAGATTATTTCCAATAAGTACCTATTTGCCAATTAAGGTTTGAAATTTAGTTTTATTTTAATTCCAACAATCTCTTACAGTAATCGATTTACAAGTAGATAAATACCCTGGAAATCCTACACGGACACATTCTTTACCTATAAGCCAACTTTAACAGGACCGCCCTCCTCAAAAATGGCACAATCCTAAGAAAAGTCCATAACTCCACAGGTGATCCAAATATGAATATCTATATCCTCCATTCTACAGAACGTCCACCCCGATCAGTCAAAACACTCACACCCACATATTCGTTCATCTGCAGAAATGTAGACGCTTCTATCCCTCCTCTTTCTATCTCTCTCTTCTCTCTCCCTCTCTCTCTCCCTCTCTCCCTCTATCCCCCTCTCTCTCCCTCTCTCTCTCTCTCTCCCTCTCTCTCTCTCTCTCTCTGCGCTGGACGACAAATATTCTTATGCTCAATTAGAGGAAACTTTTCAAATAGTTCACGACTGTCACCTCAGCATAGGTCATGGCGGTCGAATCAGAAAGATGAAAGAGCTGAAAACATAATATACAAATGTAACAGCAGATATATTCACAGTTCAATTAAACCTGTGTGAATCTTGCCAGAAGAACAAAAGTTTGCCAAAAGAATAACTAATTGTGATGCCAATTTTAGGCAACGAGTTGAATTCAAGATGTCATACTGATTTGATAAACATGCGATTACAAGCAGTCGGCGATGTAAATATATTATGGCATATCAAGATAATCTCACCTTGCGAAATTAGTACAGCTGCGATAGAAAAAAATTAAACAAGTCGAAGAAGTGGCATGTCACTTGCTTGATATATCTACTATTTTTGGAGCGCCGAAATAAACTTGTCGAAGAAATGTTTGCATTGTGGCCAGAACTGGAATACCAGATTCCAGCCTCTGGCAAGACACTGAGATTGAAACACAATTCGCGGTACGTCTTCTACGTGGTAACAAAAAATGAGTTTCAAGATCGATCTACCTACAGCGATGTGTGGGAAATACTTCGAAACCTCCTAGACCATGTGTTAGAATCCAGCGTGAAGAAACTGGCTATGCTTAAGATAACGAGTAACCAGTTGGATTGGCGAATCAACAGGAACATGGTAGAGGTAATCTTCCAATATACCGGTGTCCAGAGGTTAATTTGCAGCTACAGCCCCCGTTATCAGTATCCGATGAAGACGGTGCCCTGCTATTTCCATAAGATTGGAGAGTGTAGAAATGGGGTCAGTTGGCGATTCAAACATCCAGTCTCGGCTACACAAAAGGTCCAAGAGGAACTTTCACACAACGAAGTAGATACCTTATCTTAACGGTGTTAAGAAAATGGCGAGCGCGCCGAATTCTGGAAAGGTCTATTGGGATTTTTTGTGACCCTCTTTTATAGCCATGTTCTCCGAATATCTTTTAAGAATTGAGAGAAATCGAGAAATATCCCGAAAAAGGAATATTCCAGAAAGCCGACTAGTATATAAAGATACTACCTACTTGCCGTAGAACCAGTTTATAAAGTGATCTCGTGAGATAAACGAGTGAACAAGTGAACAGTCTAACAGAACAAACATTAATGAAGTGTTTACATAAATTAGTTCAAGTGCATATACTGTGTATACAATATAAATTAGTGAATAGTTTAGTGAATAAATAAATTAAGTGAGCAGATATACTGGGTGTATGAGTTTAACCCACCCGTCTGAATAAACTGTTTCAAATGAATATGAAGAACATTACAATTTTTTACTCTTCATCCATTGATAGCGTAAGTCTATTGGATTATAACGAAGTTCGTAATTTTTGGACACATTTAGCATGTTGGGAAAATAGCTATGTTAGGACAAAAAATTTTGGGAAAAGGGAGTCGGGACTGTGCGAGAGATGTGAGGTGGGAGATGATGAGGGGTATGTGTTTAGATGCTGGAAGAATGAGGAAGCGTCAATCCCTACTAAGATTTGTTTCAATTTAATATTTCTACGATAATTATCTTATGCATATGAGATAATACAACTGCAATGGAAGCAAACCTAAGGTTATAGTAGAAATTAATGCATTGAAAAGCTAAGCATCTCAAATGTTTGACGTCTCAGCGTACAAGTGTGAAATGACTTTAACTTATTCCATTTAAAAACAAATCATTTTTATTGTACTATTCTAATCAACTGTTTGTTTGAGAAGCCTAACAAAATTCCTGTAATTCAACACAAGTTTATCTATCTTCAGAGAAATCTCACGATGGGAAAATTGGCACTAGTGACCAAGATGAAACGAAAAAACTAATCAAGAGAGTGGGAAGACAAAGTTGTAAGCTAAAAATACAATATCCGAAACCAAAAGGAACTGAAATTGAGGGCAGCTTGTCTGATTTCAAAGTGACTGATAAGAATGATGATGAGTACAAAGCTAGCAATTCAGTAAAGAAAAATCTCCTTGGCAAATGAAAATTAAGCTAGAAACTACTAGAAACGACACACTAACCATAAACACAGTTGGATTCAAACATTTCCGTCGAACAGTAAACGAAGAAAATTATGTTATCATAAAAGAACTTGGATAGACTATTTAGGTCGTGTGCCATCAAATTCTCGATCAGCTCAAGACATAGCACAATCGATTTTGTCATACCTCAATGAAAATGAGATTTCCATAGTGACTGTAGATATTGTATGATGTGATGGTACAAATACGAATACATGGTGGAAGTGTGGTGTAATCAGACTCATTTTGTTGAGTTACCTGAATCAACACAAATCTTCAACAAAAATGTATGAGCCTATTTATAGTTTTTCCATTTTTTATGCTTAAATGATTAGAAGATTGGAAACACGAAAACATTTTTTGAGCTTTGCAGTTCATTGTATTGAATATTAATTCTGAATCACACCGGATAAAAATAATCCACCATATCTAAGTTCTAAAAGAGAATATCAAGGCTTTGGAAAAAAATAGTTACCTTTGTTCATTTTCTTCAAAGAAACTTCTAATATTATACCAAACGACTCCTTACCTACAGCACCAACTAATTTTCTAAAATGAGTTTCCCAGGAATAATTATATATTCTGTTTGACTTGTGTGGCATAATCCGTCTTGACGTAAGGATTCGCAAGTTTGGAAGCTCCACAATTTTGTTACCTATTAGATGCTAAACGGTCCTATTTAATATCCAAATAGGGTTTTACCCAACTCTGTTCAAGCAAACGTCCCTCAACAGTCACAAGGATCAGGATAATTCTGTTCATTTATCTCTAACTGCTGTCAAGTAAATAATATACTCATTAATATTGTGATATACATAATAAGAGTATATACTTTATGTATGTTACACGATATTGGTTATTGTTACTCAAGGATAATGGCTTTGGAAATTTGAGGATTTGAAAATTATGGTTTTTTATGGATCAATATTAAGTTATTGTTAGAATTGATAACATGAAATAAGACCGTAGAGGAGACAGAGTGCCGAATATTACCAACTCGTCTACACGACACATTTCACAAAGAGCTGTTAAAAAATTGAACAGGATATAGTAAAAAAATGCAAAGAAATCTATGAAGAACAAAAAAGTATCAGGACCAGAAGGAGCATCTGCATAACTATTGAAAAATAGTATAAATAAGCTAATAAAGTACATAAAGGAGTTGTTGACACCCATTCCAGATACTGAACAGGATACTCCAGAATGGGGACATACAATAAAAACCTTGTAGATGACGCTTCTTTATTAGAAGGTGTTTTGAATTGTGGGAACAAAAGTTCAGGAGTATACTCCATCACGGAGTTCTACACTATAGTCATAGAATTTCAGGACTGGTCATATATTCTGCTGCTGTTTTATACAACATCTGTTTAGAATATAATTACGTAAACTATGAAGAAAATGTATGTGGATGAGAATTACGTAACTATCAATAATGATGATTTTGATATGTATATTCACTAGATTATTATGTATTTCTCTATATAGTTGTTATTTTCTCTAAAACTGAAAATATGATATGTATTACAATATACCTCCAGAGACCACTGTGTAAAAAAGTTAACCTCTAATAACATAAAAGAGAAATTCAGCTGACAGTCGATGACACTTTGTTTTTACAAATTTTAGAGAGTTATATTAAATGTTATATGCTGAAAACGAGAGTAAGGTCTTAAGATAAAAAACTATCGATGTTTTTTCATATATATTTCTTTTCATTTTACTTTTGTAAGAACAAGGTGCACCGACTAACTCAATCTCTCTCTTAGGTATCTTAAGGTGATATTTTTTATGCAGGGATATCTTGGGGCATCCTTGAACTGTCCTTGCTACTAATATACTGAAATTCTCATCATATTTTTACTTCTAAAAACAAGAAGAAAAAAAATCCCAAAAATATAATAAAACGAACATAAAAGCTCATGTAAATGTTCAGACAGTACTCAATATATTACTCTTCAAAAAAAATTGTTCTTCAGAACTAGGTCGAGATGTATTAACTACAGGTAGATACGTCATAAATAGATTAATTGAGATACTGTATGAGTGAAACTACTGCAACAATAAAGGTGTGCTTGCTTATATTACAATACAATATCGTTTCAGTTATGCAAGATGACAATAAATAAAAAATACTGTTACGAAACAACACACTGGTGTAGTCCCTAAATCCGACTCTGTCTAAGCCAAGTATGAAAGTAAAAATTTTGGCGAATGTGCGGGGATTTATTCAAATTGTTTACAATAGTGTTTTGTGACTATTCTCATCTAGACATTTCCAGTCTTAACTAGAAAATTCCAAGGAGGCAATTTTTTTTGTGTCAATCGCAATCTAGAAATGTCTAGAAGAAAGGGCACTTAATATATAAGAGAGGCCATACCTACGTCGAGTTTAGTTTATAAAGTGATCGCGTGAGATGAACAAGTGAACAAGTAAATAGTCTAAGAAAATAAACAGTAGTGTAATATTTATATGAATTAGTTTAGGTGTATATACAGTGTATATAGTATAAATTAGTGAACAGTATAGTGAACAACTAAATTAAGTGAGTAGACCTACCGTGTGTATGAAATTATCCCACCCGTAATAAAACGTTTCAATAAATAAGAAAAACATTACATTGGTGTCAGGTGTGAGGTAATATAAATAAATTGCTGAGTAAAAATGACCAAGAGACTAAATGAACTGAAAATGACTGAACTAAAGGCAGAGTTGGAAAATCGCGAGTTGGAAACGTCTGGTAAGAAGAGTGAGTTAGTAGAAAGACTCAAAGTGGCACTGGTAAGTGATGGCTTCGATCCAGAAATATTTTTTTCTACGGCTATTGTAGAATTTTTATATTCCGACGTAGTTTTAGATTATGGAATAGCTTCATTCTAGCACTAGTGCAAGAATATTCATTCTCGACACCTGCTGCACTGTGCAGAGTAGAAGTAGTTCAGAAATACCAAAATGCATAAAAAATCCTCTAAACGTAAAATGACTAATATGGTCGTTGAATATTAATTGTTAGAGCCAGAAGTGCAAAATATGTGTACTTTATGACACTATACACTATCTATTAGCAACAATTGTCAACTGTCAAAATTGTCTGATTTTTTAAATTTTGAATTCAAGTTCATATCACTTCATAAAAAGTAAGTAAATTTATATAATTTTATTTAAATAATAACTATTACATGGTGTCATTCCTTTTTTATGTTTGAAACTGACAGCAATGGTAGTTTTGCCCCAACTCCTCCAGATATAAGGGAGTTAGCAGAGGCGACAGCAGGCAATCTGTTGCCTGAAAAATCTAAACATACTTATCTTCAACAATATGACCTGTTTATCCAATGGCGTAGATTAAAAAAACCTAATCATTTTCAGAGAATGTATTTCTTGTACACTTTGCAGAATTAGCAAAGTCAAATAAATCATCTACTCTTTGGAAAATATACTCAATGCTAAGAACCACTGTTAACATAAAACATAGAGGATTTGTCAAAATATGCCAGGTTACGAGCATTTTAAAAACATAATCTAAGGGATATCGAGCGAAAAAATCAAAAACATTAACTGGAGAAGAAGTTGACTGTTTTATAAATAATGTAAATACATTATGAGCTTAAGTCTAAATAAAGTTATAAATAATATATATTAATCAAATGAACCCTAGATTCGTCTTTCCATTATTGGATAATTTATAGTCGCAAAATATCTAGCATTATTCTACAGTTAAGTTATTAGGAGCTATAAGAAATAAACTTGTTCGGATTCTGAATAACAACCGACTGAAGCCGATTAACTACGAGTTTATGCTTTCCTCTTTTTAATTAATTGTTTCTAGTATTGCCGATTCCAGCCTAGTTTCAATTGAAACTGTCAGATTAATTTTTAAATGGACATTTTTAATCATTTCGAGGAACTCTAAGACCAAGAAATACAATAATAGTATATTATGTAAACCCAGAACGTGACACATATACAGTGACAGGACGTATTGACCATGTTTAAAGATGGAATAAGGGAGAATCCCTACATAGTTTTCGATACAATTACAGCAATTATTTAAAAATATTTACATAAAATATGAAATACTGATTTCAGTGCTGTCAAGCAAGTGACAGCTAATCTATAATCTATTTTGCTACCTACAAGGCGACCACGAAACATAATAATTGTTTATACTTTTATAGCATATACACATTGTGCATCAAACTATCTTTCTCTACACATATTATGACATCAGTTATTGTAATTTCATTGTAGCCAAACGTTAAAATAGTTATTTTTGTTGTGTTAATTCAACGAATAATAAATCAATGGTTTAAGTCAGTTTGAAAGACATTTACACTTCGAAGACCTCCTAATAAATTTATTTTTCTGTCATTTTATTAGCACTTCATAAGACCGGGCCTAACATTCACAATCTAGAATAATATTAATTTTTTCAGGTCGCTATGATTATTGGAATTATGGGAGCCTGTAGAAAAAATGAATTCTACTCAATGAAAATACAGGATATTGAAGATTTGAGCTCTGCAGTAGTTATTAATGTACCGGATACAAAAACCAAAATCCCCAGAAAATTCACGATTACCGGAAAGTTTTATCACTTATTCAAAAAATATGTTGCTATGAGACCTTCAGATTTTTCTCTTAATTTTCAAAAAGGACGCTGCACAAAACAAGTTATAGGCATAAATAAACTTGGGAATATGCCTAGATAAGTGGTACATTTTTTAAATTTATCTGACTCAAAATTATACACAGGACATTGTTTCTGCAGGACCTCAGCAACAATGCTTGTGGATTCTGGGGCAAACATAGAAACCTTAAAACGGCACGGGGGCTGAGAATCCATAGGAGGATATATAGCATAATATATCCATAATATATACATATAGCATAATGTCGCAAATTGATAAAAACCAAGATCTATCAGTCAGCGAAACTAATTTTCAAGAACAAAATTTGCCTAATTCACATCTGAGTCCATCTTGTTCCAACCAGCAGCAACAAAGTATATTTACCTCATTGGGCACCAAAAATATAAGTGATTCACCTAGACAAGTTACATTTAAAAATTGTACAGTTACTGGCGTAACCATAAATAATTATATATATAATAATACAGATCCTCTATTTGAAATTTAGAAGAAAGTAGAACATAAGGAATTTCGTTTAAATTTGGCTGCCATACTTTTGATACACACTGTGTTATAAGTAAATTCACTAATTTTGAAAGATTCAGTAGAAATATCAAATTTGACATTTCAAATTTTGATGACATTTATGTAGAATATATCTAATGATATATAGAACATATTATGATTTGGAGAAAATAGTTGAAATTTAAAAATATAGAGGTCTCTGCTAGCAACATTACAAGTGTAATAAAAAAATTCAACTCTCACTTGGTTATTGAAAATCATAGATTAGTAAATTTTTTAAAAACAAGAAAATTCAGTAACCAACGGATAGGAGATTTATTTATTTTGCAAAAGTTTAGTGAGTGGTGTTTGAAACCCCGAAGAGGCAACATCATAATTAGAGTTGTCTCAATTTTGTGGTAGATAGTAGAAGTTGTATACCTATACAACCAGATTCAAAAGTCATTTCATTATAAATCCAGTGCGTGCATAATTCGAATAAGAATTGCATCGTGTGCAGTGAATGTGGTTCGAGATTTCTAAATAAAATTTAGAAGGTATCCTGAATTCTAAGGTCATTTAGAATTGTACGAGTTGTCCAGTCATTAGTTGGTGAGTCCGCTCCAGTTTTCACAATAATTTCTCGAGAAATAATAAGGCCTTTTTTTAATACAATTTGACATAGATGCATCTATTAGATTTTTGATTGCAAACAAAATTAATAACTCATATAAGGAAATTCACATAAGAGAAGAAAAATTTTGAATTAGAAAAATTTGAGTGAAGCTTGTTTTTTGACATTTATACGCATCAAGATTAAAATCAACCATTGGAAATTTTATTAAACGTTTTTCATTAGAATAATTTATAGCATATAGGTTGTAGTAATTTAAAGTTTAGTAGAAATTACGATTGTTGTTTCGTTTGTACTAATTTTGGGGAATAGTAATTTGTTAATTTGTATCTGGTAGTATAATATAGAAGTTTGCATTACTACTCAATATAGTCTTTTTTATAACATAATTTCAGAAAATTAAACATTTTTCATTAAATAAAACGGTCGTCAAATCAGTGACAGTTGATAATTTTCAGTGACAGAAATATTGGAAACGTCATCAGATATTTGAAGTGCCTTTTATAATATCAAACATACAGTTACTATAGGTTCTGAACAATAGTGAAACTGTTAATTTGGAGATACGTAAAAATTTAAATAAATTTTGAATAATTGATTTTTTTAACAGTTTGATCCCACCCTGAGAGAAGAGTAATAGGTCGATTATACATATAAATTAATTTTTAGAACTACTAAATTAATATTTATTAGAGATGGGCATATTTTTCACAACTACTGTCAAAGTTGAAATTTCTTACATAAATTTTTGAGTTGCATGTACAAGAATTGTCGCTGCGACAATATACAATAACGCGAGGAGAATTGAAATTTATCTTTACACAGGAAGGTTTACATTAAAATTAAACACTTAAAATTCATCACAGAATAATTAAATATAATATAATATGTATATATATATATATATATTAATATTATATATATATATATATATATATATATATATTTTTATGTTTACTTTCTTTGACCTTTTTAGTATATTTACATATATCTGAAGATATATATATATATATATATATATATATATATACTCGGCGACATAAACTATGAAATAATTTTTAAACGGAGGCCAGAATACCTAACGGGTAATATATAATATGAAATAAATATACTCAGCGACAGAGAATACAAATTGAAAATGCACTCGGTGACACAAAATAACCTCTTAGTAACGAAAACCTCGTTACAATGTGCCCATAAATTCTTCGAAGGCTGGGTCAGACTCTTGATGTAGATGGTTCACCCGTTCCTCTTTGTTATTGCATCCTTCGAATGGCGCTAGTTGGTTTTGGTGGAGAATTCTTGGTTTTCCATTTTTTAGATCTTGCTTATACGATAGATAATGTCGTTGATCCTCTTCTTGATTAAGTATGGACCTTCCATGATTTCTGTAATTTTGGACAAAAAGCTTCTCTCCTTGTCGGGTTGTGTAACCATATTTCATCCCCTTCTATAAAACTGCCAACTCTGGCCTTTGTGTCGTACCCATCGTGCCCATCGTCTATCCTTCTTCTGTATTGGATCACGTAATCTTTTATGCTAAATATTTGCGAGGCCAACAGCTAAACTCAAAGACACAATGAAGCCTCATTTCACGTCCACATAGAATTTTAGCAGGAGTTTCACCCGTGGACTCATTTATGGCAGATCGATAAGCCAACGCAAATAGGGAAAGATACTGGTTCCAATCTCTCTGGTGGCTGGAAACTACTTTGGACAGGTATTTTCCAATGGTCCTGTTCATTCTTTCGATCATTGTTGCCTGGTCTTCTTCATTCCCAGCTTGTCAAAAATTTCCTGGAATACATGGCTCTCCAAATTTCTTCTCACCAGTACATCCGCGACAGTTATGACCTCTGGATTCGGCATCGCATTAATTTCCACCCACTTTGTGAAATAATCCATAACTACCAGGATGTATTTACCGCCATTTTCTGTCGTCGGAAATAGTCCAGCGATGTCTAAAGCAATCCTTTCGAATGGGCTTCTAACATTATGTTGTTCCATAGGCGCCTTTCCCTTGCGATTTTGTGTCACCGAGTGCATTTTCAATTTGTATTCTCTGTCGCTGAGTATATTCATTTTATATTATATATTACCCGTTAGGTATTCTGGCCTCCGTATAAAAATTATTTCATAGTTTATGTCGCCGAGTATATATATATATATATAAATATATATATATATATATATATATATATATATATATATATATATATATATATATATATATATATATATATATATATATATATAAATTCATTTTAAATTCATTTATATTATGTATCACCTGTTACATATTAGTTCCTTTGTATACAAACCATTTTTTTAGATTATGTCGTCAACTGTATTTTCATTTGATAGTTTATGTCACCGAGTATATATTCAATTTATATAATGTATCACCCGTCACATATTCGTTTCTTTGTATACAAACCATTTTTTTAGGTTATGCCGCCAACTGTATTTTCATTTGATAGTTAATGTCACCGAGTATATATCTAATTTATATTATGTATCACCCGTCACATATTCGTTTCTTTGTATTTAAATAATTTAATAGTTTATCCGCCGAGTATATTTTCATTTTAAAGTTTATGTCGACGAGTATATATAATCATTTGTATATTGACTTATAATTACTGTAAAGTATTATAAATCTCCGTGAACATTTTATTTTATTTTATCCCCTGGTTTCGGGGTAGAACCAATTGTTGTAACAGGGTTAATAGTTATTCAAAATTTCGACATTTTTATTTCTTTCTTATCTAGTTGCGATGGAGAAATCATTTTTCCTGGGTAAAGTATTCATTTCGATTTTACAACCCAACATTTGAATGTACTGGTCTCCCCACTGCAACGAGGTAGATATTGGTAGATGCGCGCATGGCCGAACTAATCGCGCTGTAAAAAATTTTCTTGATAACTTCGTTGCTGTGAAGGTAAGAGCTTAGTTGATTTTTTGAATTCTCGATAATTTAGTCGCTGTAAAGGTAAGAGTTTTAGTAATGATTAATCTGAAAATATTTGGTCTTTTCAATTATCAATTTAAAATATTTATGTAGTTCATTTTCATTTTAAAATAAGTTGGAATATCTTGTACATTGGAGTGTGGTAAACCATTTATATATCGCATCTGATTTAATACCTTTCCCGATTTTCCTTTTTCGTATGTTTCCTGATATTAGTTCCATTTTTTTCAATACCTTTTTCTTCGATTTTGCAAGGAAAATTCTTGATTTAAATATCCGTTTGCGCCAGGCATACATACATGCTAGGGCTCCCGGATATTTTGAATCTCGAATTTCCAGTTGCAATACTTTTCCCGAGTATCCTTTTAGTGAGTTTCGTTGATATTCCTCCCGTTCTTTTCAATACCTTTTTCTTCAATTGGTAGGGACAATTCCTGATTGAAATTTCCGTTTGCGCCAGCCATACATAAACGCTAGGGCTCCCGTATATTTTAAATCTAGAATTCCCAGTTTCAATACATTTCCCGAATTTTTTTTCAGTGGGTTTTGTTAATATTAGTTCCGTTCTTTAATACCTTTTTCTTCAATTTTGCAAGGAATATTCCTGATTGAAATATCCGTTTGCGCCAGGCATACATAGACGCTAGGGCTCCCGGATATTTTAAATCTCGGATTCCCAGTTGCAATACCTTTCCCGAGTTTCCTTTTAGTGAGTTTGGTTGATTTTCGTCCCGTTCTTTTTAATATCTCTTTCTTCAATTGTTAGGGACAATTCCTGATTGAAAAATCCGTTTGCGCCAGGCATACATAAACGCTAGGGCTCCCGGATATTTTAAATCTAGAATTCCCAGTTTCAATACCTTTCCCGAGTTTCCTTTCAGTGGCTTTTGTTGATATTAATTCCGTTCTTTAATACCTTTTTCTTCGATTTTGCAAGGAAAATTCCTGATTGAAATATCCGTTTGCGCCAGGCACATATGAACGCTAGGGCTCCCGGATATTTTAAATCTCGATCAAGCTAGAATCGGCTAGAACCGTCCAGCCGGACCAGCGCGTTGGTGTTCGAGAAAATCAGGATTGCTTTGAACGGGATAAATACGCATAGCGCGGCGACATTGCGCTTAGTCTGAAAGTGAACGCGTAACCAACGTCCAGTGCTTGGGTTAGTAGAGAATAGCAAAGAATAATATTATGTCAAGCAGTTGTAAGAAGGTAAATACATACCACTCTCATTCGGAATGGGAAGAACAATACTTTTTCACAGATGTTGAAGATAAAAAAATGTGTGTTTGTTATGTAATACTTTGGTCTCCGTTGCTAAAAAAGGAAATATTGAGAGACATGATAGAACTGTACATTCTAATTTTGAAAAATCATTCCCACTACATTCTGCCGCCAGAAAGGAGAAACTGAAACAGTTAAAAAAGCAGTTAATTAGACAACAATCAATATTTTTAAGAACAGTCGACAAAAATAAGGCATTGAACCGTGTGTCCTAGATAATTGCACAAAAAAAGAAACCTTATGAAGACGGGGAAATTATAAAACAGGCGTTTTTAGACGCTGCTAATTCGTTATTTGCCAACTTTAGAAATAAGACGAGATAGTTTCAGCTATAAAATATATGCAACTTTCTGCTAATACAGTGATGAGACGTGTAGAAATAATGAGAAATGATATTTTTTTACAAATAAGAACTGACTTAGATAACTGTGTTTATGTTTCACTTCAACTGGATGAATCAACAGATGTCGTTGTCACTGCCCAGATGGCCGTGTTCGTCCGGATAGTTTTTAATGATTTTACGATTGAAGAAGATCTTCTGAAGTTTATTCCACTGAAAGGACACACTAATGGACAGGAGTTGTTTACTCATTTAAAAAATATTATTTCTTCCGAGAAAATTCCAATATCGAAAATGGTAGGCTTGACAAGCGATGGCGCTCCAGCTATGGTGGGTTGTGATAAGGGTCTGGTGGCGTTATGTCGTAAAGATGAAACTTTCCCGCAATTTCTCTGTTACCACTGCATTATCCATCAGCAAGCATTATGTGGAAATTTCCTGAAACTAAACAACGTTATGAAACTGGTGGTAAAAATTGTGAACAAGATTAGAGCTCAAGCGTTACAAAGAAGATTATTCAAAACCTTGGCCGATGAAGTTGACTGTCAATACGGGGACCTACTCCTTCACTCTGAAGTCCGATGGTTGAGTAGAGGACGGGTGCTGAAACGTTTTAATGATGTCCTATTTGGCATAGTTCAATTTTTCAAACAACGCGATAAACCGACTCCGGAATTAGAAATTTCAATCTGGCTTAGAGATTTTGGTTTTCTCGTGGACATTACAGATAAATTAAACG
The DNA here is from genome assembly GCA_963921935.1 of Galeruca laticollis. NCBI lineage: Eukaryota > Metazoa > Arthropoda > Insecta > Coleoptera > Chrysomelidae > Galeruca > Galeruca laticollis. Next base: position 240,419,667 of record OY998175.1, read on the forward strand.
AACTTAATTTGCAGCTTCAGTAGAGAGACAAAGAACTAGCGGAAATGATTTCTGATATAAAAGCATCTATAAAAAAGCTGGAGTTTTGGGAACAAAACCTAATTAACAGCGACGCCAAGCATTTTCCTATTCTTTCAGAAAAAATATCTCAAAATCCATTAGAACCCTATGACAGCAAATATCATGTAGAAATAGTTTCTACCCCGAAGAATAACTTCAAAAATCGTCTTGAGGATTTCAACGAAATGGCTTTAGTAGCGCAGTTTGTTGTTTCACCCTTTATGGAGACCGATATCCAACAGTTTGCAATTTGTCTTATGCAGAACTTTGGCGAAGACATCGCTGCAACAGAAATAGAAGTAATTGAGTTTCAAAATGATTCAACCTTGAAATCGTTAGTCTCAAGTACCAAATGTATCTGGCCTATCGTAAGTAAAGACAAATATTCAGTTCAATGCCGTGTTGCCTTGAAAGTGAAAGCATTATTCAGTTCAACCTATTTGTGTGAATCTTCTTTTTCCAATATGGTAGGTAGGAATGTAGCTATGAACAAGTAGGTACTAGTAATATTAGTTATTTTGTGATTAGTATATTATTAGTACCTATGTATTATGTATTACCAGTTAAATAGTAAAATAAATACATATAATGATAAATAAACTGTGGATTATTTCATTTAGGTTGCATTACGTGGCTTCCGTGTGTGTAGCTCGCTGTTTATTCCAAAATTAACAAAGTAGCTCAACACATTGAGAGTTTTTTTTATCAAAACTCTGGTTTTATTCTCTATTGTATGAACTTGTACGCGAAAGTAATTAAAACCAAAGAAGTAAAGATAATCGATAAAATTTATAGTTTATTAAAATGATAAAGTGACAATAAATTTCCAATTTTTAAGCAGATGGCCAATAAAAACAACATTTGTAGCCAACTTCAGTTCTCATATCAACAACCCAGTGGATCAATAAAGAATTTAACCACTTTGATAATATTAGATCGTATACGAGTAGATTGCCGAATGTATAAGGTGGAGTTATTTAGGTGGTTAAAAAAGTGGTTATTATTACTGTTATGTATATAGTTGCACTGTACTTATTGCAATGGTTTGGTTTGGATAAAAATCACATTGTAAGGTATTATCAACGTTTTTTTTTATTAATTTGACATTCAACGTCAAAATTCAAAAATTAACTGTCTATTTACAAAAAATGTTGTTGCTTCTTGTACGTGTGTTGCCAAAGTTTTCTTCAAGGAGAAAGTATGTGGAAAATTATTTGTGGCGTGAACAAGAACCTTACTTAATTATCCACTATTTAGAGAATCCTCTTTTCAGAGAATCGGACCATATGTCTACTGTACGCAAAAATCACTTTTTAGTATGAGAGACACGTATGGATATCCAAAATTGGCCATTCCATTGACCACAAAAAGTGAAGGAAGATTACTCAAAAACATTTCTTTCTGAGGTGTGAAAATAAACTATCCAATATAGGAGCGTCTTATCCACGTGATGCATATGTGGATATAGAACTAAATTTCATTTATTGTTATTACCTAAAACATATTTTTTTTATTCAATTTTCTCATGTCTATTTTTAACTGGACTATCTAACATAATATACTCAATTATGTGAATGTATTAATTTTCTTAACAGTTGACTTTGACGCTTCCTTGTCTATACCAACTGCATCCTTACCTCCTAATTAAGCTCTACTCATAGGATATTAATCACCAAAGTGTCAAACTTAGAAACTCAAACCTTTTTCAGACCAGCCTTCAAGAAAGCAGAATGACAACAAACAACTAGAATTAATATTGCTTTGTAAAAACTGAATAGAAAACTTGCCGTCTGTCGGTTATTTTTCATCATCCATAGAATGAAGTATCACTTATTTCATAGTAAGTAATACGATGAAGGTGTTTACTACTCTGGGCTAATAGCAGCCACAATTGATAATACAGGGCGAGAAGAGCATTTAATTCCAAATTCTCACAAAAATTGACTCTGAACAAGTAAATTCAAGAGAAAAACTTTCCCTAGACTCTGAAGATCACATTTAAAATACCGGACAACAGTTATAGAGCACTGAATTGAAACTTGTGAAAGTTGAACTTCAATAGAAATTTCAGTTGTAATTTGCGAAAGTTGGAAGAACTAGATTGATATAAGCCGCTTCATTACTAGGGGAGATTCCTCAGGATATAGCTAACCTAATCAATGGCAACAAAGATATAGCCAATGCATTTAATAATTTTTTTAGTGATTTGGGGAAAAAGTATGCCCAAAAGATACCCTCCCGCCAAAATTATTCTGAGAATATATAAACTCTAGACACAACTATGTATTTGTACCCCACAGATGGAGCTGGAGTGAAACATACTATAAATTTGTTAAAAAATAAAAAGTCACCAGGACTAGACGGCATTAAATTGGAAACTTTAAAAGAAATGAAACATGAAATAGCTATTCCACTTACCTATATGATAAACAAATGCTTTAGTTCGGGAATATTTCCTAAGTCGCTGGAAACAGGGTTAATTAAGCCTATTTTAAAAATGTTGATATATCTAAAATGGAGAATTATCGGCCAATAACTCGCATTTCAACGATAAGTAAAATTTTTGAAAAAATCTTAAAATGTAGGCTAATTAAATTCTTCAATAAGCATTACATTGTTTCAGAAAATCAGTATGGCTTTAGAGATGGAAAATCCACGGAGGATGCAATATGCTCATTAGTAGAAGCGTTATACACTTCCTTAGATAAAAAAATCCCTGCAGCTTGCATCTTTGTGGACCTCTCTAAGGCTTTTGATGCAGGTAGTCATGAAAAATTATTAAACAAATCAAGATTCTATGGTGTGTGTGGATTAACTTATAAGCTATTAGAGAGTTATTTGAGTGAGCCAAAACAATATGTAACCATCGACAATTGCATAAGCGAGGCTAGAAATGTTACCTATGGCGTGCCACAAGGCTCTGTACTGGGCTCGCTGCTATTCAATATCTATTTAAATAGCCTACTTTTGCTGAACATAAGGGGCAAAATTATTAGCTTCGCCGATGATACTGCCATCCTTTTTACCGCTCCCACTTGGGCTCAATTGAAAACACAAGCTGAAATCGCTTTTGAAAAAATAAAAACCTGGCGTCAATTTAATGAACTAACACTAAATGTAGATAAAACAAAATATATGCCATTCACATCATACCAGACAGGTCTACCAAATCTCGGATATTTTTGCATGGATTAGAGAATTTTTTCTCTGAAATTATTAAGTCGGATTCTTAACACTGAACGAACCATATGTTTTTTTCTTTTTGTGTATGTACCTACCTTCGTCGTGAAACAAATAACGTTCAAAATTTTAATTTTTTCTCTCTGCAATAAAAATACTGTATGCATAAAAAATCGTTATAATTCACCTGCGGAAAAAGTTATCAACGATCGTGTCTCTTCAAAGAAGTATTATCACCTCCTGCATCTACCAGGATAGTGAGCGATGTCCTTCTAAACCAATGGCTAGTTTACATATCGGGGTCAGCATGTCAATATCAAATCATCCTCACTATCGCTACCCATTTTCGATTATTATATTTTTTTGCAATTCCGAGACTAAAGTGGTCACTTTACTCTCACATGTTAGAAACTAAAGTGTCACTTACAGACCCAAGGATATAAAGTGAGAGTTAAAATCCCGAATGATTTAAAGTACAAATAAAACCGTACATCTAGGATGCATTTTAGAAAGTCCGTCCTCGATGACCAACAAAGTTTCGTAAAAGTCCCTCCTCGATGCCCAGCCAAGTTAAATAGAAGTCCATCCTAAGTAGTAATTATTTTTATTAAAAATGTATGTAGAATTACCAGAATTTCAAAAAATACAACACAAACACAATTTGTTGCATTCTACAAATGCGTAAGAATAGCCGGTTCAGAGTAGTTAGTTGGTGGTAACTGGCTGTTAAAAGTAACACTCGTAGATTGCAAAGTGCATGAAGATGACGGAGACGGCATCGGTTGCAAGTTGCTAGTACATGAAATAATTTTATTCGAGATGGTTTTATTCTGTTCTACAGAGTCCTCCAAATAACTCTCAGCAACAGCAGTTGACTTCTAGCCTCCAAGACGTTTTGTGCTGCTTATCCCTTCGCCTGAATCTGCTAGAAACATTGCCGAGGATCGTCTAAAACTGTGACCTGTGTAACGTTTTGGGTTAGGTAGGCCTAAGTAGGTAACGATCTCTACCGGCATTCCACCAAATGTGTTTACGCCTACGCACTGAACAGAACATTCACCTTTTTTGTAATTGATAAAAACCGACGGTGCGTGGTGGTAGGAGGCCGTAAATTTGCATATTTTCTATAGAGCTTCAAAAAGGTTCCATTATTTATGTCTCCAGATATAACAAAGGATCTTGAGGTATGGTTTTTCGAATCAGAAATATTCACAATAATTAGGTTTCCTTTATCTTGAATATCGTCAAGCGTAATTTTCACAAGCTCCGCTCTGCGAAGAGCACCGGCTAAAGCAAACATGGTACCTACTTTAATCATAAGATATATCTCATCAGGGGCTAACATAAACTTGGATATGTCTTCTTTGGTAAAAATCTGCGCTTTATGTGGTCGAAAACCAACATTTTGCTTTTTTAGGAAGGATGTCAATTTATGAAACTTGATTATGTCCAGGTTTTGTTTTATTTTAATTAAACATTTCACCATCGAGTAACGCGACCATAGGGTATTGGATATCAGTACCTCACTCAAATCGGGAAAATACGCCAAAAAACCTCTTCTCTGAAGTTATTCACTCCTTTTTCCTTACACCAGTTTAAAAATTGGTTGTATTGCTGTTCGTATCTTTCTCGTGATTTACTTGGTAACAGGTCTGACCTCATCTGCGGCCTTTAATACTGCTTTTGGGGGCTCTTCTTCTGACGATTTCATTAAAATATTGCTTTTATTGAAAATAATTTGAAAAATGCCAGAATTGGACACTTCGACAACACTCCGACTTGAAACTTTGACGTGTTGATGACAACTTGGTTGTCATAAGAAATCTTTGGTTACCACACCAAACCACTTGAGTCCGCTTAGTTTGATTGTTATGTGGATTGATTTTGAGAAATGTATAGGGTAGATATACAGAGTGTCCCGGGACTAATGGGAAAAAAGTCAGGAGCGTATAATCTGAGCCAAAATAATGTTAGTACTTCATATAAACGTTTTCTATGCGGGCCCTCGTTTTCGAGTTATAGGCCTCCAAAGTTTTAATTTTGAATTTGGTTTTTATTTTTTTTTACTAGTTATTTGATCTTTATAAAATTTACGGCAAAGCTATAATATACGTGTATGTTTATTTTGGAAAGGTAAACAGTTTTACAGTAGTGCCTTGAAGCCAGGGACGGACTACTCGCAATGGTTAGTGATCCAAAAATTTTGCAGGGATGGCACACCCTGTATGGAATTATCGAAATTCACTGCCCCACACATTAAGCTAACGAAAAGGTACTCTTGTTGGAATTCTACAAAATAAGCCGTTTGGCTAATATTTACAGTTTTATTAATGTACTACGTACCAATTTACCTAACTAACTTATTAATACGATGTTCAAGATTTACCTACAGTATTACAAAAAAATAAACGGTTTTAAAGATTAAAACCAACTTTTCCGCATCTGTGGCCCTAAACAATATTCTATCATAAAATTGTTACTTGTATACACTTCGGAGGATGTATCGTGCTAACAAACCGAAATTTTTTCAAAAACAACCAAAAATTCAGTATATCTGGATTTATAGGACCAGCCGTACTCGCTCAAGTCAACTGAAAATCAATAGAGCACATCTGTGAGACACCTTGAACAATATTCAATCATAAAATTGATCAACCGTATATTCTCTGGAGGCTATATCGTGCTAACAAACTGAAAATTCTCCAAAAATGTCAAAAATTTGGTACTTCAAGTACCAAAGCACCCGTTGTACTGGCTTAAGTGAGCTGAATATCGATACGGTTCATCTCTGAGACGATCTGAATAATATCCAATCATAAAATTGGTCACTTGGATATACTCCTGAGGCTGTATCATGCTAACAAACTGAAACTTCTCCAAAAATGAAAAAAATATCGTACTTAAAATACTGTAGCACCTGTTGTATTGGCTCTGGGGATCTCAAAATCAATAGGGTCCATCAGTGAGATGTCCTGAATGATATTCAATCATAGAATTGGTGACTTGTTGAACTCCGGAGGCTGTATTGTGCTAACAAACTGAAATTTCTCAAAAAATGTCAAAAGGCCGTACTTCAAGTACCATAGCACCCGCTGTACTGGCTCTGATGAGCTGAAAATCAATAGTGTTTATTTGTGACATATCCTTAATAATATTCCATCATAAAATTGGTTACTTATTGCACTCCGGAGGCTGTATCGTGGCCGACGACAACGACGACGACATACACACAGGATTTTTTTTCTAAAAACCGTTTTTTCATGTTGTTGTTGATGGAAAGCGTGAAAATCACTCAAAAATTTTTGTCAAAATTTCAACTTTTTTGGGGTAAACCAATACTTTTCTCGCATATTAGATAGGTTGTGCGGAAAAGTAATGATTTGATGATAGCAGATGATAAAAACATTAAGAACTCATTTAATAGGAATTGAATAGGTACGCAAACAACGTAATCAGTTGCTTTTAATCAAAATTACGAACACAAAATTATTAAACTATTAAGAAAACCTTAAAAAACACAATTTATAAAACATTGGACTAAAACTAATTCCTAAACAACAATAAAAACTAACGTTATTCTAATAAATGTTCAATATGAGCTCCTCCCACTTCCACGCACATTCTAAGTCTACGAAGGTTGTTTCTTTGCACTTGAAAGGGCAGTCCCATATTATTTCTAATAACAATGCAGTGCAACACAATTCTGTCAATTAAATCTTGCCTTGTTTGCACGGGTGTTGCGTATACCTTACTTTTGAGATAACCCCAGAGAAAGAAATCCATAGGATTAACGTCTCCTGATCGCGGTGGCCATTGAAAAGGGCCTCCACGACCAATCCATCTATCAGGAAACCTTGTGTGTAAATGCTGTCGAACATCTAAACAGAAATGAGGAGGAGCCCCATCATGCATGAACCATAAATTCCTACGAGTTTGTAGTGGCACATCATCAAACAGGTTCCATAACTCATTTTGCAAAAACTCCAAATATCTCTGACCGGTCAAAGTACCGTCAATAAAATATGGCCCTATCAAATGATTGCCAACTATTCCTGTCCAAACATCAACCATGAATCTACGCTGGTTCCTAGCTTGGATAATGCCATGTGGATTCACATCATCCCATAAATGCATATTATGAGAATTTATGACTTCATCTCTGGTGAAACCGGATTCGTCCGTAAAAAGAACGTTACTAATGAATGTATTGTCTGCTTGTTATTGTCGCAGAAACCACTGGCTATACTCAAGTCGTGCAGGATAATCAGCCACTGTCATACTGTGTACTTTTTTCATATGAAAAGGATATAACAGCTGTTCTTTTAGGACGCGATGAACGACTGATTTCGAGACGTTATGTTCTCTTGATAATTTTCGTAAACTCGTTGATGGTTCATTATCAACTGCATTTAACAAATCTTGTTCAACTGCCACAGTACGTACGCTTCGTACTGGACCTTCTCCACCTTTTTTTGGCAAAAAACTTCCTAAAATTTAAAATTTTGTTTTCTATACATGGAAAATTACATTTACTTATTCATACCTGTTTCTCGTAACCTGAGATCAATACGCTCAAACATTCGTCTGTCTGGCAATGCTCTGTTTGGAAAATGTTCTGCATAAAGCCTTCTGGCCTCTAAACAGTTTCGAGAAGCCAGTCCATACATTAAATGCATATCTGCATACTCAATAAAAGTGAATTTTGCCATTGTAACAGTTAAATTAAGGACTTATGAATTATTGACAAGTAATGACAACGAACTATTCTACACAACGTTTGACAACAATCCTATGGTTACTTGATAAACGGTAAAAACACTTTTAAAAAGTTTTTACCAACTTACGAATTGATACGTCGTTAATGTTTTTTATCTTCTTGCTATCATTTAATTATTTTTTTGTAGTACTGTAGGAAAATCTTGGACATAGTATTAATAAGTTAGTTTTACCTCGTTGTGTACTTATAAAAATGGTGAATGCGTAAATTGGTACGTAGTGCATTAATAAAACTGTAAATATTAGCCAAACGGCTTATTTTATCGAATTCCAACAAGAGTACCTTTTCGTTAGATTAATGTGTGGGGAAGTGAATTTCGATAATTTAATACAGGGTGTGCCATCCCTGCAAAATTTTTGGATCACTAACCATTGCGAGTAGTCCGTCCCTGGCTTCAAGGCACTACTGTAAAACTGTTTACCTTTCCAAAATAAACATACACGTATATTATAGCTTTGCCGTAAATTTTATAAAGATCAAATAACTAGTAAAAAAAATAAAAATAAAAACCAAATTCAAAATTAAAACTTTGGAGGCCTATAACTCGAAAACGAGGGCCTGCATAGAAAAAGTTTATATGAAGTACTAACATTATTTTGGCTCAGATTATATGCTCCTGACTTTTTTCCCATTAGTCCCGGGACACCCTGTATAAAAGTATCGCAATTTCTTCATTTCAATGAATGAAAAATAGTCTGGGCTAGATTGAATATTAAATAGAACCTAAATCAGTTTTAATAGTAACTTACAGGTAAAATCAATGAAATGTACATTCAATAACGATAAATGGACACTCTAAACTAAAATGAGTGCGGGAAACGGTCGTAGAAAAAGTATATAATGAACCGGTAACAAACTTAAATCCTCATAATAGAAATTTGAGATTACTTGATGCCTGAAAAATAAGTTCGCTATTTTTCTTAATGGAAACTGAAAATTAAGTTGACTATCTGTCATCTCTGAAACATAGTGTAGTCGGAATAATAAGTAACAAATAGCTCAAACTTGTAAGTTTGAATTTTAATAAACTGATATCGGGATATACGTTTAACGTTTTGATCTGTTTATAACTATGAACGCATGACTTGTTAGCTAACTAACAATTAGAACTCACCGTTATAATTTTTTGTATTCATCATTGCATCTATTAGTAGAGATTCTTTGTTTTATATCATAAATATCTAATTTTATTTAACAAAGTAACCTTAACCAAACTTTTGAAGTGTTGTCGGATGTCATGTTTGACATAGATCTCAACTCATATTATTACTGTGAAGCTATTTTAACCTTAGATTGACCATACATAGTGACGACGATCATTCTTCAATTATTTGTTTGTATTTGAAATAGCCTACGTAAATATTCTATAATACTATTGTACATTCTTCGCTCACGTTTTTTTCTTTCTCGTTAAAGTATACTTTTGAACTAATTTGTTTTTCTACTCCCTATCTTCAAAGTACCTTGTATTTCATCGGTTTGTAGCGCTTGAAGTGGTTGTTTAAGGGTAGAGTGGAAAAAAGTAAAAAAGCGTTAAAAAAGTGCCATAACGTTAACTTTATTTCACGCTTTCCATAAGATAACACAATGAATCTTGGCTAGACATCGAGGATGGACTTCTAAGATACTTAGTTGGGCATCGAGGATGGACTTCTAAGATACTTAGTTGGGCATCGAGGATGGACTTCTAAGAAACTTGGTTGGGCATCGAGGATGAACTTTCATGAAACTTGGAATACATATAATTGTAATTTACCAAAAGAGCTTAATTAAAATATCCCAAATTTCTATTTGCATTTTATTTTGTCATATAGGGCTGTAGAAAAAATAATGTATGCAACATGTCCATGAAGTGTCTTTTTTGCACTCATGGAATTTCCACACTCGCCTGACGGCTTATGCGGTAAACTTTTTCCAATCGTGAAAAAAAGTACCACTTTATGCACTTGTTGCATAAATTACTATTATTTATCGAGAGTGTATTGCTATGTCAAATAATTATCTATGCTTTCGTTACGTCTAACTAAGTATTCACTAATGCCTTAAAATTCAGACGCATAGCCACTAAGAACCCTGAGAATTATATAGAGAACAACTCTTCGATTTGTCTATGTTGAGAATACCTGTTCCGTGTTTCTAAATCAATCAGCTGGAGCACTTATAATAATTTAAACTAAGCTTGGAACTATTTTCAGAAAATTCTATTCATTCATTCATGAAATTATAACTGTATATAATTATTTACTTTTTTGTTCTACTATATGTACACATTGATTTTTGTAAGGCTTTTAGTTTAGTTAAATATAATTTTTATAGGGGTTAGACAATAGCTTTTCAGAATTTTTTTCTGGCTCCTTTTTGCATTAGCTTAATTGTCATATTCCTTGTTTTTGTAGAACCTGTTCCAAATGAGCAAATGAATATTATTATTATCACAATGTTCAAAGGAGCGATTGCTGGATAGATATATTGGCAAAAAGGAAGCAGTTGAATCATCTCCTTAGATCGCCGATTCAACTCCCTTCGATTTCTTTCAATAAGGGCATCTAGAATGTGTTTTTTATGAAACACAATCTGCCAGTATCTGTATCTGTATCTGTAAAGGTTGGAAGGGTGGGTAGACCCCACAGAACTTAGGCCACAATTAGCCCATTGTGCATCCTTCTGAGGTTCAAAACTTCATTCTTGCTCGTCATCCAGCCTACTTCTCTGAAGTCGCCTGAATTAAGTTTCCTCATATTGGCGTGTGTTAGCCTGTGCTCGTCGAATACATGGAACCTAAGATGAGAGAGTGGCTGACATTCACAAAGAATGTGCTCGACAGTCCATCTTCTTGCTCACATCCTCTACAAAGCGGGGTGACAGAGAGACCCAGTCTGTGGAGGTGTTTTCGTAGGTGGCAGTGACCAGTCAGAATACCCGTGGCTGTTCGTAGCTTCCGCCTGTTCATAGTCACGTATTTTTTGGCTACTTTGCTGTCCGGATATCGTAGCAGTTTCTTGGCAAGCCTGCAGCCTTCTGCGTCGTCCCATCTACCCTTAAACTTATTAAGGAAGTGTTCCTTTAATAGGTCGACCGTCGCTGACGCCGATAGACCAATGAAAGTGCCAGGTCCCAAAAGTTTTAGGGAGGCTGCCTTCCTGGCTAGCGAGTCTGCAATATGGCTTCCTTTCGATTTCTCATGGTCCTTAATCCAGCCTAAAGTGACCGTGTTGTTGTTACAGGCTTCGATTAAGGCCATGTGGCGTTCTAGTACTAGGCCTGATGTAATACGTGGTCTGTTCAGGGCTAGTAGTGTTTGACTACTGTATGTAAGGATGTATATGTTATTACCTGTGGCTTTCCTTTTGGTAATCTCTTTTGCAGCGATGCAGATAGCAGTGGGCTCTGTTTGAGCAACACTTGCATTGCAGCCCATTGCCCATTTTATGTTTAGATTCAGGGGTCTGGAGAAAATTCCACATCCTGAACCCACATTAAATTTAGACCCATCTGTGAAGATGCGGATTGCGTCTTCTTCCGTTGGGTCTTGTTCGTTGTTTTTAAGGATTACCTTGTAGGGCCTGTGAAAGGCATATCGCGGTGGAATCGAGTCCGTATTGGCCTGCAGCAATGGGACCTCCCTGAGGGCCTCATACCACAAGTTACGTCTCAGTTTACCGGATCCTACATCAGGTTTTATCCAGGTAGAGCGTAGACGTGTCATGGTCATCAAAACAACCTCCTTGATGTATATGTCAAGGGGAGTGAGACCGAGGATTACATCCATAGCTCTTGTTGGTGTGGTTCTCATACCTCCTGTAGTGTTGAGGCATGCTGTTCTTTGGATTTGATCCTGTTTACGGACGACTGTCAGCTGGTTTGCTTTAGCTCCCCAGGCAATTGCACCGTACGTTAGCATAGGTCTGATGATGGCAGTGTAGATCCAGGCAGCAACTCTAGGTGACATTCCCCAGGTGCGGCCGATGGTTCTTCGACATAGATCATAACAAATATATGCTTTCTTAACTCTGTTTTCTAAGTGAGAGTTCCACGTTAACTCACTGTCAAAGGTGACCCCTAAATATTTCACCTCTAAGGAGAAATTAAGTTTGGTATCTAGGAGCTTTGGGGCTTGATGTTTTGCAAGCTTCATTTTTTTTCGTGAAAAGAACAATCTCCGTCTTTTTTGGATTTATTGACAGCGAATGGTCCCTGCACCATTGTTCTATAATATTGAGGGCCTCTTGCATTAAAGAGCAGAGTGTCTCCTCGAATCTTCCTGTTAGCAGTATCACTAGGTCATCTGCGTATGCTATTGTGTAGAAGTTGCTTTCGTTGAGGTGACTGACCAAGGAGTCTAAGACCATGTTCCACAGTAGTGCCGAGGGCACCCCTCCCTGTGGAAAACCTTTTACAACCAAGCCTCTATGGTTACATCATCCCCACTGATTTTTATCGCTCTTTTTGAGAGCATGTTATATATCCAGCCATTTATGGTTTGGGGGATCTTTTTGTTGGAAAGTGCATTTGTTATTTTAGGAAAATTGGTACTATCAAATGCTCCTGCTATGTATATGAATACACCCAGGGTGGACTCCTCATTTTCCAACGAAGTGTATGCATGTTGATTTGGATGTAGTGGATTTCGTCTTATCACCACATCTCTTATGTATCGTTCGCACAGCCTCTCCAAAGTCTTCAATGAAAACGATGTGAGGCTAATGGGTCGATATGCTTTTGAGATGGAATGTTCCATTCTTCCTGGTTTTGGTATGAACACGACTTTGACTTCTCTTCAACCTTTTGGAATATACCTCAGTGCCAGTGAGGATCTGAGGATTCCTACCAGGTGCGGCATTAGGTCATCCAGGCCCCACTGAAGTAGGGCTGGATAAATGCCGTCTGTTCCCGAGGATTTAAAGGGGGAGAAGCCTGAGACGGCCCACCTCAGTTTGTCCGAGTCGACGATCTGACGTGATATACGCCAGTCGTCGTCCGTCGGGTGATGATTCTCCTTATCCTCCCAGGCTACCGAATTTGTGATTTTGGAGTCCGGGAAGTGAGTTGACATCAATAATTGAAGATATAGTTGTAATTTTTATAATTATTATAGGGGTTAGACGATAGCTTTTCAGAATTGTTTTCTAGCTCCTTTTTGCATTAGCATCATTGTCATATTCCTTGTTTTTGTAAAACCTGTTTCAGATGAGCAAATAAATATTATTATTATCACAATGTTCAGGGGAGAGATATATTGGCAAAAAGGAAGCAGTTGAATCATCTCCTTAGATCTCCGATTCAACTCCCTTCGATTTCTTCCAATAAGGGCATCTTGAATCTGTTTTTCATGAAACACAATCTGCCAGTATTGAGGACATGGAAGACGAATGCGTCAGCATAAATAACCTAGTCAAAACGATATCCATAAATTTTAATTTTAGCTTCGTTACTTGCTTTGAGCCTGATAGAATCAATTAATCAGTATCAATAGAGACTAAATCTATACTTTAACAAATATGAAGCGAATGAAAAATAACATCGTTTTTTATATAATATCTCATCCTTTTTTAAGGGATGATTTATAGACTATCACGTTAGGTTGGATCTTAGGGATATTGAAATCTCAATTAAGTAGTCTCTTTAAAACCATTATTTGAGATTTAATCAATCACTTTTTTGTCAGCAAAATCAATTGAGTTGAATAATTCTCAACTTTCGGAGTTAATTAAATGTATCAGAAATAGGATTTTGTTTTTAGATAGAGTTATTTTTGGAAAGGAGGCAACATACGGGGCCTAATGAAAAGAAGGATCGATGGAAAGATTCTGAAAATCAAATATATTGCGATCTACCAACTTTTTCGTCGTATTTTTAAATTTTCATGTTATTTAGGGTGATTAGAGGGTAGTGAGGCGAGAACAAATGGATTGATTACAATTTCGTATAAGAAACTGAAAATATTACTTCAAATGAATTCTTATGTGATAACAAACGGTATTGACTGAAACCTAGCCTGGATCAAGTATTAGGTTAATAAATTCACATGACGGGTTGTTACTCGGTTCTAGAGGTACGCGACAGCATTTTATTACTCGTTCTAGAAACCATTCCTGAACTGTCGCTATATAGCGAAGTGCAACATATTTTCCATTTCATCCATTTTTTTATATTAGAGGTTATGTATATATAACAAAATTCGAATTTTTGTTTATCACACAATAACCCAAGTTACTCTACCACTCTAGTAGAGTTAAATGGAACTAAGTCCTTCCATAACCTATCAATCATTCGCGATCACGTGACTTTGACAATTCGCGTTGGGGCTGACACACGAATTTCCTAACCAAAAATAGGGAATCAATAGAATATTTGACAGATTTAACAACATTCACTTAAAAAACTAGGAAATTTGATGTTTTTTACTAGATGATAACCATTTTTATTAGTTGATTGTTATTGTGTATCAACATGTGAATAGAACAATGTGTCTGAACAACTGATAACATATCGACAGAGGTTAAAAAACTGTATGTATTGTAATAAACACGAAATATGGCAAAGGGGAATTTAGGGACACTCTATATAGATATATAAGTTTCTTGATAATGAAATAAGTCGAATCCAATTTAATATAAAAACAATTGTTGACCTAGACCAGAAAATAATTTAAACAAACAATTTTACACAACCGACAAGGTCGATGACAAAACACACGATGGTTTGTTCATCAAAATATAGACAAATCTTGCAACTCAGTATAAAAAAATTGGAAATTTCCCTCCAATTACGAAAATAAAAAAAAAATGAGACAAGGGCAACACGAAGGAAATTAAATAACATATCCCAAATCTTCTGAAATAAATAGCAGAAAATTTGGTAACAGAGGCAGTGAGGTAGTAACCCTCATAGAGTGCTCAGGTACTGTATGGCCTGACACTTCGACGGCCGTACGTGAACAGTGATATTGTGTTGTTGTGATTTGTGATATTTCAAAAACGTTAGTTTTTTTCTATGTCATTATAATTATTTATGTTTGAACAAATATCGTATTGACATTTTATTTGATTTGACTGGGTGTCCAAAGATACATTTCCTGGTCATATTAAGTGCACTATTGACATTTGAGCCCCTCACCTAACATATTTAGGAAATAGTACGATTTGCAATCGATTTAATAGGGGAACCCTAAATTTTAGTCAAGGGAATTTAAAGATTATACAGGGATATTTATATGTAAGAATGATCTTGTTTATATCATAACCAGGTCATATTACCGTCAGATTTCGGAAGAGTTTTTTTTGATAGTTATTTTCTTATATTATACAGGGATATTCATATGTAAGAATTATCTTAGTTATATCATAACCAGGTCAGATTACCGTCAGATTTCGAAAGAGTTTTTTTTGATAGTTACTTTCTTATATTTTACAGGGATATTCATATGTAAGAAATATCGCATTTATACCTTCAGATTTCGAAAGACTTTTTTTGATAGTTACTTTCTTATATTATACAGGGATATTCCTACGCCAGATGTCTTTCATTTATGACATAATCAGGAAAGACTACTTTCAGATTATGAAAGACGTTTTGCCAGAGTCATATTAATTTTTTCTCGTTCCTTATACAGGGATAGTCATATGCGAGACATCTTTTACTTTTGTCATAATAATGAGAAACTACTTCCAGATTAGGAAAGACGTTTCTCCCTAATTAATTTCTAGTGTATCGTACCGGTAGATTCTCCCTCGATTAATTTTATTTTGTCCCAACCAGGGCTGAATTACTGTACTTAATTATTTTGTGTTTGTAATATATATGTACATATCATCCACCCAGTCTGTTGCCTTTATCAACAACTCCTACCCTCGGACCAGCAGGATTGAACGAGTTGACGCGACCTACCTTAGAACTCAGGCTTGGCACATTGTATAAGCCCAAGAGGCCCCACAGAGACCTTGTCCGCTCGTGCCAGGAAACCACCTCCACCGAGGTTACCCACAGGGGGATTCCTGGCTCTAAATTGTGCCATAAGACACTGGTGACAGCACGCTGCAAGATTCAAGGAAATAGGAATTCAAAGGTTGTTGTACACTGGTAACGAAGGGCTGTAAAACCTAAACGACCACAGCGGTTATTACAGTGGTAAGCAAATATTCATTACAAAGGATAAATATACAATCGGAATCTACCGATTCATTACAGTGGTGACAGCTCACATTTAATTCACTGAAGACAGAATGAATAGACAGTTGATAAACAGTTCATTACATTGGTGACAGCGGCCACTGCATTATTGCAATGGAATCAAAAACCCATTTATTACAGTATTAATTGCAGTGCTTTATAAAAACCCCAAACTAATTTATATCGTCATATTCTTTGGTAACTGATTAGAAATTCGCTAAAATAGGCTATCCAATATACCTGTATAGTTAAATCGATAAAAGATATTGAAGCCGGGTTTTAAAAAATGCCAGAGTGGGACAGATCAAACAAGAAAATGTATGATGAGATATTAAAAAATTGAAACGAAATCAAAAATTACATTGAAGCTAGTGAGACTAGACTCTTACTCAGAGTTCAAAAACTGAAAAATTCAGTATCTGAGCTAGAAGAAGAGAAATCAATTCTCAAAGAAGAAGCAGAATATTTGAAGACAGAGCAAAAGAAAAAGAATATAGAATTTTTTGGACTAAATGAAAAAAGAGAAGAAGTGACTCCAAGGAATATTTGTTTGTCAGTGAACGGATCACTCGATGTGGAACTAGAAGAAACCGATTTAAGTGATTTTTACCCACTGGAGAACGCTGATAATTGTCCCATAAAAGCAGAGTTTCACACAAATCTCAAGAAGAAGCAAATTCTTCAAAATTGCAAAAAATTGAAGGGAAAAAATACAACGATTGCCCATGACCTTACGAACACACAAAGAGGAGAACAGAAACTTCTGAGAAGAAATCTTTCACTTTCCAAACAGGAAAACTACCAGGATTGTTACATAGCGGGGAACAAATTGTTTGTGAACGGAAAAGCTTACGAAGCAGATGATCTGGAGGATTTCCCGCCGGACAAATTCTTAGATAAGCCTAATAGTGCTCCTGCTACTACAACAACAATAACAGATCATTTTCCTATTGTTGCCTTAACATTCCAATCGGAATACCAACAAACATATATTAAACCTGGAAATAAATACAAAAAATTTATAAATTATAAAACCTCAGAAAAAAAAATTGCGGGAAGAACTATGGCGTGATATATGTATTTATATATATATATATAAATACGAAAACAACGTAAGTTCTTTCTCGACCGTCTATCGTTATTTAATTAGATTTTGGAGTATCGGGATCCGGTCTGTGCAAACAATAAATACAACTCTTTTCCTTTTAAATCTCTATATTTCGCAATTATTTTATTGCTTCATCAGAAGTTAACTAAAATAATATACGGTCACATACAACTATAATGAAATGTCTTGATAAAACACACTTACAGATCAGAGTATAAACGCTATCAGCACACAGTTAAAATTAAAGGCAATCACCAGCATCTTACATGAGGTACTCCACCAGCAAGTGAGGCATGTACTACTTTAAATCTTGAAATTCTTAATGAAAACAAAATACCTGATCACAATAAATTAAAACGATAATTATTTCTTTTGTTCTTTTTTATAATTTTTCTTTTTTATAATAAAAACTTCTTTATAATTTATACAATAGTCCAGTGAAAGTTAACGATAAAAGAAGAAAAACAGCCAGAATGTTAAATTTTAAGGAGGTTCGAGTATATGGTACTTAATTGGTTCACATCTATTTTGTAGTTGACCACATGTCGTTGCTTTCTAATTTCACACATTTCAAGGAACAGCCTCCTTCTATAATTATTCTCATGTCGGATTATGTCAACATTATCGTAATCCAGTGTATGTCCGGTGGTTAGGTGGTGATTCACCGTGGCACACACATTTTTCCTAATCGGCAGCCGCTTCTGTGTTGTGTCAACCGTTTTTTGAGCCATTGAGACGTTTGACCAATATAACATTTGGGACAATTCGAGCAAGGAATTCTGTAAATCACGTGCGAATTAAACTGAAGTGGAGTCACATCTTTTGTTTTTGTAAATATCGATCGACTACTTCTTACATTGTATTTGGCGATTTTTATATTTGGAAACGGTTTAAAAATAGCTGTAATAGCATTTGTTATTCCTTCTACATCTGGTACTTTTTTATATCTATATTGCAGAGAACTTCCGCTCTCTCTTGGACCATCAAAAAAGTCAGAATTGTATATTAGTTTTTTCAAAATATATCCTGGGTAACCGTTGTTGAGAAAAATATCGTATAATTTCTTAAGATTTTTATTTAAGAGGGCGTCATCGCTGATATGTAAGATTCTGTTTTTTATATTCATTACACTGTGAAATTTTTGACTTTTTGGATGGTTCGAAAAGTAATTTATAAACCTGCCAGACGATGTTGGCTTAAAGTACCAATAAAAAATTATGCAGTTTTAGCTATTTCTAATCAGCTTGGTATCTAAAAAAGGGATACTGCGATCGTTCTCCACTTCAAGGGTGAATTTTAGGTGTGGATTGAACGAATTAAAGATGTTTGGTGTCTCATGAGTTTCATCAGCAGGGACGGAACGAATCAGATCATCCACATATTTGTAAACAAAAGACAGTCGAAAAGGTAATAATGGGATGATATTATTCAGGAGTTCATCCAGAATTATTGCTGCAATGATAGGACTTATTGGCGATCCCATTGGAGTGCCAAAACATTGCCGATAAAATTTTTTGTTGAATGTAAAAAACGTATTATTAAAAATGAAATTGATAAGATTTAAGAACGTGTCTTTTTTCAAGGTGGTATATAGTTCAATCCTCTCCCACTTGGATTCCAAAATATTCACTACTAGATGTAAGGGAATATTAGTAAATAAAGATACCACATCTAGTGACACCAATATGTAATTATCTGGTAAATAAGTTCGAAACTGTCCTTAACATTGTATTCAGTTAGATGTTCAAATGCATTTTTTAGAATGTCCGCCAAAAATTTTGAAATTTTATATGTGGTCGCATTGATGGAGCTCACAATAGGTCGTAGAGGTATTAACGGCTTATGGATCTTTGTCAACCAATATAATTTTGGAAGATCTGAATTATAGATAATACATGTCATTCCAATATTA
Organism: Galeruca laticollis; assembly: GCA_963921935.1. Lineage (NCBI taxonomy): Eukaryota > Metazoa > Arthropoda > Insecta > Coleoptera > Chrysomelidae > Galeruca > Galeruca laticollis. The sequence continues at coordinate 240,438,873 of OY998175.1, forward strand.
CCTTTTCGAATGCCTTTTTTTTACAAATATGCGGATGATCTGATTTGTTCCGTCCCTGCTGATGAAACTCATGAGACACTAAACATCTTTAATTCGTTCAATCCACACCTACAATTCACCCTTGAAGTGGAGAACGATCGCAGTATACCATTTTTAGATACCAAGCTGATTAGAAATAGCGAAAACTGCATAATTTTTTATTGGTACTTTGAGCCAACATCGTCTGGCAGGTTTATGAATTACTTTTCTAACCATCCAAAAAGTCAGAAATTTAACAGTGTAATGAATATAAAAAACAGAATCTTACATATCAGCGATGACACCCTCTTAAATAAAAATCTGAAGAAATTGTACGATATTTTTCTCAACAACGGTTACCAGGATATATTTTGAAAAAACTAATATACAATTCTGACTTTTTTGATGGTCCAAGAGAGAGCGGAAGTTCTCTGCAATATACATATAAAACAGTACCATATGCAGAAGGATTAACAAATGCTATCACAGCTATTTTTGAACCGTTTCCAAATATAAAAATCGCCAAATACAATGTAAGAAGTAGTCGATCGATATTTACAAAAACAAAAGATGTGACTCCACTTCAGTTTCATTCGCATGTGATTTACAGAATTCCTTGCTCGAATTGTCCCAAATGTTATATTGGTCAAACGTCTCAATGGCTCAGACAACGGTTGACACAACACAGAAGCGACTGCCGATTAGGAAAAAATGTGTGTACCACGGTAAATCACCACCAAACCACGGGGCATACACTGGATTGCGATAATGTTGACATAATCCGACATGATAATAATTATAGGAGGAGGCTGTTCCTTGAAATGTGTGAAATTAAAAAGCAACCACATGTGGTCAACTACAAAATAGATGTGAACCAATTAAGTACCATCTACTCGAACCTCCTTAAAATTTAACATTCTGGCTGTTTTTCTCCTTTTATCGTTGACTTCCACTGGACTATTGTATGAATTATAAAGAAGTTTTTATTATAAAAAGGAAAAATCATGAAAAAGAACACAAGGAATAATTATCGTTTTGATTTATTGTGATCAGGTATTTTGTTTTCATTAAGAATTTCAAGTTTTAAAGTAGTACATGCCTCACTTGCTGGTGGAGTACCTCATGTAAGATGCTGGTGATTGCCTTTAATGTCAACTGTATGCTGATAGCGTTAATACTCTGATCGGTAAGTGTGTTTTATCATGACATTTCATTATAGTTGTATGTGACCGTATATTATATTAGTTAACTCATGATGAAGGAATAAGATAATTGCGAAATATAGAGATTTAAAAGGAAAAGAGTTGTATTTATTGTATGCACAGACCGGATCCCGATACTCCAAAAACTAATTATATATATATATATATATATATATATATTATTAACATAATATATATATATATATATATATATATATATATATATATATATATTATGTTAATATTTTTTTTTAATCTGTGTATTTAATAATTATATTTAATAACGTTTTTATTATATACTTATTCGATTTACCTCGTATATTACTCTGGATCTTGCTTTAGTACTTACCTCGGCTATAGCTCAATAGATGGCATGGACTGTTATACTCAATTGAAAATGATCATCCTTTTTATTATTAATTTGTAAACAAACAGGGTTCTGAGTAAGGCCTTTGTTTTTCCGCAGAATATTTTAATGACATTTCAAATAAGCGTCGAACTCAAATTAGTGAACAGTTTGATAATTTTCACAAATAAAAATATAATAAAAGGACATAAAATGGGTGAATTTACATATGTTAAATTTGAATCCTGGAAATACCAGACAAGAAATATTTGTGACTGTGCAAAGATAACAATAAATTGTGGTTGTAACTCAAATGGAGGTTATGTTATTTTATTTTAAAATCTGAAGAAGTTATGTAGTTTTGAAGCCAATTATGAATGAGTGAATGAGAATGATTTAAAAATAGTAGTGAATGAACAATTAACAAGCATGTAAGTAATCCTTAAATCTAAATAAACACTTGAATACTATCTAATTTACAAAGAAGTAGTGTCTTACCACAGTTCAATAATTTTCTCCACTGTTTCAGCAAATAATAAAGTTCGGGGTTGGAACTGATGTAGTCAGGTCAGGACTGCAATATAGTCGTTAAGTGATTTAAACCTTAAAACTCCAACAAGGTTTATCTATTAATCAAAAACTGCTACACACAGTATACAGGAAACACTGTTGATGTTACAGATTCGGGAACGAGGAACAAAGTTTTTTGATGAAGTTAATTCAAAATATGTGTTGCGAACAAGCAAAATATACAAATGGATAATTTACATTTGTAAGGTATGTTTATCTTTAAGTTTTAAATTATATTGTTTATGATTTTGTCAATAATTCATAAAATCTCTCACCAAATTCAATATGGAGATCTTCTCCATTCAGCTCTGAACAACCAACTCTTTCTTTTTTCTCAAAATTTATTGATAGTCCTCCCTCTTAGCAACCAAAATCTGACTTCCTGTATACCAGAGTTTTTTTCTTCTCCGATTGGTTTAAATCTTGAACAGGATCTACTCAAACAATTCATTTCGATTGCTAAATTGGTGTCATCAATCAATATGACATTTCATTGGTTGGTTTTTATAAAACTTTGTACATAAGTAAAAATGATGAAAATAACTATGTTACAATATAAATAATAAATTTATATTTTGTTATTATATTCAGAAATCATTGTACATAACTATAAAAGAATTTTTATTCGCAACAATATTAACACTTTGACTGCCGGCAACGCGGCTCCCGCGTTTTTGGGTCCTATATTTTTTATTGCTTAGATAAACAGATGGCATCAGGTTGAAAGACTTCTATTCAGGTAGGCACACAGTAGATGCTTGTCGATGATAGAGAAAAGTAGCGTTTTCGGAATTTTTGCATTATAGTGTTTGTGGGTGTGCGATTAAAAGTTTATTGTTGATATTATTAATTTGTTTGGTAAAATTGGAAAAAGGTGAGTTATCGTTTTTTCATTGATGCCATATATGCGCCATATATTACTTTATTGACAAAAATAAAAGTAAAGAATATTCATAATAGGTTATGTGTGCAATATGTTTGAACACAGGGCCGAATTATAATGGATTTAATATTTCTTTTTAGAGGTATTTAGTCCTAAATGCCTACTGCTTTTTTTATGTATTACGGAGATGTTGAAGGTTCCTAAAGTAACCGCAATTGACAGGATTGGTTTTTGTAAAGTTTGTCTATTTGAAAAACAATGAGTTGGATAATTGTTGTTAAAACACATAGCACATACAGCTTTGTGCCTAAATAGTTTATACATTACATTATATATTCTTTGTTATTTTTTTGCTACGTATTTTATTTTATTTAATTATTAAGTTTATGATATATCAGATAACATTTTTTTCTCATTTGGTTCAGGTGGGGTAAAAGTCGGGTAATTATGGATGACCAAAACCAACCATCGACTTCAAAGAAAATTCGCATAGAGAGGCGACCATTGACTGATGCTGAGCTTTTAAAGGCTCTGGATGACTCGGACGATGAATTCAACTTGATTGAAGATGGAGAGAGTGATGATTCTGATCAGGAGGAAGAAAATGAATTAATAATTTCGCCTTCGTCATCACCAACTCCTTTGTTTGAAGGTAACAGAACCGGGGAAGCAGGTCCAAGTGGTGAAACAAGTGAAAGGATTTGGTTTAGAGAAGCGTCGAATGTAGCAAAAATTCCGTATTCTGCCGTCTCTGGATTAAAAATTGTTATGTATGGTCATGATCCCATAGACTATTTCAATTTATTGGCCACTGACAATTTTTATGAATTAATTATTGAAAATTCTAACGCATATGCTGTCGAAATTCTCTCAAAGAGTACTTCCGAACAAAGCAGAATAGCAGCCTGGAAAGACGTGCAAAAAGAAGAATTTAAAATATTTCTTGGTCTTCTGTATCATATGGGCACAATTAAAATAAATCGAATAAATGATTACTGGAAAACGAATTATTTATTCAATATTCCAGTTTTTTCTACATTTAAGAGAAGAAATCGCTTTCTTTTAATACCTCAAATGAAATAGAAGAAGAAAGTAGACTGGGAAAAATTTTACCACTCATGAATTTTTTTAACTTCAGAATGTCGGAAATTTATTATTCAAGTAGGGAACTAGCATTGGATGAGTCGATGGTGCTTTGGCGAGGCCGACTAATTTTTCGACAATACATACAAGGAAAACGCCACAAGTTTGGTATAAAGCTATATGTAGTGGCGAAGCCAACCGGAATTATACAAAAATTGTTAGTATACGGAGGTTCGGCAGACCCAGATTTGGGAGGCTCTAAACATACAGAAAATGTAGTTTTAAAACTGATGGATGGCAAGCTAAATGTTGGACATGCTTTGTATATGGACAATTTTTACAATAGCGTACCTTTATCGGAGAAATTGCTGCAGGCTAAAACGTATACCACAGGCACTCTAAGAAAAAATCGGACTGGCAATCCAAAAAATGTTATACAAAAAAAATTAAGTAAAGGCGAATCATACTGCGAATACACACATTAAAATACTTGCATATGCAAATGGAAGGATCGTCGAGAGGTATTGGCTATTTCAACAGAATTCGATGGTGAAATGGTTCAAACAACATCAAGAAGGGGAGTAGAACAAACGAAGCCAAAATAAATTCTGGAATATAATAAGTTCATAGGAGGCGTTGATCGCAGTGATCAAATGCTAAATTATTACTCTTGTGAACATAAAACGTTGCGTTGGTATAAAAAATTAGGCATACATTTGTTTCAAATTATGCTTGGAAATGCGCATTTTCTGTATGATAAGCATGAACAGAAGAAAATTAGTTTATATGACTTTAGGTTGTCTATAATCCAAAGTTTGTTAGGACCACCGCCAATAACGCAGGAGAAACAGAAGCTTGTCTTTCATTTGCCAGAGTATTGTCCTAAAGATGATAAAGGAAACGACAAAAGACGACGCTGCAAATATTGTTACCAGACCAACAAGGTCAGAAAAGACTCTGTCTATTTTTGTCCCCAGTGCCCCAACGGACCTGGACTGTGTTTGACTCCATGTTTTAGGAATTTTCATGAACAGTGATATTTTTAGGAAATATTTTTCTATTATTCTTGCATATTATAGAAATTTTAGATAATAAACCTATTTGTATTTAAGTATGTGTTCATATTTGGCAAAAGATACATATATTTGAACTATATGAAATACAACGCGGAGGCAGCGTTGGCGGCATATCAGAAGTCTCTGGTTGGTTGTGTGCCAGCAACGCGTCTCCCGCGTTCTATTTTTTTTTTGAAAATTTTTGACTTTTTCATTTTGAAACTATATAGTAACTTCCTAAAATCTTATCATATCTTAAAATTTTTTGGAAAATAAAATAAACAAAAATTGGCACCTGAGGTTACATATCATTCGTCTGGTGGCAGTCAAAGTGTTAACAAATCCCTGAACTGTCACAGAATATTCTCCTATTTTGACTGATATAATTTCTATTTTGACATACAGGGTGTTCTATTTATAAACGCATGTTTATGACAAGTGTATGCTTATTATGGATTAAAAAAATCTACTATAATATATATATATATATATATATATATATATATATATATATATATATATATATGAAGCAAAATCGTATTCTTGACGGTAGATAAATCAAAAATCTCTCAATATCTTAGGGATTCCGTCATATGTAGGGCTGAAGCAAACTCTTATTTACTACCCAACGTTTCGAAAAAAAAATTTATTTTGCCTTTTTCAAGGCTGAAATATGGACATGTTGGTACATTTCATTAATTAACATTTTCTTATACTTACGTGTAAAGTGAGTTAATAATTATTAAAACAGTTCATGCTCGGAACAACAAAAAAATATATTCTATGTATAGATACTTTTTAAGTGCTAATTCAAAAGGATCTCAAACTGTGACACTCTGACAAACATATAATGTTCCTTCAAATCGAAAAGATCCTTTCGAATTAGTACTTAAAAAGTATCTATACATAAAATATATTTTTTTGTTGTTCCGAGTATGAACTGTTTTAATAATTATTAACACACTCTACACGTGAGTATAAAAAAAATGGTAATTAATGAAATGTACCAACATGTCCATATTTCAGCCTTGAAGAAGAAAAGAAAATTTTTCGAAACGTTGGGTAGTAAATAAGAGTTTAATACTTACGACGGAATCCCTAAGATATTGAGAGATTTATATATATATATATATATATATATATATGTATATAGTCATATATATATATATATATATATATATATATATATATATATATATATATATATATATGACACAACATTTGTGTCAGTAATATTAGAAGATCTCGAATATTCGAGACAACAACCAACATAGACACGGAGGTGCATATAACACTCCCGTCTGAAACTTCCGACCCAGATTAATGAAATAATAACAAGATGTACGAATAGTGCGTGACATATGAACAATAAGCAACGAATAGATTAGTGGGTATTGCACGCAAATAGAAGGAGGAGCTACTGAAAAGAGTGGTAACCGCAGACATGTTGTGTTTGACTATCCTGCTGAATTCTGTTATATTTTCTCATGTTTCATTCAACACCTTTGCTCCCATGTTTCACATCTTTTCTTGGTTGTACCGTACCGATGACGGCTAATGAGCTAGAAACATGCATGTCTGCGGTTACCACTCTTTTCAGTAGCCCCTCCTTCTATTTGCGTGCAATACCCACTAATCTATTCGTTGCTTATTGTTCATATGTCACGCACTATTCGTACATCTTGTTATTATTTCATTAATCTGGATCGGAAGTTTCAGACGGGAGTGTTATATGCACCTCCGTGTCTATGTTGGTTGTTGTCTCGAATATTCGAGATCTTCTAATATTACTGACACAAATGTTGTGTTTGACTATCCTGCTGAATTCTGTTATATTTTCTCATGTTGCATTCAACACCTTTGCTCTCATGTTTCAAATCTTTTCTTGGTTGTACCGTACCGATGACGGCTAATGAGCTAGAAACATGCATGTCTGCGGTTAACACTCTTTTCAGTAGCCCCTCCTTCTATTTGCGTGCAATACCCACTAATCTATTCGTTGCTTATTGTTCATATGTCACGCACTATTCGTACATCTTGTTATTATTTCATTAATCTGGGTCGGAAGTTTCAGACGGGAGTGTTATATGCACCTCCGTGTCTATGTTGGTTGTTGTCTCGAATATTCGAGATCTTCTAATATTACTGACACAAATGTTGTGTTTGACTATCCTGCTGAATTCTGTTATATTTTCTCATGTTTCATTCAACACCTTTGCTCTCATGTTTCACATCTTTTCTTGGTTGTACCGTACCGATGACGGCTAATGAGCTTGAAACATGCATGTCTGCGGTTACCACTCTTTTCAGTAGCCCCTCCTTCTATTTGCGTGCAATACCCACTAATCTATTCGTTGCTTATTGTGCATATGTCACGCACTATTCGTACATATTGTTATTATTTCATTATAATCTGGGTCGAAAGTTTCAGACGGGAGTGTTATATGCACCTCCGTGTCTGTGTTGGTTGTTGTCTCGAATATTCGAGATCTTCTAATATTACTGACACAAATGTTGTGTTTGACTATCCTGCTGAATTCTGTTATATTTTCTCATGTTTCATTCAACACCTTTGCTCTCATGTTTCACATCTTTTCTTGGTTGTACCGTACCGATGACGGCTAATGAGCTAGAAACATGCATGTCTGCGGTTACCACTCTTTTCAGTAGCCCCTCCTTCTATTTGCGTGCAATACCCACTAATCTATTCGTTGCTTATTGTTCATATGTCACGCACTATTCGTACATCTTATATATATATATTGAGAGATGAAAGATTAACGCGTGGAGTATAAAACAGATACAGAATTTAATGGGTAAATCACGCAAAATAGGTTACAGAGAATGAGTGGTAACCGTGGACATGCATGTTTCTAGCTCATTAGCCGTCATCGGCACGGTATAACCAAGAAAGGGTGTACAACTTGGAAGGAAGGATGTTTATTGAAACATGAGAAAACACAAACAACGGATTTCAACAAGATAACCAAACACACATTTGTGCCTTCAAATGGAAGGTCCCGAGTTTTCAGGACAACAACCAACAGAGACACGGAGGCGTTTGAAGGCACAAATGTGTGTTTGGTTATCTTGTTGAAATCCGTTGTTTGTGTTTCCTTATGTTTCAATTAACATCCTTGCTCCCAAGTTGTACACCCTTTCTTGGTTATACCGTGCCGATGACGGCTAATGAGCTAGAAACATGCATGTCCACGGTTACCACTCATACTCTGTAACCTATTTTGCGTGATATACCCATTAAATTCTGTATCTGTTTTATACTCCACGCGTTATTCTTTCATCTCTCAATTGGTTATTTGTCCATTTCCAGGGTCGGAAGGTTCAGGCAGGAGAGCTATAAATGCCTCCGTGTCTCTGTTGGTTGTTGTCCTGAAAACTCGGGATCTTCCACTTGAAGGCACAAATGTGTGTTTGGTTATCTTGTTGAAATCCGTTGTTTGTGTTTTCTCATGTTTCAATTAACATCCTTGCTCCCAAGTTGTACACCCTTTCTTGGTTATACCGTGCCGATGACGGCTAATGACCTAGAAACATGCATGTCCACGGTTACCACTCATTCTCTGTAACCTATTTTGCGTGATTTACCCATTAAATTCTGTATCTGTCTCTTACTCCACGCGTTATTCTTTCATCTCTCAATTGGTTAGTTGCCCATTTCCAGGGTCGGAAGGTTCAGGCAGGAGAGCTATAAACGCCTCCGTGTCTCTGTTGGTTGTTGTCCTGAAAACTCGGGATCTTCCATTTGAAGGCACAAATGTGTGTTTGGCTATCTTGTTGAAATCCGTTGTTTGTGTTTTCTCATGTTTCAATTAACATCCTTGCTCCCAAGTTGTACACCCTTTCTTGGTTATACCGTGCCGATGACGGCTAATGAGCTAGAAACATGCATGTCCACGGTTACCACTCATTCTCTGTAACCTATTTTGCGTGATTTACCCATTAAATTCTGTATATATATATATATATATATATATATATATATATATATATATATATATATATATATATATATATATATATATATATATATATAAATATATATATGATGCCTTAGATAGAAAAAATCTACGTAATGTATCTTCGTTGATGTATCTAAGGCCTTCGACACTGTCTGACATGAAAAATTACTCAAAAAATTTTTTACCTACGGACTTAGAGGTAATATTTACAATATTATGAAAAGCTATTTATCTGATAGAAAACAGAGGGTAATAATTGATGGCGTGACTAGTACCTATAAAGCAGTTTCCTATGGAGTTCCACAGGGACGGTGTTGGGCCCCTTACTGTTTACAATTTATATAAACGGGTTACTCGGAATGAAAACCCGACGAAATATTTTCAGTTTTGCAGATGATACTGCCATTCTCTATAATGCAGATACCTGGCGAGAATTAAAGAATCTTGTAGAAGAAGATTTTCTTGAAATATAAAAATGGTTTAGGGCAAATAAACTCACGCTGAATTATACTAATACGGAACTTACTTACCATTTTCTTCATATTCAAACGGATTCCCGAATATAGGACCACTTAAAATAGGAGATAGCTATGAAATACCTGGATATAAGTCAATAAAATACCCTGGCATTGTGATAGACTGGCATTTAAAGAGGGAACCTACAAATACAAAACGTGGTTAAAAAATTAAGGGGGTTATTAAACAGATTCAAACACCTCAGAGATTTTCTAGATGTTGATCATTTAAGAATATTGTACTACGATTTGATCGAATCACAACTACAGTACGGAATAGTAGGATGGGGTGGAGTGAATGATATACACCTGAAGAAAATTGGATGTTGCACAAAAATACATAATTAGAATAATATATCGTAAGTTACGTACGTATCCAAGCGATGATTTGTTCAGAGAATCTAAATTCCTTGATAAAAGAGAACTGTTTTGCTTGAGTATCCTGAAAAAAATAAATCAGGAGGAAACAAAATATATGGAAATGAAAAGGAAGAAGCAAGTCTACCAACCAGAAGCAGTAAAGTTAAATGATTTCAGTTTTGATGTTGTTAACACCTTTAAGTATCTGGGAACAATTATTAGTAACAAAAATTACACAAAAATCGAGGCAAAGAATTCAAGCAGGGTATAGAGCATATAATAAATTTAAAAACATCATGCAGAGTAAGAGAATAAGCCGAGCAACAAAATTAAAAGTCTACAGGACGGCAATAGAACCGGTAGTTACATATGCGGCAGAAACTTTCAGACTGACAAATGAGGACGGAGAACAACAAAGGATATATGAAAGAAGAATAATTAGAAATATTTATGGGCCGGTCAAACTAGGGTATAACGAGTACCGAAGACTTATGAATTATGAAATTAGAAATATATTAGAATATGAGGACATAGTAAACACAATTAAATCAAAAAGGATTCGTTTGTACGGACATGTTAAAAGAATGGAAAAAGGAGGTGAGGAGAATTACAGAATGGAGACCGATTGAGGAAAGGTTACCAAGAAGACCAAAAATTAGATGGGAAGACCAGGTTGTGAAGATATAAAAATTTTGGGAGTACATCCGTAGCTGAGGCCTACCAGGATGACTCAATGACAAATAAAATAAACACTGCGAACAAAATAATGCAGTCGATAAATCAAACCGGAATCACCCAACTACATACAGCACCGACTAGAAGTACTAGTACTACTAGTTATAATCATCATTAAGTACCAACCTAGCAATTGTAATAATTTTACCATAAATTTTGCAAAAGAATAAATCTAAATTGAGTTCCTATATTTATGATATCTCTATTATTATTCCTAATAATGTTATATTTCATTTAAAAATGTGAAGGTCTCTATTAAAAATTTGTGTTACCCTATCTATGTTCTTTACATTTTCATAAATAAATGTGGCCGATATCTCAGTGGTAAATAGATACTTGACTCTTACACGCGGGAGATCGATGTTCGATTCCCAATAGAAGAATTTTCTTATGCATAGTCGTGGAGAAAGTATAGACTTTTACTTGTGTATAATGGCTATTATTCACTTGGATGATTCCAAAACTCACTCGCTGCGCTCACTCGTTTTGGAAAATTCATCCGCGTGAGTGATAGCCATCATTCTACACTCGTTGAAGAATATACTATTACTTCACCTTATGTAAAGTATATGTAATATAAGCATATATAATGCTTCTCAAAAGTCTCCCCCCTCTTTTCGTTTGAACGGTGATATTTAGACTGATGAAATTTGGAACGTGAAAATGAACTACTACATTAACAGAACTGTACACAGAAGAAAGCAATGACTCAATTGCATCATTAGTAGAACGTCCTTCTTGAAAGCCAAATTGATGTTGTGGTAATAATTTGTGGTCGGCTATGGATTTAATTAATCTTTTTTACATTCCATTAGCTTTGACGATGTCGTAATAAGCGATATGGACCTATAATTGCACATCTTAGGCTTGTTGTCTTTTTTGTAGATTGGGGTAACTACAGCTTTTTGAAAATAGTGGGACAATTTTTTAAATATTTCTGCTCGTAGTTTGTCTATACCTGGAGCCTTGTTTATTTTCAGAGATGCTATTAAGTCTCTTATGATGATAGTCAAAGACAATAAAACAATATTTATTATCGAGAAATTCTGAAACATATTTTTCCATTGAACTATAGATATAATTGAAAATATATATCAAAAGACTGAAAATCGAAATGGAAAGACAAGAAGAGGATCATCAAAAATGCATCAAATCAAAAACTTCAAAGTCCAACGTTTATCCCGCGCCTAATAAAATTGAATCCCCAAAAAGGGAACGTTTTCATCTTAACCATCACGTAATATAAGTGAGTGAATTTGATTTGAGAAAAGCATTTTTCTCAGAGAAAGTTTATACCCGAAACTTTCAACTTAACTTTGACAGGATGTCAGTTTGATGATGACCTCCGCGTTCAGGCATCGGAGAAGCGCCAGCTTCATCCTAAGAGACGGGTTGCCAACGGCATCATCGGCAAGGAAATTATTCCAAGCCGTTGATTTCACCGTAAGGGAAGCTATACAGGGAAGTTTACTCTTCTAAAAAATTTAGAGAAAAGGCATTCGTGAATAATGTTTTATTTATATAGGGTGGTCCTTGAGTAATTGTACATAGTGGATTTTTATTTCAAAATATCACAATTTGAGACAACTTGCCTCAATAAAATATTGATAATAAGAGAGACATACAGGGTGTCAAATGTGCAATTTTCAAATAACTTCAACGTTTTTGAATGTGTGACATAAGAAAATTCAAACTAGTATTTTTTGGGTATGAAAAATCATAATTTCGTACCGACTATGCTGAATTTTCCAGAGTTAACCACATAAGCTACTTATGTGTCATAAATGCGCGCTAAACTTTTTGTGCCAAAAGTCAGCGATGTTTTTATTTAAACCTTTCGGGGCCAACTGCCCAGAAGTGATTTTAAAAAAAAATTTGCTTTAGAATTGATTTATCATATTTTTTTATGATTTTTAGTACCGATATATATATATATATATATATATATATATATATATATATATATATATATATATAGGAAAGCTGAAGGGTAGTGACCGTTGAACACAAAACTGCAAACAATCTAGTAGGGATGCGGTCAATATAGGGCTGATCAAGAGAAAACTATTTTTTGACTAGTTGAGCTTTCGGAAAATGTTTATTTCCTTCATCAGAACATCTACAATGGAACAAAAATTTTTTTCAAATTAATAAAGCTGAACATATATTTGAAAAAAAACCCAGTCGACTCACCAAAATAAGTTTTGAAAACTGTCCATCAAGAACATCACCGGAGCATGAAATTAATTAACAAAAATCAAGACAAAAACAAATTTCTGACAGTCTAAACGTTTAAAATGGTCATATCTACAATATCTTGTAGAACTGTAAAAAGTTTGAACTAACACATGTGTTCTACAAGATATTGTAGATATGACCATTTTAAACGTTTAGACTGTCAGAAATTTGTTTTTGTCTTGATTTTTGTTAATTAATTTCATGCTCTGGTGATGTTCTTGATGGACAGTTTTCAAAACTTATTTTGGTGAGTCAACTGGGTTTTTCTTTCAAATATATGTTCAGCTTTATTAATTTAAAGAAAATTTTTGTTCCATTGTAGATGTTCTGATGAAGGAAATAAACATTTTCCGAAAGCTCAACTAGTCAAAAAATAGTTTTCTTTTGATCAGCCCTATATTGACCGCATCCCTACTAGATTGTTTGCAGTTATATATATATATATATATATATATATATATATCACATTTTCAAAAATTTCCACGTCCATTGGAATGAACAAAACCGACATAAGGACATATTTGAATATGAAATAAATTTGACACAATCACAAAGTAATATTATTTATCGTGAAATTTTAAAAAACAAATCCGTCCCTTAACGAAACATAAATGAACTTTACACTTAATACAAAAAGTATGAGTTTTTTTTGTACATTCTTTCAATTTACTACGTGCGGCTTCCTTCTTTTCGTCATATTCTGGAAGATGTCCATGGCCATCAAATCTAAATACATTCAGAGGTTTTGTTGCAACCTTTTTCTGTTGCAGTTGAGAAGGTCGTCCACGTTTCGGGGGTTCTTTATGTAAAATTGAGGACTCTCCGATATTTTGTCGGAATCCCTGCAGATCCAGTGTCTTTTTTTTGTAACTCCTAACATTTCAGCTTGTTGGTGATACTCAAACCAAGCGTTTACTAAAGCTAAATCTATAGCGTGGATTATTAGTATCAGGGTCCACTTTTTAGATTTTATATGAGACCGTTATAAACTTAGTAAAAAATCTACTTTATCTACGCCTCCTATGTTGTTATTGTAGATTTTCACACACTCAGGTCGGTTTACTTCGATATATTTTTTTTCAGTTTTGTCCCAACGACGACAGTTGTCTGAAGTACCTTGACCAATATAATTTGATGCAACGATGACTGGCTTGTTATCATACCATTTTGTGATTACCACTCTATCTTCGCTAACTTCAGTATAACAAGAAACGCAGTAGAATATACACGTATGTTCTGTGACACTTTATCGGATGAACAGGCGGATGGCCTATGGGTGGTTACCGATAGGAAGAAGTTTCTAGAGGGTTTACAAGAAGTAGAAGAAGTCTCTAGATGGTTAGCAAGTGATGACGGTAGCGTCTACGGGGGTTATGCAAAAAGTAAATAAGTGTGTATGTTGTTACGTGTATAAGGTATCTAGAGGGTGGTTTAGAAGAAGCGAAGGGGTTTTTAAGGGTAGCGTCTACGGGGATTACGCAAAAAGTAAATAAGGGTGTATGCAAGAACGGGGGTTATGCAAAAAGTAAATAAGTGTGTATGTTGTTACGTGTATAAGGTATCTAGAAGGTGGTTTAGAAGAAGCGAAGGGGTTTTTAAGGGTAGCGTCTACGGGGGAGGGTAGCGTCTACGGGGATTACGCAAAAAGTAAATAAGGGTGTATACAAGAACGGGGGTTATGCAAAAAGTGAATAACTGTGTATGTTTTTACGTGTATAAGGTATCTAGGGGGTGATTTAGAAGAAGCGAAGAGGGTTTTAAGGGTAGCGTCTACGGGGGATGGGAGCGTCTACGGGGATTACGTAAATGAGGGTGTATACAAGAACGGGGGCTAGGCAAAAAGTAAATAAGTATGTATGTTTTTACATGTATAAGGTATCTAGGGGGTGATTTAGAAGAAGCGAAGAGGGTTTTAAGGGTAGCGTCTACGGGGAAGTTGCGTAAAAAGTAAATAAGGGTGTATACAAGAAGTGATTAGAAGAAAGAAAATATATGGAGAATTGTGTGTGTAAGAGATGAGGGGTAGTGCTTACGAGGGGGAGGGGCTATGCAGTTAGCTGATTTTTTAAGGGTTCCATATTTTGAAATTCTCAAAGGAATGTTATTAGATTGATAACCAACATTTTTTTTATAACGGATATGTGTGTGAATTCATATCATTTTATAGAAGGTTTTTTTCATATTGTAATAAATGAAATCTCACATTATATCAAATTCGCTTAGTAGGTAATATTTATGCGTTATTTCTATAGTTAGGAAGCACGTGCAGACCAAATCATTTATTCAGACAATAGTGAACTTGTTTCAAATATGATTAGATTGGAATGTTATGATTTCTGGTTCATAATTGTTAGTTGAAATTAGTTGTTATAATTTAAAACGATACAAAAATCTCACATTATATTAAATTCGGTTAGTAGGTAATATTTATGCGTTATTTCTATAGTTAGGAAGCACGTGCAGACCAAATCATTTATTCAGACAATAGTAAACTTTTTTCAAATATGATTAGATTGGAATGTCATGATTTCTGGTTTATAATTGTTAGTTGAAATTAGTTGTTATAATTTAAAACGATACAAATACTAGATATCAAGTATTAAGGGAATATTACTTTATATTACGGAATATTACTTAAGTATCTTTTAAAAAATATATGATATCAACATGATATTGTATTAGTCATTTACGATAAAATCTAAACTGAGTTTATTCATGAAACAGCAGAATTTATTTTTCTATCAAATTAATCAAAATAGATTTTATGTTGCAGTTTTTTCAAAATCATATTTAACTGATGTCTTTTCCTTATACGGGGTATTTTGAAAGTCTTGAAAGCATGCGCATGATTTCTGTTATAATAAATGAATGAGAGAATTGAGTGTTTCTATCACAATGTCATCGGAAGAGTATAGACGCAAATTGAAGGAATTTTCTAAAGCGTTCGAGAATTGAGTAAAGATATTTCCATTTATGAAAATAAGATTAAACTGATAAAGCAATTGAAGTGAATGTGCTTGGAGGATAACGTCTTCAAAAATCGCCGCCTACAAAAAATATCCACAGAATTAAACTGACTACAATATGATGAAAAATACAATTCGGGAACAACAGGATGCCATCAAGGATGAAATTAATAATGTTTTTGAAAAGACATGTATAATTTTAACATCAGTATTCATTTTAATATTGAAAATTATATTGAGTTTTGTAAAACGAAAGTTTAAGTCTTCATGTAATATAGACATAAATGAGTATACAATGTGTTTCAATAAAACAACTCATCAATTTTTTTCTATTTATTTAAGTAAAATTACAATGGTATTACATTTAAAAACCAATATCGTAATCGTTCTACATTAATTTGTGTACAATTGAAAGTCCCATCGGCATGACAAGCATTCGAATGGTTTTTTAAACTTTCCATGGCTGAGGACGTTCCATCAAACTTGCAGACATCAACAACAGTTGTCGTAAAAATTCCATATTCTTCACATTTCTTTTGTAAAAATTCATATTTCTGATTGCCGCGAACGTAAATATAATCGACATTAGACATTGTACTTTTCAAAATCTCGTCCAATTTTGAATAATCAACATCGCCAGAAGAATGCTTGATTCCATGGATATGGTGTTCCAAAAAGTTGTTTGTTTTTTATCTTGATTGTTTAGCAAATGAAAGGGTTGTGGCGGCTTGAATATGTAGTGTCTATGTTTATATCCGATTTCGATGGACAATTCCTTAGGATGGAATGTACCCTCGATAATGAAGCCTTGAATGTCAATGAATGCTATTCTCATCGTGGTTTATTTGTAACTGTCTCGCTGTGTATTTCAACACTGGTATTATATGATCGTTTTGATAATTTCCGTTAGGGGGTAATACTCCAATAAACAGTCATGTATAATTATACAATATGCTCCAGTATTTGCAGGAAATCCTACACCTACTTCAATTTCCACTTTTATATCAACTGTCGAGGCCCTCATACCCTCCTCCTGTTTGAAACGGTCTATGACAAAACGAGCACCATCTTTGAATGCTTCATAGTCCAATGTTGGATTTACTATGCTGGAATTGGTATAGCTTCTATAGAATGAGGCGTAATTATGATAGGCAAGAGTATAGTCGTTTTTTCCGAAATCCATCTTTAATCGTTCGGTGGGCCAAAAATCTCCGTTCAAAGCCAATCTTACATTGTTGGTGTTCAAGTGATCGAATTGCGAACGATCGTTTTTCTTCTTGTTGCGTCTATCTATTTGAAAGCATACGATAACATATCGAGGTCTCTCGACAGACGAGCTCGTTTTAACTGACCAAATCTCATTTTTAGCGTCTTTCGTTAACCTAGGCAATACACAAAGTTCCCATTTTCTGAACGGAATGGATATTGGTCGATCACTTTTTATTTGCTCCATCATACGTAATTTTATTTCATCGTTAGGATAGACGTGTTTAACTTTCAATGCCATGCTATCTATAACAAACTTTATTGTAATGTTAGATGTCGTAGTACCTGTTGTTACTTCATTTACTATTACAGCATCGTTATCATGACGAGCACGTATGAATCGAAAAGTTTGTTTTCCATATGTGATTTTAGTATAGTCATTGAATACATTGAAAATGTGTTTTAGAGGAATCAACAAACTAAACGATTTATCAACATCATTCAATAGCGGTTTATTGGGATAATTCCAGCTAGCTAAAGCCATTTCTTCCGATTGTGGATTATAACACAACAAACTTCTTGCGGTACTTACTATACCGGGATCTCGTACTATTTCTATTTCCTTTCCACTTTGAATGTAGGAACAAAAATCGAAGAGGAATGCACCGCAATTTGGCGTTAGATTAACATGTCCTCCTCCGCCACTAACTTCTAATTTTCCCTTAATTTCAAGTTGAGTTTCGTACATGAGAAAAAATGCGTCAGTTTGTTGGATGTGAAATTCCACAGAATCTCTGTTATTGAATGATTTCACATAAGGAACATAGGTGTGAAAATCTTCTTTTCTTATCGACTCATCATATTGTGGATCTCGGTAAAGGTCAAATATCGAAGATATTTTCGTTGATGGTGGTGTCCTATCAGAACGCACGTACTTTCTTTTTTGTGTCATCTTCTTCAACTTTAATCCGATTGCTTTGAGAAACGCCCAATTTGCAGAAGTTAGATGAAGCTTCGTTCTTTTGAACGATCTGCAAGAGACTAATTTTGTTGTAGATGATGAGGGACTTTTATAATAGTCGTTGTTGATAAGGAAACCCATTAACGTTCCAATAGATGTGAAAGTAACGTGCTTCTTTCTCCTCGAAAATTTACTGGTTCGAGATCTTGATTCAACACTCTTACGGTAATGTTGGTGATTTCGTTTGTGCTGCTCACAGCTAAGTAAATCGGATTGTTCGGTCGCTCGTTGATCGCATAACCAGGGTCCACTGTAATTGGGAATCTGAATATTGTATGAGCAGGCTAATCTCCGTCAAACGATCCTTCAGCAATATTGCAATCGAATAGTAAAGTTGATATTTTACAAATGTTAACAGGTAGATCGGAACGGTGGACTTTACCAGGATCTAGTATCTTTGGAGAAAATCCTAGTATTTTACTCAAACTATCAGAGTATTCAAAATCGATGGCGTGTTGTCGACTGTAAATTTCACACTGAAGAGTGTTGTTGTTGGGCTTCAAAGATATATTGGCCACAGTTGTATCCGTCTTCAATTTGAATTGATCGATGAGATAAGCTTCAATATCTGTGATTTCGTAACATCCTGACGGGAAGTTGATGGTGATGAGTCCTTTCTTACGATCATTTTTATTGTAGAAATAAAATTTCTCACCATCGATATTAGGTATAGAATGATACGAATGAAACCCCAACACACCAATAAAGTATTCTTTTTCAGGTTTCAATATTATCGGTGTGGGAGGAGTGAAGGAGAATTAATTCGATGTGGACGTTAAGTTCAACAGTTGAGACATGACTGTGATGTTTATGGGATTGGTGTATTTAAATAATATTACTAAATTAGAAAAAACAATTTTATTTTTTCAAATAATAATTACATGCATGACAGTTGCGTTGTGAGCTAACCAGACCATCGACATAAGTACGTTGATCCGGTCGATTGTAATGCACAAAACAAGGCAAGCAAATTTGCAAGTTGAAATTCGATTGATATTCTTTTGGTAATTTATGCAAATTGTCTAATAAATCCCAAGGTTAAACTCGCTCTACCAAATACTTTAGGGGAATAGTTTCCAATTCGGCACTTGTAAAAGACGACAACAATTGTGTTTCGCCAACCAACCATGCTCCAGACATTATAGAGGAATTGCAAACACAAATGTCCACAGTTGATCTGATTGTAATTTTGGTATTGTTCGTAATTGTAAAATATTTTACTGCCAGCAAGATAAGTGACAAGTTCTCTCGGAGGCTTCAGATTACCAAATGAATCGAAATATTCGACGCAGTCATTCATCTTTCTATATGCTACCCAATGCGTGCCTGAGTTTTTAGACACATCCAAATTAAGTATTGCTGATTCACATCGTTGAGGTCCGTTTTTCGGTAGAGAATCGCGCATGTACACATCTCGAAAATATTTGATTTTCAATAATTTGGCAAACTTGATTTATTCATAGTCGAATAATGCTCTATTGGGTAGCTTCAATGGTAGTTTTTCTCAAGAATAATCTATATCCACCATTAGCGTTCTTTCGCAAATACAATCCTTTACCTATAGGCTCCATAGCTTTATTATGACGATGATCTTCTTTCAATTTCTTTTGAGCATTTTTTGCATCGATCACAGTTTTCGCAATTCCCGCAGCACCGCCTGATAATGCTCCCAAAGCTGAAAGTCCAGCAAAAAGAGGTATTAGAGGTAAAAATCCTTCAGATTTAGCTACAGGTATTATTCTAGGTATTGGAACATGTTTTAGGCCTCCGAATTTTTTAATAAGAGATTTTGCTGCTCGCAATGCAAACATCGCTGTATCTGACAGCGAAGATCCTTTTTTCATGGATTTCTTCACCTTAATAAAAACATCACGATGAAAAGATCTACGACGCTTCGGCTTCATACCCATTCCCAACTTGCATTTGACCTTCATTCCGATGGTAACGAGCCAGGCGGCTGCTTTTTTACCTACTTTAGCGTCTTTCGACTGTACTCGCTCCCAAGCGGCGTTTTCTAGTGCAAAATCGGCTTTGTGACGATCTATTAGTGACTTGTTGGCTTCGTATGCGATATCGTGATTTTTGCAAGCTGCGTCGAGAGCGTTGACACCTTTATCTCCTCGTAATAGTCTTTTTTTCAGACGCGTTCCAGCTGTGGTAATGATAAAGGATTCAATATTGTGAAAATGAAATTGAAAAAAACTTACGTCCACAGTATTTTTAGCCGGGAAAATGAAGTTCAAAAGGTAAATGGTTTATAAGCGAATTTAGCACACATTCACCTTCGTGAATCAA
The DNA here is from genome assembly GCA_963921935.1 of Galeruca laticollis. Lineage (NCBI taxonomy): Eukaryota > Metazoa > Arthropoda > Insecta > Coleoptera > Chrysomelidae > Galeruca > Galeruca laticollis. The sequence goes on from OY998175.1 coordinate 240,459,346, forward strand.
CAAGAAGACTGGCTATCTGATCATGATGAAACCTATAATTATAGTTGCACTCTTTCACAAAATATCATAAGATGGACATTGTTAAGCAAGAGCAGACATTACCAATTGAAAATTTCGATAACGTATCGGGGAGTAGACATAGTAGTCATAAACATGGACCATTATTACCGGATTCGTTTCGTGCCATCATTTGCGGTCCCAGTGGATGTGGAAAAACAAATAGTGTGTTATCTTTGTTGTTCAATGTAAGCGGTGTAAAATTTAAAAATGTCCACGTCTATTCTAAATCTCTATATCAACCAAAATACCTATTGCTCGAAGAAGTATTGACCGGTGTAAAAGGTGTGGGATATTATCCGTTTAAAGAAAACGATGAAATTGTAAGTCCTGCAGAATCAAAACCGAATTCGATTTTCATTTTTGACGATGTGTCATGTGACAAACAACAAACCATTCAAGAGTATTTTTCCATGTGCAGACATAAAGATATCGATGCTTCCTACCTATGTCAAACTTATTCGAAAATACCAAAACAGCTAATACGCGATAACTGCAACATGATTGTAATGTTTAAACATGATGAAATCAATCTCAAACATGCTTTCAACGAACACGTTTCCCCCGACATGTCATTTGAAGAATTCAAGAAAATGTGTTCCGAATGTTGGAATGATAAATATGGTGCTTTGGTTATTGTCAAAGACTTTGATTTACACGATGGTAGATATCGTAAAGGATTCGATATGTATATAAAAATATTCTAATTACACAACCACATTCATTTTTCATTATGATGTCACCCGATGCAGACGCTGTCCGAAAACTAAAAATTGCAGATCTGAAATGAATTATTAGGGAAAAGTATTTATCTTTTAGATTGAACAAAACTGAGCACGATGAGACGCTAAATAGAATTTTCAAACCTATATCTAATCCACTCACAGATATTGTGAATACTTCCAAGGAAATTGCAAACACATTCAAAGAGATTGTAGCAGCAGCAGCAGTACAGCGTCCTGACTCTTCATCATTGTCGTCTAAAGAGAAAAAAGAGCCTGTTTTTCCTAATTTTCTCACCAACGAAGAATTATTCAAATATGATCCGAAGGACGAATCAGTATTTACGGACGATGATGATGATGATGGTGGTGAACCTCAAGCAAATTCAAGCAATGAAGCTTTCTCTCCACGAACAGTCAACGAGTACATCGAACAATATCCCACGATGAGTCGTCAATGTGTCATAGATTTCTTTAACGAAGACTCAAAAATCGATGATTTGTATGGTCCAAAGTATAATGTAGAAAACGATCAGTGGACTTTGGGAAATAAACGCATCAACTTTGACACAAAAAACGGTGATATATTGGTAGAAGGAAATACAGGATGGGAAAGAATACCGGCCACTCCAGGTCTTTATCAATCAGTTTTCTACGAACACCCCACATATACCGAAGACGATTTACCTAAATACAAAATTTTATTAGAACGAACGGAGGTCCATTTAAAAAAAGATAAGACACTAAAAGGTTCTCAGCGTTGGAAATATATTAATATTATTAAAAAGCAATTTATTATAAGACGTAACACTACCACTAGTATTGTGGGTAAAGGCTTACCTGATAACAGCATAACCTATAATGATAAGCATATAGAATACGTTTATTGGGACGATGTAAACGAGATTGTTGGAAGACTTAAAGAGTTAATAGCTTCCAAGGATGCAGGTAACACTTCCAATGATAATGAGATTGTTGCCATTATACATGAACTTCGTGAAGCCAATTATATATATTAACCATCGATTGATTTATGTTCATTTTCAAAATGAGTCTCGACAAGTTTGGTCGACATTCTGACGCGTATCAAAAGAAGTATGATACAAATCTCGAAGCACGATTAAAAAAAATCGGAATAGCTCAATTGTCATTGAACACAAGTATTCAGCAAATAAATGATAAAATAAAATCCTTGATAAATAATGGATCAACTCAAAAAAATGTAGATATTGCAATAGACTCAAATAGAAAATTTATAGTAAACATACTTGACAAAAAATGAAAGATACATTGGATGAAATACACAGAAACTATGATTCAAGGATTGCTACTCTCAATACAAACATTCCGATAAAAAAATATGTCGATAATCTCGTTTCATCGACAAATATCAGTAGACAGATACACCAATTCGCGGAAAAGTATCACACAAAGTGTCTAATCAGCTTTAGGGGCACGAAGAAATTCAACAAGAACTTTTACGTTTTGGATACGGAAGGTACGGCTTTTGTATTCCCTTTTGATTGTAAAATTGAAAATTGTAAACATTATGCTTCTGATGGCAGCGTTTTATTGAAGAATAATATGGAATATCAGTATCAACAGTTAAACGGCCTTAGCATAAAGAAGAACGATAAAATAGAATTCAAATTGGGTAGTAGAGATTATTTTTGTATGGATCTTCTCGTACAGTGTAATTTAGAAGAAGAACAATAATTGACCTTGAGAATATATATATATATATATATATATATATATATATATATATATATATATAACAAAATAAGCTTCTTTGTGCACTATACATCATGTCTGCAGACAGGATTCAACTTGTTAGAGAATTGCATAAACATATTCGACGAAATTATCCACGTCGACGAACAATAATCAAAGGTCTTGATGACTTATGGCAAATGGATTTAGCCGAAATGAGACCTTATGCGAAGCATAATAAAGGATTTAAAATGATTTTGGTGGTTATCGATTGTTTCTCGAAATTCATGTGAACTCGTCCACTCAAGACGAAAACAGCCGAAGAAATAACACGAGCATTTTCGAGTATTATCAGGAGTCGAACGCCAAATAATTTACAATCAGATCAGGGAACGGAATTTCACAATAGTGAATTCAAATCTCTAATGAAAAAACATAATATCAATCATTATAGTACATTTATTACGAAGAAATCTGCAACTGCAGAAAGAGTTATTAGAACGCTCAAAACGAAACTCTATCAACATTTCAGCTTAATTGGGAAATACGAATGGATCGACATTTTGCCTGAAATCACAAAGGAATACAACGACACAAAACATAGTAAAACTGGATACAAACCATCAGAGGTGAATCGAAGTAACGAAAAATTGATTTTAAATAAGAAATTCAGTTATTTGAAAATCGCCGGACCCAGGAAATTAAATGTGGGAGATATTGTGCGAATAAGTAAAGCGAAACATGCTTTTGGAAAAGGTTACAATCCCAATCTTACAACTGAACTATTCAAAATTACGAAAGTCAAAATAACGAATCCTGTAACGTATTTGATAGAAGATATGACTGGATCGCCTATTAGAGGTTGTTTCTATGAAGAAGAATAATTACAAAAAACCAAAAATCCCCACATTTATCTCGTTGAAAAGGTGTTGAAGAGGAAACGTAACAAAATGTACGTTAAATGGTTAGGATTAGATAAAAAACATAACAGTTGGATTAACACTGATGACGTAGTAGTATAGATCGCCAGCAACCAATCAACTTTAATTGAGTGGAGGACAGAGATAAACATATAAATTGATCGACATTAGTTTATAAGTCATCATAATGAGTAGTCACGATTCTGGGTATTATAGTGTTACAATGTCATGTAGTGATAATAGTAGTTATGATGAAGAACCAAATTATGATCGTGATTTAGATCAAATTGTACTTAATTATGAAATTGCAATAAGAAAAGAAAGACATTATTTATTGCATACAGTTTTTCATGTTGGTCATCGATTTGAAGTTGGATGTTGCCTGAGTCCTGCCAAAACTTTTGCACCTGCCATCATTTTATCATCGTTTATCGTGGGACCTTCAAAAATGTCATTCAATACTTTAGAATGGTATGAGATCTTAGAAGTGCTGCATAAAAGTAACGACTTATTCTTCAATTCTCCAGATGATGATGTTGTAGATTCTAATCCCATGATGTTGTACCAAGATTTTTGTCAAATAACTAAAGTTATATATGATAATCAAAAATTTGTGAAAATTCAGAAAGATGATTAAACAGTTTTCCTCGATGAAGGAGAAGTTGTAGAAATTCTACGTGTTCATGAGAATTTGCTTCAACATCACATTTCAATTTTAAATAAAGTGAACTTTTGCGATTTTTATTATAATATCATTAATTTATTAAAGACATTTATATCGAATCCAATATGTGGCTTTTCCAATTGTTTAGATTTAATGTATGCTGTTTGTGATATTTATTCTCAATAACAACAGCAGTTTAATAGGAAGAGCACTTAGAGAATATCTGTACTATTACAAAGTCCATAAAATTATGAAAATATTCTTTGTTTCATTTCACCTCTAACACAAGTAATGTTGATGATGAAAACTTTTATGTTGATTTGGAATCAGTATTGAACATCGAAAGTGAAGGATGTTTATTTTACTATTAATAATGATTCTACCTTTAGTGGCATCTGAGAAAATTGATGTAAATTATCGAAATGACTATGAAATGTGGGACTTGCAATTAAATTTCTAGCTCCTCGTTTGCCATACCACGTTCGAACTAATTTCACTAACCGATGTTTATGCAAATTTTGCATCGTTTTCCCGAATACTGCATTAATAATAAGTTTATACAAATTTTTTTCAAAATTATTTTTTGCGTTGGATCTCATCAAAGTATTTATTTCTATATAAGGCTTCAACCAACAACTTTGCTGAAATTTTAATACACTATGAACTTTCTTAAGCAATAATCCATGAGCTATAGCTTGCTTTAAATTTTTGTAATGTATAATATAATTTTTTTTATTATACAGAGTAGTCATTAATTTCTTTTGTTTAGAATTTGGTGGTGAAATATGTTCTGCACAGAATGGCAGATCTTTGTGTAGATCGTGTTTATTTTTTGGATACTCTAAATCAACCTCGAGCAGGTACCCTTCAGGGGAATCATTTGGAATTTGAGTTATATCAATATTATGATCTACCCATTTAAATCCTCCGTAGGGAAGCTCCTGACTCATAGCCCAACCATAGAGATTATTAATATCTGTATATAAAAGATACTTCACAGGTTTGTTTTCATTATACGTAGGCATATACTTGTTGTTAGCTTCACCGTATCGATTACAACACTGAGATATTCCACCCCTTATACCCCTTTCAAAAAATAGCAGCATGTCAATATCTTGCACTGTCTCTAATTTACAATGAGTATACTTGAGCATACAATCCCAAGTATAACCAGGAACTGTATAATAGTGATCAAAATCCAAACCATATGTTTTCCAGCAAGTATTACGAAATGTTTCAAAAACAGACGCCAGAAGTAAAATATCTGTTTTCATATACAAGTCACTGTAATCAGCAAGGGTTTTCATATTAAATGCTAACCAAACTAATTTTGCATGCCTATAGTCAATATCTTTTATATGTTCATCGTTAAGTTTGTTGTAAAAATATTCTTTACTAGGTAATGCAGTTTCATCTAATCGCTTTATATCATCTAAATATTCATAAAAGGAAACACCTTTTCTAGTTAATTAACTAAATTGTTCAGTATTTAGATTGGAAAATTCTTTTCTAAGTGGAATGAAATTTTCTGGTTCTAATGTTGAAACCAATGAATCTAATGAACATCCCATAAATCTAAAAGAGTCTATAAATCTAAACTCAATATTTGTATTATTATCCCAGATTGTAAAACTTATGTATTTTTCTTTATTAACAGGTAAAAGTTGAACATAATTTCGGTTAGCTAAATCTCTAATTATGAAATGTGAATCATAACCACTTAGGATGTGAAAAACTACTGGAATGACAAATGATTTTTTATAATTAAGATTACAGTTGTTGTGAGCAAAACCTCGAAAATTACCTGTTAGGTGACAATGTTCCCTAACAATCTTATCAGCTTCCTTAAATATCTCCTCACAAATATGACATTTATCTGAAGCATCTTTTAAATTCACTTCAACATTTATTGGTTCAACATTTTTTAATTTTGACATTACAAATTTTGCAATATTTTCAATTTTATCTACAAACCATAGCATACAATCAGAACTTCGATTACTATCATAAAATGACCAGTTATCGTTAAAATTACATTTAAAATATAGTCCAGCACTATAAGCTTTATGTTTTTGATACCTAGCACTTCTCGTTACCGACTGTGAACCATATACTTTTTGAGATATTATTCTAGCATCTACATCAATATAAGGAATAAGTAGTGATTAAAAATCTGCATAAATAATAGAAGGTACTTTTTCTTTGTATACAAAATTTTTAAACTTGACATATGGATCTTTAGAAAACTCAATTTTACAATTATTATCAATTTTTTCACAATATTTGGAATGGTCATCCAATTTTTCTCGAGAAACAAAATAATTCAAACATCTATCACATATATATATTTTTTTCTAGTATTTTTAGAGAGTTGCTTGGATAAAAGTCTTGACAAGTCTTTTATCCAAATATAGTGATACTGTATATTATCACTAAAATCATAATCATCATTATCTGACTCTGGTTCACAATCATTCTTTTTAGGAAAATATTTATTTTGAATAATCAGTAAATTGACATGCTTTTCTCTTTTTTGTTTTGTTAAACGTACTGGCACAACACTAAAATTTGATTGTCTGAAAATTTCCAATTCAAAAACATTAACCGAAATATTAACATTATTTTTTTCGAAAGTTGTAATCTGATTTGGGTGTACAGGAAATGTAAGACCGTTTATGTTCAAAACTTTGCTATAATGAGGATATGAACAAGTACGTGTAGGATTTTTATTAATACCGCAAGGGAACAAAGCTGAAACTGAAATTGCCCAAGCAAAGCATGCATTATAGTCATTCTGAACGTTGATACACGCCTTTCTTTTATCTATTATGTCTCCTTCCTCAGAATATTCTGTAAGTTTTCTTAAAATGACATCTCTTACATTAACTGCAAACCATTTTTTAAAGTCAGTTGTCTTAGCAATTATTTCATTTTTTGTAGAAAAATATTTATTTTCAGTAATTTCAGTATCACCTGATTTTCTAATAAATTCTGCACAAAAACAAGTATTTACTTTCAACATATTGCATTTTTTAATGCGTTTTTCATTCTAGTGCTGAAAAGAAACAACGGATCATCAAAAAACTGTGAGATATCTTTATGAGATTTATTTATAATAACCCCGGTTCGAACTCTACTTTCAAAAATTGAATTAATATCTTCCCATTTTACTCTATTACTTCTTTTTTTATTAATAGTAAGCCCCTTTCCAGATTTTCTTAGATTCTGAATTATTGTTCTAAACCGCTTTAAGTGACCCAAGTTGGTTTGTAGTTCACGTAATGTACCAATGGTTAGATCCCCATCACTTATTGCTAAGTTGCAAAGTCTAATGTGGCATTTAGCTTGTTTTGACCATTTTTCTATATCATAAATAGTACAATTTTTTTGTGAAATAAAATATTTTCAATTGCTTGAAACTTTTTAACAATATTATCAGTTAGGAGAGCTATTTCCTCAGAATTCATTTTCAAAAAATTATAAAAACTTACGATTTTGAAAACTGAAGCTGTTCACTTGTGTCCAGATTATTTTTCAAGGTGTTGAAATTCAATATGTACTGTTTTGTTATGTTTTTTATACATTCTCCTCTATTTTGAAGGGGGTCCTAGGGGAAACCCTTTGGAAAGTTTGAAGTCCCAGGAATGTAATGCTCAATTTCCCCGGCGTAAATTGATTTACATGCGACGCAAATGCATCCGTCACTCTTTTGGGGAGAAATACTATATTTTCTCCCAGCTCCAGAAGTATTTGGGCTCCAAATTGCCCCTGGTGCACCTTTGCGCTGTTTATTCTATGTGGTGTATCCTTTGGTAAATCTTTCAGTTTTATAACGGGTTTTATTTCTGCAAAAGCAGTGCTTATTGTATTAATCTCATTTGAAAAATTCATCTGTAATAAAGAAAGAATTATTTGAAAAGATAACAGAATAATAATAATTTAACAATTAACTTTTTTAAAATAGTTAAAGATGAATGAGAGAAAAATAGTGAACTTATAAATAACTTACTATGTATTGTGGAACCTTGAACGACAACTTTTCACTGGAAAACTAAGTACAGTCTATTGCCTAGTATTTACTGTGAGCACTATTTAAAAGAATATTTTATTATAGAGGGGGATGCACAAGTCCAATGAGTTATTTTTGATATGATCTTCATATTTCCAGAAAACTATATTTTCTACGATTTCGTACAATCTAATCTGTTACTAACAATTATAAACCAGAAATCATGACATTCCAATCTAATCATATTTGAAACAAGTTCACTATTGTTTGAATAAATGATTTGGTCTGCACGTGCTTCCTAACTATAGAAATAACGCATAAATATTACCTACTAAGCGAATTTAATATGATGTGAGATTTCATTTATTACAATATCAAAAAAACCTTCTATAAAATGATAGGAATTCACACACATATCCGTTTAAAAAAAAATGTTGGTTATCAATCTAATAACATTCCTTTGAGAATTTCAAAATAAAGAACCCTTGAAAAATCAGTTAACTGCATAGCCCCTCCCCCTCGTAAGCACTACCCTCATCTCTTACACACACAATCCTCCATATATTTTCTTTCTTCTAATCACTTCTTGTATACACCCTTATTTACTTTTTACGCAACCCCCCCCGTAGACGCTACCCTTAAAACTCTCTTCGCTTCTTCTGAATCACCCCCTAGATACCTTATACACTTAAAAACATACACACTTATTTACTTTTTGCATAACCCCCGTTCTTGTATACACCCTTATTTACGTAATCCCCGTAGACGCTCCCCTCCCCCGTAGACGCTACCCTTAAAACCCTCTTTGCTTCTTCTAAATCACCCCCTAGATACCTTATACACGTAAAAACATACACACTTATTTACTTTTTGCATAACCCCCGTTCTTGTATACACCCTCATTTACTTTTTGCGTAATCTCCGTAGACGCTATCCTCCCCTGTAGACGCTACCCTTAAAAACCCCTTCGTTTCTTCTAAACCACCCTCTAGATACCTTATACACGTAACAACTCACACACTTATTTACTTTTTGTATAACCCCCTTTCTTGTATACACCCTTATTTACTTTTTGCGTAATCCCCGTAGACGCTACCCTTAAAAACCCCTTCGCTTCTTCTAAAGCGCCCTCTATATACCTTATACACGTAACAACATACATACTTATTTACTTTTTGCATAACCCCCGTTCTTGTATACATCCTTATTTACGAAATCCCCGTAGACGTTACCCTTAAAACCCTCTTCGCTTCTTCTAAATCACCTCCTAGATACCTTATACACGTAAAAACATACACACTTATCTACTTTTTGCATAACCCCCGTTCTTGTATACACCCTCATTTACTTTTTGCGTAATCTCCGTAGACGCTATCCTCCCCTGTAGACGCTACCCTCCCCCGTAGACGCTACCCTTAAAAACCCCTTCGCTTCTTCTAAACCACCTTCTAGATACCTTATACACGTAACAACATACACACTTATTTACTTTTTGCATAACCCCCGTTCTTGCATACACCCTTATTTACTTTTTGCGTAATCCCCGTAGACGCTACCCTTAAAAACCCCTTCGCTTCTTCTAAACCACCCTTATCTAGCCTTATACACGTAACAACATACACACTTATTTACTTTTTGCATAACCCCCGTAGACGCTACCGTCATCACTTGCTAACCATCTAGAGACTTCTTCTACTTCTTGTAAACCCTCTAGAAACTTCTTCCTATCGGTAACCACCCATAGGCCATCCGCCTGTTCATCCGATAAAGTGTCACAGAACATACGTGTATATACTACTAACCTCTTCCCTCTTGTTTTATTACTTTGTCAGAAGGTAAAGGTGGATTACTGAATTTGTTTAGCCTAACAGTTCCTATTGCAAATATAGATTTCTTATTTAGATATTGGAACAACTGATAAATACTGAAATAATTATCAAAATAAAGTCCGTGATTTGGAGATCCGATTCTTTGTGCAAGATGCATGACAACGCTAGCACTTGACCATAAACTCTCTCTTCAACTCAGGCTTTGTTTCCGTTGTTGATCCTTGATAAATGAGAAAATCATAGACTAATCCGCTTTGACCTGCCAATATCTTAACACCCATTTTTTTGGTTTGTTTTTTATGTATTGCTTGATGTTGATTTGTCCTTTAAAAGGAACGATCTGTTCATCTATGCAAAGATTGGTTTCTAATAAAAGTTCAAGACACCTGCTTCGTATGCAATCGTAGAGTGGTCTGACTTTCCATACTTTGTCTAAATTCCCATCTTTTCTAGCAGTAATGTCAACCAAGTGAATACTTTGTAGCAATTTTGAAAACCGTTTTAGTGTCATGTTATGTTTTATTATAGGAATTCCTACTGAATTATCCCAATACATTCTTATTCTCGGTAAGTTCAAGTTACCCATTATAATGTGAATACCCACAAGTTTTCTTAACTCTGCAGCATATGTGGGGATAAATTTGGTGAGTTGCTTCTAATTGACATATAAATTAATTTTATCCGACATTTCTGCAAATATATCGCTCGGAATATATCTCTCAAATATTTTTATAGGTTCTGGAAGATCAATCACGTTTTGACTGTGCGGTGTAGCCTTGTTTCATAAACTGCATTTTTCAACCATTTTACGCACTTTTTAACTATCGACCTAAAATATTTTTGTCCATCCCAGTGGACGTTCAAATGAAAACAATATTTATCAATAATATGTTACTACAAATGGTTAGTTGTAATAAAAACTAATAATTATTTATATACTTACGAATTATCACAAATTCCGGTCAATTTTGTTAATTTACAACGTTCTCTAACCCAAACTGCACACCCGTGTTTTGCTTACTACCTCTGCATCCAAAAAACTCTCTGAACATTGGCGGAAATAAAATTTGGTAGTCAATCAGAGACGTCATCCGCAATTCTTACGTATTATATGCATGTGTAGATTGCAGTGGACGAAATGTTGTGAGCTTAAAATATTTTTTATTACTTATACACAAGGTGTAAAAATTTTGTAAACTGCAGTGGACGCTGCGTCTGAAAGGGTTAAATGTATGAAAAACACCATTCAATAAAAAAATGTATACCTTTGATTAACCACAAAACCCAACAGTTTTCTATATAATCGAATCGAATTTGATTACTACATTATTATCCCATGATATACTATTACTGATAGTATATGTTAAATCATAGATTAAAAATATATTAGTGAGGTAAATCACTCTTAACTAATCAGGTCATTGTACTTTAACGACTGCAAGTCAAGAGTAATGTTGACTATAGTTTCTATAATTTTTTCTCTTAGCTTTTTAGGCAATGGATTCGAATCATTCAAAGAGAGAATATCCCCATAACAAGGAGAAAAAATTCTCGAGTATGTGCTATACACTTTTCCGAAGAAATGATGTTTGCTGCACATCATAATAGAACAAACTTGAAAGCAAATGCAGTTCCAAACTTATATATACCAACACCAACAAGAAGTATGGAGGAACTATCTGAGAAGAACCAGGATATTGTTGAATCCCAAGGTAATGTACAATACTATTGTGAAAATTGACCCATATCATAAGTAGTCGTAGGAAAAAGTGGTTTTAGGAAATGTATTTTAATCTGTCAGCGAAAAACACAAAAAGTAATTAATTGTAGTTTCATCAACTTGCTTCATAATTATGAGGAGCAGCCCAGTAAATATGAAAATTTAGATTTGCAACACTATAATTGAAGTTCTCACTAGGAATCGTTTTCAGTGTGTGCTATTGAATATGTCAAAAATAGACAAAGCCACAAACTTTGTTGTATATTACAAAAGTTAAAAGCGATTTGGCCTATTTATTTTTGTTTTACTAAAAAAATTTTCCTAATGATGCATTAAAAAAGTTTCATTTTGACTTAGCAAATAAAACTAAAGCTTTTACTATTACAGGTTCAGAGTCAAATCCTGCCATCGTCACCTGCAGCCCTCTTACTACCTCGAACACCACTCTTAGTACATTAGACACCCAGCAAACGTAAAGGTACATTTTTAGAGTATGTAAAAAGTTTACTGTTTTGACCCTGACTTTGTTGAAACTAACTGTTTCTAAATAATTCCAGACTATATTTAGAGAAGTAATATGTAAAAAGTGAATCGCAATAATTAATTTAAGTAAAAAAAGTACATATAATATTTTTTTAGATATTAAACAAAGATTGAATGTACTAAGCCATGGAGATTCAAGTAGAGCCATTCAGCTTACGCCCAAAATTAGAGAATTTTATGGAGTTGCCAAAAACATGGTTTCACTAGCCAGAAAAATTGACAGACACAATTCCAGTGTACGAAAACAACTGTTTGAGATTGAAAAAGGAGTTGAATCTGATGATTGCATGATGGACAAAGTAAATTATACTTCATTGAACTTTTTACAATCCCAAATTGCTATGCAAAGTAAGAAAAGTAGAGGACGGCGTTTTAGTATTGAGGACAAGATATTCTCATTATCTTTCTCAAAACAAAGTCCTAGGGCGTATCGTCTTCCTCAGAAAACTTCTGCACTGCCCTCAAGGAAGACATTAATGAAGGTTCTAAGCCAAGTGCCATTTGAAATTGGATTGAATTCTCACATTCTTAATGCTCATAAGACACCTTAAGAGCATTGAGAATGTGAGAATGGATCCATAATATAGAATTTGCTCCTTTATCTTTGATGAAATGTCCTTGGAACCATCCTAGAGTTACAATAAGAAAACTGATTCAATTAATTGGTTTGAAGATTGTGGTGATGGTAGAAAACAAAAATTTGCAGATCATGCTATGATTTTTATGGCTGGAGGTTTGCGGAAAAAATGGAAACAACCCATTGCTTACTTTTTTTCAGAACACGGAATGTCTTCTACTCACATAGTACGCAACCTAAAAGGAATAATAAGTTCTCTGCATAACATAGGTTTAAAGGTTGTGGCTACCATATGTGACCAACATTCAACTAACTGCAGAGCTATTAATAAGCTTAAGAATGAGACTGAGAGGACCTTTCAATTGGCAGGGATAGAAAATAGGTTGCAAGGATTTTCTATAAATGGTGAAGAAATTGATCCCTTATATGATGTACCTCATTTATTAAAAGGTATACGAAACAATTTGCTTGACAATCCAGCCTCATTCACTTGGAAAAATGGTGTACAGACGGCTATGTGGGGAGATATAATTCGTTTGTATTAGTTAGATGTAGGAGATTTTGACACCAAAATGTGTTACAAGCTTACTTATGCCCACATTTACAAGGAAAGAAGATGAATGTGAAGCATGCATCACAGGTTTTTTCACATAGAGTATCTTCAACAATAAGGGGTCTAGTTACTTTTGGTAAGATATTTTATCCATGGTCTTTGGATGAATATAAAATCGCCAATTTTTTGTTATAGGGAATAATTGTCTTCCAGAATCAAGTATCGGTACCGCAGATTTTTTTTTTATTTTTTGACAAACTGTTCGACTCAATGAAAGGCTCAACACTTCAACCAGAGCATGGAAAGTTATTAAGATGTGCAGTCTCAAAATCATCAGCACACCTTCCATTTTGGCGTGAGGGCATAAATGTTTTAAATACAGTTAAATTTTCAAATTTAGGATGCAAGGAGTATGTGCCGCCAAGCATGAAAAACTGGATTTCAACAATCCAAGGCTTCATATACATCTGGCAAAAACTCAGCAGGGCACAATTTGAATTTCTTTGTCCCATAAACCTAAATCAAGATCCCGTTGAGAATTTTTTTGGTTGTATTCGAAGCCATGGATTTTGAAATGTCAATCCAACTTGTGAGGCCTTCATCAATTCTTTTAAAAGTCTCTTAGTAAATAATTTTGTTTCATCACACTCTCCTGGGGCTAATTGTGAGGAGGATATGCATGAAGGTGCACTAAATAATTTAAAATGCTTTCTGTATTCCTCTACTGCTGTTTCCGGTAAGAACGAGGAAAATATGGCAGTTCCCAGTGAAATTACAAAAACTTTTGTATTTGAAGAAAATAACTTTACTCAAATACAAAGTCATTCGTATATCGCTGGATACATGGCTAAAAGCATTTTTAAATTAATTGGAGTTTACAAATCTTGTAGAAATGATCTTGTTTCTGATGTTAGTGAAGTACATCACCAGTTAATTTATTCCAGAGCATATGGTCTAAAAGCTCTATTAAGGCCACATACCAATTTCACCGAAATATTCAGCAAATGCAATCAAGTACTGCACCACTATTTGCCAATTATTTGTCACGAAAAAGATCTGTCCCTAAAATTAAGTGAGAAAATCAATAAATACGTGTCTTTTAATTTCAGTTGCAAGAAGCACAATATAAAAAACATATTTATTCGAAAATTTGTGCATTTTTACATATAGTGTTGGATAAAAAATGTGAACCAAATTTTAAAAGGGGTTGATAAGAGAAGTATGAATGGCAATATAAAAAAATTAGCTTTAGTTGAATGTGAAAAATAAAAAAAGAAAAAGGAGGCAATTACAAACATTAAAAATTCACAAAATGTATAATTTTCCATTGCTTTTTTTAATTGAGTTTAATATCCTTGAATTCATGCTTTAAATTATTTTTGTTTATACCTGGTTTCATTCTTAATGCATTTATTGCATTTGTATATGCATTATCATGTAAAAAATATTGAAGTTCACGAAAAACAGAGAATTATGGTGGGTCGATCAATTAATACTAATCTGTTACTATTTACAGATGTTACTTATCGGGTTTTTAAAGAACAACAGCAGTTAGGTGTCATTTACACAGACTTACAGACAGTGTTTGATAAAGTGAATCACGATATATTGTTATAAAAACTTAATAACTATGAATTATCTTTTATTTTATATTTTGTTATCTATATTTTATTTTTATTCCTTCAACTTGAACTTGAAATATAGTTGTCAAATTGTTAAATGACCTACTGCCCTTATAATTAGGGTGTAAGATCTGTTAGAACTATTATGAATATATCTAAATTTGGAATGAGTAAATTGATTTGTTTGCTGTTTTTTATTTTTTCATGAATAAAAATAATGTGTTCAAGCAGTCTTTTATTTTGAAATATTAATTCCACTTTTCATAAAATGCCTTATTAATAGCGTTGTCGATTTATAAAATTGGTGTAAGCTAATGTATTCTCGAGCCCTTAAAAAGGTGCATGAAAATACATTAGAGCTCACTATTTTTATCTGTTGAAAATGAAAAGCGAAAATAGTTATTTCCATAGATTTCAAAAAGCCCGCTGGTTCTATATGCAGCGCTAGAGCGGCGGGTTGAATAAGTAAAATAACATTGATCAATTATTCAGTAGAGTCGCCCATCTATTTATATTTAAGATATTTTATCTATGGTGTGCATTATCAGTCGTCCGTTAAGACATGCATGATGCGCGCATAACTCCGAATCAAGCCAAAAGTATGTATATTATCGAACAAGCAATACTGCACAGATGTGTGCAATATCAGTGGTTTGTTAAGACACGCATGATCCCCACCTCTAGTTCAATTTTAGTAGTTTATCTTGGTGTTGTGTCTTTGTATTTCACGAAATATGAGTAATATCTATCCATATAATTATGGTTATTATCCATCAGATGACGATAAGCATATTATAAGAACAAAATTTAAGTCTGAGGAGGAAGCAAATGTAAGCAATCTATCATAAATAAACTCCATAATCCCAGTTTTCAAGGCATTTTAAATAATTCATCTAAAAGAAGTAATTGGATTAAAATTGATTCATTCTTTATCTTGACGCTTGACACTATAATAAAATTATCAATTTCTGTTGATTTTAATACAAAAAATTACAATATAATACATTAAAGCAAAACCATATTCATGGACTCAACTTATTTTGTTTCAAATGGAATGAAGGTGGCTCACTAGAATATTATTATTCAGAGGATTTTTTACAAGCAGATTGATACTACGTCGTGGATATTTCAGCAAAAAGGTTTCTGTTCAACTGTAAATTAATGACTTTTAGTTGTATTGAAATTTAAAACGTGATATACTTTTGATGTACCTACTTAGGAGGTATATAAACCTAGCAGTCCCGTAAAAAATCAGTCGAGACTTATAACATAATTAGGTGCTTTTTAGTTGCTAATTCTGGCCTCTAATTGAAAATTAGATGAAATTAACTGTCTTGACCCTTACTTCGTGGAATCTACTCATATTAGTGTTTTAAATGAATCTCAACGTTTCTAGCTAATTCCACAATATAATGAAAAATATTAGAAATTCTAAAAAATTGACAATTGTTTCGATAACTGAATATCATCGTCAGAATGACAGAAGTTACATTTCATTTTATGCCTATGTTTAGTAGTTATTTTTAGCTAGACCAAGAAGTAACCTACCTTGTGATTGACTTAATATATGTTAATAGAAAAAAGGAGAAGATGTGATATTACAAATATTGAAGCTTAGATATTATTAGCCCTGAAAATTATAAGTCAAAAATATATATAACTTTATAGAATCTAGCGATGTAAAAGTTCTTAGAGCAGACCCAACAGAGAAGTTTTCTAATAATGTAAGGGATATTCTTAATAATTCAAATTATCTTTAAAGTGATTACGAGAAGAGGTCCATGATACATAAGAATCCTCATTGTCCACAATTATATGGAACCATTAAATTACATAAAATAACGAAACCAATCAGAACTGTAGTTTCTTATGTTAATACTCCTAATAATATATTGGCAAAGGAGCTTAACAATATACTCAATAATTACGGATATGAATCTAAGTACTCAATTAGAAATTCAATAGAACTAATCAAAAAATTAAAAACATTCAAATTACAAGATAAAACTAAGGTTATTTCATTTGACGTTACTGACATGTTCAGTAAAATTCCTCCTAAAGAATGTCTAGTACTTGTAAGAAAATTACTAGAAGATAAAAATATTAATACAGAAATAATATCAGATTACTTAATCTGGTTTATGTATGTATCACTCAGAATTATTCCACTTTTGACATTAACATATATACTCAAAATGAAGGTTTACCAATGGGAAGCCCTATATCACCTATTTTGGCAAACATTTTTATGGACAGTTTAGGCAGAAAAATCCTTGAATATAATATTCCAAAAAATGATTTATTTTGGTATAGATATGTAGATGACATATTAGCTTGTTTTATAGGTAGTGAACGACAATTAGATATATTTATGAACCACATTAACGATTTACACCCAAAAATTAAATTTACATTAGAAGTTTCTTGATTTGAGAATTCAAAGAGTTAATAATGCACTTGATTATGCAATTTACCGAAAACCAACACACACTGATGTGACAATTCCTTATGGTTCCAATCACCACCTGTCACATAAACTAGCGGCATACAATTCAGTGATACATAGAGCATTCTCAGTTCCTATGAACAAATGTAATTTTGATAGAAAGGTTGGTATAATTAGACGGTTATCCATTACATATGATAAATAAGCCAATTAATGAAAAAGAGGAAAAAGTGGCATTACAACTAATATTTCCTAAAAAAACTGAAGAAATAAAAACTGATAAAACCATCACATATGCAAGAAACATTTTTAATAATATTTCAAGGATAATAACTTTAGCAACGAATACAACAATTTCTTTAAAAACAGAAAGTAACGTGAGTACGAAATTGTTAAATATGAAAACGAAAATATCACCATAAAAGAAATCAGGTATATATAAACCTAAATGTCCAAAATCAACACGGATTTAGCCTCCGTGTCGATCTTGGTTGTTGTCCTGAAAACTCGGGATCTTCCGATTGAAGGCACAAATGAGCGTTTGGTTTCCCTGTTTGAATCTGATGTTTTGTGTTTTCCCATGTTTCGATTAACATCTGTGCTCCCAAATTCCACATCCTTATTTGTTTATACCGTGCTGAAGACGGCAAATGAGCCAGAAACATGCAGGTAAGCGGTTACCACTTTGTTTCAGTAGCCCTTTTCCTTTTTGCGTGAATTACACATGAATCTCTTTGTTCTTGTTATTTTCATATGACGCGTTATTCCTACATCTCATTTGTTATTTACTATGGGTCGGAAGGTTCAGGCAGGGGGGATATATGCGCCGCCGTGTCGATCTTGGTTGTTTTCCTGAAAACTCGGGATCTTCCAATTGAAGGCACAAATGAGCGTTTGGTTTCCCTGTTGAAATCCGTTGTTTTGTGTTTTCCCATGTA
This sequence comes from Galeruca laticollis, assembly GCA_963921935.1. Classification (NCBI taxonomy): domain Eukaryota; kingdom Metazoa; phylum Arthropoda; class Insecta; order Coleoptera; family Chrysomelidae; genus Galeruca; species Galeruca laticollis. The sequence continues at coordinate 240,477,659 of OY998175.1, forward strand.
TTGATTAACATCTTTGCTCCGAAATTTCACATCCTTATTTGGTTATACCGTGCTGAAGATGACAAATGAGCCAGAAACATGCATGTCCGCGGTTACCACTTTGTTTCAGTAGCCCTTTTTATTTTTGCGTGAATTACACATGGATCTCTTTGTTGTTGTTTACAAATCACGCGTTATTTCTACATCTTATTTGTAATTTTTTATGGGTCGGAAGGTTTAGGCAAACGGAATTTATGCGCCTCCGTGTCGATCTTGGTTGTTGTCCTGAAAACTCGGGATCTTCCAATTGAAGGCACAAATGAGCGTTTGGTTTCCCTGTTAAAATCCGTTGTTTTGTGTTTTCCCATCTATTGATTAACATCTTTTCTCCCAAATTTCACATCCTTATTTGGTTATACCGCGCTGAAGACGACAAATGAGCCAGAAATATGCATGTCCGCAGTTACCACTTTGTTTCAGTAGCCCTTTTTTCTTTTGCGTGAGATACTCATGAATCTCTGTGTTGTTATTTTTTACTTATCACGCGTTATTCCTACAGCTTCTTTCTACCCTTACCGTGTGGAATCTACTCATATTACTGTTTTAAATGAAACTAACTATTTCGTTTTATTTTGGAACTATTCAGAAACAATTAGCCTCATTTTAAAATGTAATAGTTAATAAACATCAGGCAGGCATCACATGGAATGTTAGAATTATTATTTTGTTTGTATTATATTGAGGAATTATTCAGAAACAAATAGTTTCATTTGAAAAAATGAAATGATTAGATTTCAGAGAGTAGGGGTCGAAACAGTAAAAACATTTTATTCAACCGTATCTCCTTCTGGATAATCTGCTATTATTATACCTTTCCTTCTCAATAGTACACCCTATATAGTAAGTTCATATATGAAATAAACTCAATTTCGCGATTTTCTCAATAAAAGCATCAAATATAGCGACTTTTATTGTTTTCTGTGGATTTGCCGAGTTCAATCTCCGATAATAAACACACTTGTCATACATATGTTAACTCAAAACACGTAAGGTAATATTCGTATATATATATACTTCCAGCACACGAATTTATGAAACTGCTGACGTCTGATCCATACATATGACAAGAAATCTACTCCTCGTCATCTATCCCTCGGTATCGAGTGGATTGAGAGAACAGCAGAAATGAATGAACTAGGATTCGTAACATCTTTGGCAAAGTGTCCAATTCGAGAAGAGGGATTGTCAGCAGCAGACCTATAGCGGTTAGCTACTACTCGGAAAATTGCGTTTCCCTTGATGCATTATTAAAACCGGAAAAGCAGACAGTGGGTAAAGTGGCCCAGTTTTCCGATGTCGTATAATCCTAGTAACATATTTAATTTTAATCCCTTCTTAGGGCATTTCACGAGTTTCGTTTCGTACGTAGGGAGGTAGATTAGTCGGAGAATATATACTATAGAATTCTTGAGTGCTTATATAGGGTGTCCCGTGAACTGAACGATTGTTAGATCGTAGAAAATATTTGAGATATATAAGATATATAAGTACAATTTTTATTTCACCTTGTTGGTTCATAATATACAGGCTGATAATAGGTGCAGAAGGAAAATTTCATTTTATATCTATTCGGTGGATTTTTTTTATTCAATTAACGTGCTCGGAAACTATGGCCACTTGCACAGGTGCGATTACAGAAAACAGTAGTTATTACAGATAGTTAAAAAACATAGTTTAAAGTATATGATAGATTGATATATATTTCAAGAATTTCAGTGTAGACTCTATTTGGTTTGGGTCCCCTAGGATGTCGTGCAGCTGTGATTTAAGATTATGTTGTCGCCTCCTTGTGCTAAATTGGTGACAATCAACCAGAATGTGTTTAACAGTAAGTGGGCACTGGCAGCTTTGACAGGAAGGTCAGATGCTTGAGGTCATTAAGTAGCTGTGTGTAAGTTTGGTGTGACCCATTCAAAGTCTACGTAGTATTGATAATTCTTGTCTAGAGAGTCCAGTGGGGTCAGTATATAGAGGTGTGTTGAGAACAGGCTGGATAGATAGTAGTGAAGTCTTGGTGGAGTTCCAGTGAGTTTGCCGTATACAGGGTGTTAAAAAAAGTGTCACAAAATGAAACGGGGCTAGTATGGGCCAAAATATGCAGAAAAGTCTTAATAAACATATGTCCGCAAATGAATGGTTTCAGAGATACGGATTGTTTTGTGTTTTTGTATCATTTTTTTATTATCTTTTTTCATTCTCAAAAACTTGTTTTCGGAATCATTTTCAGTTGCCGTGAGAGAACATTTAGACGGATCCTTTGGTCGAAGATGGATAGGAAGGGGTGGACCTGTGCCATGGCCTGCAAGATCGCCTGATTTGAATCCCCTTGTCTTTTTTCTTTGGGGACACTTACAAAATTTCGTGTACGTCACTCCTGTGGTTAACCTCGAAGAGCTGCAGCAATGAATTGAGCAGGGATGTCATCGAATCCTAGCCAATGAGGGTGTTTTGGAAAGAATCCGACAGTCCTTGCGGATGAGATGTCGTAGCTGCATTGAAATGGAGGGAGGGCACTTTGAACATCTCATTTAACTCTATGTTGTTGTTGATTGTTCATAAATATCATTGTTTTTTTATACATAATAAAAAATAGTAAATAATAAAAAATCTTTATTAAGACTTTTCTGCTTATTTTGGGTCATACTATTTACCATTTCATTTTGTGACACGTGTTTTCGACACCCTGTATATATGAGTCTTTATGCTTCTGCCTTAACATCTTTGCAAATTTGGATATGAGAAGTTATTGTGGCTGTAGTTGACGCTGTTTTGGCATGCTGATCGGCCAGTTCATTTCCAAGTATACCAATGTGTGATGGTATCCATATAATGGTGACTGTGGTGTTTAGGGAATAAATGTGGTGATAAGAGTGATGGATTTCTTGGACAATGGGATGTTCAGTAAATAATTCTTAGATAGATAGTATAGACGCTAGAGTCTGTACAAATGGCAACTTTTTTATTGGAACGATTGATGTGCTTGAAAGCTTGTAGAATACTATACAATTCTCCAGTATGTACACTGCATAAAGGAGGGATTAGGGAAGTGCTGATGAAATTGCTTGCTGTGGTAACTGGGCAGTCAACGCCAGTATCACTTTTGGAAGCATCGGAGTATAATACAAAGTCGTAGTGATTGTTATGAATGATTTCATAAAAAGATTTAATCATGAGCTTATCAGGTGTTTCTTGTTTATTAAATTTGGATAAATAAGTATTGACCTGAGGAGGGTGCATAATCCAGGAAGGGGTTGGAGAAAAAGGAATGGGGTTAGTGAGTGAGAGGTTAATGTTATTTGTTAATGAGGATAATATAAGAGCGATAGGTTAAATTATTGCTGAAGGGTTGTTAAGAAGGCTGGCAGTTGATGTGAACAGAGAATGGACAGGATTGAGAGGGTTAGATGAGGCTGAGGCTGCGTAGGATAGAAGCAAATAAGCAAAGTCGCAGGGCCGTATTATGAATAGGATTTGGGGATCCTAGATATGTCTTAGAAGCTGACATGTGAACGATGCAGCCATAATTTAATTTTATAAATTTTTAGAAGGAATCTCTCGTCCGCACCCCAGTGATAATGAGATGGGGTTTTAATTGTATTTAATCGTTTGTGAAAGATACCTTTTGTTTCAAGAATATGCTGTTTCCAAGAGAGGCGAAAATCAAATGTCATACCTAGTATTTTGCAGTGATTAACCACTGGGAGGGTGGACTCATTAATAAATATGTGGGAGATAGGAGATTGCGATCGCCTGCCAAATTTAATGATTTTGTTGAAGATAAGGTTAATCCAGGTCTTCGTGCAAGTGAGAGATTTACCGCGATTTGTAGAATTTATACGCTAGTGGTTGCTGAACGACCATGACAATACAGTATTAAATCGTCAGCGTAAACTACACATTTAGTAAGAGAAGGTAAGTTATGGCACACATCACTTATTGCTAAGTTGAATAGAGTTGGGCTTAAGACTGATCCTTGAGGAGCACCATCGGTCTGGGTGTACAAAGATGAAAAATGGCCGTTTACAGAAACCCTAAAGGACCTTTGAGTTAGAAAGTTTTGTATAAAATAAAATATATTTCCGTTGATATGGTATTGATTTAGTTTAAAGATTATGGCTTGACAACTAATTCTGTCAAAAGCTCCCTCGATATCAAAGATGGCGGTGATAACTTCATATTTGTTATTTATTGAGTTGGCAATGTCATTTTGTAGCAGAACAAGATTATCGAGGGTAGATCTATGACGTCGGAAGCCTGATTGATCTTTTGGTATAATGTTGTATTTGTCAAGGAACCAAACGAGGCGTTTGTTAATTATTTTCTCCAGTATTTTACACAAGGTACATGTGAGCGATATAGAACTGTAAGAATTAGGAGAAGTAGCAGGTTGATCAGGTTTTTTAATGGTATTAGGAGGACCGCCATTCATTTGGGAATTTTTGGGATAGCCAGATAATATTATACATTTCTAGGAGTTTTTGAAGACTTGGAAAAGAAAGTTTTTTGAAAAATATATAGGGGAGATCATCTGGGCCAGAAGCAGTGTTTTTACAGGATTTTATGCAAATTTTAATTCTGGAAACGTGAGTGGAGAGGTGAGCGTATCAATATCTTGAATAGAAGAGGATGAGCAAGGCAAAGGTGGTTGGGGAGGCGACTTCGATGAAATAGAACTAGGTGTACTGCAAAACTTCGCTGCATAGCTTTTAGCTAGGACCTTGGCAATATCTTGATTATCAGTGACATTGGTTTGGTTGTGAAATAGACTGGTGATTTTTATATTACTTTTCTTACCCTGAATTTGTCCGATTTTTTTCCACACTTGATTGGCGTTAGTGTTCTCATTTACGGAAGAGACAAAATTTCTCCAGGAAGATCTTTTACTTAGTTTTATAGTGTATCTGGCTTTTGCTCTTGCTCTTTTGAGATTGATGAAGTTTTCTTGAGTTTTGTTACTGCGGAATAATTTTAGTGCAGTTTTTTGCTGCTGAACTATATGTTTGCATGATGAGTTCCATCATGGAACAGTTTTTTGTGAAGGAGAGATGATTTCCCAATGTGAGCCTCCGCAGCAAGTCGAATAGTATTTGCGAACAAGGTAACAGACTCATCAATATTGTTAGTGAAAGAGAGATTGGGTATGGATTGTTCAGTTTTAGTGATATATTCAGGCCAATGAGCATATTTTTGACGCCAATAACTTTTTGTTAGAGCTCGGTCATTTGAATTATCGGTGTTAGTTATAAAGATGGGAAAATGATTACTGTCGTGAAGGTCATCTTCGGTGAACCATGTTAATGAGGGATCTAGTTTGGGGTCACTAAAACTAAGATCGATTTTAGAAAAGGAGCCAGATGAAATGTTTAAGTGGGTGTTGGAACCAGTGTTCAAGATACAAATACCTGTGCAATTTATAACGTTTTCAACAATCTTCCCTTTACCAAATGTATGACTGGAACTCCATATTGTATTGTGAGCATTGAAATCTTCTACGAGAATGTAGGGTTGCGAAAGTTCGAATATGAGAATAATAAGATCTTCCTCTTTGAGAGGGTGATCTGGTGAATCATACAGACTACAAATAGTGAGTTTATCGGGACACCAACAGGTTATGGCTATGGCTTCTAATTGAGAGAAACGCGGGAGAAGGACAGAAAAAAAATCAGAGGAGACAAATATTGAGGTACCACCACTAGCTCTTAGGCAATTGGTTCTGATATTATGATATCCCTCAAAATTTTTCAATAAGGGAAGTTTGGAGTTTTTCGCATTGGTTTCCTGAAGACATACAATGTCTGGTGTAGATTCTGATATCGAATGTTGGATTCTCTCTAATCGTGAGAAGAATCCATCACAATTCTATTGTAATGATTTGAAAATAGAAGGGTTATGAGAGATGTAGGGATTAAAGAGTTAGTATTCGTTCTGTGAGCTGTGGTTAGATTCTGTATCTGTAAGGTTATCGGAAGAGATGCTTAGGTCGTCGGGAAAATCAATTGGGTTATGCTGGTGTTTTAATTTGTTTAAAAGTCTTGTGAGACGATTTTTTAGTTCTCTTTTCTTTGTAGCAGCGTAAAGCTATATCAAAGGAGAATTTTTGAGCTTCCTGTAGCGTGTGAGGACATCCAAAAGAATTTTGGAGAAAAGCGATTAGTTGGGTTGAGGTAAGAGTGGAGTTAGATGGGTTGTCTTTGTAGATATTTTGGATAACAGAAACACAGTTAAGTCCTAATGAATGATCTGAGGGATTATTAGCATTGGTTTTGGACTTTTTCTTTATTGGTTTGGGTGATACAGTGAAAGAAGGAGGTAATGTGGAGATTGAGGCTGATAAAATAATGGAGGGAGACAGTATTGGAGGAGTGTCAAGAGGGCTGTCGGTAGAAGAGTGGCATCTTTTTTGGCCTGTGGCTATTGGAGAGAAGGTAGCAGAAGAGGTAGTTGGAGGTTCAGGATTCTTTGTAAGAGGTAGAGAGAAATCATCTAGAGAGGGCTCAGGTTCTATCGGTGTAGGGCTAATCAGTGTAGTTAAAAAGTCAACAGGGGAGGATAAAGAGGGGCGAGGATTGGTTGAGGGTAAATTTGTATCAGGACCAGTAGGGACTTTAGGGCAGGAATCTGCGGTATGTCCGGTGAGTTTACAGAGAAAACATTCAAGTCTGTCGGTGGATATAAATATTCTAAAGGATGTATTTTCGTGATTAATTAGTAATGAGGTTTGTAACTCAAAGTCATCCTTATCGGGGATGACGAAGGTTACCCTGCGAAAACTCATGATATGAGCATATTGATCGTCTATTGTTCCACATTTCACAAAAGTGATAGGAGCTGCAAGCTGCAAACCAAGATCTTTTAGAGATTTCTCAATTAGAGTATGTGGAATGGAAAGGCATACGTTCGAGATCAGAATTCTCTTAGAAGGTGAGATTAGTCTCCGAATGGGAACGACAGTGGAGTCAACCGTGATATATGATGTACGTTTAGAAGTTGATCAACAATTTGAGTGGAAGAGAGGAAAATGCAAATTCTGTTATTGGAAATACGAGAAGCTAATGTGATATTTTTTGGAGTAACTATTTCACCAATGGATTTAATATATTCACTTAGTACAGCGTTTGGTATTGAGTGCATAACAATCTTGGTCTATTTTGGGAGAAGGAGGAGGAGGTGGTTTGGTAAGTGCGGCAGCGACATATGATTTTGATTTGGTGATAGGGTTGTTGTTTGTTGAATGTAAGTTATTGTGGGTAGTCATTGTTTGTGTGTGTGATCTTGGTTATCAAGAACACTACACATAAGAGAAAAGAAAGATAGTACAGACTCTCTTCCACAGCGGAAGAGGTTAAGATGGAACTCAGATGAGTCTAGTAGAGTTTTCTAACGGTACACTACTGGAATTCACTAATAATTACTAGGATAATAAAAATCCAATCATAATTGTAAAAATATTGCAATAAAATAAAAACTCGTCAACTTATCACATATTGGTGATGAAACTCGTAGTCTAATTAGCACAAAATTTGTTGATGGCTTTAACTATGTTTACTCGATGAAACTCAACACGATAATGATATTCGGTGGATTCAAATATGAATTTGAGATTTTCTCGATGGTTATAGTTTTTAAAACGCACCAATAATATCAATTCAGATTCTAACATACCTTCTAACATCAGTTACGTAAGTTATCAGAAACATCTTGAGTAACTACAAAAATATTTACGAGCTTTAAATATTCATAATTGTGAATGAAAAATCAGTTGTGTATATTGGTACACATTTTAGGCTTAGTTCGGAATAAAATAGGGTAATTGTAGAGAATAGCATGATGCGACACCGCAAAAATTTCAATGCAATTTTTCGTTTTGGTATTTCCTAATGCCAATACAACCTCCTATTCTAAAGGCTTTATATGTACCGGGTGTCCCAATAAGAATGGCTCTCGGCCATATCACGGGAACCGTTTATAGTACAGCTTCGGGAAGAAAAAATTATAATAAAAGTGACCTCGAGAAAAACCTGGAAATTATTTACAAAGTTGTAGGTCCACCGCCAGAGGGCGTAATTGAATACCAAAAATTAAAAAATGAATAATTTACAAATTTCATATAATTAAGATGCATTCAAACTATTATTATCGTATTCTTCAAGAAATTCAGCGTATATTTGATTTTACATGTTTTAGTCTAAAAACGCCTGTAATTCCAGTTCTACTTACCCAATCTATGAAAATTTAGTATTTTTGAAGAGAGCTCCTTTCTACCAATGTAATAGTTACAATTTCAAAACAACCTAATAAGTAACGTAAAATGTTGAATCGGAACATGCAGTTTTAATTAAGGAATATAAAAGTAGACCAAATTAGCAACAGAATAGCGAAAACCGCATGTAGATATTTTTTTCGTATTTCGAGATATCCAAAGAAATGTGTAGATTTTAAGCATTTTCCTTTAAACATGAATTACTCCGGTTTGACTGAACGGACTCTAACAATTTTTGACTCCTCAAAATGGTATTTCCATGTTATATTAATAATTGTTCCAATTATTATGTCATTATTACTTATGCTGTCACCGGAAAACTGCGTTATGGAACTTAAAATGGAAATATAACTTAAGGTACCTCGCTAGTGACGACCTAAATGTTCAAATTGTCGCCCATCATTTTCGATACAAGCGTTTATTTATGAAGAGTAGATTGAACAGCAGTCTTAATTTCTGCTCTCTAAATACTCTGAATGGCGCTTCGTATTCTTTCGATCATGTTAACTCTAGTAGTGGGTCTAATTGAACAAACAAGGTCTTTAATCCGGCCCCAGAGGTAGAAATCTAGGACGGTTAAGTCTGATGACCTGGCTGGCCAAAAAAATAGGCCTCCACGTCCTATCGACCTATCAGGGTAAGCATTATCTAAAAATTCTCTAACTGGTCTGGAGAAATGCGCTGGACACCCATCGTGCTGAAACAACATAGAACTACGAGTTGCTAGTGATATATCTTCTAGAAGAAGTGGTAATTCATCCCTTATAAAATTTAGGTAGCGTTCCCCGTTAATTGCGTTGTAAAAAATAAAAGGACCAATTATCTGACCGTCTACAATACCACACCATACATTCATCGACCATCGCCCCTTATACTGAACTTCTTCCATCCAGCGTGGATTATTCTGTGATCAATAGTGCATATTATGCCGGTTAACCGTACCCTCACTACTAAATGTAGCTTCGTCTGACCACAAAATACGTGACAGATGATCCTTACAAACGAAGAAGCGTTTGATATGAAAGGCATTTACTTTGAATGTATGAGAAATGCAACTATTGCGGCTAGGGTATATGCCATACAATATCCCCAAAGACGTCATCCCGGTAGCAGAGTTTTTCGTCGACTCATACACCCGTTTAAGAACGACTGGAAATGTAAATCTTCCTGTACTTAGAAGACGCGGCAGAGGTCGTTCAGAGGAAAACACAATAAATGTTTTGAATAATGTACAATTCAATCCGCATTAGAGCAATAAGTAGAGACTTGGGAATAAGCAGAACCACCGTTCAACGTATTTTGGCAGGACACAGGTAAATTATTATGTAAAAAGTTATGTTTCTTAAACAAAATATACCCACGTAATATTAATTGTGAGCATGGTTATATGTTAACAAGATAATTTATTTATCATTCCGGAAAGATATTTATTAGGACATTGTATTTCTTCTAGATTTCATCCATATCAAATAGTACTGCATCAATAATTGGTTGATCGTGATTAAGACAGAAGGTTGGATTATTGCAACTGGTTACTCCATATGGTATATGACGACCCTCAATAACTGTCACGTATTTTGTGGTCAGACGAAGCTACATTTAGTAGCGAGGGTACGGTTAACCGACATAATATGCACTATTGGTCACAGAATAATCCATGCTGGATGGAAGAAGTTAAGTATCAGGGGCGATGGTCAGTGAATGTATGGTGTGGTATTGTAGATGGTCAGATAATTGGACTTTCTATTTTTGACAACGCAGTTAACGGGGAACGCTACCTAAATTTTATAAGGGAAGAATTACCACTTCTTCTAGAAGATATATCACTAGCAACTCTTAGGTCTATGTTGTTTCAGCACGATGGGTGTCCGGCGCACTTCTCCAGACAAGTTAGAGAATTTTTATATAATGCTTACCCTGAGAGGTGAGTAGGACGTAGAGGCCTATTTTTTTGGCCAGCCAGGTCACCAGACTCAACCGTCTTAGATTTCTATCTCTGGGGCCGGATTAAAGACCTTGTTTGTCTAATTAGACCCACTACTAGAGTTAACATGATCGAAAGAATACGAAACGCCATTCAGAGTATTTAGAGAGCAGAAATTGAGACTGCTGTTCAATCTACTCTTGATTAATAAACGCTTGTATCGAAAATGATGGGCGACAATTTGAACATTTAGGTCGTCACTAGCGAGGTACCTTAAGTAATATTTCCATTTTAACTTCCATAACGCAGTTTTCCGGTGACAGCATAAGTAATATTGACATAATAATTGGAACTATTATTAATAGAACATGGAAAGACCATTTTATGGAGTCAAAAAATGTTAAAATCCGTTCAGTCAAACCGGAGTAATTTATGTTTAAAGGAAAATGCTTAAAATTTACACATTTCTTAGGATATCTCGAAATACGAAAAAGATATCGACATGCGGTTTTCGCTATTCTGTTCCTAATTAGGTCTACTTTTATATTCCCATATTAAATCTGCATGTTTCCATTCAACATTTTTCAAGGATAGCTAGATTTAAAAAAATCAATAAATAGCGCCCTCTAGAGTATACGTTACTCATTAGGTTGTTTCGAAATTATAACTCTTACATTGGTAGAAAGGAGCTCTCTTTAAAAAGACTAAGTTTGCATAGATAGGTTAAGTAGAACTGGAATTACAGGCGTTTTTTCATAATAAAGTTCCCGCTTTCCCCCACCTCTTATTTGAAGAGATAGACTAAAACATGTAAAATGAAATATACGCTGAATTTCTTGAAGAATACGATAATCATAGTTTACATGCATCTTAATTAGGCAAAATTTGTTAATTATTCATTTTATAATTTTTGGTATTTAATTACGCCCTCTGGCGGTCGACCTACAACTCTGTAAATAATTTCCAGGTGTTTCTCGAGGTCACTTTTTTTCCCGAAGCTGTACTATAAACGGTTCCCAAGATATGACCGAGAGCCATTCTTATTGGGACACTCGGTACAGTACTTCTCAAAAGTCTCCCTCCCCCCTGTCCTTTTGAACGGTGATAGATAGACTGATGAAATTTGTATCGTAAAAATTAACTATTGTGAGATTTTTCACAAGTGGTAGCAGGTGATGGAATGGGCATCAGTGATGTCACCAGGCAACTGAAACCAATAATAGTAAATGGGACCTTATGGCAAGTGATACCTAGTTTATAACGTATTTACAATACCTATTCAGTCATTTTATTTTTTTGAATTTACGATGTTTTTGATGATTAAAGTAGATAAACACTAAAATGTGAGTCTCGCTTTTATTTGATAAAGATTCAAAAGTACGCTTTTGGTTAATTGTCAAGAAGTTGAAGTTTTTCAATTGACGTTTTATCATGCGATAATATCTTTAATTTTTAGATTAAATATTGTTCAGCAATATGTTCAAATACTTACATAAACAAAATGGTACGTGCTCTAGCTGACAAAGTAACAGCTATCTTAATTATCGGTGGAAGTGGAAATAATTTTCATGGGACGGAATGCATTTTCAATGAGAGATATCCCGATCGCCCTATATAGAGAACTTATTTGAGGGATCTTTTCATAATTTTCAACACAGGTAGTGTTCATGATGCCAAACGATTGTTTCAACCGAATATTGGTATTGATAATCAAATTGATATAAATGCATAAATTGTAGTAAAAACCTCAGTCCAAGTAGCGTCTACTTGTGGAGTCAGTCATAGTACAGTACACAGGGTGTTGACCAAAAACAAATTTCATCCACACAAATTAATGAAAGAGTGGAAGCGAGACAAATAAGACAAGATCAAGGAGAAACAGAAAATGAGATAATAAAAATTAGGAAAAAGAAAAAACAACCCTTAACAGAAAATCAAGAAATAAAAGAGGGAATTAAAAACATGACAAAGTATATCAAGGAAGTGAAAAATAGATTGGGAATATTAGAAAAAGAAAAGAGAATGAAGAATGTTGTCATGACTTGTTCAAATTTAGATGATAATAAAATAATTAAGCAAGCCATAGAAAAATTGTTCAAACAACAATTACAAGTAGGGATACAAGTGGAAAATGAGGAGAGAAAATTTGCCTGATCGCGCTGAGAAACGAAAAGGACAAAGAATTAGTTATGAACAATAAATTCAGGATGCCAGCACTAAAAAAACGAAAAAACCTACATAAATTACAATATGTCAAAAATCGAAAAAGAAAAAGCGAAAGGAATAAGAAAAGTTGCCAAGAAAAAAATAGATAAAGGGAAACAGGTGAAGGTTGGTTACAATAAAATAATGGTAGATGGAATCCTTTGTAGATGGAATAAAGATGTTGAGAAACTGGAACCAGTTAAAAAAACTAGTAGTAAATCCCTTATCAGAAGTGGAAAAACGAGTAACGGAAAATGCAATCAATAAGAAAACGAGTAGAAATAATAAAGTAGGGTATAAGGCAGGGAAAGATTTAAAAATAGAAACACGGAATGTGAGAGGTACTTTTGAGGAGGGAGCGCTTAAACTCTTAATACAAGAAATAAAGATATATCAGTTTGAGATAATAGCACTACACAAAACCAAAGAGAAATGAAGTAAAAGAAATTGAAGACTATTTATTTTTAAATAGTGGTGTAATTAATAGATTGTTTGGCGCAGGATTTATATTGCACAAAAAATTTTGAAGTCGATGATACTTGAATTTATAGACATTTCAGATAGAATGTATAAATCAAGAATAAAAAGGAAAATACAAAAAAAAATATTTATAAACATACATGCTCCAACTGAAGACAAGGAAGAATTTTATAATGATGGGTATGAGAGAATAGAAATATATGATCTGAAAATAATACTTGGTGATGCAAATGCTAAGGTAGGAAAAGAAACAATTCACCAGCCAACGATCGGAAAGTATAGTAAATATGATGAAACAAATGAGAATGGACAGCTATTGCTTGATTTTGGAAAAGAAAAAATTATGAGAATAAAAAGCACTTAGTTCCAGAGAAAGGATATACATAAAGGAACTTGACGATCACGAGATGCATCGACTATAAATCAAATAGACCATGTGCTAATAGGAGAGTGCCAAGAAAGATGGAAGATGTATAACAAAAATTAGAAGCTATAGAGGACCAGACGCGGATACTGATCACTTTTATTAGGAATTCAAATGAAACAAGAGATACTAGAACTAAGAATGGGAAGAACAAGAGAAACATAAAAAGAAGTTCGTATAGCTTTCAGAAAAAGGAAGCAAGAGAGATGTATTTAATGGAATTAGAAATAGGATTATAAGAGGTGCACGGAAGTGGCAACAAAGATGAAATATGGGAGGAGATGGGTAAAAGAATGGTTCAGGTGGTAGAAGAGTGTGAAGAGAAAAGTAGGACCGGAATACGTGAACGGTTCGACCAAGAATGTGAAAATGAAGCGAGGGAAAGGTATAAGAGAAGAGAATAAATGCTAAAGCACAAAACGGGTGAAGCTAAATATAATAATGAAGAACAAATAAGGAGGTGCAAGAGAATACTACGAGTGAAAGAAGAAAATATCAAGAGCAGCGCATCGAAGAGATAGAAAAGAACTACGAAAGAAACGGGATACGGAAGATGTATAGAGGCATCAAAGAGTTCAAAAAGGAATATCAAGAAAGGATTCAGTTAGTTAAGGATAGAGAAGGTAGGCTGATAGCTGGAGGAAGCGAAATACTAGAAAGGTTGAAGGAATACTTTGAAGAATTACTGGGATCTCAGAATAATCAAAGTAACGACGTATGTGTAGTAGAACTAGAAAAACCAGAAATGATGGAAGACGTACCGCGAATAGAGCAGGTAAAGGAGATAATAGATAAACTCAGAAATAACAAAAGTACTGGTAAGGATTACATAGCTGCTGGAATGTTGAAATATGGTGGGAATTACATCCTGTATATTGCCGACGTTCCCACTGGTTTCCGGAACTGTAACGACCGTTGATGCAACCTCAGCACATTCAACATATAAATACGATTGTAAATATATTTAATTGAGTCTGCATATTATTTTTTTAGAAATGTCTGTGAATATGGTGTACACACTAGATGTAAATTGAGTGAATGAAAACGACGAAAACTCAGTGTGTATTAGTTTATTACTTTCCAGCTAAGCGCTTTCGGCTATTAAGCCATTATCAAAGCTGTCCTATGAAAAATTACAAAGCTTGTGAAATTTTGAAAAAACGATTCAAAAAAGGTTGAACTTACGTCATTTAAAAAAGTAGGTGTCAAAGCAATCAAGTTGATTAAGAACAATGCTCAAGGTAGAATCATTGTTATGATTAAGTCATTGGAATAAAAACATTAAAATACCCTATTGGAAGGGTGTAAAATTATAATTCACATGATGTAAATTCATTCAAAATTGAAAAACTGAATGAAAACAGATGACAAGTTTGACGTTAAAATTACGGTGGCTAATAAGCCAGCGCGCCGTAAAATCAAGTGCATGACAATACAACATATTTACACGACGAACACTGAATCACAAGCATGATTGAAAAGATGAAAAAATTCATATAGTGAACTGAAAATGGTAGGGAACCCTGAATATTACATGTATTTTTAAATTGGAAAATGAAGTTAAAGATGTGAATAAAGCAAAAAATTGAAAAACTCTATTCAAATTAAATTGCCAGCATTCATCCAATTTAGATGAATAGCAAAATCCCCCTCATCCCTCAGCTGCATACAATCATGGGTACCAATATTACGTAGAAATTATGATCATATCATAGTTCCTTAATAATAATAATAATAATAATAATAATAATAATAATAATAATAATAATAATACCCCGAAGGGGGGTATGATGGTCTCATGATGGAATATGCCCAGCCTGTGACCAATATACTAAGGGTCTGACGAACCCACGGGACCCCCAGTTCTATAATGTACCATTTGTCTTTCGTCACCACTTTTGTAAAGTGGTGTTATAAGTCCAGATTTCCATATTTTTGGGAAACATCCGGCATGTACTCGTATACACCGATTTATGTTTCTAGTGTAAACCATCATCGCCTGGTGATTTTTCAGGTTTCAATTGGTTTATGATTTCTGCCACTTCATTCTGATTAGTTGGATACACATACATGGTGCTTTCAATTGTTGTTTCCATGTTTTCATAGTCTGGAGGTTCGATAATCTTCGTTTCGTAGTTTTCACTCAGTTTGCTATAGTATTCATTGAATGCCTCACAAACTTCGAGTTTGTTATAGATTACTGCTTCTTCAGTCAGTTTTATTTCATCTATTATTGTTTTATTTTCAGTTTTTCCATAAATTTCATTAACTGTCTTCCAGAGCTCTTTTGTACTATTCTTGTTATCTTCAATCAATTTATTAGCATATTTCATTTTGACATTAGTTATGGGTTTATTCAAATTGTTCTTCATTTGCCTGTATTCTTCACGTAGTTCTATTTTTTCAGGTTGTGTTTGTACTTTTTTATATAGATAATTTTTTCTATTACCACTCTCTATTATTTCAGGTGTGATCCATTTGGTCCTAGCGCGTTTTTTGTTATTAATTTTCACTGTAACAGTACTATTTTCAATGCGCAGTTTTATTTTTCCAACAAGGTATCTGGGTATTTTTTGGGTATCAACTTTGTTATATATATATATATATATATATATATATATATATATATATATATATGAAATTAACTGTCTCGACCCTTACTTCGTGGAATATGCTCATATTAGTGTTTTTAAATTAAACTCACGGTCTCTAGTTAATTCCACAATATAATAAAAGTTATTGAAAATTCTATAAAATTGACAATTGTTTCGATAAATCAATATCATCGTCAGAATGACAGAAGTTGCATTTCATTTTATGCCTACCTGATGTTTAGTAGTTATTTTTGGCTAGACCAAGAAGTAACCTAACTTGTCATTGGCTTAATATATGTCTATAGAAAAAAGAAGAAGATGTGATATTACAAATATTGCAGCTTAGATATTATTAGCCCTATGGTGATATCCTGGATATCATTTTTCCAATTAAGATCAGTATAACTGTGGAATGATATAGAAAACCAGGAAAACTATATCTGCTGATCTTTACAATTATCACTTAAGAAGACAGTTTATTAGTGGAGAACTCCCTAGGTTTGACTGTTCATTGACAACTTCATATTGTGGGTTTCTTAAATGTCTTCTAATTTCCAGTTCTTCAAGGAAATCCAGTTCTTGTTTCTGTTCACAAATATGCAGCACTTCTAGTTCTGTGTTAGGTGTCAATGAATGATTGGTGTCAAGTAGATGTTTTGCGTAGTGGGATTCATCTGGTTGTTTTAATCTGTATGCTCGTAAGTGCTCACTGTATCGTATTTCAAAATTCCTAAGGGTCTGACCCAAATAGACAGCATTACATTCTGGACATTTGAGCTTATATATACCTGACTTCTTTAATAGTGGTATTTTCGTTCTTACATTTAACAATTTTGTACTAACGTTACTTTCTGTTTTAAGAGAAATTGTTGTATTCGTTGCTGAAGATATTATCTTTGAAATATTATAAGAAATATTTCCTGCGTATGTGATGGTATCATAAGTTTTAATTTCATTAGATATGATGAATAAGCTAATTAGTAAAAAAGAAGAAAAAGTGGCATTACAATTAATATATCCTAAACAAGCTGATGAAATTTGCCTGATCGCGCTGAGAAACGAAAAGGACAAAGAATTAGTTATGAACAATAAACTCAGGATGCGAGCACTAAAAAAACGAAAAAACCTACATAAATTACAATATGTCAAAAATCGAAAAAGAAAAAGCGAAAGGAATAAGAAAAGTTGCCAAGAAAAAAATAGATAAAGGGAAACAGGTGAAGGTTGGTTACAATAAAATAATGGTAGATGGAATCCTTTGTAGATGGAATAAAGATGTTGAGAAACTGGAACCAGTTAAAAAAACTAGTAGTAAATCCCTTATCAGAAGTGGAAAAACGAGTAAAGGAAAATACAATCAATAAGAAAACGAGTAGAAATAATAAAGTAGGGTATAAGGCAGGGAAAGATTTAAAAATAGCAACACGGAATGTAAGAGGTACTTTTGAGGAGGGAGCGCTTAAACTCTTAATACAAGGAATAAAGATATATCAGTTTGAGATAATAGCACTACACAAAACCGAAGGGAAATGAAGTAAAAGAAATTGAAGACTATTTATTTTTAAATAGTGGTGTAATTAATAGATTGTTTGGCGCAGGATTTATATTGCACAAATAATTTTGGAGTCGATGATAGTTGAATTTATAGACATTTCAGATAGAATGTACGAGTATAAATCAAGAATAAAAAGGAAAATACAAAAAAAAATATTTATAAACATACATGCTCCAACTGAAGACAAGGAAGTATTTTATAATGATGGGTATGAGAGAATAGAAATATATGATCTGAAAATAATACTTGGTGATGCAAATGCTAAGGTAGGAAAAGAAACAATTTACCAGCCAACGATCGGAAAGTATAGTAAATATGATGAAACAAATGAGAATGGACAGCTATTGCTTGATTTTGGAAAAGAAAAAATTATGAGAATAAAAAGCACTTAGTTCCAGAGAAAGGATATACATAAAGGAACTTGACGATCACGATATGCATCGACTATAAATCAAATAGACCATGTGCTACTAGGAGAGTGCCAAGAAAGATGGAAGATGTATACCAAAAATTAGAAGCTATAGAGGACCAGACGCGGATACTGATCACTTTTATTAGGAATTCAAATGAAACAAGAGATACTAGAACTAAGAATGGAAAGAACAAGAGAAACATAAAAAGAAGTTCGTATAGCTTTCAGAAAAAGGAAGCAAGAGAGATGTATATAATGGAACTAGAAATAGGATTATAAGAGGTGCACGAAAGTGGCAACAAAGATGAAATATGGGAGGAGATGGGTAAAAGAAAAGTTCAGGTGGTAGGAGAGTGTGAAGAGAAAAGTAGGACCGAAATACGTGAACGGTTCGTCCAAGAATGTGAAAATGAAGCGAGGGAAAGGTATAAGAGAAGAGAATGAATGCTAAAGCACAAAACGGGTGAAGCTAAATATAATAATGAAGAACAAATAAGGAGGTGCAAGAGAATACTACGAGTGAAAAAAAATATCAAGAGCAGCGCATCGAAGAGATAGAAAAGAACTACGAAAGAAACGGGATACGGAAGATGTATAGAGGCATCAAAGAGTTCAAAAAGGGATATCAAGAAAGGATTCAGTTAGTGAAGGATAGAGAAGGTGGGCTGATAGCTGGAGAAAGCGAAATACTAGAAAGGTGGAAGGAATACTTTGAAGAATTACTGGCATCTCAGAATAATCAAAGTAACGACGTATGTGTAGTAGAACTAGAAAAACCAGAAATGATGGAAGACGTACCGCGAATAGAGCAGGTAAAGGAGATAATAGATAAACTCAGAAATAACAAAAGTACTGGTAAGGATTACATAGCTGCTGGAATGTTAAAATATGGTGGGAATTACATCCTGTGTATTGCCGACGTTCCCACTGGTTTCCGGAACTGTAACGACCGTTGATGCAACCTCAGCACATTCAACATATAAATACGACTGTAAATATATTTAATTGAGTCTGCATATTATTTTTTTAGAAATGTCTGTGAATATGGTGTACACACTAGATGTAAATTGAGTGAATGAAAACGACGAATACTCAGTGTGTATTAGTTTATTACTTTCCAGCTAAGCGCTTTCGGCTATTAAGCCATTATCAAAGCTGTCCTATGAAAAATTACAAAGCTTGTGAAATTTTGAAAAAACAATTCAAAAAAGGTTGAACTTACGTCATTTAAAAAAGTAGGTGTCAAAGCCATCAAGTTGATTAAGAACAATGCTCAAGGTAGAATCATTGTTATGATTAAGTCATTGGATTAAAAACATTAAAATACCCTATTGGAAGGGTGTAAAATTATAATTCACATGGTGTAAATTCATTCAAAATTGAAAAACTGAATGAAAACAGATGACAAGTTTGACGTTAAAATTACGGTGGCTAATAAGCCAGCGCGCCGTAAAAACAAGTGCATGACAATACAACATATTTACACGACGAACACTGAATCACAAGCATGATTGAAAAGATGAAAAAATTCATATAGTGAACTGAAAATGGTAGGGAACCCTGAATATTACATTTATTTTTAAATTTGAAAATGAAGTTAAAGATGTGAATAAAGCAAAAAATTCAAAAACTCTATTCAAATTAAATTCCCAACATTCATCCAATTTATATGAATAGCAAAATCCCCCTCATCCCTCAGCTGCATACTGAAACTGAATTAAGAGGTTGGATCCATTCCCCAGCCAGTCAGGAACAAGCGTAGTAACCTAAACGTGTGAAATGCTAGATAACATAAATCAAATATTTAGTTGTAAATGCATCCATGGAGGAGCTTATATAATCTATTGACTAAGGTGGAAGAAATACGCTGGCAAGGTGAACCCAACAACCGACGGTCTCACATATGAATTAGATGTAATGGCATAGTGATTGTGACCTAATGACTCAAACTATGTCCCATACATAGCCCGACGTCAAGAACACAATGTGATTATGCCACGGCGATCCGGTCCAAGAATATTTCGCCCAGCACTCTGCTGATTCGTAAAAGGCGAATGAAAGAGTCTTTCCTATTTTCTATTCATTCTTCACCTCTATTTCTTCTTCTATTTTAAGTTTGCTTAACCTTATTCACTTCTCACATTTTTAGACACCAGGCTATGTATGGGTCATAGTTTGGTTGAGCATATAAGCTACGTAATAACTTGAGCAAATCATCCTCCTTTTCACTTTCCCTTATTTTCTTATTTTCTTGCGCATGCCTGGTTCTTGACGGTCTTAGTATGGATCTAGGTTTGTCACAGCCATGGCATGGCTGCTATCCTTTCTTCTGTTTATAAACTTTGTTTCTTCTCTTTATACATGCCTAGTATGGATCTAGGTTTGTTATAACTACACGCCTTCTCTGTCTTCTCCTTACACCCCACCCCGTTTCTTCCTGTACATGCCTAGAATGGATTTGTCATACTTACCAAAATTTCTTAACCACATTGTTTCCGTGTTACCTAGCTATGTATGGGTCATAGTTGGGTTCATCAACTTCTTTATCTTTCAGCTCTTATTACATTCTGTCCTACCCCTTTCACTCTTAACATACTCCTATGATTTCTTCTCTTCTTGTACATGCCTAGTATGGGTCTAGGTTTGTAACAACTGACTTAAATTCATAATCACATTGTGTTCTTGACGTCGGGCTATGTATGGGACATAGTTTGGGTCATTAGGTCACAATCACTATGCCATTACATCTAATTCATATGTGAGACCGTCGGTTGTTGGGTTCACCTTGCCAGCGTATTTCTTCCATCTTAGTCAATAGATTATATAAGCTCCTCCATGGATGCATTTACAACTAAATATTTGATTTATGTTATCTAGCATTTCACACGTTTAGTAGGTTACTACGCTTGTTCCTGACTGGCTGGGGAATTTATCCAACCTCTTAATTCAGTTTCAGTATGCAGCTGAGGGATGAGGGGGATTTTGCTATTCATCTAAATTGGATGAATGTTGGGAATTGAATTTGAATGGAGTTTTTCAATTTTTTGCTTTATTCACATCTTTAACTTCATTTTCAAATTTAAAAATAAATGTAATATTCAGGGTTCCCTACAATTTTCAGTTCACTATATGAATTTTTTCATCTTTTCAATCATGCTTTTGATTCAGTGTTCGTCGTGTAAATATGTTGTATTGTCATGCACTTGTTTTTACGGCGCGCTGGCTTATTAGCCACCGTAATTTTAACGTCAAAAAAATTTTGAATGAATTTACATCATGTGAACTATAATTTTACACCCTTCCAATAGGGTATTTTAATGTTTTTATTCCAATGACTTAATCATAACAATGATTCTACCTTGAGCATTTTTCTTAATCAACTTGATGGCTTTGACACCTACTTTTTTAAATGACGTAAGTTCAACCTTTTTTAAATTGTTTTTTCAAAATTTCACAAGCTTTGTAATTTTTCATAGGACAGCTTTGATAATGGCTTAATAGCCGCAAGCGCTTAGCTGGAAAGTAATAAACTAATACACACTGAGTATTCGTCGTTTTCATTCACTCAATTATTATTTTTTTTATCTACACATCCTGTTTAGACAATTTATATATTTTACTGTTATTTTTGAAAGTGAATAAAAAATTTTAAAAACAAATTTCGTGGAACGAAACATATATTTGGCGCAGTCAGTAGGATTGTCACGAAAGGCATCCAACACGGAAAACTTTTAACTATTTTAATAGTGAAGTGACAAACAAACCAAGAAAAGTATCTAGTTCAACCCTAAGAAGTCCAGGACCAAGGGCAAATGAAGACCGTACTGTCCATTTATCTTCGTTTATTGTATATGTCAGAATCCTCTAGTGCTTCCTTTTCCTTCAGTGATAGCGATAACGACCTAGAGTTAAATTTAATTAACAACACATCTAATAATAATTTAGAAATAGAAATACTTGCTCAAACTTCAAATTTATTTTCTTTAGACGAAAATAACTTAGAAATGGCAAATATTCCCAATTTTAGCAAAGTTCATGCCGAAACCATTCCAGATTTCGATGGTGACGAGAATGAACTACAATTTTTCTTAGAAAGTATCGACTGCATTGTAAATCATTTCTACGATATTGCAAATGCCGATAATTACCAAAACATTATAATTTTTAGAACTATGATAAGTAAATTGAAAGGAGATGCAAGAGAAGTCATTAACATTAGTGGGTGTACCACAATAAATCAAATCAAACAAGAATTAATTAGAAATTTTAGTGATCCTGGAGACGAAACATGCTTATCTCTTGATTTGAATAACTTAAGGCAAGGGCATTACGAGTATTTAAGGATGAGTTATGGCTTAAGAAATGCTCCAAATACCTTTCAACACGTAATGGACAACATCCTCAAAGGACTACTAGGTGAAATTTGCTTAGTTTATCTCGACGATATAATAATTTATTCGACATCACTACAAGAACACATGGTTAATTTGAAAAAGGTATTCCAATGACTTCGGGAGAGCAATTTCAAAATTCATTCAGACAAATGTGAATTTTTAAAAAAGGAAACCGCTTATTTAGGGCACATTATTACAAAAGATGGTGGTAAACCAAACCAAATAAAATTGAAGCTATTAAATTATTCCCAATTCCAAAAACTACTAAAGAAATAAAACAATTTTCAGGTCTATTAGGTTATTATAGAAAAGTCATACCTAACTTTGCACAAATTACTAAACCTTTGACCGCATGTTTAAAAAAGGGTTCAAACATAGAATTTACACCTGAATATGTACAATATTTCGAAACATGAAAATAACTATTAAGTAACGATCCTATTTTATTATATCCTGACTTTACACAGGAATTCATCTTAACAACTGACGCTAGCGGATATGTGAAAAGCGCTGTACTATCACAAGGTCCTGTAGGCCTAGACCAACCTGTGGATTATGCCTCAAGGACGCTAAAGTAAGCAGAACAAAATTATAGTACAATCGAAAGAGAGTTACTCGCGATTGTATGGGCTACGAAGTATTTTCGGCCTTATTTATACGGTCGAAAATTCACAATATATTGTGATCATAAACGTTTACATTGGCTTTTCTCAATAAAAGAGCCCAATGCTCGTCTCATGAGATGGAGATTGAAACTAGAAGAATTCGATTATCAAATTGTTTATAGAAAAGGAACCTTGATTAAAAATGTAGATGCTCTTTCTCGAATCAAAATAAACAAAATCAATGCAAATGATATTTTTGAATACATGAACAATTTTATTAAAACTATTTCTATTGATAGTAACAATGAACAAAATGATCAACAAGATACATCTCGCGATAATGAATCAATTGTAGAAAATATTGACGAAACCCTCAGGTAACAGACACTGACAGAAAATATAATTAATGAATTATGTCCAGACAATGACGATGACACCATACACACTAGTCACGAAAATCCAATATTAGAAATTCCCATATCAGGAACGCCTATTTATCATTTTCAAAATCAAATATTTCTTAAAATAGTATTTCATTCACTAGCAGCCCCAAAAGTTACTAAGCTTCATGACAATGAAACTAAAACCACCATACAAATTTCAGAAACAAACTTCAAACCTGAAATTATTCAAATATTTAAAGAATTCACCTCTACAAAGATATTATTTGCTATGAATATTGATCGATTAGATTTAATTCCAAAACTATGTACAACATTGCAGGAAACATTTAAAAATTCCGCATTCAAAGCTCTTATTTGTAACAATGTTTTAGAAGATGTAATTGGCCACAATTCGCAGATAGAAATAGTATGCATCATGAACGTAAGAACAATCACAGAGGATTTAATGAAACTGAAACAGGAAATTGAACGTAAATATTATTGGCCAAATATCAGAAGTACTGTAACTAAATATTTAAATAATTGCGAGCTATGTCAAAAGATGAAGTATGACAGAAATCTCCCAAAACAAAAATTCGAATTAACACCAACATCTAATAAACCTTTTGAAATAGTTCACGCATATGTTTTCACAATTGAAGGACAAAAATTCTTGACAGTTATTAATAGATTTAGTAAATACGCGCAAGCATATCATTTAGTAGGAGTAACCGCAATACATATAGCTAAAGCTTTCATGAGTTTTCTCACTAATCATGGTGCAACTAAAACGTTCGTAATTGATAGAGGTACCGAATTAAAAAATCATGTTATTGAAGTCTTTGCAAAATTAGACAAAAATGAACTTCATTATACTACGGCATTGAATCCAAATTCTAATAGCATAATTGAACGTATCCACTCAACTTTGATTGGACATATTAGAATTATAGAAGAAACTCATAAAAATCTGTAATCTTATGCAATTTTAGGATACAATAACTCCATTCATAGTGCAACAAAGTTACGTCCAATAGAAATTATTTCAGGACATTTAAATACAAGCAACCCTCTTAATATTAACATAAATCAAAAATTGTATTCTAATTACATAACTAAACATACAGAAACTACCGCTGAAATTTATAAAACGTTAAATGAACACATGGCAAATGAATAAGGTTTGAAAACACTAACGAAAATAGACACGAACCATTAACTTATGATCCAGGTGCATTGCCATATCATAAAACTAAGGCTCGTAATAAAATTAGTCCTAGATTTGAAGTCAAAGCAATTAAACAAAATGAAAAAATCAAAATTAAAACTTACAAAACAATCTCATACAAAAATTAGTAACCGCCACCTATCATAAAGATAACTTAAAAAGGCCACTTGCTAATCAAAAAATTATATCTTTACAGAATCGTCCTATCGCTGGTAGTAGCAAGGCAGGCACAGGAAATTAAAACTGTTAGTTTGGAGTCCAATCCAGGCATACTCCAGTACAAATTAGGAAATGCTAGATTACAATCTACCCATCATTATTTTATCCATTACTTTGATCTAAACCCTATAGAAACCGAATTACTTCATACAACAAAACAGTTCGAAAATGTTTTGCAAGTAATTAATATCAAAAATCAAGAAATACTTTGAACAGACAAATATCATTCACCAGTCAAATTATAGACGATGATAACAGTAGTATCTCACTAATAAAATAAAATAAAGAAGAGATAACAGGAAAACTAAATGAGCTAAGTTCTTAACTTGAACAATTTCTTAATGATTTTTCCTCTTATTTCCTAGTAAAAATACTATTGATCAAATACAAGCAGCACTTAAAATCATAATAGAAATACTAAATAATATTGTAAATTCTATTGCATTTGCAAAATTAAAAACGTTGCTTTATAGGTTTCTAAAGTTTGAACATCTAGAATTTATAGTTGAAGCAATACTCAAATATTATCCAGTTAATATCCAAATCTTTGGCAGTGATTCTCAAAATTTATTTAAATACTATAATATTTTAGCCGTTGATTCTTATTACTCTAAAGACAGAATTGTTTTCGTTATTCACGTTCCCTAAGTTGAACCCGAAACTTATAGTTATTTTCACCTGTATTCTATTCCCACAAAAAATAACACGGTCCTTATCCCACCTAAGCCTTTTCTGGCAATGCAAGGCAATCAGTACCAGTACGAAGATCAAAAATGTGAAAATTTCCACCAACTGTATTTTTGCCACAACGAAAAACCCATGGTAGATGCCCAATCCGAAGAATGCATCCACCAATTCTTGCAACTAAGAACTGAAGATCAACCGAGATGTGTAGCAGTGCCAATTATCGTAGAAAACGAAATTATCCAAAGTATAAATTCAGCGCATTACAACGCATTATTCCCAGAAGAAACGAAAATCGAAACCACTAGTACAAAAACCGATTCCATATCTCTAAAGGGCACCTATTTTATAGAACTACCACCGAGCTGTAGCTTCCAAACTTCATGAAACTTATTCATCAATCACGAAGATGTTATCCCAGGTCAAACTTTACTACTTCCTGAAATAAAGATCGAAAACGAAGGAAGAATTCACTCTGGAAAAATCAAAATTAAGGAATTTCCTTAGACAAAGTTCACCAACTCATGAAAGAAGAAAATCGAATGGAAGGAGTTAGTTTGAGAAACATTCCACACAACTACGCCTTTGCTCCGTCTATACCCATCTACATCGTATTTGCCATCGCACTTCTTGTTTGGTGTTTTCAAATTGAAGTTAAGATGTAAACGCCAACCCACAATAAAAATCGTTAACGAAGTCACAGCTGATCCAAAACCAAAACCGAGAACTTTTCAAGAAGAAGAAGATGAGTAATCTATCCACACCCTGTATGGATTTATTTGGGGATGGAAGAATTACATCCTGTATATTGCCGACGTACACACTGGTTTCCAGTACTGCAACGATCGTTGGTGCAACCTCAGCACATTCAACATATAAACACGATTGTAAATATATTTATTTGAGTCAGCATATTATTTTTTTTATCTACACATCTTGTTCATACAATTTATATATTTTACTGTTATTCTTGAAAGTCGATATTTGTATTTTTAAATAAATAAAAGTTTTAAAAAAAAGTTCTTGTAACGAAACATATATTTTGGGGAAACCCTAATTAAATGCATGCACAAATTGATTAAAGATATATGGAAATAGGAGTAGAAATAAGCGATAATATGCTCTATACACAAGAAAGGTAATACATTTGTTCGTGAGAACTACATAGGCATAGCACTGTTAAATATAGTCTATAAAGTACTTGCCTCATACATGAAGAACGTATTATTGCCAAAAGTGGAGAAAGTTGTCGATGAATATCAATGTGGAATTCGTAAAGATAGATCAGTGGTAGATGAAATATTCATACTGTAACGTGAAAATCCAAACTCTTGCGCCGATGCACTTACCCCAATTATGTTAACGACCTATTGAAGATTGATCAAACTTATGGCCCCGAAACCAATGCTACTATTAATCACCAAGTTACCAGCTGATCGGATGGCCGATCTATGCTAGGTATTCTATCCGCCAGACTTCAGTCGAAGAAGGGAGGTTCGTATGCTGGTAACGAACAAAAAATACATATATCCTAAATAACCCAAGGCGTCAGGTAAACAGTACCCGAGTAAATACCACCGATTGATTACCTAATCGTAGTTTACCCCCAATTAGGAAAATAATGAATAAATCATACTTCGTAACTCAATTCATAAGAGAAATGGTTTATTTGAGGGGGTGGTTTGGTGTGATATAATTTTAGTGGTTACAGGAATTTTGGGAGTAGTTTCTCCCATAGTGGACACTTCTTGTTCAAGATTGTAAAATCTTGAAATTTATTCGTTCATGATAACTTTAGAATATATGAGATATTTGTATGTGTCCTTTTTTTATTGTATATATTTAAGGCGTAAATTCATTTTAGTTAATAGCTTTGTAGAAATATGTTGCAGAATTGATAAGATCTTTCTATTGTAGTAAATTCAAAGGATATTTTAATTTTATTTTCAAAATACTTTGTAAATATCACGTTTTCCAACAATGATTGTAAATTGTTTTGCATGGGCATATGCATAGCACTTTTTTTGAGAGTCGACATCTTAATGCATTGTCCTATAGTTAAGAAGTTACGAAAAGGTCACGTTTCACCCTATTATATATTGTATTGTAAAAACCCTAAATTTAGTGTCAATTCTGCATGAATTTTATGGTCGAGGTTCGGAAGACATGAAACACATTTTTGAATTACCTTTCTGAGTAAATAGGTTACAATTGCTATTGTAGTATTCCATAGAAATTTAACTTACTATTGGCGGCACCCATAGTTGATTTTTGTCTGGGAACCCGACAAGTCAAGTGATGCTGGCCAATAGGAAATATTTATTTTCGGTTGGTCAACCCAATCCACGTGTAAACACGCCCCTCGCAGATTTCTACTTAACACGTCTCACAACGTGAAGAAATCAGTTTTTCACACTCATCGAATCGAGCGCAATGCTCAGCACCGAAGTTAGCTTTTAACTCATCGAAACGAGCGCAAGGCTCAACAACAAAGTTCGTTTTTCACTCGTCAGTTCTACACTTCTAGACGCGAGTTTTACATTCATCGACGCGAGTTTTACACACTCATCGAATCGAGCTCAACGCTCAATAACAAAGTTAGTTTAAATTTCAGCAATTCGAAACATAAAGTGTCTTCCGATCTGAAACCACAGAAATTCAGCGTTCATAACTCAACTTTGTAGCATTTTGTAAATTTGTACATAATAAATTATTAATTTCGACACTAACTTTGTCAAATTAAGATTATTTATTCAGTTGAATGTCCACGCCAGTTGACGAAGTTCAACTAGAAATATAATCAAAAACACTTCTAGTCCTTCAACCTTCACTATACAAAAAAATATACGAATATAATATCCTATTCGAACTGTGGACATTTGTATAAGTCCCCCACGTTCAGCACATACAATGCAACATAAATATCTAAAAGCCTATATACCCCTACCCTAAAATTGTTAGCGCAATGCTCAGAAGGATTTGAGCCAGAAACCAGTTCTGAGTTGAGTTTGTTCTGAAACTTGTAGAGTAATAATATTCATACAATCTCAAATCAAACATGGCAGCAGAATTGGGACTCTACTGGCACATCCTTACGCCAAATACACTACTCGATAGGTCATCCCCAACCATGTTGTTTTGCTGGTCTCTCAAGGCAAGATTTAGCTGTGCTGAGAAGAGTTAGAATAGGTCATTCAATACTTACACATGGATACCTAATGTCTAATACCTCCAGACCCGTTTGTTCCAGCTTCAACTCCAACCTAACCATGAAGCATTTCTTGACAGACTGTCAGAAATATGCCACCCGAAGACAACAGTTCCGGCTTAGCCAGAACTACAAAGATGTCCTAAACAACTCGGTACAAATAACCTACCTTCTTCAGTATCTCAAAGATGTGCAACTTTTCCATAAAGTATAGAACAGCTGTGTAATTGTGTACATATGTATTGAAGGAATGAACTTAATACAAATTATATTGTCAATTTTGTTATCGCACCTGTGCAAGTAACCACAGTAGCTGAGCATGTCAATTATGAATAAAAAAAATAATATAGGGAAGGTTTGTTTTGTTAACCTAAATGTATCAAATAAATCTAGCTCGTCGTATTCTTCAAAGTATTTCTTTCTTTATTCATATATTTTAGGTAGTCTCACAACAATGTCTTCATCTTCTGAAGAACTCGAGGACGAACTGTTTATAATTAGCAACAACCAAACTATAAACAAGACACCTAAAATCGGAGGTGACATATTTCTGTTAAAAGTCCTTTTAACCTTCTAAAATGGTAGTAATTCGACATTCAACTCAAAGAAAGCTTTAAGAGTAAATTTTTGGTTATGAAACAAATCACTGCACTACAAACGGCCTCTTACGCATAAAGGTTCCTTTAAAAGCATTATGAAACTGGCTCTCAGCTTAGTCAACCTTCGTGAAATTCAGTCTCAACCTTTTTCATTTATAGTTACCGCTATTAATAAGTTCAAGACGAATCACTCTGGGGAACGTCCTCAAGTCGCACAGATGCTTATATTGAAATTGTCAAGAAAAATTAGTAAGCTATTTTCATGATAAAAATATTTATTAACTCTTTTTCTTTGTAAAAATATTCATTCACAAATATGCATTCAAAACAGCATCTTAATAATTTACCTATTGATTAGAAACACTTTCAGCCTCATTATCTAGGTTTATATGCTTAAATTTATCTGCGATTTGTCTCTCATCTAAATTATTGACAATGGCGAACAAAAACGCTTGATTCCTGAGGACCTTCACCTTATTCTCAAGAGTGCAGACTGAATTTTGTGGAATAATATCCTGGTGTTTTTTACTATTGAAAAAATAATTTTTGAGCATTTCAGTAGTGCTGTTTATCACTGACTTCAATTCATTTATTGGGACGGTTTCCCGTGGTGGCTCGGGAGTTATAGCAGGTTTCGTTTTTCTCCTCACCGTCGGTTTTCTCTTAGGATTCTTCCGAAAAGCCCCTACCTTTGGTTTCGGTTTTTTTGCTATGGTAGCCGTTTTCTGGATATCACGGATGGTATAATCGAAAGGTTCAATTTTGTTGGTAATTGCGTTGTATTCGGGTCTCTCGTGTACATTTATAGACCATTCTTTCGGCAGTTCCAACGCTTGTGGTTGCCCATTGATCTGTAAATAACAATGAAAACTTTTGAAACATCTATAGGGGGTGAAGCGTTAATGAGTACCTAGTGCGAATTAAAGAAACCGTGGATTTAGAAGTTACTGAAATACTTGAATTCATTTTGTTAGTGTCTGAGATTGAGAATTAAAAACGGTGCAGAAAAAATAAACATTGTATTTAATATTTTTGACCAATTAAATGGCGATATAAATTTCCATTCAAAAGGCAAGCCTGCATTTTTGGGTGTTAGTTTATTTCAGCATACTGCTAAATCTTTGTAATATTGTAGGACCTGCGCATACATACAACTTTTTCTTCGACTAAATTGTTTTGTCGAGTTTTGTACTTGTAATCGTGATTTATATACGACTAAAGTTGATGGAGGTACGCACACAAAGGATACAGTCGATCATCAATTTTCTTCATCTCATAACAAATCAACCAGTCTTCTCCTAGCAATGCTCGATTCAAGGTGCTATTTACAGTACATTCAACTCCATTACACTAACTTCATGAACATGAAGATATTACACCCGGACGCTGTCTTTGCTAAAGGCAAAGGAACTTTCGATGATACGTTCAATGCCGACTTAGCAATATTCTTTGTATAAATGTATCGATCTATATGTATTACTTATAGTAGGATAGTATTTTTGATTGTAACAATTGTTCATAATGAAAGTGTTTTTAAAGAGGAAGTTTTAAAGTGGCAATTGATATTTTGCTACAAGGTCAATTAACAAAAAAGTTCAAGTTTGGGTTGTGAATTATAGACATATTATAAGAGATAAATAAGGAGACACTTCGTTTATCGTGACAGATTGTCTCGTGGAATATTTCTTACGTTATATTTTAAACTGAAAATGCCCCCAGATAAGTTTTATTTAATATTATCGTATGAGTGAAAAAAATTTGATTGTGATAATAACATTGGGTGGTCCTTATACACATCGTCGTGATAAAATATAAAAGATAAGCCACATATATGGGAAAACAAAATGGATTGGTAACTTCATGCTCAGTAAATGGAGGGCATGGAGGGTGCCTTAATGTTTCCTCGTTTTCTTAAAGATTTATTCTATATATATTCTAAATTCAAGAAATCCTTCTAGAATAGGTATCAAAATTCAAATGAGAGAAGCAATTGAAACCGATGGAAAGTTAATTATTTTGAATAAAGTGGACTACATAGAAAATCTGAAAGCCTGAAAAAGACAGTTATTTAATAAGGCAAAGAAGGAAACACCTATTCATGGCTTCTTAGTTTCTACAAATTCTGTTGTATATAAACTTAAGTGTCCAGAATCTAATGCTGTCTATTTGAGTCAAAATCTTAGAAATTTTGAATCAGGTACAGTGAACATTTGCGACCATACAGATTAGAACAACCAGATAAATTCCACTACGCATAACATCTACTTTTGACACTGGTACAAATCTATTAATCAGTTCACCTATACTTCAGTATTGAGACTTTTCTGAGCCCTTTGTTTTAACTGCGGACGCTTGAAACGTAGTATTAGGCGCAGTATTATCACAAGGTCCAATTGGATCGGATAGACCAATTGCATACGCTTCAAGAACCTCAAATAACTCTGAACAAAAATATAGAACTATCGAGAGAGAATTACTTGCCATAGTATGAGCTTGTTAATACTTTAGACCATATCTCGACGGTATACGATTTGAAATATATTGTGACCATCGTCCTTTAATTTGGCTATTTAATCTCAGAGAATCGATTTCAAAATTAATACGCCGGAGATCACGTTTGGAAGAATTTGACTATAAAATAATTTACAAAAAAGGTACTTTAAATTCTAATTGCGATGCACTTTCTAGAGTAGTTATTAACGCACTCGGAAATGATTCAATGATTGATAATCCTGACGAAATTACAGATCCTCATGAATTAGACCAATTTTTGAATGACCTTATAGACGAACAAATAAATGACAATATAACCGATGCCAATTTGCAAACGGCTGACACAATTGACACCGACTCAAATACACAACTCACCACTTTTAATGAAACAACAAATGACGGTATACGAATCTATGAGGAAATAATTAATAATAAAGTTAATCAAATTATAGTCACACCCCATCCATATCCTAAATTAATAGTTGAGCAGGAAACCTACGAAAATCATAAAATGATAAATGTTCAAATTCCAATCATTCATTAACACCTAACACAAAACGAGAAGTGCTGCATATTTGTGAAAAGAAACAAGAGCTGGATTTCCTTGAAGGATTGGAAATTAGAAGACATTTAAGAAACCCACAATATGAAGTTGTCAATGGAAAGTTAAATCTAGGGAGTTCTCCATTAATAAACTGTCTTCTTCAGTGATAATTGTAAATATCAGCAGATATAGTTTTCCTGGTTTCCTATATCATTGCACAGTTATACTGATCTTAATTGGAAAAATGATACCCAGGATATCACCATAGGGCTAATAATATATAAGCTTCAATATTTGTAATATCTTTTTCTCTTTTCTATAAACATATATTAAGTCAATCACAAGTTAGGTCACTTCTTGGTCTAGCCAAAAATAACTACTAAACATCAGGTAGGCATCAAATGAAATGTAACTTCTGTCATTCTGACGATGATATTTATTTATCGAAACAATAGTAAATTTTTTTAGAATTTTTAATAACTTTTATTATATTGTGGAATTAACTAGAAACCGTGAGTTTCATTTAAAACACTAATGTGAGCAGATTCCACGAAGTAAGGGTCGAGACAGTTTATTTTCAAAATAATGAAAATTTTATACTCGAACTTTTAAAAGATTACACAATTATGAAACCCAAAATTAATTAGATGCTTAAAACAAGTAAACACAATCAAGGAAAAGGAGGAACAAATAATGCTAATGAATCATCCTCACGTTGGCAAAACTAACCATCGTGGTATTGTAGAAACGTATGAATATTTAAAACGGAATTATTATTGGAAAAATATGAAAACTGCCATTACTGAATATATAAACTCGTTTGATATTTGTCGAAGGCAAAACGGCTATTCATGTGAGTAAGGCATTAATAAAATATTTTTGTTCTTTTGAAATATCAGAAAAAATAATTCTTGACCATGGTACTGAATTTAATAATGATACTGTGAAAGAAATTTTGAATTTACATAAAATAAAAATACATTTTGGCACTGTAGGACATCACGAATCAAACAGTGTAGCAGAACGATTTAATTCCAGTTTAATAGAACATCTCAGAATTCTAACAGAAGTGCACTGAAGATGGTTTATTTGACTATGCAATTTTAGGTTACAATAGCTCAGTACATACTAGCACGAAATTTACTCCTTTCGTATTAACCTTCGGACACACTAATTCGCGAAATCCAAATGAAATTTTTATTCCCACAGCATTTTACTCAGATTATGCTGAAAACCATTAGGAAAAACTCAAACATGTATATGTAAATGTAGAAGGAACAACAGAAAAACTAAAAAATAAAATTGTAGATAAGAATAATCAAAAAGGTAATACCAATACTGATTTTAAGTTAGGACAAATAATATTTAAGAAAAACTAACGTTATCATGTAAATGGAATGAAATAACCGAAAAGTTAGATAAGAACAAAGTAGAAATAACTTCTAAGAAAAATCAATACGAAAAGAAGATAGTACATATAAAGGAACTAAAACAATCACCAACTGTTATAGGGTGTCCATCCACATCCATGAGGGATCAAACCACCAAAGACTCCATAACTTAAATAATAACCCCGGTCTTCTACCTTATAAATTAGGCAATGTTGAAATAAAGTTGATTATGGGTATTTTTTTCAAACTTTCGACATTTCTGATATAGTAACCCAATTTGAAGCTATAAGAATCACTTTATAAGAATTCAGCGAACATTTCCAAAAGATAAAGATGATTCCGTGTTAATTAGAGCAAAAAATACAAATCCAGTTCAGATGAATCCAGTTTTTATCATTAGAATCAAAAGAGGAATAATAAACGGACTTGGCTCAATAAATAAGTCTTTAATGGGCAATCTAGATCAAAACTATGCAGAAAAATATGATAAAGCAATTAACACACTTTCTGAGAATCAATCAAAATTAAAGAATATAGTCAATTCACATATAAGACTTCTTCAAAATTGTATTATTATTTTTAAAAATAATACAAACACATTGCCATCCTTGCACAATAGTTCTGCGACAACCTCCTCTCACTTTTTTTTTAGTCCAAATACTATAATATTCTTCCTGTTCTGGGCTCTTTTCAGATATTCTAATTCTTCTTTGAGTTCACTGTTTTCCTTTTCCAAATTTGTTACACTATTTTTCAAATCTTCAACTTTTAGTAGAAGTCTTGCTTCGCTGGCCACAATGCAGTTTTTTATTTCAGTAAGGTTGGTCAGGAACTCTTCACGAATAATTTTAATCGCTTTGTCCAATTCTGTCATTTTTAGTAGGCACAAGCGTAGTGTATGTTACCCTTTAGAACAATTTGGAACCTGTTTACGTTTTTTATTGTCGTTATCACTGACAGCAAAATATGAATTTTAATATAAAAAAACGGACTTACGTGGAAAGTACGTACGGTCTGTATGTTACAACTGGTGGAAAAAATGGCATTCAACACAGGGTAGACACTTTGAAAATTTACTGTCGATTCAAACAACTGATTTTCAACTTAATCCGGAGATAATACACAAACATGTGTGTATTGCTAAAGCTTCACACACACTAAATACAGTGCATAATTCAATAATTGAACCTAGGGAACTTTTAAATTCCATTTGAACCAAAAGTAGAAAATATTCTTTTATATGAGAACGTCACAGAAGTAAAATGGTATACCAAGAGATACATAATAGTATTTATCTTAGAAATTCCTATATTAGAAAGGGAAACGTACAATTATTTCCACATATACTCATTGCCTGTACCCACACAAAACTCCTTCGAAGTAATTCTACCTCAAGTGAAATTCCTTATCCTAAATGACCATTCTCATATGTTTTTCGCCGAAAATTGTCAAGAAGTTTCATCTGAACAATACGTTTGCTACCAGAATGGACCCGTTCTCATCCAAGGAGAAACCCCATGTGAAATCCAGATGCTTCGCTACTTCAAGAACGTCTCATCATGCCAGCAATTAACTGTTCGAATGCCTAAATTACGAATCCAAAAATTTTAGAAGAATCATTGGATTCTAATTTCTCCTGAAATAAGTGTAGTTAATCAAAAGTGCGGATCTAACGAAGACAATTTTCCAATTCAGGGACCTTTTATTCTAGAACTTGATTCAGAGTGCGAAGTGGACATTCATGGTATTAAAATTAACATTTCGAAAATTTTCAAACCGAACTGAAACTAATAAACCTTCCGAATTTAACATTTTCAAGTGAAATAGCAAATTTTCAAATGGAACTAATCCAATTAAATTCTATCAATTTAGACGACTTCAACTCTTTCACTGGCACTAGTAGTAAAAAATTCAGGAAAACTATTTTAATAGATTCGCCAATTTTATTTAGGATCAATTATCATAATTTGAATGAAAAAATAACAATTATCGCCTCCCTTCAGTTTTTGAGACATATACCTCCAGAGGGACAAATCCAGTTTACGCATTCCAAGTAAAATATTGTTTCGCACTGTAGCAATGATTTTATTATCCATAACACTAGTACATACAGTAATTATTTATTATGAAATTTTTTGAAACTGTTTCTATCTTTCAGGAACCATATATGCACCTGGCACTTGGTGCAGTAAACATGTGTTCTTTCTTTACACCCTTCAAATTTACAACGTGAGCTGTTGTTATTACTATCATATTGTGGAATATGATGATATCCATCATGTCTAGAATCCTTTACTGGTATAGACTCTTCTTTGTTTCTTGTGGATGTACTCGGGAGATCGTCAACGGAAGGTTCCGTAGAAGGCCTGCGCCTTTTTGGAGGTTTTTTCCTGAGTATGAGGTGTTCAGCCACACACTTTCGGAAGCCTAGTAAATCAAAAATTTGTTGTTTTGGAGCACCCAAATTCATGGCTTTATTCTTGTATTCTAACCATGAATTTGCTAAAGCCAAATCTACGTCATGGAAAATCAGCATTATTGTCCATTTTCTGGACCGAACGTAGGAGCGGTAGATACTCAGCAAAAAATCATGTTTATCTACCCCTCCCATACTGCTGTTTTACCTCCGCACTGCTTCTGGCCTAGGCACTTCAATGTATTCCTTTTTTGTCCTATCCCATCTTCTACAGATATCTTGCTTTCCAATACCAACAAATTTTGACGCTAGGACGACCGATTTATTGTCGTACCATTTTGAGATTATTATGCCATCCTTACGTATACTCTCAGCTGAAGTTCCTCTCCTTTCCTTCTTCATATCCTAATCACTTAGTAGATTTGAACAATGGAAACGATTCGATCTAATTGTGCCAACAGCAAATATTGACTTTGAACAAAGTTATTGAAATAAATTATAAGAACTAAAATAGTTATCAAAAAATAAGCCGTGATTGGGTTCAGTAATTACATCAGAAAGCCGCATAACTATAGCAGCTGACGCGCCAAAGTGCATATAAAGTGGTTTCATTTCTGTAGTTGATCCCTGGTAGATCAACAAATCATACACTATACCACTCTCTCCAGCTAACACGTACAATTTCACGCCCCATTTTTTTGGTTTGATTTTGATGTATTGCTTGATATTCAAGCGTCCTTTGAAAGGGATTATTTGTTCATCAACACAAAGATTGTGTTCTAGTGGCAGTTCTTGTTATCCTTTCCGTAGTGCATCATATATACATCGCACTTTCCACAACCTATCTGTATTAGTAGCTTCCCTACTAGTTACATCAACTAAATGCAAAGTACGTCTCAGTTTATAAAATCTTTTCAAAACCATATTATCTTTTATAATTGGAATACAACATGCTCTACTCCAGTACATTTCAACTCTGGGGAATTGTAAATTTCCCATAATTATATGCATTCCAATAAATTTCTTCACCTCCTCTATATTTGCTGGGGGACATCTTGGTGTATTTTGCTGAACAGCATACACATTCGTCATAACCACTTTTGTTCAAACACAATGTTTGGAATGTACCGAAGAAAAAAATCCACTGGGCTAGGCAACTCAACTACATGTTCAGTTGAGTTATTTCCATTATACCACCTGACTACTCTGGTTTGATACTGTGCACGTGCCAAACAGATGATGTTTTCTTTTTTAGTGAGATTGTACTGCTCATAAAAAATGGCAACAGCTTCCGAGCCAATAATTTTTGATACAATCGCGAAAGGTCCTAATTCCGCGGTTGAAGATCCTGGTCTTGCCGTTGACAATCTTTGTTCCATAGTGGACGTTCCTGGTCCCGGCGCCGATGACTCTGCTATACCATCAAAGCCCCCATCACTCAGTCCATCGCTTCCACTCCCGCTCTCCAGATCATCAGCCAGTCCTTCTTTATCTATAAAGTCTAAATGTTGATTATCTTTGCCTGACTCATCCCACCCCAAATCATCGTCAGATAAAACGGCGATATCCGATAAATCGTCATTTTCTAAAAATTGCAACATTTCCTCTTCTGTGAGGGCATTTTGTTTTCGAAAAGACATTTTCTAGAACAAACACAATGTTAGCCATACTGGCAAATATTATTTTGATGAATTTCTACCAACGACTAGTTTCGACTATTTTCGTGGAAGTGCGTTGGTCCTTGTGGAGGTACATGCTTTTTGAAACGTATGTTTTAGTGTTTATGAAAAACTTTTCGTAACTGAATGAATTATATAGTTCAATGTAGTTTTTGTACTCACCAGGAAAACAAAAATAACGCAGATATGACAGTTCCACTTTATGAAAACAATTATTATGACAGCTAAGTTGCACTCAATCGCTACAACGCTATTACACGACTGCTTAAAATTAAATGCATGACATCGAACTTACGAACTTAGAGCGCGCTACTCGCATATGCTATATGACGTGGGTGTACCCTACACGGTACAAAAGCAGCAATGTTGAACTTTTTGTAAATTTGGCCATTTGATGCTGGTGAAACTGGTGTACCTGGATCGTACAATTCCAGTGAAAGGGATATGTTCAAAGTGCTTTAGACATTCAAAAACAAAAAATCGCCAATAATATATGCAAATTTTGATATTTGGACTATTTTAATTTAATCCATTATAATAATAATTATTTTGTATTGGACTAATAAGAAGAAGCCAAGGCCAAGGAATCCAGAATAGTCCCCACAATTTGGAACAATTGCTGAATTGTAATCCCACGGATTGTTTTCTTCATAACGTTTTTTATTATCGCATTCAGATTTCATATAGGTTCCTAGTTGTAAAGTGTCATTTTAGTTTGTAGACATAAAAGTTATTTTTTAAAAAGTAGTTTTTATAAACTACGAATTTAATTTGGACGTATTGCTCGACATTCGTGAATAATTCGCTGACGTAAATCACCTAAAGTTTTTGTTTGAGTTGCATAGATCTTGGTTTTGAGATATCCCCATAAAAAAGTCTAGTGAGGTTAAATCTGGTGAAATGGATAGCCACTCCAGCAATGGAAATAGTTCACATACTAGAAAAAGATGATAATATGTCTGAAGATCCACTGACATTTCAACAAGATTGAGCCACTCCACATTACGCTTTCGAAGTACAAGATTTTAGACGAAACATTTCCTTCTCGCTAGATAGGCAGACGAGGCCCAATGATGGAGTGGCCACCTAGGTCACCAGATTTAACCCCACCAGACTTTTTCATGGGGATATCTCAAAACCAAGATCTATGCAAATCTACCAGAAACTTTAGGTGATGAACGTCAGCGAATTATTTACGAATGTCTAGCAATTCGTCCAGAAACATTAAATAATGCGCGAGAATCATTTGAAACTCGATTGTAAAATTTCATGGCAACCAATGGAAGTCAGTTTGAACACCTTATATACTAATTTGGTAATTATATTTGAATAGTTCCGTTATTTTTCTACGATTTAAGTCGTTTCTGTTATTGAATTGAAATCAAATGTAGCTTCAAAACGACTCATCTTATACCTCAAGTATTTAGTCCGGGAAAATAAGGGAATAAAAGTCAAAAGCTTCCCATAATTGATTTTTCATTTTTAAATGAAAATATATTGACCCAGCATCACTCTCCTAGATTGTCTAATAATTTCCGCTGGAGCTTGCGACGCAGCTTGCAAGCACAACTCAGACCACTTAAAATTCAAGTGATTTATGCTCGTCTCATTTCTGGATGACAAAAAAATCGTAGAGATGAAAATTGAAGCAAATCTTATGCTCTTGAAGGTAGTTTTTAAAAAAAAATTTCCGATCTTAAATTTTCCAAAAATTGAAAAAATTTACGAAAATTATATTTTTGGAGATTTGGAAAATTCAAAATGGCGGCTGCGCAAATTGGAAAAAATTTTTTTTTTCAATCGCGTCTAAATTTATGAACAATAACGATATTGAGAAACGGTTTGTTGCAATCGACAAAGTGAAAGTTATATTTTTATAAATAACATAAACAAAATTTTTACCGGAAATAAAAAATTTTCCATCTAGTTTTTTCTCATTTTGGCGTTGAAAAATTTCTTAAAAATATCTTTTTACGTCATAAATATGTTTGTTTTTGAAAGACGAGTATTTTGAAAAAAAAATGTTCAGATGCCACTTTTACAAGCTGAGATAACCAAATTAAAAATCTGCTAGATACTGTCATAATATTAATTGAAATTTTCAAATTTTAATCACTTCGCTAGGTTGAATAATAATTAAATATCTTTCAGAAATTGTGGTGCGACG
Source organism: Galeruca laticollis (assembly GCA_963921935.1). Classification (NCBI taxonomy): domain Eukaryota; kingdom Metazoa; phylum Arthropoda; class Insecta; order Coleoptera; family Chrysomelidae; genus Galeruca; species Galeruca laticollis. The sequence continues at coordinate 240,517,562 of OY998175.1, forward strand.
ACCCATTCCTAAATAACTTTGTTTTATTGATTTAAAAACTGTCTCAAAATGTTAAGGTACATAAAAAATAATTGCATTAAAAAATTAAAGCAGCGCCGCCTTCGTAAATTTCAAACTGATAAGTTTAGACCCCTGTTATTATTTCTGCATCATTTGAGCTGTGGCGTTAATATTCAATATAATTTAATTAATTATTCATTGTTAATCAAGGCATATTTGAAACAGAAAGTAATTTATAATTTTTTACAAGACTCTACTAACTTAATTTCAATGAGTTTTTTTAATAATTAAACAGGCACTGAGACCAGTTAGTTTTTGTTAGAGTTGTGAGTCACTGTCTGCCATGAAACGCCCTACATACCTACCCTAAAATCCTAAATCACACATACTTGCGACACCTACAGAGTCGAACGCTTGTAGTCTAACTTTATTGAGGTAGATCGCCAACAGTTCAATTCTCAGCGCCTCTGCTGTATAGCAACTCATCTACTACGAGTCTCCATAGAAGGGAAGATATCACCCCCCTTGAGGTGTCTCGTGAATGGCTTCAACTGTGATGGTTTGATTCCCCATTTGTGCCTCAACTATCATCGTCATCAACAACTCATACATCCATTTCCCGATAGTTTCATTTACTTCCAGCCGTTTTAGTGCTTCTTTGATAGACACATGAGTTGTGTTGTTTAATCGGCGATTCAAATAGTCAGAGGTCCGATAACTGGAGTTCCAATGTATCTCTATTTTCATTGCAAATATTTCAAAAGTGATTCAAAACAATTTCATGGAAACATTTTATATCTACATTATTTTCGAGAGTTCTTTTCATATATTTTCAGAAATATTTTGCAAAAAATGATTTTTGGAGTAGTTTTTCCTTGTTTTCCACTCTCAAAATAAAATACATTAAAAATAAAGTAATAATTACAATAAATAACAGTTAGAAATAAGTTTGGCAACACCGCCAAATATTAAAAAGACAAACGTCAAATAATTTAGGTTAAATCTCAAAAACTAGTTTATCTCAATTTTAAAGAATAATATAAAGAAAATATATAAATAATATACAGTTTTCTTATTTTTGCATTCAAGGTGAGTTAAAAATCATAATTCATATTATTGGAACCCAAAATGAAAATGTATCAGAAACAATCTTTGGATCTGTAAACTCTAACCGAACCATGAAGTTTAGTAATTTTGAAAATTTATATTTCGACAAGTTTTGCTTCCGCAACTTGTGACTTGGTATGAATGTTTCATATAATAAGATTTATGTATAAAAAAATATGAACCTAGAAATCAACTAAAGTAGAGCCAACACTATATCAATCTTATTATTATCACATAAAAACTAGCTTTTTTTGGTTTTTCCAAACGCCTATGCATTAAACAATTCCTGAGTATCAAAATTAAAGTAAATAACTAACCTTCATCTCATCATCGCTTGTATCCAAGAATGCAAAATCTTCTTCAAAAATGACTTCGTTCTCCGAACACTTAGATTTATTTCTCACGCTTCGAACTGGATTTCTTCTAACATCACTACCATCCTTAGTTTTCTCAGATTCACATTTTTTAGTGACTTCGCAATCTTCCACGAGAATTGCTTCTCTGTCACTTTCATCCAAAATATTATCGATAGAGTTTGAGTTCTTATCAATTTCTGACAACTGACTCTTGTCAGTAAGTTCAGGTGTACACGATTCTAAAACAGAAAAAATTCTATCTTCGTTCCTCGAATCAGTTTTACTTTTTGTTGATCCATGTTTCTCTTCCCATTTCTCATTTTCATGTTGTCGAGAATGGTCATAGTGTAATTGTAATTCTGGTGGAATGTGGAAAGTGTCTCCACATGGATCCAAAACTAATGGACATTCTTTTAAATTAGGAGAAGGAAATAACATTAAAGGTCTCTCAAACGTCACCATTTGAAAATGGTTATGGCCTATTCCTTGAGAACAACTGCATCTGTTCATCACTATCGGTGGTATCATATCCACACTTCCAGACCTGTACAAAACGAGTTGATACAATAATTAATTAATTTTCACTTAATAATAAGTTGTCTACAAATAATATATTTACTGTTATACACGAATATGAACTAAAATATAATTCAAACTTTAAACTAACAAAATATAGATAAACTTACATCGTATCCGGATTCTGATGAATAATTAAAGAGTGCATGTTTAAAATGTCAAACGTGTAATAGCGATTTTGTTATGCGTAAATCCGTTGCCAGGATAACGTACACTTTGGAAAATAATGTGAATGATGAGTCTGTGTTTTGATTTTTGACATTTGAAATCGATCGAACAATCGATTATTCGAACGTATCATCGAAATTCCTTGTATATACTGAAAATTGAATATTACTATAACAATTAGACTATTGCACTGCAAAATTGTAAATATTTTAGTAATATGTTAACGGATTTTCAATTTAGAATGGAAAACATATGAAAAAGAGATTATTCGAATCGACTCAATAGCTTGGTATAGAAGAAAGATCGATTCACTTCAAAATAGGGTGCAAAGCATAAAAGTGTGGTTAACCATTGATATGTCAAAATTTGTAGCTATGTTGCACGATTGTTAACATAATTCCCATAACTGGGAAACCCAAAAAAACGAAAGAAAATAAATGAAGGACGTTATGAGAGGTTGGTGGAATAATACAAAGAAGGAATTGAAAGTTACTAACATTGATCAGATAAAATGAGTGAAATAAAGTAAAAGCATGAGAAAAGTTGACGAAAAACTAATACAAAAATGTGTCAACTGGAAAATGAAGAAATACAAAAGAATACAATCATATAATTCAAATTTGAAGGAAGTATAATAAATCGATGGAGGATATCGGAATAAGAGTTTCTGAGGTATTAGATTTTCAAAATAAACGATGAAATCTGCAGAATGTAAGTAAAAAATATTGGAGAAGGAAGAACATAAGCACAACTTAAAGAAAATACCAGATAGTAAAATATACATAAAAACAACTACAGAATAATGTTAACAGATGGAGCTGGTCAGTTACCAAATAGAATGAGACACGAGACGAAATTATCGAACTAGTAATTGAATTGACGAAAAAACTGATATACATTCTCCTATAGGTACACTTGACAGAAGACTATGGCGATAAATCAGGAGATACAAAAAGCTCACGAACAAAATAAGTAAAAGAGAAATCTGTAAGTAAATTTGGTACATGAAACATCACAGATTCAACTTGAGAAGATTTATAGATAACCAATCATAGGTAAATAAGTAGCAGGAAGAGGATCATTATATATTATTGAATTATATGGGGAATACTTGCGGTTCCAGACTGGAAGAAAGATTGAAGAGGAAGCGCAAGCAAAAATTGAATGTATACTAAATCAAATTTATCGTTATCCTGACGTCATACCCAACAACAACACGAAATGAATCAAAACGTTAAGATATTAATGTTTTAAATGAAACTCACGGTTTCTAGTTAATACCACAATATAATAAAAATTGTTGATAATTCTAAAAAATTGACAATTTTTATTATATTGTGGTATTAACTAGAAACCGTGAGTTTCATTTAAAACACTAACATGAGTAGATTTCACGAAGTAAGGGTGGAGACAGTTAATTACGTTAAGATATGTTTATATGTGACATACATTTCATGACATTTACGGCTGAGAGTTGTTTAATCCAGTGTAAACGTACAAAAATTTGTCTTGGAGATATATGTATATGTGATTTCACTGGACTAAACAATTTTGACATAATTATCATATAATAACTGTCAGATGTAAGCGTACCTTCAGGAAGTCGAAATAAGGAGGATATGAACGGTTATTTTGTCGTAAGCGTAAATAATTTAACTTCATCATAGCGTATTTTTCCATTCCGAAATATTCACACAAGTTTAAAGTTTTTGACCATGTGATTTGAGCATATTTTCTGGCATGTTCTAAAACAAAGTTGAATATTGTCAGATTTGCATACAGTCAACACAATATTCCCGTTGTATGAACTCATAGGCATGATAATCTGAACATAAACAAAAAAATGTTGTGTTGGCTATAATTAATGTTGTCTATTAAATACATTAATATTTACCTGAAAATAAAATAGCCTATTTTATAAAATATATCTAAATACATTATTAAAAACGCATTGAAAAATACTCGATAGCTGAAAATGACAGTGTCATGAATTTTAAAAACGACAGTTGTCAGAAGAAGTCAAAATAAATCGCTTAAACTAGGAGGACTGTTTTGAATTTAAGTTGGCAATTCTGATTGGTGAGATCGCAGCCGGTTTAACACAGCACTTTTGACATCATTATTGACAATTGTATATAAATTGTAAACAAACTATGTCCCTATTGCCGGGATTTCGTCTGGTTCTGAACTTGTGTTTTTTTTTTGTAATTTTCCTTCAAGTCCAGTTACAGAGATTTTAGTATTCAATGAAGAGTCGTCATTTGGATCTATCGTTATGGGAAAGTCTTTTTCTTGTTGTTGCTTCAAGACGAGAAATTGTGCAAAAAAATTTGAGTTGCTAGAGTGTATTCTGTAAGTTGCAGCTAAATCATTGGCTATTAGTTTATTTTCAGATCTGAGCTTGTTCTGATATTGAAGATCTCGTATTCCTGTGATGGTACATTTCCCTGATACTCGTCAAATTTTGTTCCAAATTTCTGTGGGTGTTATCATTAATGCTGGCTACGAATTCATGCCACGATTCTTTTTTGCGTTTCTTTATTATGCTATGCATCTTGCTTTTTGTTTTTTAAATTCGATCAGGTTTTCTTGATTTTTGTGCTTTTTCCATACATTGTAAGCATGTTTACTTGCTCTAACCGCTTCTTGGCAGTTTTTGTTCCACCATGGTACGGGTTGACGATTTTTAATCAGCGATGTTCTTTTAATGATTCTTTTGCTGCTCCTAACATGGTATTTGCAAAATTATCAACTGTTCCGTCTATATCCGATTTTATTTCAAAGTTTGTTATATTTTCTTCGATTGTTTGCTGATACAGTGCTCAATTTGCTTTTATATATTGCCATTTGTACTAATGTTTGTATTGATTATATTCCTGTGATTGGAGTTATTAATAATTTTTGGAGCATAATCGCTATTATAAATGAAAGGTAAAATTTCCCAAATTAGTACGGTTAGTAAATTTGGGATACAAAAGGTAAGGTCTACAGCTGCCGTCTCTCCAGTGCAGGGGTTTAGCCTAGTGCGTTCGCCCCTGTTCAGTAGGCAAAGACCACAGAGATATGTAATTGATATAGCAGTTTGCCTTTGTTGGATGTCATTTTGCATCCCCTTTCGCTGTTGTGGCAGTTGGAATCTCCAATAATGATACGTTGAGATGTTATTTGTGAGAAGAGATCTGTTAGTTCTTGACTTGAAATTTCTTTATTGGGGGGTATGTACACATTGCAAATAGAAATTTTCCGTTCTAGGTTGATAGAGACTGTAACAGCTTCTAAATTTGTTTTCAGAGATATTTCGTGGACATCATCGTCCTTTTTTATGTGAATTGCAACTCCTCCACTAGCTATCTTTGCGTTTACTTTATTTTCATAGACACCTGAATAATTTTTTAATCTAGTTATTTTCTTTTCAGTAAAATTTGTTTCTGGTAGTCCTACAATTAATGGGTTATATTGACTTATTAAATGTTGTAGCATAGGTAACTGCGAGTGAAACCCGTTCAGGTTCCACTGAAGAATGTAGGCTGACGTAGTAGATAGATGGATAGGGGCCAATAAAACATTTACTCCAAAAAGGCCCAGCCTCAAAGAACCCACAGAAATTTATCACAAAATCAGCATCAACAATTTACATCTGGACGATCCAACCAAGCTGCTACCACACTTTAAAGAACCAAATTTGCTACCTATAAAACTTCATTAAAGCCATTTAGGAATAACAACAATAATAATTCTCATTTTATTATTTCTACTATTTTTGTATCTGTATAGAAAATATTTTGGAACCCCCCCCCATCCCTATTGAAGCCAAAGCCACGAGGTCGCACCTTTAACAAAGATGGGAGGAGTCATATGGATACATCCTGTTAAACTCATATAATATTATTGTTAAATTCCTAACAGGATTTATAATTTTAACCTTAATCAGCAAACACGTGGAGACATCCTGTTTACACAATTGTTGTAATTTTCTTATCATATATTGTTGCTTCTGTATTCAGCATTATATTACATTTTCCTTATTTTTGTAAACTAAAGATGAAGTCAGTTATAATTGTATGACCAACTGTAACTAATCATGAAGTTTAATTAAATATTTTTTTAAAAGTATATTTTTTACTTATTAAATTCTCGCGTATTTAGTTCCATTTCGTCGGTGCATATTTAGTTTCAAGATATGCACTAACTTTTATCGAGAATAACGTTTTGTTGAAAGCCTCCTAACAGAAAAGTTTCCCATATCGTGCGTAATTACGGCATGACACTGTATAAGGTTTGTGAAACATACTGTTTATGAACATACAACAAGAGATTTATGTATATATATGTATAACATGAGCTGAATAAAGATTATTATTATTATTATATAATAATTCATTATCCCAGTTTCCAGCAACGATAACAGTGACCCAGAGTTTATAGGAAATCTCCAGATTTTTCTGTGGAATACAGATATACTTGAATACATCGCAGATAAAATTAGGGTTTTGTGTATTTGGTCCCTTCTAAATCCGCCATTGGCAGAGAAAAAGGTCACTAATTCGACATGGGTTTTATCTAATTCCCACTCTTTCTCTTTCAGAAATACCTTTTTGAATTTAATGCGGATTAGACACAGTTGTCGCATTGTGGAGAATGTTTTTCGAAATTTAATCTTTTCGCCTGACTGATATACCAGAATGAAAGTTCAGTGACCGAAAAGAAGTCTCACTCTTTGGATGGAGATAATTCATGAAAGAATTTTAAGACTGATTGCGTTATTCGGGAACGTTGATAGGAGCTCTTTAGACAAAAGGAGATTTTTTGACTTAAACTCTGAAGGCATTCATCCGAAAGTGTGAAATATTTTTACACAGAGTAAAGCGTAGACTTTATCATTTCTCGCTTAGATATTTTTCGTCAAAATAAGAGGTGTATGAATGGTTTCTAAAGATATTTTAATAGCGCAAAAAGTGGTATTGCTTATTAATAATACAACTGTTTTCTAAAATTGATTATTCCATCCAATGTATTCTATACTTTGGTATGTTTGGTTCAGTAAAACATCACATCTAAGTGAAAACTTTATTTCCATGACCAGTCTACTGGATAAAGTGTATAACAAATAATACATGCATTGGCAGCTCGTTAATAAATATAATATTATTAATAATAAGTTATATCTCCCTTTCTTTAACAAAACAAAAGACCTAATTAAACAAAAGACTCAAATTACACAATGTATGAAATAAACTTTCTTTAGAAAGAATCTCGAATAATACTTGGTTAGTTAACCTTCATAGGACTGGCCGGGGTCCGTTTGTACCCCATGACGTATGTTTTTGCTGTATCTTTGCAAACGCAAATTTTTAAACATTGATCTTTATATTCCAGGGGTCTCTTCAGACCCCGGTTAGCCTTTTACGTCCGATAAAATAATCCCGGTAACTGTTAGTAAAATCGGGGAATCCCATACATTTAACGTTTGTTTAGTCACAGGGAATTTACCCATATAATTGTAAAATGTAAATTACCAGTTCAAATGGGGGATTCCTCGCACTGCGATATAATTTTTAGACTTGAATATTCGGGTTAGTCTCTTGTGATATTGCGAGTAGGGTACATAGTTTTGAAAATGAGTCAGTTTTTATTTAGAAACAATCGCAAGGGGCTTACTGACGATGAGATGTTACGTATACTTGAAAGTGATGATCCAGAGTTTGATAGTGTTATCAATGAGGAAACATCGAGTGACTTAGAAGATAAAGACATTGTCACACAAGTAGAGGAAGAAAATGATGTAATAGTTGTTGATCAACGTATAGAGAAAACGAACCCAGAGGAACCAACAGTTAGTAACAGTCAGGGCATTCCAGTATATAAATCTAAAGATGGAACTGAGTGGTCAAAAATTCCAGGAAACAGAAAAGTTAGACGTTCAAAAGCTAATATTCGGAGACATGCTCTAGGCCTCACAAATTAAGTTCTGATATCTCAAGTATATAAGAGACGTTTTTCTTCTTTTCCTATCTCCGGATATTCTGAACATAATAGTAACCGAAACAAACAAAAAGGCACAAACATTTTATGATAAATGGAATATAGAAAATCCGAATAAAATTAGTTTTTGTACCTGTTGATTCTACAAAGATTGAAGCTTATATTGGACTGTTGCTTATTCTTGGCGCACTTCACGGATCGAAAGAGGCTATCGATATGCTCTGGTGTGAAGATATTTCTTACTGGTCGTCCTATAATTCCTGTTGCAATGTCAAGAGATAGATTCAAACAAATTACTTCATTTTCACGCTTTGATAATTTTCAAACAAGACAAGAACGAAAATTAGTAGATAAGCTAGCTCCGATAAGAGATATATTCGATATTTTCACTTCTAATTGTAAAAAATTCACTCAATCCTGGCGACCATCTATGAGTAGATGAGCAGCTTGTACCATTTAGGGGCAAGGCACTATTCCGAGTCTATGTGAAGAGTAAACCTGATAAGTATGGTATCAAAATGTGGGCTCTTGTGAACTGCACCACTTCTTATATTGCAAACATGCAAGTTTATTTGGGTAAGTTATTTGAAAAGCAATATAGGCAAACTTTATATTCCTATGTATCTATTAATTTTTAGGAAAACAAGGTAACAAAGCGGAAAAGGGTCAAGGTCAAAGAGTTGTCCTAGATTTGACAGACCATTTGGAAGGCGGATTTGGAATAACGACCGATAACTTTTTTACAAGTTTAGAAGTAGCTGACAAGTCGTGGAAAAAAAATATTACTTTATGTGGAACCCTCCGGAAAAATAAAACATTTATTCCCAGGGAACTTCTACCGGCATCGTACAAGAAAGAGTTTTCAAGTATGTTTGCTTTTAGAAATCATAGAACGCTAGTATCCTATGTTCCAAAACAAAAACATGCTGTCATCTTACTTTCAAGTGAGCATACTGATAGTAAAGTAGCTGGAGAAGAACAGCACTATTAACCAGAAATTATTCTTCATTACAACAAAACAAAAGGTGCTCTCGACACTTTAGATAAGTTGGCCAAAGAATATACAGTGCAGAGAAAGTCAAACCGTTGGCCAATGGCAATATTTTCGCATATTATAGATATCGCAGGAATAAATGCTTATAAATTGTGGTTACTGCAAAACTTGGATTAGCGAAAAACCAGTTTGGTTAAACGTAAAATGTATATTTTGAGACTGGGAATAGAACTCATAAAGAAAAACGTTTTCCGGCGATATAATAATAAATACATTCAGACGAATAGAAAACGGCATATGACAGACGTTTTTCCCGAACTACTGGATGCAACAGAACATGGAGTTGAACAACAAAACATTACCAGGGGGCGCTGCCATATGTGTCAAAGAGGAAAATACAGGAAATCCAGAAAAATATGTATTAGGTGTAATAACTTTGTGTGCCTAGAACATTCAAAATCGGAGATAGTATGTAAAAAATGTTAAAATGATATGTAGCTAGTAGTATTAGTGATTAGGGTATTTTGTATTTTTTCGTGATGATTTTTGACTAATAAATGGTTAATAGTAAAACTTCAATAAAACATCTTTCCTGTATATTTAATTCAAAGAAAAATACAGCATTTCTGCAATTTTACGCATAGGGTCTTCTCGGATCCCAGTTAATCCTTTTCGTAAAATTTTGATGTCCGTCCCATGAAGGTAAATATAATTATTCAATAATAACCAAATCTTTTTTGTTTGTTATTGCTCTACCTAATGATGTGGTAGCTGACACGTTATATATCGATGTGTTTTTGACAAAACATCGTAAGCGACGAGGGTCAAATTTTACAGGAGGGCTTTTTTCCTTCTCATTATTTTGTTTTTGAACTTAAATCTGTTAATTTTTTTTTGTAATCATCTATATTTTTATAGTTTAGTTTAGATTAGTCAATTTTAGTAAACTTTAACATATTCAGGTATTTTTGCAGCTAATGATACTTTGTCAATACATTTTTTGAAAGCCATGTATATTTGTTTGTCGCTTAAGATACACTTACGATGTTTTGTCTGCATCTTTTTTTTAAATAAAATTCATTGCATACATGAAAACTCTGTACTCAAAAACGAAGATGACAATAATAATAACATTTGAAAATTATTTTATCGTTTCATCTCAAATTATGTCTTGGTATTGGTCTTCGTCATCAATTTCTGCTAGAACATCCGGAGCTTCTGCCCTTCCTTGGAATTGTTGGTATTCGTTAACAATTTTTTTTGGGATAACATGCTTCTTGCGAGGTTCCATTAGATTTTGAAACTTCGGAAGGGATATTTCTAAAGGACATTTGTATATAGATTCCAGTGATTTTTGATGATTCTTTGATCTTCTACCTGAAATTATAAAAAAATAGGGCTTTAAATATCGTAATTTCTGAAAACGTTAACAAACCTTTAGGAGCTCTATTAGGAATCTGCAAAATGAAACTTTTAGCTGTATCAGAATAAGAATGTTTAATTTCGATTTCCTCTTTTCCTTTTTCCAATAATGCAATTCTCACTTGACTTATTTGGAATTCAGTTCCATCTTCAAAGTTCTTCCTATTATTTGGAAAGAAATTTTCGCTCACCGCTTTCCAAGATAAAAGTTCCGAATACTTCATGCTAATAACTTCCAAAGGTTTAGGGTGAACCCTAGCGTTTGCTATTAAGGTGGGCCATTCTGAGGGTGCCCAAACAAAGCGTCTACGAATAAATCTTCTTATTGTGCCATGGACTGCATCTACTGGCATGTAAGTATGTCTAGGTAAAAGGAAAGTTATTTTAATGTAGCGGATATTACTTGCCGTTTTTAGGAACGTATTCAACATTATTAGCATGGCCTTATTTTTATTTTGTCCAGTGCAGCTGTCACAATATAAAGCAACACTTTTAACGTTTTCCCGACCATCAACTTCAACCAGATATTTGTGAAGGATTGAGCAAATTTCATTGGTGCCTCGGTTTCCAGCTATTTCACCCCATAAATAGCAATAAGCACTTCTTGTTCCGCTTTCATATACAGTTTCGTTAAAAAACGCATATTTACGTGAATAGTATAATAGCATGTTGTCTCCATGGGGCGTATTTAAAACTTTTTGCAAATCAAAACTTGCGCAAACATAACTATCGTCTTCTTTTGCAATATTCTGGTCGGAAAGAAACTGTTTTTTGCTCTCATCTTTATCTTTAATATGAATTTGGTATAACAAATCTTCAGCTTCGCTGAATTTATTCTCTTCGTCTTTTCGAGATTCGCATATGGTGCATTTATCCTTTTTCACAAGGTGAAAGCCGATATTAAAGTCTTTATTAAATATTGATCTGAATACTTTTAGGGATACTTTAGTTTTATTTTGTAAATATCTTGTTGATCCTTTACAAAAATCCGGTATGAAAAAGACACATTTCTCAGTTCGCTAGATAGGTATTATTTAGTTGAACTTGCTCTACAATAATGTGAGGCAACTGCAGGTAACTTCTTAATAAATTCGTGAACTCTTTTTCTGTCTTCGGTTGTAGTTTTGTGAGGCGGATTATGTTTGCCCCCTTGATCGGCTTTGGCAAATATAACAGGACCTGCATGGTCCTTAGTGTATCGTAATGTTATTTGTGAGATGCAAAGCGTTTTTAAAATAAATTGTTGGCACACTTCAGTTTCAGCCTCATTCCATTTAATAATGTAACTAAAGCTTCTAGTTCTTCTACTATGTTCTACATTTTTTGTTCGCCTTCGCTTTACTTCTTTTTCCTTTATACATGATAAAAGCCAATCTCTTTGCCTAGAATAACTGCCCAAACCCCAGTAGTATTCAAATATGTCATGTCGTTGTTGTCCTGTAAAGTTTCCTGTACATCCATTTTGGCATCTTTTATTTTTACACGGATATTCTTGAACGGATTTATTAGCCCCTAACGCTTTCTCAGTTTTTTTTCTTTTCTTTCTTGCTTCTTTTTTAGTTTTTTTAACCCAGAAATACCCACAATGTCTGTTGCGATATCATCTGTTTCTTCAATATCTGATCCAGAATGGCCAAAATCGGAATGTTTATCTTCATGAAAAGAGTAATAGGAGTCAAATCTTTTTAACGTCTTGCTTTTAGGAGAAATCTTCTTATCATAGTTTTCGGATTCTGAACTGGATGAGTAGTCTACCAGTTTATTTGGTAAGGCTGGTTGTTGGGTACTAACCGAAACATTAACATTAGTTTCTCTAATGGTGTCATTTAAATTTGAAGTCTGAATAGAAACATCGTTTTCCAGATTGAATTTTGAAACGTCCTCAACAAAGTCATCTACAAGCATTATCGGAATGTTAGCAATATCTATTAAAATATCTGACTGATCTTGTACAACTTCCATTATACTATTAGAATCAACGTTATTTTCATTGTCAATACTTTCAGTGTTGTTTTCATTTTGTACTGGTTTTAAAACTGGATAGATATTTTGCATTTTATTCGCGTTGTCATCATTTACACATTCATTTCGAGTACTAGTATCAGCAATATCACGCAATGGCATTAAGGCTATGCGGTAACCTCTTGAATGAGCCATCTAAATAAATCAAAATTATATAACTAAACATTAAAACAAAAAATAATATATTATAACTTACCAGCAAAATAATTTCAAAGGTCTTTAATCGCAATAAAATAAATAATTCTACCGTATTTTATTTCTAATTATTATTAATGGAATACGATGCACTCGTCAATACCATTTAAAGCAAACTGAAATGAAATTAATTTAGTTTACTTCTAAACAAGTCGATGCAGGCTTGTTACTGCCCAGCCAACCTTGAGGTAGAGAGGCAAAAAATTATCGTAAGCGACATTAGGATAAATCGTAACCACCACGAGTATACGACGCATACGATGTTTTGTCAGGGTCATATTGGCGGTTACGATGTAAATACGTCCGTTAGGAAAACCGTTACAAAATTACTGGTGGATACGATAACTTTAATACGAGTTTTGTATACGTTTTAGAATAATTAACAGGCTGACCTCAGTTATGTGTATGTGCCGTTCATCGTAAGCAACAGTTTGGTGTAAAAACATATTATCTCCGCAAACCCAAATAATGAATTTGAATTATAATCTTCTATTTAGTAGCAAGCACACCTGTATCGAGAGAGTCCGGTTCTGACCGATATTCAGCTACTAGTTGAAAATTTCAGCTCCAGATCGAATTAATTATTTTTGTGGTAAAAACTCAAGAATATTTTAATTAAAGTGTATAGTTAGTTACCTTCAAGTTAGTGTAAACTACGATTCAAAGAAGTTTATTTCCTGTAAGTCGAATCACATTATCATATTTTAACTTCATACATAACAAAGTAACAAAGTGAAATATTCGTAATATCTACAAAAACTAGCCATTCGTTTTTGTGGTTTTACAAGTAATTAAGGTTCCATGTATATATATTTCAAATGGGTACAGGGCCAAATTCAGATTTTCCAAACATCTCAAATAATGGAAGCCTATACAGAAAACCATACCAGTTTACAAACTACCATGCAGAACCAAACCTGAAACTACTCAACTGTCGTCAGCCAACCTGCCACGCCAAAAATTTCCGACAAAATCTCAAGCAATCGTATTTAGGTCCATCGATGGCATAAAACTTCATGAATATATATTAGCCACAGGACCTTTAGTCAATCCAAAAAATATTCTCTTCTGTTCTCGAATATTATACAACAGAATATGCATATATCTGAGCAACGCAAATATAGTCGATGAATTTTTTCGTCAGCATGATGTTATGGTCTAAATTCTCTGAGAAGTTAATCTTGTTGAAAATTAAATATTTCATTAATACAGCATTGTAGACTTTCAATTTTCTTTTAATGAAGGGGTAATAAATAACTATTCATAGATCTATTAACATTGAACTGTATTTCACTTATAAATATAAATTACAGAAGTAAAAGCCGTAAACGTTATCAGTATAATACCTTTTAGAACTATAGAATGGCCATAATACGAAACACTCTGCGGAAACAATCATAGTCTACCTTACCGAACAATTTGTGATTTTCTATGACTTAAAACCATACTCAGTTTGTCCCCATATAAAAAGTAGTAGAGTAACCTTCTTCTAGTAATTTATTTTTCCATCCTGCTTTAGTATTTTCCATGGAAATTGTTTTCTCGGTAACCTTCCTTTGTTTTACTTGTCTTTGGTTTGTCATCATACAGTAACTAAAATAAAATAAAATACTTAGCAGCAACTACTGAACATCATTATATCTCTAAATATAAATGCCCTTGTTTCAATTTTAATCGGAAAATCTGGTGAAAATGCATAGTCTGTACACTGTTTTAATTGTTGGATTTATATTAAAGAAATAAACTAGTCAGTATACATACATTGATGAAATATAGTTGTCTTACCTGGATGCTTATTAGTTCTCGCTATTTTCCTAAAGAAGTCTTGATTTCTTTTTCTAATAATCTTGATATTTTTGTTATGCATTTGTTTTGGTTAAGTCATATAACTGTCAATTGAGATATAATACATCGACTTGAGCGTTCATACGATGCGTTCGATGTGTTCTCGATCTCTTTTATTTTGGATGAGTAAGACAATACTGAGAATAGTTAGAGAATACGAAACATTATGATGAAAAGAGCGAGGCTAGAGATGAAACCCACATAGAGAAATAAATAAAGTATTATTTGTCTATGGAATCCCATTACCCAGAACAATTTTGGAATTCTTAAACATTTGATTTTCGTTTATCCCAAATATATATCCATGTTATTTACCATAGCTATAGGAGTGTTTTTTTTTCAATTACCATTGTCATATACCATAGTAATTGTCACAGATACTTTGCTAATTAGTCATCTTGAATGGTACTTTCTATTCGACAATTCACCTGTTGGTCAACCTACCTCTAGTAGTCGATGCCCACCTGTATGTTGATTTAATTTTATTCATTATTTCCAACAGGAACAACAAAATTTGAGTTTCTTATAAATAATTTTTGATTCTGATTTTTCCATTGTGAGCTGGATAAACTGATTTAGCCATTTTGAGGATAGTTTGCACGGCAAGCGATTGCTGCGATTTTGGGGGAACTGACTTTTGCGGTTCTCATATTGGTCCAAGTTGCTTATAAATTGTTTGATTAATTTTTGGATTCATCCTTATTTAGACGGGATTTGATTTGCGCAAATTATACGTATATAGTCGGCTTTAGTTTTGGAGAATTTGGGAAGCCACTATATATACCGAAAGGGATTTATTTTATGAGAATTCGCCAGAGGTTCATTTGAACATCGAACCCAAACGACTGCCTTTTCCAGTGTGGTCATCTAGTTGATCCCTCATCGTGTTGAGGTAAGCCGATATGTCTATTATTTTCCAATAAAGGAATGTTTGGCAATAGCTATTATTGCCAATTTTTCATGCAATTTCTTATAATGAAGGTTAATACGTTTAGGGTTTTCCGTTCCCTTCCTTTTCCTCGTGGATGGAATAATTATTTGACAGTTCGAACTCATTGCATTGGTTCATCTGCTTCAATTGTCAGACCAAAAATAGTCTCCGTTTAGTCACCTGCTTCAAGCAATATTAAGAGACAATTAGGACTAGATACTGGAATTTATTTGTGGACTGGAGCTCATACAATACCATAGCAGCTAAGTACTTTAGTTAAGACTACCTGTGATTTTACTACTCCATATTATTTTGACTTTAGTACCTTAATATTTGACATTTTGCTCTGTAGAACTGGGTTGGCTGGAACCCAGCTTCAGTTCATATAGTGATTGCGCCCGATTTTGAGAATTAGATAATAAATCCCGGATTCGACCATTCAGTTTGGTTGAAACCCAAACTAAACATTTATATTTTGTAATTTCAGTAAATCAAAATCGATAATTTTCTTTATGTTACTTTATTAGGGGGTATTAGGTACAAAAAAGGGTGTAGTGTACAACGGGTTGTAAAGTGTAAAGCTTGTATGATCATGCAGTGCTAAACGAGATAATTGTAGATTGTTATATCATATATAATTTAATTATTTATAACCGTGATTAGAGTTTTAAAACTTTTACATTGTGAACTTTACTTCAGAAATTACTAGTAATATACACTACCCTTGACACCAAACTAGGTTACTTAATTCGATTGCAAGGTACCTGTCCATTTATTTTCCGCATTTTCCAAAAGTAGTAAAATTCGGTGGCGCTTGGAATTAAATAGTGACTTTAGGGAAACCGAGGGAATTTACACCCACTCCTGAGAGTAGTACCTATCGCTTTGAATCTTTACATTATCAAGTTGGGCATTCCAGCGACTTCGGTCTTTTACAAAAGCACACTTGAGGGTAGGTTAATTGTTGCATCAAGGTCGAGTAACAATGGAGCAATTACTATTAATAATAGAATCATCAGTGCCAGACGCCTTATTACTCTTTCGGAGCGACTAATCCGGTCCAACGTTTGTCCTTCAATACCAAATTCAATTCTGGAAAAGAGTTTAACCGATAACAACTTAACATTACTGTCCCCTATATCTTTTATTATTATTAACCCACTACAGTTATTAGAAATTGCAGAAATATGAGTACTTTACATACGTATCACAATAGTCAAGTCTAAATTCAGCTATTACATCCTGTATACTAGTTAGGTCTACCCATCAGCCGCACTCTTGTCCTATATTTGCTCTATAGATACTAACAATGTTTCCCTTCCGTCCTTAGCCTCAGTCATCTCGTTACCGCCTTCGAGCTGAAAATCCCATAATGAACGGCCATTTTTGTCGGACATTTTTAGCTACTTTCCCGTTTTCCGTAGTGATTTTTGTCTGTTTTTGGTACTTTTTCGCTTCCTTCGAACACAAACGACGATGATGAGCTTGATGCGCCAACAAGAAAGAAAAAAACCACCATTCACTTTACCGGAAAAAACTTCACGTAATACTGAGATCGACTAACTAGAGAATTTGTATATACCGAACGTACCTGAAAATACAGATAGTAGTTTTATAATTTTATTGTTCATTTTTACTGGTATTCTAATTTTGTGTTGAGTTCCAGGCGGTATTGTTAAGTGATATGTTTGATGTGTAGGTTTCTGAATATTCGAGATTTCATCTTCAATTTCGTATATTATTGGAATGTTTGCAAATCGAATGATAATAAATTTTTTGTTCATATTGTTACAAAATCGCACACCGGATGTCGACCATGTATAATAAGATATCTAAAAGTTAAAACTTTGGCAGGAGTACACTGATTTCTGTGAAGGGCTATTTTTTGTGAATGTTTTTATAGAAGCATTTCTAAGAAGGTCGATTATTTATTGGGAGCCGCAATATAGAAATTTTAGGAATTCAAATGTTCCAGGAGAACGTTTTAATATATAAACGTTTATCTACGACGCGAAGTGGAGTCTACAGTTTGATTTCATAGCGAATACAGCAGAAAAGTGAACAAGTGAACATGAAAATACTGAACAGTGTATTTATTATAAATTAGAAATCAAGTGTGTAAATAAATTAAATATAAGTGAATAGTGTGTAAGTGTATAAATAAATCAAGTAGGTAAGTAGATTTATCGTGTGTATAAATTTATCCCATCCATCATGATACAAACTATTCAAATAAATAAGGAAAATATTACATTGGTGTCAGGTTTGGGGTAATATAAATGAACAGTTACATGAAAATGGCTAAGAGACTAAATAATGACCAAAATTCTGCTAATGTGGACGAGAAGATTTCAACTATAAAGAGCAATATTTCTGCTATGAAAAACGATATTTTATCTAACACAGACAAGCCTTTGCCGATATTTTTAATGAAAAATGATATTGCTGCTGACATTGGAAATAAAAATTCGTCTCTAAAATAGGATATCGAGAATAAGATTACAACGATGGGCGAGCAAATGAAATCGGATATAGAGAACAACAGTAGAAAAGAAGATCGAACATATAACATCTTACAAACCAGAAGCTTACACAAAGATACAAAATATTGGCAGTTTTGCCCGAGTCAAGGCCCCAACGTGGGACGGTAAGACGTCGTGAGTCAATTATTTAAAACAGTTTGAAGCAGCGGCTAGAGTGAATGATTGGTGCAATAAGGAGCAAGCAGTGAGTTTAACCATCGAGCATAGGGGACATGCCTTAGATGTACTTCAGACCATACCACTTGAAGTAACAAATGACTTCGAGCAACTCAAGAAGAGGTTGAACATGCGACACGGTCACGAACATTTGTACAAATCGTAGCTGAAGAGCAGAAACGTGATGAAGCCATACAACAGTATAAAGTGATTATTACCCGACTGGCTCGATTCGCTTATCTATCAGCACCAGACAGCATGACGGAATGTCTGGGCATACAGGCCTTTATCAATGGCTTACGGGACCCCGATATGCAGAGGATACTTCGTCCACCCCATCCTAAAACATTGGTCTATGCATTGATAGCTCCTCTTGAATATGAAATAGCAACGAATATATCGGGACATCACAAAGTGAGGACCATCCAAGAAGAAAATGTAAACAGAATTTACGAGATTTAGTCAAAGAATATGCTAGACAAAAAGCTGAAAAAGATAAGATGCTAGAATTGTCGTGGGTTAGAGCATGTAAGCGACCCAGGTCTCCTGCAAACCAATAACCCCAGTCACTGGTAAACTAGAACGGATCGGCTACGAAGGGGCAGCACCGACCAAAGGTCGTTACAAAGACCCTCTCATACTATTAGCCTCTCTCAAATGTCACCAAACCTTTTCTCAACTTTACGTTGTAAATTATGTCTAAAACGAAGGCAGAATGCAACTATACGTTGTATTTTTAGAAAATCCGAAAACCTATTGAAGATACTTAACATATGATTTTCAGTAGAGGTTGTACTCATAACAATTTTTCGTTCTTCCAGAATTTTCTGAATATAAACATTTGACTGAAATGAGTTTAAATTGAAATCGACATTTATCAAATCTGTGGACCCTTGCCACCACATATTATTAGAAATAAGTTCTTACGCCATCATACCTCTAGATACATAATCAGCTGGATTTTGTTTGGTAGGAATGTACCTCCAGGTGTACAACGATGTTAGTTCTTGAACTAAAGAAACTCTATTAGAGACGAATATGTTCCATCTACTTGGATGTGATTGTAGCCATGCTAACGAAATTTGCGAATCAGTCCAAAGATTAACACTGGCTTTTTGGAAGGTATTTTTGAATATCTCTAAAATACGATGAGTGGTCTTTGCTGACAACACGCATGCGCATAATTCTAATTTTGGAAGAGAAATTGTTCGCAAAGGACAAACTCTAGATTTGGCACAATATAGATGACAAGAAACACTGTTGTTTTCATAAACAGTTCTTAAGTATATACAACACCCATATGCCTTTAAGCTTTCGTCTGAATAAGAATGAACCTCAATTCGCTTGATATTCCGATTATTAATTAAACATTGTGGAATTTTTAAGTCTGATAATTCAAGAATGTTTGTAGAAAATTTAATCCATTCGTTACGCAATTCTAAATTTAAACAGTCGTCCCAAGTTAAATTCAATGACCGAAGCTCCTGCATACACATTTTGGCTGTTATGACAATTGGAGCAACAAGCCCCAACGGATCATAGGTTTGAGCTATAATAGCTAAAATATTTCTTTTGGTAATTGGGTTTACATTTATGTTCTTGGGCAGAGAAATGGAAAAGTGATGTGATTTTGGTTCCCAAAAAACGCCCAGTACTTTATTGGAATTACTCTCAGAATTTATAGAGTAGTTTTTGGGTTTAGTTTGTGAGATAAAATTATTCATAAACTCAATGGAATTTGAACACCATTTATGCAGTGTAAATTGGCCTAAATTAGGTAATTTTATTAATTGGCTTTTTAGTTCGCAGAGCTCCTCAAACGAGTCAGCTCCCGCCAACAAATCGTCAACGTATGTTTGATTTTGGAATGCCATGGCTGCCAACAGAAATTCTTTTTTATACATGTCTGCCAATTCAACGAGACAACGAGTAGCTACATAGGTGCACAATTTGTTCCGTAGCTGACAGTTAACATCTTCAACTGCCCAGAATTTTTGCAGCAAATTGTCGATTTGATTGAAATTACTGAATAAAGAATTAGAGGGAACATGATCACCTGTTATGAAATTTGACAAGATTGTTGGGGATAGGACACCTCCTACCACTCAACCAAGATGGGTATTTTGTAAAATGGGTAGGTTTTTCCCAAAGTTAATTAGACCAGGTAAAAGTAATGAATAATAAACATGTGCACCCAATAATAAATCTACGTGATCTGGAACATCATAATTTGGGTCGACCAAGACAATGCTACAAGGGATTTCTAATCGACCTGTTTGTAGAAGGTATTGAGGCAGGTTAGAAGAAATGAAATTTGTTACTGAACAATTTACTTCAAACGTTTTTGTTGGGTCAACCTTTGAAAACAATTTATTATCAATTCCTTCACTTACTTGCATGTGACCTGATACACCACAAATAGACAAATTTTCATTATAGGTAGGGTATTGTAGTCTTCCAGCTAATTTATGTGTAATAAGTGACACTTGAGACTCACTATCCAGCACTGCTCTGGCAGATATTAAATGACCATTGTTATTTGAAACATGTACGGATGCAGTTGCCAATAAAATATGAGATTTTTGGTTTATAAAAAGACTTGACATAGTGTTACATTGTACCCCAAACTTGTCACTAGTGGAGGCTTGAGCAGTCTCCGAATTTTGTTTTTGTTCTATGTTAGAAGGTTGATCTGAGTTACTACTCGAGTTCTTCATGAGATAACTTTTTTGTTTGTGATTATTAGTAGACCCACGATTGGAATTAAAACTTGAGTTTTGTTGAGCATTTAATGTATTGTTGTGAGAATTATTAGGTTTTGATGAATAATCGACAGAATTTCCCGCATGTAATAGGACATTATGAGCTTCGCCGCAAATAGGGCAATTCTTCCACTCACATTGACTTACATGATGTGGAGCAAAACATTTTAAACATAATCGATTTGAAAATACAATCTGTTTCCTATTATTCAATGGCAACTCTTTGAATTTAAAGCATTCAAACATGTTATGATTTGACATTTTGCAAAACAAGCAGTTCAACTTTTTTTCTAAATTAGCAAAATTAGAGTTTTTACGAGGCAACTCCGGCAAAACCAAATTTTCAGCAGCCTGACATCTTTTCTCAACGAACTTGAGGAACCCATCTAAAGTAGGTAAAAGAGTAGAACCTCTTTCCAATTCATAACCACATCTAGTGTTAATGTCTAATTTTTGGGACAAAATATACACCAAAATTAGATCCCACTCTGCTATAGGAACATTCAAATTTTTTAAGCACTCAGTGTGCTGTTTAACTGTGACAACAAAATTACGCAAATTCATTGAATCACTTTTATTCATCGATGGAACGTCTAATAGACCCTTAATGTGAACGTTAATATTCGCTAACTTATTTTCATATCTTTCTTTGAGTATGTCAATAGCTACTGACAAATTAGAGGAGACCAATGGTGAATTTGCAATTAATTTTTGAGGTTCACCCAGTAAATTTGATTTTAAATAAATAAGTTTCTTTATTTCTGCCAACTCGTCATTGTCTAAAACAAGGGCTTTAAAGATATCATAAAAACCATTCCAATGTTGGTGACCACCTGCAAATTTGTCAATAACAATTTCAGGCATCTTAGATTTAACCTCTGTTTTAACATTAACATTTTGTAGAGAATTTGCCTGATGACTTTGTTGGTTTGTTCCTTCAACAGTAACAATGTCCTTAGGAGAAGAATAATGAATCAAAATTTTCAATTGAGTTTTCAAACTACAATATTTTTCTTCATAGTCGCTAGGATCACCAATCTTATCAACATCTGTCTCAGATCCCTCAATGACGTCCTGAGACTCAGAAAATTTTTTTGCAAGAATTTTCAAGTAGCTCTAACCTGGTATCATATTCAAATTTATGCAATAAACCGCCTGCATTTGCGTTGATAAAATTCTCTATCCTAGTGATGCTACCTTTGACAGTTCTACGAGCGGCATGCGCTTTTAATAATAACGCTTCCGAATCCATATTTATACAGTTATGTAAGTTGATTAAACTAATACTGCACAAAATGTTCAACGTCTACGAAAATTTGCAGAATATGAGAAAACTCGCACCTTCAGGCTTTTCCAACACTCTTGCCCCTTCCCATTGGCGATGAGCAAGTTTGTGAAAGAGAGACAGAGAGAGAGAGAGAATAAGCTTTATTGTCAAATATAAAGAACTAGCAACGATAGTGCGTGAAACCAGAATACGAAATTTATTAAGTATGTTGGTAGAACGGTATCTTCCTGTATAACTGCCAACACCGTGCCGCATTCATTTGGTTGAAGGAATATCTCTTTGGAACCTACTTTAATGGTTCTGTTTCTAAAGGCCAATTGGGAACCACATACATTCATTACGTCTATTCTCAGAATCACGTCTTTTGTGATGTCAACTACGATTACCGTATGCGTAAACTTTTCTGCATCAATTCTCAACTGGATTTGTGCCGAACGTTGACACTTTTACCGCTGGCGGTACACAGTCGCAGTTTCCTGGGTAGAAGCTTCTCATGTAGATGGTAATCCCATTTTGAATTCGGACAGGCATATAGGATTTTTAGGATTCAAGATATGCATACAGAGTTTAAAAATTCTTTCCAAGGAATGAATCATTACAGAAACTTCAAAATGTCTGCCATTCTATAGTGTGCTCGACACTTTCCATCAGCATATAAAATTTTTTTATTTCATGTAGAACTTAAAGATGGTTTTCGTGAAAATTGTATTCCACTGGAAGAACTATCAATTTTAAATTGTGATCCCGTACGTCATATCAACATTACATCTCGAGAGTACCCTTTTAATGAACAGGATGACGATCACTATGAAATATTGGAAGCAGCTGAATTAGACAATGAATATTTTGCAAATATATTTTCAGTGTATTAAAGATATATTATTGCATTTATAGCAGGTTATGTTATATTTTACCCCCAAAAGAAAATAATTGAATTGTAAACGTGTTGAAGAATGAATCAATAAATTTAATCGTATATTGTTCGATTAATAAAAAGGAAAAGAAAAATTTACAATATTCATCTGAAGATGTATTAGAAATATGTTTTTTGAGTTAAAAAAATAATCAAACAATTTATTTCAGCATCTGAAAATGTATGTCATGATGCCATAATAAATATAATTTTGAAAATATTTATTAATAAAAATATATTTTCTGAGTTGATAGTTCATAGTTTCAGTTTCGCTTAGATAACCATAGAACATTTTTGATAAAGTCTGTTGCAAGTAGATATGTAAATATGAGAATGTTTTATATTTTTGAAAATTAAAAGTGGCCACTTAGTATACGAAATAGCAGCAATAAACTTGTACTTTTTAAAGGTTAATAGGTAAACGATATTAGTTACTTATTTAATAAACTAGTTTGGTAATGAAGGCGATTAATAAATGAAACTGTTTAAAGCACGAACGAGCGATAGCGATTGAGTGCCTTTAATAGTTGAGTTTATTATTCGCCCATTAACAAATGAGTTGATTACAATATTTTTTCGTTGACCAAAAATTATTTTTTTGTCACAAATGCTTTTGGCTGTAAAAGTAATAGCCAGGAAAAGGAGGCAGGAATATCGTTCCACAAGTAATTATTAATCAAAGTATGCATCCTTAGATTATTAGTGTCCATTTATTTTTATTGTTTGACAATTATTTGAACTGTGACAAGGATATATTATACCTACTAAACATATGAAGATATTAAAGCCACTGTCATTTGTTATTCCAATAATTTTAACTCAAAACATTTTATTTATCTTGAAGTATTGAAGAAGTATACCAGTGGCGTGAATAATGTAATTCATAATAAATATTATTTCTGTTAAAAATATATTTTTTTACTCTAATACTTTAATTATGGTATTTTATAATGCAGTACCTGTACTCTAATTAATCCATTACGATACAAGTCCCATCCTCGTTGCATAAAATACTATTATTATGATTCCAATTAGACCAGTAGCATTTTCCCAGGTAACTAGTGTCGTCTAAGTGACGTCTAAACGACAGCATCATATTGGGCTGAAATACGCCTACTGACGTTACGAATTGACGTCTGAAAGACGTAAGTAAGTCACAGCTGAATGACGTCTGTTTAACGTCAATATGGTCCTTAGATAGACCTTAATACGACGAGCTCTAGACGTCATTATTACTGCTCAATTAGATGTTAACCTGGTCTTTGGTTAGACTTTAATTTTTTGAACGCCTAGGTGACATATTTTTGTCGTCAATATGATCTATAGACATAACTTAATCGGACATCTTTTAGACGTTAAAATGACGTCTGCTTCATATCAATAATTAACGTAAATATTCACAGGAATAAAAAAAACACACTTTTATAAATCACTTTTTATTAACAGCTAATACAAAAAAAGGGTGCCCCACGATATACGAGGCGATCCATAAGAGTGTCTATATTCAAAAAAGCCACAATTTGGAAGTATTTTCAATTAAGAATAATCAAACACATTTTAAATTGGTATTTTAATAAATCCCAGTGGATAATAAAAATAACATTCCACATTTATTTCCTGTAGGTAATTATAGTTCGACTCAACTTTCTTTCCTTAATATGCATTCTTTAATTGACTGTTCTGGGCTATTTAATATTTTTGGACACTCGGTATAGTTGATAAATCTAAAACTGCTTCGGTGATCGGTAAAACTCGTATCCCTTCTACACGGCTGGTATTAATCTCCGACTCGCCGAAATTACTTCGTTACAAGAACGGTTTTGCTTTTCACAACATGTATAATTATTTATTAAAGCGACAATAAGGAAGGAGAATGTAGGAAATTTGGACGTACTTCGTTTGTTTCTCCATTGTGCTCGAGAAATACATGTTTAACAACTGGAATAATTTGAAGCCTAGATTTCAATAGTTTTTTTTAACGGACTTTTGGATATTTAGAATTTTAAAAACTTTTGATATGGTTTGTATTATTGGTTTTGAAGCCATCTTTTCTCTGGAAACGACCAGAAGGAAGGTGAATATTGTATGGTTTGAGGAACGAAAAGGGTTCGGTGCTTTGTGCGAGTTATTTTCTTGGTTTCATTCTTATTTACCCTAATTGGGGAATAGAATTTGCACAAATTGTTTGGAAATCCGACTATTTTGAGGAAGCAATTCGTTTGGAAGTCGATTTTCGCCTCCGCCGTTAAGGGATATGATTTTGCAGTGGAACCACGATTCACTAAGATCGAATCAACTTCTTTCAATACCTGCAAGAATTCGCCATTTTGTAAGCCTATTGGTGGATGCTTTTGATTGATTAATTCCACGTGGCTGGATATTGGAATTTTGAGAACCCTCATTGATAAATTGAGGTGAGTTATTTTTACTTTTTACAAATTACAACTTTGTAGAAGGTGGGATTGATTATTTTCTCTCCTTGTTGTAGGGTTTCTATTTTTGGTTTCCTACTTCTACGTTATATATTCCTGTCTATTTTGGGATTTATTTTGGAGTCTCTTGATTATCGAGATTGGATTTTGTACTCGATCTCACACCTGGTTCGACCTGCTATATAAGTAGAGTATGGGTGACTTGAGCGTGGGAACTTTTTGTGACGTCACATGACCACGCCCTCTGACCTTGACCTATTTTTGAGGGTTTGGCCCAGGCCAAGTCCCAAAATTTAGAAGGTCAAAGGTCAATGACCTCTCGTGACCTTGACCTACTTTTCGTGACCTTGACCTAGTTTTTGGCTCGGGGTCATAGGTCAATGACCTAACATAGTGTGAGAACTTTTGTGACGTCACATGACCACGCCCTATGAAGTAACATGACCACACCCTATGACGTCACATTGTCTATGTGCCCTATGTGCGCTCCGTCGTATGTGTCATCCGTCAAATATCTCATCTGTCATATGTGACGTATGTGCCGTATGGCCATCCGTCAAATGCCTCATCTGTCATATGTGACGTGTGTGCCGTATGTGCGTTCCGTCGTATGTGTCATCCGTCAAATCATTGCCATCTATCGTCGTCAACCTACATTATCCAACAGGTGTCGGTAATACAGTTACTTTGTCTTGCCATCTATCGTCGTCGTCGTTAACCTACATTATCCAACAGGTGTCGGTAATACAGTTACCTTGTCTTGCCATCTGTCGTCGTCGTCGTCAACCTACATTATCCAACAGGTGTCGGTAATACAGTTACCTTGTCTTGCCATCTGTCGTCGTCGTCGTCGACCTACATTATCCAACAGGTGTCGGTAATACAGTTACCTTGTCTTGCCATCTGTCGTCGTCGTCATAAAGATGCCACAACAGCACTAACGTATATCAATTTGTTATTCACCAGGGTGCCAAAACGGCCGTCGGTGGTTGGGGTAGCGAAGCTAATTTTTCCGTATACTGAGCATGTTTTCAGGGCACTCGCACATATCTCTGCTATTATTGGTCAAATTTATATGGAACAAAAGACATTATGATTGTTAGACTATTATCGTATACAGGATGTGCAAAAGAGATGCCATTAGGGCACTACAACATATCTCTGCTATTATTGGTCAGATTGAAGTCGATCAAACGCGCTGGAAGATGGACTTATACCAATAACAGAACCAATTTCGTGACAACATAATGATTGTAAAGTTATGCGGCTTAGAGTACTGCGATGGAAATTCTTAACTTGTTAAAAAAGAAATATGTTGTTCTTTCAATAGTTATATACTTGGAAAGTTTGGCGAATTGGTTTCTGTAAAACACGGTGTTAAGGCTAAGCTGTCTTTCCTCTTACTAACTAACAAAAACAGCTTGCCCTTGGAACAAGAGAAGTCGTCGGAGAAGATTTGGAATTTATTGGATAGGCGTTCCATATAAAGTAGAATCGACGGCCGCTAAATTCGATAGGCTACTTGAGGAAATATCAAATTTTCCAACAAACTTCAACGTTTGCATCCAAGAAGTGTACAAGGAAAGGTGCAACGTTATTGTAAACAACGATAAAACAGTTGGCAAAGATTTCCTCACTTGACTCAAATCTAATGCAAGATTTGTAATATACAACAAATTTGTTTGTCAAATAACCAGTCCTGGATTTAACAAGAGCATTGGAAACCATATTATAGATATCGTCAACTGCCCAGACGCAAGATTAAAGGAAACTTTCTCTTCTGCATTGGCCAAGAAGCACGGCATTACCAGATTGGAGTAAAAGTGAACCATATACGGTGGAGTGGGAAAGATAGGAGAAAAAATATTATTGAATTTTAAACAGCCTGCCTTCGTACAAATAAATCAAACGGTATTATGTTACGTCACTACGACGATGTGTAGTCGTAAGATATTATATGGCGTGTAGTTGTAAAAATATTAGGTTGTAAAGGTATACAAGTTGTAAAAGAAGCAAACCCCACGAGGATGAGTCAAGTCGGGGCATCATGGTCTCTGAATGGTCAGCGTCCTGGTGGCTGATTGGACTCGTTCTCTGGTTGGTTAGCGTCCTCGTGTCTGATTGGCCAAACTACATAATCCACCAGATGTCGACAATGCAGTTACCTTACCATCTATCGTCGTCGTCAATCTATATTATCCACCAGGTGTCGGGAATACAGTTACCTTGTCTTGCCATCTGTCGACGTCAACCTACATGGACCACCACGTGTCCTTGATACAGTTAACCTTGTGTCATCTATCTCGCCGTGACGTTACCGGAAGGTCGAATGGCAATAACCTAACATAGCAAACTCCCGAAATCATGTGTAGCGGAAGTAAACCCAAATTATTATCGGATTGGACTCGTTCTCTGGTTGGTTGGTTAGCGTCCTCGTGTCTGGTTGGCCAAACTACATAATCCACCAGATGTCGACAATACAGTTACCATGCCATCTATCGTCGTCGTCAACGTACATTATCCACCAGGTGTCGGTAATACAGTTACCTTGTCTTGCCAATTGTCGTCGTCAACCTACATGGTCCACCACGTGTCAATACAGTTAATCTTGTGTCATCTATCTCGCCGTGACGTCACCGGAAGGTCGAATGGCGATAACCTAACATAGCAAACCCACGAAATCTTGTGTAGCGGAAGTGAACCCAAATGATTATCGGATTGGACTCGTTCTCTGGTTGGTTGGTTGGTTAGTGTCCTCGTGTCTGATTGGTCAAACTACATAATCTACCAGATGTCGACAATACAGTTACCTTGCCATGTATCGTCGTCGTCAACCTACATTATTCGCCAGGTGTCGGCAATACAGTTACCTTGTGTTGCTATCTATCGTCGTCAGCCTACATTATCCACCCGATATACAACTACTCTATTGGAAATTTCCATGTAGAAGGCTGTACTCCTTTAGAAGATTGCATAACTCTGCTACAAGATAGTAAATTGTACTTCCAGAATTCTCCGTTATACTCTGTGTCGATTGCAAAAATGTAGGCAAAGTTGTCAAAAGTCTGGAAAACAGTTGCTGTCTTGTGTTTACTAATATGCTGCAATATGTTCATTGGGGTAACGAAAAAATAAGAAAAGTTGACAAGCTTACAAATAAATTTACTACTAAAAGAAATCGACGAAAGGAAGAAGGTTATAAATTACATTCTCTCTGCATGCACCTCTAATAGTCTCTCCTGTTAACCATATAGAAATTGTGGAAGAAGAAAGGAGAACAGAGACAAGGTTCGAATTATACGAAAGTGTTACAATATAGCTGGAGAGACCTCCTTGTCTAGAGCCAGCACCTCATTACCATAAACAATGAAAAACGAATATATATATATATATATATATATATATATATATATATATATATTAAGTGTTTACAACAACAATAGAGCAGTTCTTATTGCAGATGGTTATGTTACAATACTTTATAACAAATGTATGGAGATAATATGTTTGCCTACAGAAGAAACGTTTTTTTTAACATTTACTACAAACGTTATTACGTCTTACCAAGGCAACACATTCGCTGAGATTTAAAATATTTATAATTTTGTATAACAGAGTAAGATGGAATGTATCGGGAGAATTGTAACGTAATTGTAAATAATAATAATAAAACAGATGGCATACTTTGCCTTACTTGGCTCACCTCTAATGCAAGAATTAAAATATACAACTAATTTATTTGTCAAATAACCAGTCCTGGTGTTAACAAGAGCACTGGTAACCATATAACAGATTTCGTCAACTACCCCCATGAGACTTCTTACCTATTAATTATATAGAGATCGTAGATGATACGAATAATAATAAGGCGAAAAATGTTCGAACCTCTCAAAAATGCTATATTAAGGTTGGAGATACATTCTTTACATCCAGTAGCTAGGACGGGTATATACATGTAATATTATACCCAAAGTTCTAAGAAAGAGAGAGTGAACAAAAATAGTGAGCTAATGCCTTTTGTGCTAAAAGAAGTAACACCAATTTCCCCATATTTCTGTATTATCTGTAAAGAAACGGAAATTGGAAATGGAGGAGGAGGGAACAGAATTAAAGAAAAGGAAGATAGAGTATTTAGAAAATACAGCTACGGTTAAAAAGGAATATAAACAATTTTGGAGAAAGAACAGGAGATAGCAGAATTAAAGGAGGGACTGGAACATTATTTCTGCACCAGGTGGAAAAACTTAGAACCCTCTGGAGAGTACAGCGTATCCGCGTTCACCGTTAACAACAAAAATAAATATACCTATTTCGGAGTTTTGGCGGATAAGGAAGGGCAAAGAGACGTCTACTACATAAAGGGTTACCACAAAAAAAATACGTTTTTCCGCGTTTACAATAATAGAGAAGCTCTTGTTGCAGACGGTTATGTCACATTACCATATAACAATGGAATGGAATTATTATTATGTTTACCAACCGAAAAACTATTACAACCTAACATAATACTGTTTGTTCAACTTCAATCCGACCAATAGTAGCAGAACTACTCATGGTTCCTTGCTAGCCGCATTATCAATATATATTTTCACTATTTATAGAAACTTTGCACCTCAAAATGTCTGTGACGCCTATCTAAGCTAATAGTGTCGACATAGAAATGTCACGGTGTAATGTTACACGTCACGTACGCTGCGCACAGAGTAACTTGATGACATCATTTATTTTGGCTTGTTGATACTCCTTCATGATAATCCCCACTCACATAAATAGACAAAATGATATAAATAAATAAATTACATTTTATGTAATTCCAATAGTCACTAGCAATCAATTGTACATTCAACAACAAATAAACAGCCTTATCTTCATATACATCTGACAGTCGATATTCTCCATATTATGGTCCTAGGTATCCACTTGGATACCAAAATTAAGAAGGGTATAAAACGAATTAAGTCATTGTAAATAGAAATAATTTTCACTTCGTGTAGAGAAGAAATACTTTTGTTACAATCAAATTCAGTTCTATTAATACGAAGCTGATCCAATTATATTTAGTATTCGGAAACCATCAACGTCAAACATTATAGATAAAAAATAAAAATGCCAGTTCCAGTGAAGTATAGTTTCATAAAGAGTTTAATGGTATAAAACATTTACCCTCTTTTTTAACTAGAAAGTGTTGTTGTGATAGATGTAAAGAAACATAAAAAGTAGAAATGTATTATATAAAAAAAATGTTACCTATACAATTTAAATAAAAAATGTTTAAAATATTTCGATTTTTTATTTCAAAAGGATTGTTTATTAGAATAGTAAAACACACATGAGAAATCTAGTCTAGTCTATTTCTGCACATTATCTTCCCATCTAGTAGTTTGAGCAATAGAAGATTTCCGAATTCTCAAATTTTAATATGCAACGAAGTCTCTCTCTGTGTTTAACTTCCTTTATAGCTGTAATTACCATTTCTGTTGCTGTAATACCATGCTTCTTGGCCAATGCAGAAGAGAAAGTTCAATCATGCGTCTTGGTAGTTGAAGAAATCTATAATATGGCTTCCAATGTTCTTGTTAACTCCAAGACTGGTTATTTAACAAATAAATTTGTTGTATATAATAACCCTTGTATTAGATGTGAGCCAAATAAGGCAATCTATGCCAACTGTTTTATCATTGTTTACAATAACGTTGCCCTTTTCCTTGTACTCCCCTTGGATGCAAAAGTTAAAGTTGTTTGTTAAATACTTAATCATTTATTCTTTGTTATACTTCTTGCAAAGATCTTGCGTTATGTTCAAGTCCATTAGGTAGTAATCTTCCTTCCGGAGTTGCTCTAATGAATTTGACATTTCTTTAAGTAACTTGTCGAGTTCAACGTCCGCCAATTCGACTTTGTATGGAATTCATAAAGGTTCTTCATGTTTCCTTTTAATAATTTCCAAATCATCTACGACTCTTTCTCTTGTTCCAATGGCAAGCAGTTGTTAATTAGTGAGAGGAAAGGCTGCTTAGCTTTAACACTGTGTTTTGCAAGAACCAATTCCATGTTTTTTCCAAAATCGAAAACTTGCCATTTCACACAGACGCATGGAAAAATATAGACCGTCCAAGTGTATGTGGAGAGGGTTACCGTCGTTACACGGCAAGAAATTGCTGATAGCATTAAATATAGGTATTGTCATCGACTAGAAGAATTAGCAGAAGATATAGAAGTGGTAATATCTGGAATTAAAGAATAGAGGTAGAATCCGGTACATATTAAAACTAGGCAATACATAAATGTTTTTAACCTTTCGAATTACTGGTTAGAACAAGAATTAGGAGAAATAGACTTAGATTAATGGATTAAAATAAAAATTGACGTGTTAAAATATACACTCGACAGAAACAAAGAAAGAGTTGTATTTTGTGTATACGTTTTGTTGAACCTGTGTAAATATTTTAATAAATCTTTTGAATGCATCATTGTTTTACAAATTTTCCCACCTTTGGTCTTATTTAATGTTAAACCATCTATCTGGATGGGAGGATAGTGGAGGATGGTAAAAGGGAGGGAAAATCTGACCAATAATAACCGAGATATGTGCCAGTGCCCTAATGGCATCTTTTTTTGCACATCCTGTATACGATAAAAAATCTAACAATCATAATGTCTTTTGTTCCATAAAAACCTGACCAATAATAGCAGAGATATGTGCTAGTGCCCTAATGGCATCTTGATGTCGACATCCTGTATATCGATCGAACGTTGTAGTGACGTATCTAACATAATACAGTTTGTTCAACTCAAATCCGACCAATAGTAGCAGAGTTCCCTTATGACATCTTTATGTCGACACCCTGTATATTGATTGAACATAGTAGTGCCTTTTGAAATCTTTATGTCGACACCCTGTATATTGAAGGAACGTCGTAATGACGTATTGTTTTCGTTCGATGAAAATCAAACCAATAAGAGCAGAGTGTATTTTTTACATCTTTGTGTCGACACCCTGTATATTGACCGATCGATGTATTGACCTTTTGTTTTTGTTCGATAAAAATGCATCTTATTGGTATATATATGTATATATATATATATATATGTATATATATATATATATATATATATATATATATATATATACATATAGACACATATTTTAAATTTTTATAGAAAATTAAATACATACATATTTTCCACTATTGTGTAAGACTCACGCTTCGAGTGCCTCAGGGCGGACTGGTTTTTTTATAACAGGAAGATCACTGCAAAGTATTAATGCATTTCATTTTCTCAATTAAAATATGGAGATTTATTATATATTTCTTTAACATTAAATAAGAACAAAAGTGGAAAAAAAATTGTAAATTAACGATATCTTTAAAAGTTTTTATTAGAATATTAATACAGGTTTAACAAAACGTATACACAAAATACAACTCTTTCTTTGTTTCTGTAGAGTGTATATTTAAACACGTCAATTTTTATCTTAAACCTTTAATCTAAGTCTATTTCTCCTAATTTTTGTTCTAACCAGTGATTCGAAAGGTAAAAAACATTTATATATTGTCTAGTTTTAATATGTACCGGATTCTACCTCTATGCATAACTTCTTTAATTCCAAATATTACCACTTCTGTACCTTCTGCAAATTCTTCTAGTCGATGACAATACCTA
The DNA here is from genome assembly GCA_963921935.1 of Galeruca laticollis. NCBI lineage: Eukaryota > Metazoa > Arthropoda > Insecta > Coleoptera > Chrysomelidae > Galeruca > Galeruca laticollis. Next base: position 240,550,919 of record OY998175.1, read on the forward strand.
AATTTAATGCTATCCGCAATTTCTTGCATTGTGACGACGTTAACCCTCTCCACACCCACTTGGACGGTCTATATTCCTTTTCATCGGTAGCAGTATTTTCTAAATATTCCATCTTCCTTTTCTTCAATACAGAAAAATGGTGAAATTGGTGTTACTTCTTTTAGCACACAAGGCACTAGCTTACTATTTTTGTTCACTCTCTCTTTCTTAGAACTTTGGATATATTATTACATGTATATACCCGTCCGAGCTCCTGGATGTAAGGAATGTATCTCCAACCTTCATATAGCATTTTTGAGAGGTTCGAACATTTTTCTCCTTGTTATTATTCGTATCTTCTACGATCTCTATATAATTAATAGGTAAGAAGTCTTATGTGGGTAGTTGACGAAATCTATTATATGGTTACCAATGCTCTTCTTAACACCAGGACTGGTTATTTGACAAATAAATTTGTTGTATATTTCAATCCTTGCATTAGAGGTGAGCCAAGTAAGGCAATCTATACCATCTGTTTTATTATTATTATTCACAATTACGTCACAATTCTCCCGATACATTCCATCTTACTCTGTTATACAAAATTATAGATATTTTCTATCTTAGCGAATGTGTTGCCTTGGTAAGACGTAATACCATTTGTAGTAAATGTTAAAAAAAAAATGATGTCATCTAGTCACTCTGCGCGCGGCGTACGTGACGTGTAACATTACACCGTGACATTTCTATGTCGACACTCTTAGCTTAGATAGGCGTCACAGACATTTTAAGGTGCAAAGTTTCTATAAATAGTAAAAATATATATTGATAATGCGGCTAGCAAGGAACCATGAGTAGTTCTGCTACTATTGGTCGGATTGAAGTTGAGCAAACTGTATTATGTTAGGTTGTAATGGTTTTTCGGTTGGTAAACATAATAATAATTCCATTCCATTGTTATATGGTAATGTGACATAACCGTCCGCAACAAGAGCTTCTCTATTATTGTAAACGCGTAAAAACGTATTTTTTTTGTGGTAACCCTTTATGTACTAGACGTCTCTCTGCCCTTCCTTATCCGCCAAAACTCCTTATTTATTTTTGTTGTTAACGGTGAACGCGGATACGCTGTACTCTCCAGAGGGTTCAAAGTTTTTCCACCTGGTGCAGAAATAATGTTCTAGTCTCTCCATCAATTCTGCTATCTTCTGTTCTTTCTCCAAAATTGTTAATATTCCTTTTTAACCGTAACTGTATTCTCTAAATACTCTACCTTCCTTTTCTTTAATTCTGTTTTCTCCTCCTCCATTTCTAATTTCCGTTTCTTTACAGATAATACATAAATATGGTGAAATTTGTGTTACTTCTTTTAGCACAAAAGGCATTAGCTTACTATTTTGGGTTTAATATTACATGTATATACCCGTCCAAGCTCCTGGATGTGAAGAATGTATCTCCAACCTTAATATAGCATTTTTGAGAGGTTCTAACATTTTTCTCCTCATTATTATTCGTATCTTCTACGATCTCTATATAATTAATAGGTAAGAAGTCTTATGTGGGTAGTTGACGAAATCTATTATATGGTTAAAAATGCTCATGTTAACACCAGGACTGGTTATTTGACAAATAATATGTTGTATATTTTAATCCTTGCATTAAAGGTGAGCCAAGTAAGGCAATCTATGCCATCTGTTTTATTATTATTATTTACAATTACTTTACAATTCTCCCGATACATTCCATTTTACTCTGTTATACAAAATCATAAATACTTTCTATCTCAGTGAATGTGTTGCCTTGGTAAGACGTAATACCATTTGTAGTTAATGTTAAAAAAAACGTTTCTCCTGTAGGCAAACATATTATCTCCATACATTTATTATAAAGTATTGTAACATAACCATCTGCAATGAGGACTGCTCTATTGTTGTTGTAAACACTTAAAAAATATATATATTCGTTTTTTATTGTTTATGGTAATGGGGGGCTGGCTCTAGACAAGTAAGTCTCTCCAGCTATAATGTAACACTTTTGTATAATTCGAACATTGTGTCTGTTCTCCTTTCTTCTTCTACAATTTCTATATGGTTAACAGGAGAGGCTATTAAAGGTGCATGCAGAGAGAATGTAATTTATAACCTTCTTCCTTGCGTCGATTTCTTTTAGTAGTAAATTTATTTGTTAGCCCGTCAACTTTCTTGTATTGTCGTTACCCCAATCAACATATTGCAGCATATTTTTAAACACAAGACAGCAACTGTTTTGCAGACTTTTGACAACTTTGCCTACATTTTTGCAATCGACACAGAGTATAACGGAGAATTCTGGAAGTACAATTTACTATCTTGTAGCAGAGTTATACAATCTTCTAAAGGAGTATAGCCTTCTACATGGAAATTTCCAATAGAGTAGTTGTATATTGGGTGGATAATGTAGGCTGACGACGATAGATAGCAAGACAAGGTAAATGTATTACCGACTCCTGGTGGATAATGTAGGTTGACGACGAAGATAGATGGCAAGGTAACTGTATTGTCGACATCTGGTGGATTATGTAGTTTGACCAATCAGACACGAGGACGCTAACCAAACAAACAGAGAACGAGTCCAATCCGATAATAATTTGGGTTTACTTCCGCTACACAAGATTTCCTGGGATAGCTTTGTTAGGTTATCGCCATTCGAACTTCCGGTAACGTCACGGCGAGATAGATGACACAAGGTTAACTGTATTAAGTACACGTGGTGGACCATGTAGGTTGACGACGACAGATGGCAAGACAAGCTAACTGTATTACCGACACCTGGTGGATAATGTAGGTTCACGACGACGTTAGATGGCAAGGTAACTGTATTGTCGACATCCGGTGGATTATGTAGTTTGGCCAATCAGACACGAGGACGCTAACCAACCAACCAGAGAACGAGTCCAATCCGATAATAATTTGGGTTTACTTCCGCTACACACGATTTCTTGGGTTTGCTATGTTAGGTAATCGCCATTCGACCTTCCGGTGACGTCACGGCGAGATAGATGACACAAGGTTAACTGTATTGAGGACAAGTGGTGGACCATGTAGGTTGACGACGACAGACGGCAAGACAAGGTAACTGTATTCCCGACACCTGGTGGATAATGTAGGTTGACGACCACGATAGATGGTAAGGTAACTGCATTGTCAACATCTGGTGGATTATGTAGTTTGGCCAATCAGACACGAGGACGCTAACCAACCAGAGAACGAGTCCAATCAGACACCAGGACGCTGACAAACCAGAGACCATGATGCCCCGACTTGACTCATCCTCGTGGGGTTTGCTTCTTTTACAACTTGTATACCTCTACAACCTTATACTTTTACGACTACACGCTGTATAATATCTTACGACTAAACATCGTCGTAGTGACGTACCTAACATAATACCGTTTGATTTATTTGTACGAAGCATGCTGTTTGAAATTCAATAATATTTTTCCACCTATCTTTCCCACTCCACCGTATATGGTTAACTTTTACTCCAATATAGTAATGCCGTGCTTCTTGGCCAATACAGAAGAGAAAGTTTCTTCTAATCTTGCGTTTGGGCAGTTGACGATATCTATAATATGGTTTCCAATGATCTTGTTAAATCCAGGACTGGTTATTTGACAAATAAATTTGTTGTAAATTTTAAATCTTGCATTAGATGTGAGTCAAGTGAGGAAATCTTTGCCAACTGTTTTATCGTTGTTTACAATAACGTTGCACCTTTCCTTGTACTCTTCTTGGATGCAAAAGGTAAAGTTGTTTGTTGGAAAATTTGGTATTTCTTTAAGTAGCCTATCGAGTTTAACGGCCGTCAATTCTACTTTGTATGGTACGCCTACAGGTTCTTCATGTTTCCTTTTAATAATTTCCAAATCTTCTCCAACTACTTCTCTTGTTCCAAGGGCAAGCGGATTTTGTTAGTTAGTGAGAGGAACGACAGCTTGGCCTTGAAACCGTGTTTTACAGAAACCAATTCGCCAAACTTTCCACGTATATAACTATTAAAAGAACCACATATTTTTTTTTAACAAGTTAAGAAATTCCACCGCAGTCCTCTAAACCGCATAACTTCACAATCATTATGTTGTCACGAAATTGGTTCTGTTAGTGGTATAAGTCCATCTTCCAGCGCGTTTGATCGACTTCAATCTGACCAATAATAGCAGAGATATGTGCTAGTGCCCTAATGGCATCTCTTTTGCACATCCTGTATACGATAATATTCTAACAATCATATATTCTTTTGTTCCATAAAAATCTGATCAATAATAGCAGAGATATGTGCTAGTGCCCTAATGGCATCTTTTTCTTGCACATCCTGTATACGATAATAATCTAACAAATATAATAGCATTTATTTGACTTCAATCCGGCCAATAATAGCAGAGATATACGTTAGTGCCTTAATAGCAACGTTTTTTTGTACACCCTGTATATGATAATATTCTAACAATCATAATAGCGTTTATTAGACTCCAATTCGACAAATAATAACAGAGATATGGGGAAATGCCTTTAGTACGTGCGCAGAACGTTGAAATGTGTCTTTTACGGCCTATCTGTAACTGAAAACATGCTCAGTATACGGAAAAAGTAGCTTCGATACCCCAACCCTCCACGGCCGTTTTGGCACCCTGGTGAATAACAAATAGATATATGTTAGTGCCGTTATGGCATCTTTATGACGACGACGACAGATAGCAAGACAATGTAACTGTATTACCGACACCTGTTGGATAATGTAGGTTGACGACGAAAACGAGGACAGATGGCAAGACAAGGTAACTGTATTACCGACACCTGTTGGATAATGTAGGTTGACGACGACGACGACAGATGGCAAGACAAGGTAACTGTATTACCGACACCTGTTGGATAATGTAGGTTAACGACGACGACGATAAATTGCAAGACAAGGTAACTGTATTACCGACACCTGTTGGATAATGTAGGTTGACGACGATAAATGGCAATGATTTGACGGATGACACATACGACGCAACGCACATACGGCACACACGTCACATATGACAGATGAGACATTTGACGGATGGCCATACGGCACATACGTCACATATGACAGATGAGACATATGACGGATGACACATACGACGGAGCGCACATACGGCACATAGACAATGTGATGTCATAGGGTGTGGTCATGTTACGTCATAGGGCGTTGTCATGTGACGTCACAAAAGTTCCCATGCTATGTTAGGTCATTGACATTTGACCCTGGGCCAAAAACTAGGTCAAGGTCACGAAAAGTAGGTCAAGGTCACGAAAGGTCATTGACCTTTGAGCTTCCAAATTTTGGGACTTGGCCCGGGCCAAACCCCCAAAAATAGGTCAAGGTCTGAGGGCGTGGTCATGTGACGTCACAAAAAGTTCCCACGCTCAAGTCACACATACTCTACTTATATAATAGCAAAAATTATTCCCGGCCGAGACGATCCCTGAAGATTTACCAGATATCTACTCCCGATTGTGACCTTGTGGACTTTTGGTTGGAACCCAAAACGTGCCATCCAGCTAAGTACAACAGAGAATTTCGTTTTGCTGAATCACCTCTCAATAAAGACTTATAATATCGTTTTATGATTCTCATTATCACTCGTGGTTATTAAGTTATTTCATATTAGTTTTATCTACTAATATTAATTTATATATTAGTACAATTGAACATTTGCGGCTTGATTTGTGCTGGAATCCCACATCAAAGCATTGGTAAGTGTGATATTTACAATGTTTTAGATAATTATTCGGCTTGTGATACTTATAGATACAGGGTACATACATGTGAAGCTCGTAAGATCATACCACGCTATAAACCATTCTAAATAGATTACTCTTTTGTTTTATACCTACAATATTTTTGTATTGGTAATTGATATTTGACTTATTTTCTTTTGTGTTTACTTGTAACAGGAGCTTCGTATTGCCGATTTCCTTATTCGCAATAAACGATTGGCCTGTACTAGTTGGACTATTTATTTATTTACTTATACGTTAGTTGTGTACGTATATTTTCCGCGTTATGGCTACTTCGATAACGTTTTTTTTTACGATCGCCTTCAGCATTATAGTTTCTAAAATTCGGTGGCGCCCATTCACGGATTGACTCAAATATATGACCAAGGAAACAATAATACAAAGAATCCCATATTATTCCCTGAGGTATAGTTCTTAATTATTTTTCTCCAGATATAGTTTAATCACTGTAACTCTTTTATTTAGCACGGGTAATCATCGGCGATAACGCCTTATATAAGCAGCGATTATTTATTTATTTTTGTACTCCAGTATTTCTCAAAAGAATCTAGTTTGATATTTTTTTTGGGACTATTAATAACGAGTAGACCCATGATATTATTCGGATATTTATTTTGTATACTGTGAAAATTATATTTTAGTAATAACTTGTTGTAGTCTATGGTTATTTTGTCCCCTTATATTTTCTCTCAAAAACACTAGTAACAATCGACTTTTTGGGTGAAGGTTAATTACATAATGGTTAATATATCCACTGGTAGCCTTAGCTAACCTTAATATTTCTTTAGTTAAGATCAGGGCAACCCTAATGACAGCTGAAGACCATAATAGGCTGTACTAGCCAAATTGTATAAAATTGAAATCTGTTCGGATTTTTGCTACATAATAGACATAAAGTATGATACATCATTGAAATCAGCTTATCGATCATTAACAAAAATTTAAAAAATAGACAGGGTGTCCAATTTGAAAAAAAAACATTTGATGTGTAACTTTCATTTGGGACAACCTGTATATCTGAATGTAATTTTGAATTATAACTTTTTTGTATACGCACAAAAAGTAGTGTTCATAAATTGGACCATCTTGTATATGCTGTTGTTTTACTTCCTAATTAGTGATTTATTCAAATTTAACTCACAAAATACCTCTTTTTTACTTTTCCCATAATAGCTAAGAAATGGAAACAATTCGTGTGTTACCAATGCCTTTAATGCCTTTATAATATTATGAGTCTTAAATTGTTTAACTCTTTTCTCACAGTGATCCAAGATATGAGACCTAGAATTAAATATGTTGTTAGGTAGGAAAACTTTATTTATCCAAATAACAAGTAACTTATTTTTCTGATATATTGTAGAAAGATATGTTCGTAAAGTTTTTCTCATGAAATATCAACAACCTCCATTATTTTTAATTCATTGACTAAAGGGAAAACTGAAAAATTACCAGAATCTGCTAGTTTTCTTCTTTACTAAGAAATTCTTTCAATACCTCCAAATGTACCTTGGTTCCTCCCAAATTCTCTTCTATTTGGCCAATTCAAGCAAAAATTAGTTTGTTTTGTTCGTTCATTTGGTTCACTGCAGTTATAAGTAACTTGTTGCCTAAAACATAGTTATCATAATGTAACATTTAATTACAATAAATCTATTTACTTTGCTTGACACCGTCCTGGTTATTATTCCTAATTGGGATGGTTTCAAATACCATATATAAATCAAGATCTTACTGAAAATCATGTAGCTATCTCGGAGTTCAGATTAGAAAAAAAAGTCAAGGATGCGCCAATAATACGTGTAACTTAACTTCTTCCTACAACGCAACTCGAGTAAGTTCTCCAACTAATAGCAATTCAGCTGACAAGAATTCGTCTTAACCACAGATCATAGAACCACATTCTGCTTAAGACATCGAACATAAGTCGAGTAAACCTAAAAAAATTAATAATAAAAATTCGCATGTTATCTACGAGTACATCGGAGAGGAAATTTGTAAGCATAATGAGTTGTCTGTGACTCGTAAATTCCAACCACAAATGCTAGACAGAGATCTCGACTACTCCTAGCGCGAAACGACAAACGAACGCAGCTATCCAAGACGTATCTGTCATCGAGCAAATTGTCAATTCCAACATAACCAGACTTCTGAACGGATAACAAATAGAGTGATTTTTGAATATTAGGAATCATTTAAATGATTTTAAACAATCGTAGTACCCCCGCAGATGTTAATGTACAAAGCCAGAATACCCGGAATTATCACACAAATCAGATGTAATCAAACAATTTATGTCTTATGGGTAAATGTTTACAATATATTCTAATGACAACCAAGTCTTAAACAGAAGTTTCTGAACGATATGGAAATACTTACTGAAGCCATGACATGGTATATAAATGATCAACAAATATACAACTATCGCGAGAGACAAGTATGTATAAATTAATCAGCAAGGATGCTGTAACCTAACACTAGTAGAATGTTTTAGACAAAGTCAAGGAGTCGACTACAATCGAACCCTTATAAGTTATAGCACTTATCAGCTAAAGCGGGCACTTTTTTTCGGACTACTGAGGCTAACACCCCAATATGATGTAACAAAAGCAAAAATCAGTAGTTCACGGTCACTGATACTATGGCATCAGGTACTACCCGGATTTTTATGAATAAATATTCCATAAATTACACTGTTGGATAGGCGATTAATAGTTATATAGGAACTGAAATATTTGTAGTATCAATAGAATAAATTCCTACTTCTGAGAAATATATTTCTAATTATATAATCTCATATATAGGATCATCATTACCAAGTTTAATTATATAATTCAATAATACAATACATTAATAATTGGACATTTCAATATTTTTTAAATACGGGCCTGATTCTTCGCCATATTGATACGGTCACACCCACCGGTCAAATTTTTGATATTAGGAAATTGGTCTATACGTCTTCTCCATTTATTACATCTCACTGCCGCAAACAAATAAGACAAAGAAAATTTCCTAACTTAATTCTGTTACTTTTGTTTTCATGTTTATTATACTAGAATACTTTTGACTGTTCTTGAGTAAAAAAAGAGTGCTGCATAATTTGTGTAGTATATCATTATTACGCATGTGAAATGCTTAAAATATAGACGATCCCACAACATCAACAGTAATAGAATCCTAGACCTTACCAAGTGATGATTAACTCGTTCTTTCTGTTTCCTGTTTGTAATCCTAAATGGTTAGCTATTTTATACTACAAATTACGAACAGAAGAAATAGATTAGTTGTAACCTACGCGAATTATGTAATACTGACTGGAGACTTATAATTATGAAGAAAAAATTGAGATTAATCAATCTAGGAACTGAGAATGAGAGAATATGTGATATATTTATTGATATCATGGTAACAAAAATAATAGAGCGATAATATAAATATGAAATGTGAAAATAAAAATACATGTATTTTATCAAAATATTGGTTGATTCAGCTTTATCATTTCATTTCAATTCTACTGTAGACAAGATGGCGATATGTTCAAAACATTTTTCATCGATTTGACCTACAATGGCAACAAGCTTAATAGAAGCCCATGTACTATAATTCAGCTCTATTCCAGATGAGCGGATTTCCACCAGTCGAATCCGTTTAGTGAACACCGGCGGACATGGGATTGGACACACGCGGCAAACATACACCAATTACCTCGAATTGCACAGCGCGGATTCATACATTTAGAAATCTATCCCGATAGGTATCTATCGTTCAGTTAAATATTCAGAATTAACGAAGCGTATAGTCCGATTCACGTATTATACATGAACTAAGCGGCAGGCAAGATTTATTTTAGTAATGTCTCAGTTGAAGTACTCATAGTTTTTTATTTATTTGTCTTTCTTATTCCTTTCTTCCAAATAATCATCCTGTATCTCCATATACATGTTTGCATTTGGTTAATGTTAGAAATATCAGATCTTCAATACATCTCCAATCAAATAAAGTAAGTCTGTGAAGATTTCATAATCATGATTTTCTAAAAAAACGATACATTTGCTTTGAGTAATCGAGAACAGAGAATCTGAACTTTCAAGCCAGGATAGTAACTCGAGACTCTCTAAACATGGTGTGATAGAATAATACGATGCATTCTTCCGTAACTTGGTCATCAGTGAAGAGTCTGACATGTATATGCGAATTATGCATACATTTGCCATATAACTTATAAAAGATCTTCCATTCGCTACAGCAATGATAATGTCCCATGCATTTATCAAAAAGATTCACTTTTAAAGATCGAAAGTTGTAACTTGTCTAAAAAATATGTCTATCATGGATGAAAGGACACCGCACTCCTTATATGGGAAATTGACTCCGTCAAATTTCTCGAATTTTTTATATGTTGTAGAATTGATAATTCTGGTGAAATATTTCAATGAGCGCAACACGATATCATGACTAGTTTTCGAGATACAGGGTGTTCAATTTGAGAAATGTTCACTTTTCGTCACTCCGTATTTCCCAAGTTATTATTCAGTTCTGATTTATCTTTGATGGTATTACCATCACATCCTTGTGTGAAAAATTCATGAGAAATTCATTTTCAAATCTTTTCGTATTACAGAGCGATTTCACTTGATAATAAGGGACTTTCATAAATTTGTTGTTTTATAAAGAGAAAATGCGAAAAGAGGTTGAATTTTCGCATAATAGTGTTACGAACTCGAACACCGGAGTAGAAAATAACCCACGATCGTTCCAAAGACCCTCTCATACCGATAGCTTCTCTCAGATGTCGCAACGAGAGTGTTTTAATAGATGGCGAAGTGAATGGCAAGAAATATACTCTGCTGGTAGACACTGTAGCAAGTAGAACCATTATACGAGCAGATATAATAAATTCAAAGAAGCTTTTACCAACGAGACTGCGACTGCGGACCGCCACAGGTAGGAGTGCCATCGTTCACGGTAAGACACAAATCCAATTGTGAATTGGCGCAGAAAAGTTCACGCATGCGGTAATCATAGCTGACATTGAAGAAGACGTGCCAGATTCAAACAAATGTTATCGGTAGCTGGTCAATCCTTGAATCGAGCTGAGATAAAAGAGAATGAGACAATTTCTATCGCATTATCGAGACCTATTCGTACCTAAAGGAGGAAATACTGGTAGATCATCAGCCATCAAACACAAACTCGATAGTGGTGATGCCAAGACTATTAGGCAATCAGCTCGAAGACTATCACGAGCGAAGATAGAGGAGTCTGAAAGAATAGTTAGAGAAATGGAAGAAGAGAAAGTAATAGAACCATCTACTATTCCATAGTTGTCTCCAGTAGTGCTTATCAAGAAAAATGATGGAACTATGAGATTCTGCGTGGACTACCGCCAGCTAAACAACGTGACGAAGAGAGACAGATATCCTTTGCCTTGAATAGACGATACGCTAGATACTTTGGCCGGCAGCAAACTGTTTTTCACATTGGACCTGAAGTCTGGTTATTGGCAAGTAGAAATGGACCCAAAAGACAAAGAGGCGACTACTTTTACCACCGGATCTGGATTATGGCAATTCAACGTGATGCCATCTGGGCTCTCTAATGCGCCTGCGAAATTTGGAAGAGTCATGGAAAATCTCTTGACAGGGTTGTCTTAAAAGACATGCCTGGTCTATTTGCACAACATCGTAGTACGGCGGAAGACATTTGACGAACTCCTGAAGTATTTGGAAAACGTATTCAAACGACTACAAGCTACCCAGCTCATGTTAAACTCGAAGAAATGTCAACTATTCCAAAATCGCTTTTGAAACCTTGAAGAAGCATTTAACCACGATGCCGATGTTAGGATACCCATTACCAGAGGAAGACTTTATTCTTGACCCTGACGCAACCAAGTAGGAACTGGAGGAGTGCTCTCACAGATCCAAGGAGGACAAGAAATAGTGCTGGTATATTTCAGTAAAGTCCTCTCCAAACTAGAACAAAACTACTGCGTCCCAAGGAGATAACTTTTGGCAGTAGTGAAGTCCGTGGAACGCTTTTACCAGTATCCTTATGGTAGGAAGTTTTTAATCCGGACTGATCATGTAGCACTCAAGTGGTTGTTGAAGTTCGAGAATCCCGAGGGCCAGATCGCTAGATGGATTGAAAGACTTCAAGAGTACGATTTCAACATCGAACATCGAGCTGGTGTGGGTCACCAAAATGCTGACTCCCTGTCCAGACGGCCGTGTCCAATAAACTGTTCCCACTGCAACAAAGTGAAATCTAGAGGGAAGCTGCAGTTCCAAGAACTACTATACTCAACGAAGAATGGTCACCCACCAGGATCAGAGGAGATCAGGGTAATGATCCTCACCAAAAAAGATTCGGCAATGGAATGAAGAAAATCGGCGACCTACATGGCAAGAAGTGTCAAGATTTTCACTGACATTCAAATCATATTGATCCCTTGTCCTGGAAGAAGGGCTGTTGAAGAGAGTCCTTGAAAAAGATGATGGCTCCGAGAGGAGGAGACAGCTAGTTACTCCGAGAACAAGAGTAGCTGAGGTACTGAAGAAGTTACACTAAAGTCTATCGGGAGGTCATCTGGGAGTGAAGAACATTCTCCAGCGAGTCCGTGAAAGGTTTTATTGGATGAATAGCGCCGACGATGTGAAGGACTGGGGTAAGAAATGTACGATTTCTGCTACGAGTAATGGATAAAATCGCGGGAAAAAAGCACCTATGAAACAGTATAATGTTGGAAGCCATTTCGAAAGGATCGCTTTAAACATCGCTGGACCATTTCCGATGACAGAAAATGGTGGTAAATGCATCCTGGTAGTGATGGATTATTTCACAATGTGGATGGAAATGTATGCGATCCCGAATCAAGAGGCCATAACTGTCGCGGATGTACAGGTGAAAGAATTTATTAACCGATATGGAGTGTCCTTGGAAGTACGCAGCGATCAAGGAAGGAGTTTCGAGAGCCAGGTATTCCAGGAAATTTGTGACAAGCTCAGAATGAAGAAGACCAGGACAACAGGGACAACAAGGTATTGCCTACTGAATTTAGTGGCGAAGAGTGCAAGTTACAATCATTTTTGGACTCGTTAGATTTACTACAAATGAACGCAACAGGTAACGAATAAAACGCAGTTCTATCAATTATAACCAGACTGACAGGGAAAGCAAGAGGTCTAAAAACGACAGAAAACTCGATAGCGGAAATCAGGAACAAGCTTAAGTCGGGAATAAGAGGAGATAATCCAAGTGTTCTTTTGGCAAAGCTGAACAAAGTAAGGCAAAACCGGAAGGATATAACAAACTACGCAACGGAAGTGGAGAAGTTGGCGGAGAAATCACAGGCAGCATATATATCGGAAGGTATGCCAGAGAATTTAGCAGAGAAATATACCAAAAAGGCAACGATTAAGGTAGTGACGATGAACGCCACAACGGACGCGACAAAAACAATTATAGTAGCGGGAAGTTTCGAAAACACTTAAGAAGTACTATCTAAATTGGTGTCAGTTGAAGGCATAGTAAGTCAGCCACCAGTATTACATTTTAAAGACACTAGTGATTACTTCAGATAATCATATTTTTACTATAGGAGCAATCAGAGTAGAGGAAACAACAGCAGAATTTACAACGGCAACTCTCAAGGAAGGACGTTCAGAGAGTACAACCAAGGAAACGGGTATAACAGATATGTAGACTACCGCAATAAAGGCAAGAAATTTAACAGGAATAGTGATTACAATAACCTTACTAACAATAATGTAGGAACATGTGAGATAGATAATGAGGAGTTGAGAGTGAATCAGAAACAATTGGAGTTTTGAATAATAAAACAAATGTCGAATGTACGATTTCAGAAACTTATTCAATTTATTATTTAGACTTATCACTTTTTAACTTTATAGAAATTCAGACAAATATATCTGATAACATTTATAATTTCATATTAGATACAGGTGCAGACATTTATTTGCTCAAAATCTCTAAAAAATCTCCACATCACCTAATTAAAGTTAACAATAAAATAAATATCAAGGGGATAACACAAGGCTTAGCTAAAACTCTACGTCAAATAAGCATTAAACCTTATATGAATAACATAACAATAAATCATTGCTTTCACGTGGTAGAAGAAAATTTTCCGATACCAACTAACGGAATAATAGGCAGAGATTTTATGAATAGATACAATTGTATATTAGATTATTCACAATCAGAATTACACATAAATTGTTTTTCTTGAAATCAAGTAACAGTACAGATTTTCGGTAACCCGGAATATGATACATTAGCAATACCGCCTAGATGAGAGGTGTACAGATTAGTGGAAAATTTCAAGAATTTGCGAAAAGATACAGTGGTAGAACAACAGGAATTAGCGCCAGGACTATCTATAGCTAGATTAATAATATCAGGTAAAAACCCATATGTAAGAATTTTGAACACGAATTATGAAAGTATTCCAATAAAAACTTGATACATTGGAATCTTAGATTTAGATTTGTTTGAGGTATACACAATTACGAATGATAGTAAGAATCAAATGAAAGAGCTGAGATCGAAGGTCGTTAAATTTAGAAGTACCGGAGTATGTGAGGAACGATTTGACAAATATGTGAAAAGTATGCTTTGAAAAACGATATTTTAACGCACAATAATTTTTACGAGCAAAGGATATTAGTAAAAGACGATACACCAATATATATATAAAAAATTATCGCACTCCACATTCACAAACAGCAGAGCTTAACAGTCAAGTAGAGAAACTTATAACCCAAGGAATCGTAAAACCTTTGAACCTTCAGTTTCAGATTATAACAGTCATGAAAGTGCATGGGGACTTTGTATCGATTTTAGGCAGTAGAATAAGAAAATAGTCACAGATAAATTTCTATTACCCTGTATAGATGCAATTTTGGATCAGTTAAGCAGATCAAAATGGTTTTTAGTCTCAGGTCTTATGTCAGGTTTTCATCAAATACCTTTAGAACAGTCTTCTAAAAAATAACATTTCTTCCAGTACAGAGAAAGGTTATTTCCAATTTACAGGATTACCCGTTTGATTCAACATAAGCTCCAACAGGTTTTCAAGAATGATGTCAATAGCATTTTCAGGTTTAACTCCAGAAAAAGCATTTCTTTATATGAATGACATAGTTGTCATAGAAATTTCAGAAAATCATCATTTAAGCAATATTAAACAAGTATTCGACGCATGTCGTAAATTCAATTTCAAGTTAAATCCACAAAAATGCCAATTCTTCAGGCGAGAAGTCACATATTTAAGTTACAATTTATCAAGTGAATGTGTTTCACCAAACAAAGTAAAATATTCAGTCATTCAACATTACTCAGTCCAAAAAACGCTAGTGAGGGTAACAGATTTGTTACATTTTGCAGTTATTACAGACGTTTAATTCCGAATTTTGCAGAAATATGTATACCACTAAATAAATTATCTAGAAAAAATGCGAAATTGAATTGGTCGAAAGAATGTGAAAACTCATTTCAAGTCTTAAAAAAGCGTTAACCCATTAGCGCCCGGAACTATTTTCTGTTTTTTTTTATTCTACCTGGCTTATATTAGTTGAGATTAGTGTAATAACAATAAAAAAATAATAAAAAAAATTAAAATTGTTTGAAAACAGAAATATTAGCTGATACCATGTGGTATCACTGGGCGGTTAAGGTACAATGAATTAACCCAAGAAACAAATCTTTATTCGTTTGCATTTATAAAGTTATATTGTGTATTATCTTTGAAAATAATGTAGACACATGTATATATCTATAGAAGTAGTACCTAGGACGTGTAACTGTTTACTCATTTGTATGATATTTGGCGAAACAAGGAACACATAACCCAACATCACACTTTGTACACATGGTTCTTCCAAAAGATTTACAGTCCATACCAGCACAGCGGCGTCTGTTACATGGAGCAACGTAATGGTGCATACCATCAAAACGTACTGATGTAAGAAGAGTCCTGGAAGTGGAAGTTTTTGCTGGTCCTGGCATTTTAGGAGCTACACCGTAACGCACCAAGTATACCTGTACTAGTTCCCTCCTAAACTGTAGATTTGTGGTTTTACTATTGCGTTTTCTGTATAGTAACCAGGCGTTGTTTATTGCAGCATCCAATATCCATGTAAATATATTCCAGTACCACTTTTTGCTTCTTATGCCAACCCGATAACTGGAAATACACTCATCCATGAGGTCGGTTCCGCCCATATTTTGATTATATTTGGCGACGCAATATGGGCGATCTACTAATATAGTTTTTTTCCCGGCCTGTGAGAATCGTTTGACGGATCCCAATGGGGATACTCCTGCATCGGTGGAAGCCATGGTAACTACAGAATTATCTAGCCATCTCACTAAAAGTATTCCAGAATTTTTTTCCAAGACGTGCCGATATTCGCCCCTCTTTTTTTTGGAAAACGACTTTTTATTGAGTAATGGACATGATTTCGGTATACGGTTTTCTCTTATGGTACCTACAGCACCATAGCCTAAAAATCGTAGATAACCAAATAGGTTAAACCCTGTAAACAGATTATCGACATGAATATTATAGCGTAAATCTGGATGACGTAATTCTTCAAGCATCAGTACTAATGGGGATGCTGATTTCCCAAAGAGTGTCTCGTATTTTTCATTTCCACGAGGATTTTTGCCCTGGTATAGGTCAAAATTCACCAGATAACCCTCTGTCGAGTTCAACGACCACATTTTGTAGCCAAATCTAATTGGCTTGCCACGGATGAATTGTTTACAGCCGTGGCGGCCGTAGTACCGTATCATTGACTCATCAAAGTCAAGATTCTGAACAGGCACAAAATTATCTAAAAATCGTTTTTTAATTTTATCCATCAATGGACGAATCTTCCACGCCTTATCTGAAACATCCATTTTAGTATTGTCGGCGAAATGGAGAAATCTTTGTATTTGTATAAAGCGATTTCTCCTCATAGAGTTACTAACCAATATGTTTTTTGCATCTTCCTTTAAATCCCAATACATACGCTTAGACGGAAGGGTATTATAGCCGCTCAAAATTAGGATACCCAGGAAACATTTGATTTCGGCTGCTGAAATTTTTGGATCGGGTTGATTTTAAAAAATTGCATATTTTTGAGTCTCTTCTACCAGATATTCGATAATCTCATTGTCAAAAAACATCTCAAATATATCGACACATGACAAGCTCTCATACTGGGAATAATTTGCCTCTGGAAAACTGTGCCGTCCAGTTTCTAAATCACCTTCGGTCCAAATGCAATCCAATTTTTTATCAAGACGGTCATTGATCCAAATGTAGTTGGGTTGTACATCATGCTCTGTCTGATCGGTCTGACTTTGAGATCCTTCCTGAATCACCTCAGCGGTTGAAGGTAGATATTCCTCAGCTACCGTCATAGGTTCGACACTATTGTTACCCATTCGAGTATTGTCTATTAGTTTGATTTCCACCGGTGCCCGTAGCTGTCTTCCCGTTAGGTTTTAAACCGTACCTCCTTCGTCTTCATCTGCAGAGTCTTCGTCGGTCTCTATGTTACTCTCAGGGGGCTCTATAAATATTTCATCTACTTCATTAGCAATATTTTTGTCTTCAAAAACCATATCCAAAGCTTCGGACAAAGTTAGTCCTCCTCTGAAATAAAACCGTATTTTATAGTAGTTGAAACGCCCAGTGATACCATTTGGTATCACCGACTTTTGGACACCCTATACAATGTTACTTTTAAAAAATGAGTAAAGTACATAATGTCCTATCAAAGTATACACCAATCCTAATATATTGTACTGCTTTCGTTAAAAAAAAAGTTTAGACAACGGAATAAATTCACTTACGTAAAACGAATGTCCATGATTTGTCGATGTTGGAAAATTCCACAGTAAAAACACGTGTTCACAGCTGCTACGTCCGCACAGATTCTACCGCGATCGTTGTCGTACAACTGATGGTCTTTGGTTAAGCCAAATAGAGAATAAAATTTGACCCCCTCCTATTTGTGTTGGAAAGCCTGTCCCTATAGTTACCGCGGATTTGTCGATACCATACGGTATCACTGGGCGTTAATGGGTTAATCAACCCACCAATTTTAAAATACCCAGACTTCAATAGACAATTCATCTTAACTACAGACACTTCAAAGAGCGCATGTTCAGCAATACTGAGTCAAAACTACGAAGGCATTCATCTACCTATCACATTTGCATCTCGAGGTTTTAAGAAAAGTGAGTTTAACAAATACACCATCATAAAAGAATTATTAGCAATCCATTGGGGAATCAATAATTATAAAGTTTATTTATATGGCACAACATTTTATAGTAAAAACAGATCACAAACCACTAACTCACTTATTTGCAATGAACGACCCGACTTCGAAACTCACGGGAATAAGACTCGATTTGGAACAGTACAATTTTGAAATTCAGAACGTGGAAGAAGAAGCGAACTACGCGAATAGTATATCGAGAATATTCAAAGCAGAACTCAAAAATTTGTACATAAATAACTAGCATGTCTTGGCAATCACGAGAGCACAAATGCGCAAGGAGAACGCTCGAACAGAAGAAGATCTCATGAACAAAGAGGAATCAGAGGAAAAGCCAATAGAAAAAGTTCAGTAATAAAAGTTTTAAATAATCTAGAAGCACATAAATGACCAATTTTTCATTTTGAAAATAACCGTATCTCACTAAGGATGAGCATTCGGATCAAAAATAAATTGAAATTTAGTGAAGCATTAACTACCAGAACACACAACTTCAACTTAGGACTAACGTTGGAAAAGCTTGATGAGCTCTCGGTAAAATTTGGAGTGAATAGAAGATATATGCAAATGATTATAGTGTTAGGAAAACTATGAGGGCACATATGTTTTATCATGAATGTGTTAGAAAGAGACAAAATACATATAAATTCATTGTATCATTCTTTTTCGCTGATAGGTTATCATAAAGTGGAAAACGGTAGAAATATACTCCCACCACGTGTAAAGGTATGCCTGGTTGGCACCGCTTCCGAGAGACGTGCAAATAGAGACGTGTAATGTGGACAGTATAGTTTATTAATTGAGAAATAATAAGATTGTACTAAACTGATAGCTTAATGCAATGAACAATAAAAAAAATTTACAAAACTTTTGTTTATCCCTTCATGATTAATTTACAAAGAAATAATTCAGTAGTAATAATCTAATATAGTGAATATTAGTTCGGTTAGTATTGGAATAAATAACATAACATGCGAAATAAAACTTGTATTAATAATAATATGTGTTTCCAAGTATCTCAATTCTCATTTTTCGCTAACAGGATCTCATAAGTGGAAAACCCACAACGCCGGTCTCTCACTCTTTGTAGCTTTTAACAGTATTGCCAATTCTCATTGTATATTTATATCAATTGTAAAATGCATTGTTCTAACACGAGAACAAGTTATAAGAAGATTTCAATTATGATAATGCAAGTGGTTGTAACAGATCAAGATATAATTAATTCCATCTATTCGTTGAATATTTTATTGTAATGCTGGAAATTGTTCTAGTTTTCAGTTTGAAAGTGGCTAGAACCTTCACTTTTTTCCATATTTGGCAACGTGAAATTGGTCTCGAAACATCTGCTGTGTTTCGAATGTATTTGAAAAAAAAATTGGTATCTTTATCGCTTGTATGCAAATGAGAACGAATTCTCCGCGTAAACACACACAGTACAAATTAAAAAAAAAACGAAAATAAAAATAAAATCGAATTCTAATGAAATAGCCTAGAATTTTTAGATAATAGTAATATTATGATATGTAATAAATTAAAAGATAAAACTTCTTAATTCTTTAATGAGCTTAAATCAAATGTTCGAATAAACCCAGTTCTGTGCTACCCAGATTGTACATTCAAATATCTTCACGAGGCGCAAGCGCGATTCGTATTCGTCTGGTATAATGATCTACGATGGCTTTTAATTCTCTGTCTCATGATTGTCCTTCTCTAACTCACTGGTAACGCTATGTGTCCATTATAAGTTCCCTTTGGCCGTGAGAGGTTATCGTTATACGTTGAAATTAAATGTGACTGATTTCTCTCACAACTAAGAAGGAAATTTTTAAGGGCACGCGTGGATTGAAAATGAAGAGAGGGGATAGATAGAAGTAGAAGAATTAGAGCTCTAAGCGAACTCGTTTTATCAGGAGCGTAGGAAACAGAGGCGGTTTACATTGAGATATTTTTAAAACCAGAAGCAGTTGAACAAATGTTAGCATACGACTTATTTCTCATTTTATGATATCCTGTTAAAGAAAATGGTGATACACCTAATGCGCTTGTTTTATTAAAACATATTGTCGCTTTTGGACTCTGTATTGTTGCCATAGATTATTCCTTATGATGGTAATGCAAATTATTATGCTTATATTCATTAATTGTACCCTCAATATGGACGAATGTAATTTTTTTAGCTATCTTCCTGTGATTTTTTAGTGGTACTTATTTCAAATACCTATTAGGAAGGTTTTAATTTATTATTCAAATCATATTAGCGTGTACAACCCGAACTGATATAGTGAATTAGTTTATTACTACTGAATCATTTCTTTGTAAATTAATCATGGAGGTATAAACGAAAGTAATGTTGATTATTTCATTGTTCATTGCAATAAGCTATCAGTATAGTACAATCTTATTATTTCTCAATTAATAAACTAAACTGTTCACATCTGTATTCACATCTGTATTTCTGACATTAACTTCTTTCATTGCGATCTTTAACATAATGAGTTGTTTATACAACATTTTGCTGCGGTAAAGTGACTAGTAATAGCCTGAATGCATTTATGATTTGTTTATTTGAAACTGTAAGTAAAAGCCAGACATGAGAGCTACTGTACGCTTCTCGAAGGCGGTACCTGCAGACATCCCATTACACAGTTATTTCGTTTCTCACTTTATGATACCCTGTTAGCGAAGAGGAGTAATACACTAGATTTATATGTACTTTGTCTCTTTCTAACACATTGATGATAAAACATATGTGACCTCATAATTTTCCTAATACTGTATACTAAATAAGGGCACAATAAAATCCTGTACTGCTTTAACAACTTACACAACTAGAATACCATCCTCGCTATGGTTTGCTTTCTGCGGGTCTTTTCACCTCTTCGCATCTTCAAACTACAGAAAATAGCTATTTGTTACATTTATGGTTTAAGTAGTAGGACGCATTGCGAATTCTATTTAAAAATGAACGGTTTGAAAGATTAAAACTAACTTTTCCGCATCTGTGGCCCTGAACAAGATTCTATCATAAAATTGTTACTTCTACACACTTCGGGGGATGTATCGTGCTAACAAACCAAAATTTCTCCAAAAATAACAAAAAATGTAGTATATCTAGATGTATAGGACCCGCTGTACTAGCTCTAGTCAACTGAAAATCAATAGGTTACATCTGTGAGACACCTTAAACGATATTCAATCATAAAATTGATCAATCGTATACTCTCTGGAGGCTGATTCGTGCTAACAAACTGAAAATTCTCCTAAAATGACAAAAATTTGGTACTCCAAGTACCACAGCACCCGTTGTACTGCCTTCAGTGAGCTGAATATCAATAGGGTTCATCTATGAGACGCTCTGAGTAATATCAAAACAAGAAATTGGTCACTTGTAGATACTCCGGAGGCTGTATCGTGCTAACAAACTGAAACTTCGCAAAAAATGACAAAAATATCGTACTTAAAGTATTGTAGCACCTGTTGAATTGGCTCTGGTGAGCTGAATATCAATAGGGTTCGTCTGTGAGATGTCCTGAATAATATTCAATCATAAAATTGGTGACTTGTTGAACTCCGGAGGCTGTATCGTGCTAACAAACTGAAATTTCCCAAAAAATGACAAAATGTCATACTTCAAGTACCATAGCACCCGTTGTACAGGCCCTGGTGAGCTGAAAATCAATAGGGTTCATCTGTGATATATCCTTAACAATATTCATTCATGAAATAGGTGACTTATTGCACTCCGGAGGCTGTATCGTGCTAAAAAGACATGTAATAAAAAGTGGCCGACAACATCGACGACGACCACGACGACGACGACGACGACGACGACGACGATGACATACACACAGGATTTTTTTTCTAAAAACCGTTTTTTCGTGTTGTTGTTGATGAAAAACCTGAAAACATCTCAAAAAAAAATTTGAAAATTCCAACTTTTTTTGGGGTAAACCAATACTTTTCTCGCATATTAGATAGGTTGGCGGAAAAGTAATATTTTAACCCTTCTCGCTCTATTCATTTGGGAATCCGTGTGTTTGATTCGCAAACACTTTCACAATTTAACTGGATGTCCAATTCATGGTTACCCTATTATGAGTAATTTTTTCGATATTTTCTTAACAATACCCACATCTGATCTGGTAAAAAATTCAATGCTAAGAAACGATTCAATCAGCTACCTTTAAAATTAGAAGTGGCAAATATATTCGATAGGTTCCAGAGTTTGACAACGGCGTTTTTGCTTAAGAGACCTTATTATTCAGTGGCATCTGGTATGATGTACGATACTAATATTGTATTATAATTATTGATTTAAGTGTGTATTTTTTATAATCACGTCTTGTATTGTTGGTATAGTCAGTATTTTTCATATTTCTTAATTTTTCGTCTATTTTTAATTTATGTCGCATTGTCCATATAATTGTAAAAAA
The DNA here is from genome assembly GCA_963921935.1 of Galeruca laticollis. Classification (NCBI taxonomy): domain Eukaryota; kingdom Metazoa; phylum Arthropoda; class Insecta; order Coleoptera; family Chrysomelidae; genus Galeruca; species Galeruca laticollis. The sequence continues at coordinate 240,573,437 of OY998175.1, forward strand.
ATTGAATGCCAAAAAAGCTTGTCTCTCTAGATCAGCTCAAAATTAGTATATGTATATATAAAAAATTTATCAGAATAAATTTCTGTAAAGAGAATTATTTGGAAGAATATTTCTTCGTAAGTAACAATTGAAAAAAAAATTGTATACATTTAATAACCGACATGGAATACTACATGATTTCCAAAATTGTTGTGATTTGAATTTTCTCACTCCAATTATTCAATAAATGGGAACTTTATTCTTTCTAGAGTTACTTGAGACGTGTACATGCCGCAAAGTTTTTCTGACATCCGTAGATGGCAGTTTTAGTACGATCTTATATCCTCAAATTTTTTGTGTTATATGTCATGTTTACTATATCCATTGTCGAGTAACACATTCCGAATTATCCATTCGTATCAGTCAGATGAGCTTATATGACACAAAAATAGCCCACGAGAGATTATACTGATCTGGACAGCTAGCGCAGTTGCTTATTTTTCTTTTATCGGGATCCGCCGCATATTTATAAATATATGACGATAATCTTGTCACAAATATGAACGACTAGGTTTCACTCGAATTGAAATTTGCTGTCCTGGTTTTATTTTTAACCAGAAAAATCCCTATTTAGATCGGGCGCCATATTGCACTTAGCTATATTAACTTGTCCGAATAATTCGTATTGTTTATTAGATTAATGACTGTGATATGCGAACCATAGTAGGATAGTGTGGAAGAATTATTTAGATTGAATAATATTTTTCACCTTTTGTTACATGTACTGTAATTTTTTAGAACTTATTCACATTTTGAATATCCAGAATCAAATGAAATAAAAAAATTGAAAGACTAATGGATTAGTACACATTGAGACAGATTGAATCATATTTTTTTTGCTTGAAAGAATAATCAAATAACGATCATTATGGTACTAACCATGAATACTACCATACAAGCATTGAAAAATTAACGAATGATCCTAGACATTGGAAATTCAGCTAATCGTGGAGTTGCTGGATTAATGATTGAACAGTCTTAAAGCTTGTACGAAAAACATATGCTAATTATGAGCTTGGTGTCACAAGAAGATGTTGCTCAAGAAAAATTAATTTTGGTCAATTTTATAGAGCAATGAATGTCGGAAATGTCTTCAAGTTTATGGAGTTATTACTCGATGTTACTAAGCCCGTTGCTAATTTAAAAAATGTTGACATAAGTAAGTCTAGTTACCTGATTACTTTTTTAACACCAAATTTCGATTCTCAAAAACTCAAAGAGTCCAAAATTTTAGTTCACGAAAATATTGGAAAGTTTTTATGAGTTGGAAAAAATGAAAAATATTTACCGTGTCAATGATGATAGTTATAATTGGAGCACAAGACACCTATAATAAGATATTTAATTTTTTTACTAAAATATTGTTGTTTTAAATAATTTTCTCATATTTTTGTCTAATATACCCTGATTTTCTTCAGTCTTATCGATTGTATAATTTTGACACTAAGTCTGAAATCTATAAGAACGTCACTATCATACGTCGAAATATAAATTATATTAGGAGCTGCACTTTGAGGGGTTCTGCAATGGAGAATATGTATTACTTTTCCGCCCAACCTATCTAATATGCGAGAAAAGTAATGGTTTATCTAAAAAAAAGTTGGAATTTTGAAAACAAATTCTGAGTTATTTTCACGTTTTCTATCAAGAACAACACGAAAAAATAGTTTTTAGAAAAAGAATCCTGTGTTTATGGCATCGTCGGCCACTTTCCGTTACATGTCGTGTTAGCACGATACAGCCCCCGGAGTGCAACAAGTCACCAATTTAATAATTGAATATTGTTCAGGACATCTCACAGATAAACCCTATTGATTTTCAGATCACCAGAGCTAGTAGAACGGGTGCTATGGTACCTGGAATGCCACATTTTTTTATCCTTTTTGGCGAAATTAAGGAGTATTAGCATGATACAGCCTCCGGAGCGTATAAAAGTGATCAATTTTATAATTGGATATTCTTCAAGGTATCTCACAGATATACCCTATTGATTTTCGGCTGACTAGAGCGAGTACAGCGGGTCCTATAAATCCAAGTATACCACATTTTTGGTTGTTTTTGGAGAAATTTTGGTTTGCTAGCACATTACATCCCCCAAAGTGTATACAAGTGACAATTTTATGATAGAATATTGTTCAGAGCATCTCACATATGCGTAAAAGTTAATTTTCATCTTCAAAATCGTTTATCTTAAATAGGTATCAATACCTATGACTTAAATTTTGTTACTCCATTTTATTGACAGTACGAAAACTAGAGAATTTTTGTTAGTCCAAAACGAATTATGTAATGCGAAGCCTTGAGTTCATTATACACAAGTGTCGCATTTAACTTTGTGGTAAAAATATACACAATATTCATCGATATACTCATAAATTCCAAATTGCATTCTATTGTAAATACTATTAAAGTTCCTATCGTTTTGAAATACGCTTGTATATGTTTTCGATAAACGAGATATGTATTTGATAAATGAGATAAGTACTCTGATTTTGTTTTAATGGAACAATGAATATAAAGAATATATAAGAAACGCTTGTCTTTTCGACAACAATACAACTATAAAATATTCTCACTACCAATATTCGCAATTCATAGAAGAAAAATACGGAACGCGGCTTCCGTTCGAAATAAAGAATCAGCTGTTACCTAAACCTTAAGAAAAATAATGCGTCTTATAACCTTAATATAAACAATGATTTGCGAACAATATCTTGCGAATATTCGTTAAAAATTGATATCAAATGCTTCTGTAAGTATGAAATTTCTATCCTAAATAATACAACCTATAAATTAATTTTATCTAAGCACTGTAGATCATGTTCAATACTATATAATTTTATAACCTCAAATAACACTATATGAATCCACAAATAATAATATTTCTGAATTTATTTTAGCTTCTGGATACTGGAACCTCGTTCAGATTAATCTACACGATTAATTTGTCTTGTACAAATTATATATAATTGAAATTAGATTTTTATAATAATTGAGTATCTCACCAACACTGAAGACTTGAAGTTATCTTTCCTGACCATTATCATCAACTCTTGGAGATCTCGACGACTACTTTACGCTTCTAGTTAGCTTCTTGCTAACCGTAAATTCTGATATCTCTTTCAGAGAAAAGTTTTTCTTGAAAAACTTTTCTCACTATCCCTAATCAACAACCTCCTAGTTTCCCCTTAGCAACCACTATAAAAACAATTTTTTCTTCCATCCCGAAAGTCTTACCAACATATTATTAAGTACTTATTTAATTTCAATGTGTCACTTCATGACATTTATATAAATTCGTTATTTACAATATTGTTATTAACTACTTCATATCATAAATGAAATCAGAGTAGCATTCTAACTTGTATTGAATGTTATTAAAAATCTTATATTTTAAATTAAATCCAATTACAAAAGTGACATACAAACATTATATTCCGATTGAATATACTATTGATAGTATACATCAAAAATTGTTATTGTGAATTTACCTTTGACTATTGAATGTCAACATCAATAATTTTATAAAATGGACATTATTAAAATTGTTCATGGATGATTCAAATTTTTCTTTTTGTATAGATTGTTTCTAGTTTATTTTAAATTGTGACATCTTAAATTTCTGTTGATATTATGATACATAAAATCTATAATATATATATATATATATATATATATATTTCATTAATTTTTCTTGACCATCCTGTATATATATTTGTATGGAAATTTCTTGGATTAAGGTCATTAAACAAACTTTGGACGTTTCTTTTAATACATTTTTTTATTGATTACGTACGTTTCGACATAATCCTGTCATTATCAAATCACCTGTTTGTTGGGACATCACATGGTTAAAAGATCTTAAAACTAATTTCATATATATAGATCTAGCGGTCAAATTGGCATCGGTACTTTTACGGTATAGCCAGGAATCCTTCAATATACACCAATGTATATTTGCTAAATATATTTAACGGACAGGTTAGCATCTTGATAATTTGGCAACGTTGAAATAAAAGATATACTTGAGTTTATTAAATCACTCTCATTCTGCAGATTTGATAGTCGTGTATAAATGTTGTACTTGTAACGGAGGAAGTGGCATCTTTGAAAATATATATAGAATTGACGTATTCGTTACGGTAAAGTGTATGGTTATTCAAATGCATAGTGCTTTCTTGCTTGTAATTTACATTTATCTATTTTTATGAGTTGTTTGGCCATAGTTTGATTAGTATTCGAACGTATCGCTACGTGTCGCTAGAATGTTTGGGGCAAAACAAAAAATCATCCGTTGTAGTTTAAAATTGTGATCATATTCAGGGCTTCGTATGGAAACTTGTTAGCAAAAGGTGCCTAATTAAAATCTAATTTTTTCTGACTATTCGAAGCAACACTTAAAACTCTCCGCACCAGTTGAAATAAAATATGAACCACAGGATGCAAACAATATATTAGGAACTCCAGTGATAAAATTGCTGATGACTGTCGTGAGAAAAGTACTAAATTAATGTCTGAACAATCTTTGAATGCAATTTTGGGCAGTGATGTAGAACAACATTTAGAAAACGTCCCTGATCGTTCCGTAACAGATATAAGTTATTTGAGGAAAATGAATAAAACACCTTGCAATAGGTACATGTAGCTAAGTTCCAGCTACTAAGAATAAAAGGTCCAGGAGGACACATAACTGTTTATTCTGCAGTGTAAAAACTAGACAATTTTGTTCGACATATAGAAAGATGTCATTCTGATGAAATACAGGTACATTAAATAATGTCTTTGGTTAAGAAATCAAAGTAAAGGAAAAATCAATTGATAAGGTTTGTAGAGAAGGCGACTTCACATCTTCGAAAGTAGCTCAAATATTCCGAATGGAAAAAAAATATTTAGAACAACTTGCTGCATTTATGGGATATACAGAGAAGGCACATGGTGATAGGTATCGTTTGCCTGACGATATTTATCAGACTGCTAAGGTCAGCAAATTATTGATGCATGAACTTAATTAATCAGCACCAAAACCTGTTTCATAATAAACCATGGCCAGTAATTAAAGTTTATATTTGTAATAAATATAAACAGGTTGAGTAAATGCAAGGACTTATTTTCTTATTACAATGGATATTTTTTAGTTTGAATCAAAGAGCGGAAGAAGTTTTTTTTAATTATATTTCAGAGGAATTTTTTGTTCGTTTTTCTGAAAAAAATAATTTGTTTATGTTCTATTATACAAAATAAATAGAAGATCATTGTGTTTGTGTCTAGGAATGTTTGTTGCATTTCCTTTACCATCCATTTGTTATTCGGATAGAAATTTTTTTGCTTATCATAGAAAAGAAGTACAGAGCTTCTATAATTTCATTAATATTCTCGTCAGTATTATAACCAAATCGTGACATTTTGAAATATTGAATATTTGAAACGTCAAAATCGAAATAAATAATCAAATTGTATCCATAGCAATGTGATAAAGTGAAAATAGCCCATGGAATCTGTTTTTAGTATAATGTTGTTCTGATTGGTTGTGTTCAATCAAATGACCTCAAATTAACTGATTTCATTGAATTTTTACTAGTGCAAAATTTTTTCTATTAAATTGAATTCAGTTATCTACTTTTTTGTGTGACAACTAGTATCATTGCTATGTAGACGACGAATAAATATTACTCAAAATTGTCATATCTACATGTCAAACTCTGTCAATTTCAAATTACGTATTTTCTTTTGGAATTAAATCACAATACTATGATATAGGAAAACAGAAAAACTATCATCTGCTGATCTTTACAATTATGACTTGAGAAAACAATTTTATAGTGGATAACTTCCTATATTGATCTGTTCGTTGACGACTTCATATTGTGCGTTTCTCAAGTGTCTTCTAATCTAATTCTTGTTTCTTATCACAAAAACGTAGTACTTCTGGTTCTATGTAAGGTGCAGTGGATAATTTGTGTCGAGTAGATGTTTAGCAAAATGAGATTTTTCTGGTTTTTTCCGTCTGTACGATCTTAAGTGTTCACCCCACCTCGTTTCTTCTCAAAATTTCGCTGGGTTTGGCCGATTTAGATAGCATCACAAGCTGGACATTTTGTACTTACATCACTTCCTGTTTTCAAATAAATTGATATTACCAGCATATGTGGTGGTTCTATAATTTTGTACTCGTGTAGTTAGTTTGTGAAATATTTGTTGTAATGCCACTCTCTCCCTCTTTTTATTGAGTAAACTATCAATTCTAATAGATAATCGTTTGATGTGGCTATCTGTCTAATTGTATTGATCTGTCCATCAAAATAATATCGTATGTGTTGGTTTCTCTGAAATGAGTAATTAATTATCAACTCTTTGAATTGTTAAATCAAGGAAATTAATTGAGCTATTCTCTTCAACTCCTAATGTAAATTGAGTTTTTGGGTGTGAATTATTATTATGATTGAAAAATGAATCTAATTGTCTTTCACTGCCTATGGAACAAGCTAATATGTCATCTACATATCTATAACAAAATATATATGTTAGGGTTCTCTCAGTAGTAACGCCTCAATGTATTTCGAGAATATTTTCGAAATAACATTCAATTTTCATTACATAGTTTGAAGTAACTATGACACCCATGTCAGAAACCTAATAATCGAAATAGAAATCTGTCAGTGTTTGTTAACATTCCTTAGCATTAGTGTTTTTAAAATGAAACTCACGGTCTCTAGTTAATTCCACAATATAATAAAAGTTATTGAAAATTCTAAATTGACAATTGTTTCGATAAATCAATATCATCGTCAGAATGAAAGAAGATACATATCATTTTATGCATACCTGATGTTTAGTAGTTATTTTTGGCTAGACCAGGAAGTAACCTAACTTGTGATTGGCTTAATATATGTTTATAGAAAAAAGAAGGAGATGTAATATTACAAATATTGAAGTTTAGATATTATTAGCCCTATGGTGATATCCTGGATATAATTTTCCCAATTAAGATCAGTATAACTGTGCAATGATATAGAAAACCAGGAAAACTATATCTGCTGATCTTTACAATTATCACTCAAGAAGACAGTTTATTAGTGGAGAACTCCCTAGATTTAACTGTTCATTGACAACTTCATATTGTGGGTTTCTTAAATGTCTTCTAATTTCCAGTTCTTCAAGGAAATCCAGTTCTTGTTTCTTTTCACAAATATGCAGCACTTCTAGTTCTGTGTTAGGTGTCAATGAATGATTAGTGTCAATTTTTTAGAATTTTCAATATTTTTTATTATATTGTGGAATTAACTAGAGACCGTGAGTCTCATTTAAAAACACTAGTATGAGCATCTTCCACGAAGTAAGAGTCGAGATAGTCAATTTCATTCCTTAGCATACTCAAACTACCTGATATCGTGGTTATCTTCATAATTAACTATTTATATTGGAGCTGTATTTTGAAATGTAACTCAAAATATAACTCTTCAAAAAACATCACAAATTTATGTTGTTGCAATAAGAAATTGGAGCAGAATTCATAATTAATATGAAACAAAAAGTGTTATTCAAAAGCTATAACTTTAATCAAGAAATCAAGTTATCGGACATCCTGCTAACAGCTAAAATTTTGTTTTGATAGATATAAGGATTGCCACATATTGATCTTTATTGCATTAATGATAAACTCATTAGTCATTATTCACAGCGATCCATATTGAATCATGGAGAGTTTTATGTTATGATATTGAGAAATTTGAATTATTTAATTTTGCGGTGGATACAACCTTATCCAACTGAACCTAACCATTGTTTTGTTGATTCATTGAGTATCTACTTATCACATGTTATGTCATAGATAATGTAACACTAACGATAATCATACACGTTCACGGTAACCTAGTCAGGTTAGGTTAGCTTCAGTTTGCAAAATAGAATTTTCCCAATTTTTCAATTTGATTAATTCAAAAATGAATGATCAACATTTTTGTTCATTTGGTTACTTGAAGAAAAAGTATTAACCATCATTTGTGAATAAGCGTTTACATGAACATTCAAAGCCCTAAAACCGATATATGTACCAGTTTTCTGATATTCTCATATTTTTTTTATAAACCCCCCGTAAAAACGAACACTCGAAAAATAATTATTGGAATCGGATGATTTTTAGATTTTTTACAGACAAAAATTGGAAATGTAAAATTATCGATATATTTCTTATAACGTTTGAACCCGTTGCTTTAGTTGATGAAAAAAACACTATATTGTCAACAACATGTTTAAAAATTTTTCAGTTCCAATATCAATGATTTCCATTATATATCAACATTAGTGGGACGGAAAATTAAATTTATACTACTAACTGATATGATAACAACCATTATATTTCATTTTAAAGATGAACCGTTGAATTGGCAACGTTGTTCGGATGTCTAAGTGCAAATAAAAAAGATATACAGTAGTGTTTTTAAATGAAACTCAAGGTCTTTAGTTTATTAACAATATAATACAAGTTATTGAAAATTCTAAAAAATTGACAATTGTTTCGATAAATCAATATCATCGTCAGAATGATTTATCGAAACAATTGTCAATTTTTTAGAATTTTCAATAACTTGTATTATATTGTGGAATTAACTAGAGACCTTGAGTTTCATTTAAAAACACTGATATGAGCATATTCCATGAAGTAAGAGTCGAGACAGTCAATTTCAGATATACAGTAGTCAAACTGTCCGCTAAATGGTCAATATATACACGGATGCCAGTCTGACCGCTCATTCAATCCGGCATATACAAATAAGCGAGACCAGCGCCGAACAACAGAAACTCTGTGAACTTTATTTACAAATCCATTCAAATATGGTGTAAATTAAACTCCGGTTCATTTTCACCTTATGTGATAGCTGATGAAATTCAAAGTCGATCGCACTATCATTTTTCGATTTGCAAATTGGCATCCGTATATTGGATGCCACTTTACCGCGGATGCCAACTTAACCGCAATATCAACATGGGGGGATGCCACTTCACGCCGCTAATGTATATATATATATATATATATATATATATATATATTATACCGATATGTTAGGTGTGTAATTTTAATGTTTCAAGACAAATATACTTTCCCTAATTTGTTCTACGTTGGGCCGACATGTTAAATTGGATAGAATGGGGTGAGAGAGAATGTTTAAAAAGTTTAAATACTATGAATTATTATTTTTAGTTTAGTTTTGTTGATATTTAATTTTTATTTGCCCGGTATATTGTAATATTTAAGATTTTATTTGTAAAATAATTATTTCTTTGCATGAGAAACTCTCTGATCTCAGAGTAGGGTTCAGATGTAGAAAAACAAAACAATTTCAATTTATAATATGAGCGCCGAAATTCAAATAACATTCCTATCTTTCAATAAAAATTTTGTTGATCAAAATATACTTGCTTTATTATTGTTTCCAAAGAAATTCTAAAGACGGTCCTGTGTTTAATGCTGAACCTCTCAACGGTTCATAGATGTCAGTTTAAAGCTACCAAATGTTTAAACTAGATGGAGCAATCACCATAGAGAAATGAAAAATCTCAAGAAAAAATTTCACAATGTTCTTCAAATAGAAAAACGTTATTTAATACTATAGGAACAAATACATTATTCTTTTACAGGACATAAATTGATGAAAACCTATTATCTATTATGATCATTCATTCAAATAAAGCCATCCACTCAATGAAGTACAATTTCTATATACAAATCAAAATAGGCAACTTTAACACAAATCTTATAATACGAAATCCGTTATGTAAACGTCTATGATAGGAAAATGGCGGAAGATGAAACTCATAAGCGTCTGTTTAAAATCAAAGTTCAATTCTTTGCACTAAATGGGTAAGTTTACTCTACCTTCTTTTTATATAATTAAATAGCTTTAAATACCTTTTTTTTACTGTATAGTTCAATTAATGCACATCAATAAATGTTTCTTATTTTGTTTTAGGTTACCTCTTGGAAAATACCATACCATTTGTCCAGCTTGCATAATATCCAGAAACAGTGCTATATTTCGTCCGCATCAATACATTTTAATCGAATCACATAATCCAAAACTTTCTAAAAGGTATGGTGGAGACACCGTTCCACCATACAATATTTTACTTAATTACATCTATAAATTTTATGGTTAGTATTCAAATATAATTACCAATCTCCTATAATGTGTACTTCTACTTGCTTAAATATATTACTCTAGCTTTTAAGTATAATGTATTTCTTTCTTTGATTTAGAATGCCAACTTATTGTTTTTTTTTAAAGTTTCAAAATTTTTCTCCAAAAGATGTTGCTTCTTCAAAATTTCTACCCAAAAAAGATAGTACCTAGTCAATAGACTGTATAATCAATAAACTGTTCCCATTCAATTTTTTTATTATTATTAGCAACCTACTTGTCGCTGATAAATATATCTTAAAAGCATTCCACCAATCAAAATTGGTTATCAAAATTCTTATTTGAAAGATTTCATTTCTAATAGTGGATTGTCCATCCATCATTTTAAAACATTCTGTTTTGGGCCTCTTAAACGATTATAACTCATATATTTCTTCCTTAATTTGTATTTCAATAAATTTACTAAATGACAGTTCTTGTTTTCTAAATTATTTATTCAAAACGTCAAATCGTTCAACAAATGTCATATTCCATAGAGTTAATGTTTTTCATTTTACTTCCTACATTTACATGTTTTAAATACTTATACAATCTCTTTTAAAGCTTCCTTCAAGCCCTAATATTCACTTCTTTAAAACAAATCACAATATTAATTTACTTTGACAATAAGAATAATGGGTTATTATTATTTCATTCATATGCAACAAACGTTTTAAAATTCTGTCTTTTAAATATGGAAGTTGTTTTAATGTCACCTATATTCTTATAAAGCTTATTTAAATTCTTCTTTATAATCATACAGTTAGATCCTTTATATGCTTTCTCTATTGAATAGTAAATAGTACAGATTGTCTCCTTTTTAGATCATTTTCTAACAAAAAATCAAATACCAAAAATTTTAATTACTTGAAATATGTAGTCTATTATTAATAATTCTGTATACAGGGTGTTGCAGGTTCCACTCTATGTTAACATCCCCTAAATTTTGCGTTTATTAAATTTTTATGTAAGGAAAAATTTTATGAATGCAAATTTTACTTCAAATATTCACAAAATTCCTTTTTTTATTTTTCTTAACTTCTTCATTAATTATTGTATTTGTATAAATCTGTTATATTAAAAACACCTCTTATTTCATTACTTCCTATGTATCTTAGAACATAACTATTTACTCCATTCTCATTTTCTACCACATATGGCCCCTCGATAGGCGGTTTCAATTTTGCACATACATGTTTACTTCTATCTGATACCCTTACTAATAATACATTTCTTTTTATTTCAGGTCGCTGTTACAAAGATGATTCTGGAATCCTGTGTTGCAGTATCCTCTTCAATTAGTTCTTATTTATTTATAATACTATAAATTCTTAGCTTATTTTTAGTTTCAAGTTTCATTCATTAGTTTCATCCAAAGGAATTAGTTCAAAAAAATCATGTTATAAATCCATTTTTGAAAATTCTTCAATGTTCGTTATGCGTCTTATTACTTCTACATTTCTCAGAGTCGCTTATCTCGGTACAATTTATTGATTTATATTTCTTGTGTTACATCTTTCTATAATACTGTCTTTAAACATATTTTGTATCTCTGAATCAACTTCTTTCCTATATTTATAAGGTATGGGATAAGTTCTTATTCTAAAATTTTCTATTCCTCTAACTTCTATCTTATGTACATAATTATTTGCCATTCTCATCTCCTTCTTAACCAATCCTTCATATTTCATTATTAAATTCTTCACTTTCTCTTCATATTTCTTATTTCCACACACTAATTCCAATTCCTCCATAATTATATTCCTTTCTATATTCCATAACTGCCTATTATCCTCTTCAATTTCCAATTCTTCCATATTTACACTCCTTTTTATATTCCATAACTTCCTATTATCCTCTTCAATTGCCAATACTTCCCTATTTCCATTCCTTTCTATATTCCATAACTTCTTATTATCCTCTTCAATATCTAATTCTTCCATATTTTCTTCTTCAAATTCAATCTTATTACCATTTAATTATATCTCCATCTTTTCAAAATCAATTCTTGCTTTATACTTCGTTAATTCATCTATTCCTATAACTATGTCTGTTTCTAAATTATCCACTAGCAATAATTGCATCTCAACTTCTTTCCCATCCTTTAATTCAATACTTTGTATTATAGATCTACTAACTTCACACAATTTCTTTCCATTTGCTCCTATTAATGTAGTTTTTGGTGTCTTGACTAGCTTATTTTCATAATTTTTAATATTTTCTTCTATTAGTTTTGCTTTTATTATGGACGCTTCCGAACCTGTATCTATTAATATTCTTAGTTGTTTCCCATTTAATTTTCCTTTAATTTTTATTAATCCCGTTATTTCTTTTAATTCCAAATCTTCCCCAAATTTAATGTATTCCCTTGGATGTTTATATGTTATCACTCTCTCTTCTCTCCTTTGAATACTGTTCTCTGTAATTGTTATTTTTGTTGTTATTATATTTAAAGTTTCTGTCATAGTTGTTTTGGTTGCTATCGTTCTTCTTATTGTAGTTATAATATTCATTGTTATTATATCTGTTAATGTAATTATTTCTGTATTTCATTATTATATCCTTACATATCCTAATTTCTATCTATGTACAAAATTATATTAACATATGTTTTTTGTTTGACATTATTATTTGTTAATTATAAACTTTTCATTTACATGTTGTTTATATATCCCTTCTTGACCTTTTACAATTCCTTATTCGTCTTTTAGATTCCGGTCCTATAATACAGCCTTATTATTCAATTTTATTTTCTTTTCCTAAATTTCGTCTTATCCTCTTCTCTTATTGTTTGATTCTTTTGTATCCTAAGTTTCTTTAAATTTTCCACTGTTTCTTTTTTAATTTTGTTGTCCCTTATCTCATCAATTTTACCAATAGATTCATCAAAATTTGCGATTCCAATTTCTTCATATTATTGTTTCTTCTTTTTATTATTTCATTCCCTATAATACTCTCACTTCCTATCATTTCATTTTTAATTATCCTATTAAAATTTCTCGGTTCAATTATCTTTATATTTCTGCCAAGTTTTACTCTCATTTCGAAATTGTCTGCATAAATTATTGTTTCTATATTCTGTTTTATGGTTTCTTCTATTTCTTCCTTGGTTTCTTGTATTATCTTATTCATTTCCTCTAATTTCCAATTAAGTTGTATCTCCCTATTATTATTATTTCTTTTACCATATGTCACTATTCGTTTCAATATATCAACATCTGGGTCTGGTATTTTCCAATAAATCTCTTCTTCATAAATATTCATGACTTCCGCACTTCCTAAATTCTGTAAATTGCTATTTATCATTTCCTCATTTATTTGTCTTTGTATTTTTACTTCATGAATCACCATTTTATTACTTAATTTCTGTTCTATAGTATCATGATTTATATTTTCATTATCATTTTGTATCTTTACGTCCATTCTAATCTCTCCTTTGAAATCCTTTTCTTTCTCCTCCATTTTGTTAATTCTGTTAATCTGTGAATTGTCTATTTCCGTTATTTCTTTAATCTCCTCTCCTCTTATTTCTTGTTTAGTAGATTCTATTTTATTTTCCATGTATGTGTTTGATTTTTCCAATATCTTCTCAAAATGCCCCAATTTTTCTTCCATTAATTTTATTATCAGTTCCTTAGTTTGTTTTATTTCTTCCTTATTCTGGTCCATCTTTATATTCATTTCCTGTTTTAATTCTTCCTTATTTTTATTCATATCCTCATTTTGTTTATCCATTTTTCCATTTATATTATTCATTTCACGATTTAAATTTCCATTCATTTCTTTCATTTCTCCCATCATCATTTTAAACATACTCATTACGTCCATTTTTTTTTCTTTAGATTCTTGTTTGTCCTCCTGTCTTCTGTCTTCCTGTTCTTCTGACAATGGTACATCTTCCTCTTCCTGTCCTTGTTCTGTAATATCTCCCTCTGAATGTTCTCTCCCCTGTTCCAAGTATTGTACCTGAAAATCTCCTCTACCATTGCTCCTTTCTTCTCTTTCTTCATCAGACCTACTTTCTACTCCTACCTGCTTTCCGTCCCTTAATGTCATTTTCCGTTCCATTTTATGTATTTAATCTTTTTTCAATACAGTCAAAAAAATTATTTCAATTCTTTTTAATATTATTTACAAAATTTCTATTCGAGCCCCACGTTGCGGTGCCATGTTATACTGATATGTTAGGTGTGTAATTTTAATGTTTCAAGACAAATATACTTTCCCTAATTTGCCCTACGTTGGGCCGACATGTTAAACTGGATAGAATGGGGTGAGAGAGAATGTTTAAAAAGTTTAAATACTATGAATTATTATTTTTAGTTTAGTTTTGTTGATATTTAATTTTTATTTGCCCGGTATATTGTAATATTTAAGATTTTATTTGTAAAATAATTATTTCTTTGCTTGAGAAACTCTCTGATCTCAGAGTAGGGTTCAGATGTAGGAAAACAAAACAATTTTAATTTATAATATGAGCGCCGAAATTCAAATAACATTCCTATCTTTCAATAAAAATTTTATTGATCAAAATATACTTGCTTTATTATAGTTTCCAAAGAAATTCTAAAGACGGTCCTGTGTTTAATGCTGAACCTCTCCACGGTTCATAGATGTCAGTTTAAAGCTACCAAATGTTTAAACTAGATGGAGCAATCACCATAGAGAAATGAAAAATCTCAAGAAAATAATTTCACAATGTTCTTCAAATAGAAAAACGTTATTTAATGCTATAGGAACAAATACATTATTCTTTTACAGGACATAAATTGATGAAAACCTATTATCTATTATGATCATTCATTCAAATAAAGTCATCCACTCAATGAAGTACAATTTCTATATATAAATCAAAATAGGCAACTTTAACACAAATCTTATAATACGAAATCCGTTATGTAAACGTCTATGATAGGAAAATGGCGGAAGATGAAACTCATAAGCGTCTGTTTAAAATCAAAGTTCAATTCTTCGCACTGAATGGGTAAGTTTACTCTACCGTCTTTTTATATAATTAAATAGTTTTAAATACCTTTTTTTTACTGTATAGTTCAATTAATGCACATCAATAAATGTTTCTTATTTTGTTTTAGGTTACCTCTTGGAAAATACCATACCATTTGTCCAGCTTGCATAATATCCAGAAACAGTGCTATATTTCGTCCACATCAATACATTTTAATCTACTCACATAATCCAAAGCTTTATAAAAGGTATGGTGGAGACACCGTTCCACCATACAATATTTTACTTAATTACATCTATAAATTTTATGGTTAGTATTCAAATATAATTACCAATCTCCTATAATGTGTACTTCTACTTGCTTAAATATATTACTCTAGCTTTTAAGCATAATGTATTTCTTTCTTTGATTTAGAAAGCCAAATTATTGTTTTTTTTCAAAGTTTCAAAATTTTTCTCCAAAAGATGTTACTTCTTCAAAATTTCTCCCCAAAAAAGAAAGTACCTAGTCAATAGACTGTATAATCAACAAACTGTTTCCATTCAATTTTTTTATTATTATTAGCAACCTACTTGTTGCTGATAAATATATCTTAAAAGCATTCCACCAATCAAAATTGGTTATCAAAATTCTTATTTAAAAGATTTCATTTCTAATAGTGGATTGTCCATCCATCATTTTAAAACATTCTGTTTTGAGCCTCTTAAATGATTATAACTCATATATTTCTTCCTTAATTTGTATTTCAATAAATTTACTAAATGACAGTTCTTGTTTTTTAAATTATTTATTCAAAATGTCAAATCGTTCAACAAATGTCATATTCCATAGAGTTAATGTTTTTCATTTTACTTCCTACATTTACATATTTTAAATACTTATACAATCTCTTTTAAAACTTCCTTCAAGCCCTAATATTCACTTCTTTAAAACAAATCACAATTTTAATTTACTTTGACAATAAGGATAATGGGTTATTATTATTTCATTCATATGCAACAAACGTTTTAAAATTCTCTATTTTAAATATGGAAGTTGTTTTAATGTCACCTGTATTCTTATAAAGCTTATTTTAATTCTTCTCTATAATCATACAGTTAGATCCTTTATATGCTTTCTCTATTGAATAGTAAATAGTACAGATTGTCTCCTTTTTAGATCATTTTTAAAAAAAAAATTCAAATTTATGAAAGAAGTTATAACAGTGTTCGGATATAAAAGTGAATAGTGACGTGACAATACGAAAAACCCCTATAGAAATCAAGACCTTGATATGTTTATTAATGTACACAAGTAGGTATAGATACAATAGTTACCTAGCAACGGACGTAGAAACGAGTGTTGAGAACATTTTAAGGGGAATTCAATAATAACTTGAGAAGAGAAAGCTGAGATAGAATTTGGTGATCTTAAAAAAATTAAAATTATGCCATAAAGAAGTGTGATTATACTGGAAAATAATATACCAAAGTTTAAAAAGAGGTAAATGATAATGTAATATGTGAAGAGAGCACATTACATCGTATAAAATACAAAATTGTTGGTCTGATAGCGGCTTTATACAGTTTTAATTTAGTGTTTTTGGTAAGATGTTTATCTTTGAGAAATTTGCTGTATTTCCAATATGCTTTGTTTCCTGATTTTACCCTTTATGCCACCTCTATATTTCTGTCGTTCTTCTTGTTTATCGTAACGCCTAAGTATTTGAAGTTTGCTGCTCTTCTAAGCTTGTGGTTCTGTACTGTGATTTCTTTTATACTCTCTGTTCTTTCCCTGCTGACTAGCATATATTTAGTTTTTTCTGGGTTTATCTCCAGACCTCTGTTTTTTGCTTCTTCGATTAGGTCACCTTGCATTTTATCGAAATTACTCATATTCCTTGCTATGAGTACCATATCGTCTACATACCCTATTATTTGTGTCATGTTCTGGGATATTATTGTACCTGTTTCTATCGCCTTAATCGCTCCATCTAATGCTATATTGGATAATACCGTTGATAATGCATCACACCATCTACCATATCGATATCCTCACTATAGCCCTTATTAGTTATTACTCTGGTTTTCGAGTTGTTCATTGACATTTTTGTCAGTCGAATTAACTTGTTCGTTATATCCATTTTTCTCATGTCTGCTATCAGTTTATGCCTGCTAATACTATCAAATGCTTACTTAAAATCTACATACAATATATGGCTTTCAAAGCCATATTGGTATTCGCCTGGTTTCTGTTCTGCGTATCTGTTTATTTCCTTCCTTAAATGTGATGTCATGACTTTGTATACTGTGTTAAGCAGGGTTATTCCTTGGTAGTTATAGTATTTTGTTTGGTCTCCTTTTCTGAAGATTGGCGTTGTTAGATCTAAACGCCATTCTGCTGGCATTTGTTCTTTCTTCCATATGTTTATGAGTAAATCATATATCTTTCTTTTTAGTTCTTCTCCTCCTTTCTTTATCTATTCGTTAACTATTTCATCTTGTCCTGCTGCCTTCTTATGTTTGATATTTGTAATTATTTTATCATATTCTGCATTTGTTGGGAGGTATTCCTCTTCCTCTTCTGCTGTTACCTCAAAATTAGCTTCTGTAACATCATCCTCCTGTAGATCGTTTTTGTAATATGCTTCCCATTCTCTTCAGCTGATTCTGGTCGTTGCTTTGCTTCTTTTACTTTGTTTTCTAATTTAATCATATAGTTTTTTATTATCTCGGTTGTCACTTTATATTTCCATCATAGTCTCCTTTATATACTCTGCTTTTTCCTTCTGACAGCATTTGTCCGCTTCTTCCTTCTTTTTCTTGTATTCTTTCAGTTCTGCCTCTTCTCCTGTATTTAGCCATTGCTTTCATGCTTGATCTTTTTGTTCCTTTTTGCTTTCATATCCTTCATCGTACTATACTTCACATCTTTGTTGCTTTTTTCGTCCTAGTATTTCCTCGGCTGTTTTGGTTATACTGGTTTTTATGTTCTCCTATTTCTTCTCTATATTTCCATCTGGATCTTATGTTAGTCTATCTTTTAATACTTGTCTGTATCTTTCTTTCGTATGTTCTTTCTTCAAATTATCTATGTTCCATTGCTTCTCAATTTTTTCCGTTTTAACGTTTCTCAGAATCTCCATTTCTGTTTTCACCACAACTAAGAAATGGACCCAATCCACATTAGCGTCTCTGAATGAACGAGTATCTTCTACTGTTTTCAGCCATTTTCTTGATATGAGTGCTTGGTCTATCTGATTCCCTTCATTGGAGTCTGGTTCTGTCCATGTCACTTCATGCTCCTTTTTATGTCTGAATTTGGTACTTATTATGAAAGTATCGGTACTTATCCCATAATTGCAGAGTCTTGATCCATTGTCGTTTGTCCTGTCGTATATCGCTTCTTTGCCTGCAACATTTCCATCATATTCCTCCTTTCCGATTTGTGCATTGAAGTATCCTATGACTAGTTTCTAGGTATATTCTCTCAAACCTCTGGCAGCTTGTCATAGAAGTCTTCTTTGTCTTCACTATTATTTATGTCCTCTGTTGGTGCGTAAACATTTATTATTGTTAGATTTGCTTGCTTATTTTCAATTCTTATTGTTGAGATTCTTCCAATTACTGTTTGGAAGGTCATTACTTTGTTTCCTAACTTTTTATTCACCATGAATGCTGTCCCATTTTCCCCTGTTTTTTCCCATGCGTAATAGAGTGTGCATCCTTCCTTATCTATTTTTCCATCACCCTTCCATCTTATTTCCTGCAGTGCCAATATCTCAAACTTGTATCTTCCCATTTCTCTAGCTATCTCATCCATTTTACCAGCCTTTAACATTGTCTTTAAATTCCATGTGCCGAACTTAACAGTTCCTTTATTTCCTTTTTGCTTCAGTATATTTATTGTACCCCTCTTGTTTGACTTTTTCTCTTACATTTGCATCACCATTTTCGTTACCTGGTTAGTATGTGTATTTGTCATTTCTTTGAATTTTATTGGTTTTTTGAATTTACCAATTTTTTCGTTAACTTGTCCCATTTCCATTCTCCCCCATCAATAATGTTTTTACTAAAACCTATCTTCATTCTTCCTCAATTCGTCAATGATTGTGAGGAGGTGGAAGTAGTCTATTAAAATCTACATTAATTCGCTCATATTGCGAGGTAGCCTCTACAAGAATTCCGCAGATTATTAGAAATTTAGACTTTACTGGACATTTGGCAGTCATTTTTCCGACATTCTCAAGTGTTATTCTTTTGTTTCCAATTTTACTTGCATGGTTCCGGTGGAAAATTAAAGGAAGGACTTCTTGATCTGTGATGAATTGTGTAAATGTTTCCCCATTAGGAAATATCTCCAATGTCTCAAAGGCTTGACGATTGCTTCAGCCTCAATTTCAATCGATCTATGTCCGCTTATTTCAGATTAGGTAAGGGAAGTGGAAAATGATGCAACTGGCTTAGAGTGGCAGCCAACGCAGATCGAGATGTCAGTTGCCACTACCAGAGGGCGGGATCAATTAACAGTTGCGACAACAAAATTAGCAACGGCAATAAATTAGCTTCCTGATTTTGTTTGATAATCGTGGGATCCATCTCTAAAAATGGGCGCAAAATCTCAGTACTCGTTTTAGCGAATTTGAATCATGTGAGAGCGGCATATTCAATAATGTAGCGAGGCGAGAAGGATCCGGTATTATTGAGTTATGAGAGAGTCAGGTCATCAAGTGCCGCTATCAGCTTGTTGAGGTAACAGTCATGGTCGGACTTGTCAATGCCGCAAACCTTGGTAATCATCAATGTAAGCGTATACACCCCAGTGAGGTGCTTATCACGCGCTGCAAACAGGCAATTCCATTGATCATACCAAATGGTATGCATCTCAAGTGATATTGCATGCCATTAGCTTCAAAGGGGGTGGATTTGTTATCTTCCTCACTGATACGTATTTGCTGGTAAGAATTTTTAAGATCGACGACACTGAAATGCTTGATACTAGCAACTTTTCGAACAAGTTTATCTACATTAGGTAGGGAGTAAGCATTCGGTAGAGTGAACTTATTTATTCTGTGAATAATCAATGAC
Organism: Galeruca laticollis; assembly: GCA_963921935.1. NCBI lineage: Eukaryota > Metazoa > Arthropoda > Insecta > Coleoptera > Chrysomelidae > Galeruca > Galeruca laticollis. The sequence goes on from OY998175.1 coordinate 240,593,683, forward strand.
GAGGCACTTTCTAGTATTTCCTTCTAAAACCAGTACCTACTTGTGCATTCCACAGTGAAGTGATAGGTTCGACGACCTTCTCAAAAGCATCCGAGCCACATCAGCTTCAACAATTTTTGAGTCAGCATCACAGTAACGACGGGACTTTGGATGGCAGTCAGAAGAGAGATTGCTAAAGAGACGTGGAGGCTCAATTTTGGCAACATAAAAGCAGAGTGTGAGGGAACCTATTTTCCACCAGAGTGTTTGAACACTCTTAAAATATATCATGGGTTATTAGAACGTCCGAACAAAGTTTTTGTAGGCAGTCAACTTGCAGTCGCTGTACGTGTGTTCAACAAGTCCAAAGAGAAGTGGAAGCCCTTAATACTCGACCTTCACCTTCACAAAATACGTTTTTATTATGAAAAGAAACAAGAAAAACAGAAGTAGAATTGTCAAACTTGTCAACAATATTGAGAGAAACGAGGCTGTCCATAGTAGGAAAGTTCTGTTATAGATTAGGGAGAACGAAAAATAACACCTCAACCTGTAACTGGAATAAATATTTTTTGTCAAGAAATATTTCTAATGAATAACCTAATCAAGCACTGCTATAATTATACATAATTTTCTCAAATTTTTGGTCTCACTCGCTTTTTCTGTTCTGGAATATCATAACCTGAACGAACATCGCTTACTCCCTCCATTAGATTCGATCCTGGGTACAGCCTTGTTTGGATATACATTTTTCAGTTGTCAAATATATAGCGGTTGGTATAATTTCTAAAAATACCTTATGGGAGGTGGTAATTATATATGGATATAGATACGGTGTATTTGCAGACCCAAAATATTAACTGTTAAAACTGGGTTTATGAACAAAATGAAAGTGGTTGGTCTCTCCAAATTTTGCGTATTCAAAGATATAGGGACAATGTATGTTTTTAAGTTGTAACTCTTCATCTAAATTCAGGAACTCTTTATGACTACATAATATGTACTGTATCCAAACTTGTAGATATATTATAATAATATCAAAAATTGAAATATTAACCAATAAAAGTATAGAACGAATTTTGTAAAAATGAATAAAATTTTGAGATTAAACCAGAAAAGCAATTTGATACGGTTTCCAAATTTTTCTGTGCGTTATCCTTTTCGTAACAATAAAAAACAGCAACTTTGAAGAAAAAAAACAACTTAGTGAGAAAAGAGAGGTCAAGTAAAAAAATCAAAATTTATAATTTCTGCTAAGAAAATTTAATATTCCGTAAAGTTAAATATAAACGACAAAATAGGACTTGACAGATGAAACATTTTTGGATTTAAAAAATGCAAGTAAAGGGATAAAATGTATTTATTAGAAATATGAATAAAACTGTTTATTATTAAGATAGTAATAAATATATGTAATGTGAAACATAGTGAATGAAAAAAATATAAAAAATTTGAGACTGGCGGCAATTGAAGCAGGAAAAATTTGAGAAGAATCCAGGGAGAGAATATTTTTTTTTGAGATTGATTGATGAATTGAAAAGCGACAGTTTCTTTGTGAGAAATATCATAGAATAACTAATGAAATAAATCGAATTGAACAAAAGAAAACATCAAGAAAAACCAATATTATAACAAACAATCCCGTGAGCAAATTAAAAAAAAGTATTCACCAGAATAAACTCAAAATTCAATTCATGAATTAGAGAGCTAAAGACGTCAAACATATAAAGGTAAAAACGATTTATGTATAAAGCTTATTCCCCCGAGACTAACTATTAACGATAAATGACACTAAAGTGCATAATAGTGAGTAATTTGAAGACGAACAAAAAAAAAGTACAAGACTGAGAACTTTGATTTTGAATAGAGTAAGGTTAGGTTAATTGAGTATTTGATAGATATATGTTGACGTTAGAATATAATGTATAAATTAACAACATAAATTCAGGGTGGGTTTTAGAAAGATTGGGGTTTATTGAGTAAGAATTTTGCAATTTGAATAATGTATAATTTTGAATATTCCTGATAAATTCAAGTTATTAAAGTTTATTTGCACTTTTGAAATTTAGTTGTTTATTTTTCTAATTAATTTAAATAGCATATACCTCCAACGGAACCACCTGAGAGAGATTATTGTGTTCTGATCATACTGAGCTGTAAAAAAAGAATATTTGCAAACTTACATTATGTTGAGGTTAGTAAAAATAGTTGTTACAACTTTTGTAGTACTCCCTGATGATGGAAATAAAAGTTTCCGAAAGCTTGGAAAAATGATAAAGAATGTATTTTTATTGCTTCTACCCAATAGTATTACAATTTGTTCATATATAAACGGTCAATTAGAAATATCTCGAGAACTAAAGGTATCTGAATTATGAAAATTGGCATGAAGGGGTTTTAAATAATCAGCTATTCAATTAAAATATTTCCGTCGCCATTCTACTTCCGGTTATATCGGAAGTTGCACATAACTTTGTTATTTTTGATGAAAGACCCTGTAAATTTTTCAATTTTAGAAATATTTACGTTATTCTGAACATTTTTTGTTGATACTTCTCTATACCTATTTTGAACCGTTTACTACTATTCTGATCACTGTTGCTATAACAATGCCCAAAATGTCTTCCTCATCCGTTTTGTTGACTTCTATATGCTTCATTTGCAGCCACAATTTTTTTTCTCTATTGGTAATCGACTAGTTCCATGATTCCACCATCCCGAATTTATACTCTAATTGGTGTGCTCCAGATAATTCGAGAGGGTCCATATTTATATACCAAAATTCTGGGTTCTCCAGAAAAATGGAGAGAGATCACATTTTAAGGTTATGAAAGAAGAACTGCCAATTTTTTTACGAAGTTGGGTGGATAAATCGCAGCAACAACCTATCGAAGCGCTGATTATTTTCCTTCTCGCAGGGATTTGTTGCGAGGAAAAATCGCAGCGATTTGTATGTCGCACTATGAAAAATGGACTGAATACATCGACATTTCGTCGACTCGTATTTAGAAGTATCAGAATAAGATTCAAATTACTCAAATTCTGTAATAAAAAACCTCATTAGCTGTTGGTTCTCTTTAAAGTTGCAGCTAATATAAAATTCAACAAAGACATCACTGTTTCCGTTTCATTTCCAGTGCAAATATGTTGATTAAACCAAGCAAAATTCATGTGAATTTTCGATTCATTAGTTTTGTTATCGAACCTAAATTATTATTTCTGAGAAGAAATGTAGTTTTCCATTGTCAAATGTTGAAATACAATGCTGCATAAAATTCTGAAAGTCTGTATTGTAACTTTTGTTTGTTCTTGAATGAAATGAAGCTTTTTGTTCAATAAGACAAAGAGTCGTATTTCTGGAATCAGTTCATATCCAAAATAATAAAATCTATAAACATATTGAATAAAGTTACATCGGAGAGACTAAATTTCAAAGAAACCCGAGAAATTGTATAATTCAATTTATGTCCCTTTTCACTTCCATCCCAGAAACGAGAAATAAACTTATATTTCTGTGTATTCAGCTTTACACACGCGGACTACATAATACGGGGCAGTCCAAATCCACATTCCTCAACAGTTTTCTCAGATCAAACTCTTCCACAACTGTAATGAAAAATGAATGTTTCTACTTTTAACATGATAATAATCATACCAGTTTACGTGATTCCTATGCTTTAGCTTTTATTTATCGAGGAAAAATGGGAGAAACCATTATTCATTCATTCGAAACTAAAAGAAATCTTGTGATGGACTATAAAAATAGCCTGATCATCATCTTACAATCCATCGGATCACTGTAGCCACTTCTAATGTATTCACCCGATTTGTATTCATGATAGATTATTTCTTGTTCTCAAATTTTTTTTTGTTCATAGATTTTGGTTGGTTTGTACTGTCTTTGTTATTATTTCCTATTCTTCTCGGCTCTGGCGTTTTGCTTTCCAGTTTTCTTTAGTTAATTTTTGTATATGTCCCTCCACTTGAGTATTGTTACCATCAAAGTATGAAATACTGATTTTTAAAACTTGAAATAAATAGAACTTTACTATATTTCTTCAGATAACAAAGACGAGGGAAAAAAGTACAATACTGTTGAAAAAATATGAATTATTGTCAATAATTTCTTCTAGGACATGTTACCGGGTCCACATCAGTAGATATGTACGTAGTACGTCGCTATTCGTCGGGGTATTTATTGATGTGGAGGGGGTGAAGTACCAAACCGGGGCGTCTCCAGGTGGCGGATAGGAGAAGGGCCTCTGAGATGATTTTATATGAGGAGTAGGTCTGATGGGAAATACCTGGGACTCGTTGTGTCTAAAAACTCAACTGGCAGCCCTCGAATACCCTGCCGCGGACCAACTTTGTCTGTCCCAGCTGTAGTATAGTGGCTAAGGGATGCACACAGGGTTACGATGCCGGGTGAAATTTCGAGCTTACCTCGAAATTACCTGTTATATTAATATCTCCTGCCTGTCTGTGGTCAAGTCTCGCGGGCCAGTGGGTTGGGGGGGGGGTCTTGGCTTCACTCTCCGGTCTAAGAGTAGACAACCGCATTAAAAACCTAAAGTCAAGGTCGGAAACCAGGCCGAAGAATGCGTGGCTATATAGAAGAATAGTCCTTACTGGTTTCGACCTTGGAGCACGGGGGGGAACTCCATTGTATTGAACCCCTCACCTCTGCATGCGGGGCTCTGCACCGGTGGACCGTAATGACCCTAGCTTCTCATGGGATCACTCATGGAAAGAAAAAGTACAACTTTCACCGGAAAAGTAGTGGAGAAAACCTCCACCTCTTCATCCGGCCACCTCACAGAGGGAAAAGAGGCCAAACGGCACAAAGGTCGTATGCCGTTCGACCTCCCAAAACCGGGGAACCGGGCGGCATAGACGACCCACTGAGAAAAGGCCTCAGTGGAGCAGGGGTGCGGGAATACCTGCGACTCCTCAATCAAGGAATATCCCTTCAAGAGGCCAGGAAGCAGGTAATTCAGCGCCCAACCCCCCGAATGAATCACCAACGGGGAAGACAAAGATTAAGAGAGGCCCGGAGCATATCACTCCTCCGCTGCGGCCTCTTAGCAAGAAATCAAAAACAGCTGCAACGGTAACCGGGCAAGCCACTGGTTACGCAGCAGCTGTCAAAACAGAGAAAGCTTTTAGGGTGGGGAATGCCCAAGGTTTATCCTGGGGTCATCCTGAAAGCGGAGCAGCACACTCTGATGGAAGAGCTGTGCCAGAGCAAAGAGAAGGGAATCCACTTCTCAGGTATCCATTTCCGTTGTGGAATGATACTGGTGGACTGTGGGTCACAAGAATCGGCAGACTGGCTTATGAGGCCAGCGACGAAATTAAATTCTTGGGAAGGACCCGAATTGGTGGCTCGAAGTGGAGACGACATCCCAAAACCGGTCACCATAACGGTGTTCTTCCCAAGAAGCCAAGGCATGAAACTGGAGATGTTCTTCCAACTTGTCGAGGTTCAGAACTCCAACCTCAGTACTAAGGCTTGGAAGATCCTAAACTCTAAAATTGAGGGACAGGGAACTATCCTCACGATTGGGATCGATCACCAATGTGGGGAGGCTCTGAAGGCAGGAGGTTACGCGCTAAACTTCCGTTTTGCGCGTATTCTCTGTCCCGGGGCTGGGAAAAAAGAAAAATCCCGCTGAGGATGGAGATACCATCCACATCCAGAACCTCCGGAAATGGGGAACAAGGCGAAAGCTTGACCTTGGGTCAGCCCGAGATCTCCTCCGGCTCTGCTGGGATTACTGGGAATGCGGAGACTGCCTCTGCATCCCGGAAAGCTAGGCGGAGCAGCCTGGGGGTCGAGAGTCTAACTCGAGATCAAGAAACCTGCTCGATTACCGAGGGAGATACTGCCATAGTGGTCGAGGAGGGTCAGGGAGAGATAAAGAAGGGGGATGAATAGAGGCTGAGTAACTTGGCCTCTCTCATCAATAATAATTCACGTTCACGAATGTAGCTCAGATTAACCTGCATCACGCGAAGGGTGCTTCAGCCGTGATTTCAAGGTTGTTCGCTAGACTACAACTGGATATTGTACTGATCCAAGAACCATGGATCAAAAAAGAAGGCCAAGTCAAAGGTTTGGCATGTAAGGATTCTAAATTGATTTATGATCAAAGGCAAGTATCTCCGCGTGCCTGTGTAATAATAAGAAATATTTATGTATCAGAATACGTGTCAGGGGACCTTGTTTCAATCATGATTCACCTCAACATTGGGGGTATCGACCGAGACATCGTCATTGCCTCCGCCTACTTCGCTGGAGACGGGCCCATGACACCACCAGTAGAGGTACAAGAGCTAGTGAAACACTGCGATAGCAGACGGCTGCCAATTATGATTGGTTGTGATGCTAACGCACACAATACCGTGTGGGGGAGCACCAATAACAACGCCAAAGGTGAGTGTTTATTAGAATATCTCTTAGCAAATAACCTTGAGACCTTAAACGTGGGGACAACCCCCACTTTTGTCACGAGAACAAGAGAAGAGGTCCTGGACGTAACAATTGTTAATGTTGCTGCTATAAAAAATGTAAGAGATTGGAGGGTGATGAGCGAGCCATCACTTTCCGACCATAGGATCATCGAATTTCGGATAGAGGGAAATACCACCTCGATTCCTACAATCCGAAATCCCAGAAATACTGATTGGTCTCTTTATAAGACCAATCTGAAGTACAATTTGGAACACGTCAAAGTAAATTTGGTAAATCACCCGCACTACGACCTGGAATAAAGAGTCGAACAGATCAGGGAGGCAATAATGTCCAGTTGTCCACTGTCAAAAGCTCGTTCAGAAAAGGATTCTCCTTGGTGGAATGAGAACCTGTCAAATCTCAGAAAAAAGGTCCGTCGGCTCTTTAATAGAGCCAAACGTGACGGCAACTGGCAGAGGTACACTGAGAAGCTTACTCAGTACAATAAGGAGATTAGGAAGGCCAAAAGGCCTCATTTTCAAGCCTTTCGCGAAAAGATCACGTGAAGAGGAACGATCGATTCTCCTTCTTGGAACCCACTTCCCAGGTAGTGAACCAGCAACAAGCATCGAAATAGCAATGAACAACTACACCAAAAAATCCCGCAAGGAAGATTTACCAGACAACGGTTGGAATAGGCAATAAGTAGCTTTCAACCATATAAATCACCAAGAGTGGATGGAATATTTCCAGCACTCCTACAGCAAGGGATAGAGGAGATTCTTCCTCACCTGCTAACGATTACAAGAAGCAGTCTAATAGTGGGTCTCATGCCTAGAAAATGGAGAAGGGCAAGGGTAACCTTCATACCATCTGTCTAACATCGTTTCTACTCCAATCGATGGAGAAAGTAGTGGATAACTACATAAAAACATAGAGCCTGGAGAATATATCACTGCATAAATGTCAGCATGCCTACAGAGCGGGTGGATCAACTGAGACGGCTCTGTATCAGCTGACCAAAGTCATACAGAGAACTCTGGACAACAAAGAAATCGCAATGTGCGCATTCCTGGATATATCATGGGCCTTTGACAACACAACTCATGTGTCTGTCAAAGAAGCACCAAAAAGGCGAGGAGTGAATGAAACCATTGTAATATGGATGTATTGAGTTGTTGACAACGAGGATAGCTGAGACACAGGTGGGGAATCAAACCACCTCAGTCAAAGCCACTCGGGGGACACCTCAAGGGGGAGTGATATCTCCCCTTCTATGGAGCCTGGTAGTAGATGAGTTGCTCTACAGGCTAACGGAGCTTGGCATCGAATGTATGGGCTAGGCCGATGACATTGTTTTAATAGCCAGAGGCAAGTTCGAGAGCACTGATTTATTACAAAAGGGCCTCAGAATCATTGAGCAATGGTGCTTGTCAGTGGGACTAAACATTAACCCAAGCAAGACCGTAGTAATTCCATTTACCCGGAAAAGAACACTTCCAGCCATGAAAACAATATCCTTAAACGGGGAAATCATAGAATGGGAATCAGAGGTTAAATATCTAGGGATAACCCTAGACAGTAAGCTTCTGTGGAATAGACATGTTGAAATAACTGCTAGTGAAGCAATAAGAGCTTTGATGGCGTGCAGAAATCTAGCTGGTAAGAGGTGGGGCTGTAACCCAAAAATACTGCGATGAATGTACGCCATGATTGTGAGACCAGCAATTACGTATGGGGCAATAGTTTGGCACACAAAAGCAAGTCAGTCAGCACGAGGAAGACCCTCGACAAAGTTCAATGGCTTGCCTGTGTGAGCACCACTGGAGTTATGAGAACGTGTCCAACTAGGGCCCTTGAGATCATTACAGATCTCACACCTCTACATCTGGTGATAAAAATATCTGCCCAAAGGCAATTTTAAGAATATCTGAGGAAGGTTCAGGCAATGAGAATATTAAAAATCAGGGAGCTTGGTCCTCTCTGACAAGATACATCTTATCAGCGAATCTTCCCAGTGACGAAATGATCAGGAAAGTAAGCATCGAGAAGGATTTTACCACGATGCTTAATACGAGGAAAGACTGGGAAAGGGAATACGCCACTCAAACTCTCAAAGAAAACACCATTAGATGGTATACGGATGGTTCAAAAACCACCATTGGAGCAGGCGCTGGAATATTTGGGCCTAGCACCAGATACTCATCATCGTTAGGTTCCTTCCCGAGCGTCTTTCAGGCAGAAATAATTGCGATCAAAAGATGCGTGGAAATGAACCTAGAAAGAAACTACCAGAAATGTGACATATCGATCCATTCTGATAGTCAAGCAGCTATCAAAGCATTGAGCTCCCATGTCATTGACTCAAAGTTGGCATGGGAGTGCCGAAAAAAACTTGATGAATCAGGCAAGAATAACAGAGTCTCTTTAGTCTGGGTTCCTGGCCACTCGGGAATCACGGGAAATGAAGAGGTCAATACACTTGCCAGGAAAGGAGCACAAATGCCCTTTATTAGCCCGTAGCCTTTCTGTGGTGTAGCAAAATGCTCCTACAAGAAAGAGTTTCGGTAGAAAGAGGAAACCGAAAGAGAAGCACTCTGGCGTTGCCTTCTTGGGTTGTAACATTCCAAAAAGTTCCTGGGGAACTTTGACACTGCTAGATCCAAAAAATATTTGGACCTCAATAAAAATAAGCTACATCTCCTCACGAGCTTTCTTACAGGACACTGCCGCCTTAGGAAGCACTTAATGAGAATGGGTCTAGCAGAGATTGACCAGTGTAGATTCTGTGGGGAGGAGGATGAAATTTCTGATCACCTAGTTCTGGAATGCCTCGCCATTGCAAGCCAACGCAAGAAATGCTTCGGACAAAAAACTTGTAAGAGTGAGGACCTAACCTCGTTGAAGCCGTTCCAAATACTAGAGTTCATTAGATCCTTGGAACTGGAAGGCGAGCTGTAGTAGTAGCGAGAACAGCTCTGATAGGGGGGGCACAATAAACCTTTGGTTTCAGAGCACTGTAACACCGTTAAAATCTAATCTAATCTAATCTAATCTAATCTAATCTAATCTAATCTAATCTAATCTAATCTAATCTAATCTAATCTAATCTAATCTAATCTAATCTAATCTAATCTAATCTAATCTAATCTAATCTAATCTAATCTAATCTAATCTAATCTAATCTAATCTTATCTAATGTAATCTAATCTAATCTAATCTAATCTAATGTAATCTAATCTAATCTAATCTAATCTAATCTAATCTAATCTAATCTAATCTAATCTAATCTAATCTAATCTAATCTAATCTAATCTAATCTAATCTAATCTAATCTAATCTAATCTAATCTAATCTAATCTAATCTAATCTAATCTAATCTAATCTAATCTAATCTAATCTAATCTAATCTAATCTAATCTAATCTAATCTAATCTAATCTAATCTAATCTAATCTAATCTAATCTAATCTAATCTAATCTAATCTAATCGAATCGAATCTAATCTAATCTAATCTAATCTAATCTAATCTAATCTAATCTAATCTAATCTAATCTAATCTAATCTAATCTAATCTAATCTAATCTAATCTAATCTAATCTAATTTAATTTAATTTAATCTAATTTAATCTAATCTAATCTAATCTAACTGTAGAATTAAAATTAACCCTATCAATGCTACTAATAGTGACATAAATAAAAAGACACAGAACTGTCTGACGGTGAGACTGGTTACATACAAGTATATGGCGTTGATATACTTGGTTGCCTCCTAAGACACCTAAACGGTTTTGGACAAGCCCCCTGTTTCGAAATGCTCTGTTTTCAACAGTCTATAGGAAGAAGACATATACGAGCTCCTTTTCATCTGTCCATTTTGGGTTCGTAAGATAGCTACAAGACCTATATCATCTGTACTATGGTGGATTTCTACAACACGTCCTAACGTAGACGATGTGGGCCAGGTTTGATTCACTTTGACGAGAACTATATCACCTAGATTCAAACTTCCTTAATAATCCTTCACTTGTAGCGCTGCTTCAACTCGGAAATGTACTCTACGCTACATCTGGGCCCAAAATTTTGGCATATCTGCTGTTGAAGTAGGAAACGAGCCAGTTAATTAACTGAAGCAGTACTGCAATCAGTGTCAGGTGCAGCAACTAGCGGGTTTCCTATTATAAAATGAGTCGGGGTGAGATAGGAAAGAATATTAGGGTCAGATGGTAAAGGAATAAATAGCCTGGAATTGAGGATTGCCTCTATTTGGCTTAATATAGGTGCAATCTTTTCGAAAGAAAAAAACCATACTGCAAATTATACTTCGTGCAGTGTACGTGTCATCGAGTTATTTATTTAAGTTCACTCACTACACTTGTTTGTTCAAATTCATTTTAACAAGTTAGTTGTACAAAAAAAGGTTGTATGGGAATCGACCATGGAACGTGCCTTACGAACTGAAAGATTTAATTTGAACCCTGATGAAACGGATGCATCTCTACATCGGAATCACTGGTTTAAGACTTAAAAATTTTATTTTTGCATCTGAAATAGAGGAGATGGACAAGCTTAAGGTTCTCACAAGTTTTATATCTCCTTCCGATTATGAATACATAAGTGAATGCGATACATACAATAATGCGGTTAGTATTTTGAAAAATATCTATATGAAACCAGTGAATGAAATATTTGCGCGGCATAAGCTCATGACTCGAAATCAGGGATCTGGAGAAACTATTGACAGATAACTTGAATCTTTAAAACGTTCAGCAAAAGACTGCAACTTCTAAGCCATTACTGCAGACATCAACAGGGATGAAAGTATAAGAGATGCGTTTATAGATGGATTACAATCATCACTAATCAGGCCAATATTACTAGAAAATCATACTCTAACTTTAGATGAACCATTTAGATAAGCAGGATCGCGCACAGTATCAATCACGGCAATATTTAACATCGGCGGCAAAAAATGCCGTTGTTCAGAGCTCCCATACTTTAGCTATAAGCAAAAATGATGAGATATCTTTCAAATGTACAGACCAATATACTATTGCTGCTATCAATTCAAAGTGTAATTTTTGTGCTCTTCAAAATTATTTCCGAGCATAGTGTCCTGCGAAGAATACAGTTTGCAGAGCTTGTGGTACCAAAGGTCATTGGCAAAAAGTTTTTATGACAAAGAGCAATATAAATGCAACTGGTAAATTTGTTCATTTTTCTAACTGTATTGCTTCTATACCTCCTTCTTTGAGACAAGCTGTTATCTTTGTTACTACGAATGGTACGATTGCTTACGGTCTAGTAGATACAGGCAGTTCATCAAGCTTTATTAATGAAAATATGATTCATAAGCTCAAGATTCCTGTAACTCCAAGTAAACTAGGGAAAGTGTTTCTACATCACTTCATTCCTCAACAAAAGGTCAGTGTAAAATAAATCTTTGTCTACAAGGACATACATATGAAGATAATACTGTTATTATTTTTCCAAATCATTGTTCGGACTTAATATCAGCATCCAAAACAGCTAAACTTCACAAAGATCTTGTACCACTTATGTCCACTAGCAGAAGTGTTTATTATCAAACACCATTAAAATTTTAGAACAAGATCTTCATTCATTTTCTGGGGCACAGAACTTATTTTGAAAGTCGATTTTTCTCCATTGTAATGTTGATGTAGTTAATGTGTTTTGCAATGGGACAGCCGAACTATGAATCAATTCACATAATAAGCACAAGATCTAATAATAAGCATGGAGATTATTATTATAATCAACAACAAATTGAATGAAAATATTTTAATACCTTTGTTGAACCATCCCGTATTTCTGTACATTCAGTTTCGCACACGGACTATTCCTCCATCATTCCAAACATGCATTCAAAGTAAAGGTTATAACGTTTCATTGGAAATGCTGGGAGTGAATAAATGTTTACGTTTCATGTTTCCAAGTTCTGGAAGACTAGCGTGCACCAGTAATATATGATGCATATTTGTGCATTCTATATACTTTTAGAAAAAGTATTTTCTAAACTGCAGTCTTTTTTTCGAATATATATGGAAGAATTTTCGGTGAGAATGTGGCAATAAAACACACTTCCAGATATTTAATCCGAGGTTTCGAATAATTCCTGATTCATTTTCAAGAACTGAAAATTAATGGTCAATGTTATCAATATTGACAATAAAATGAAATATTAACTACTCACATAAAAGATATCGAGAATTTTGGTTAAGTTGTAAATTTCTATAATAAATTATTTCAAACATAATTCAACAAAAAACTCAAAAAACAATATGACATCAAACTATTTGATCTTGAACTACTGTAATTTTGACTTCACGGT